>JAYESD010000004.1:127991594-129191594 GCA_036927565.1 Tuctoria greenei | reverse complement strand
TTCAACAAAACCTTCGGAATTATTGAAATAGCACGTGACGTGGTGTTTGATGAAACTAATGGCTCCCAAGTGGAGCAAGTTGATCAAAGTGTGCTAGATCAAGAAGACTCTCGACAAGAAGCTCTTAGGAGGATGACACTTGATGATGTTCGATCACAAGAACAACCTCAATGCTCAAGTGACCAACAACAAGATGATGCAAGTAATCCCCCACGCGATCAAGTTGAAGATGGACAAGTGGCACCTCAAAACGATCAAGAAGACGAAAGTCAAAGGGGAGATCAAGAATAAGAAGAATATGATGATGACTCAAGACCTCAACCTCCACATCCTCGTGTGCATCAAAGTGTTCAACGGGATCACCCCATTGACAATATACTAGGAGACATTTCTAAAGGGGTAATCACTCGTTCTCGTGTTGCAAATTTTTGTGAACATTACACCTTTGTCTCTTCTTTGGATCCCCATAAGGTTGAAGATGCCTTGAGAGACCTGCATTGGGTGGTGGCCATGCAAGAGGAGCTTAACAACTTTGAGAGGAACAAAGTTTGGGAGCTTGTCAAGCATCCACAAGCAAATGTTGTAGGCACCAAGTGGGTGTTCCGCAACAAGAAAGATGAACATGGTGTTGTGACAAGGAACAATGCACGACTTGTGGCCAAGGGGTACTCACAAGTCGAAGGTTTGGATTTTGATGAAACCTTTGCTCCCATAGCTAGGCTAGAGTCAATTCGTATATTACTTGCCTTTGCTACTCACCATGATTTTAAGCTCTACCAAATGGACGTCAAGAGTGCGTTCCTAAATGGCCCAATCAAGGAGGAAGTCTATGTGGAGCAACCACCGGGCTTCGAAGACCAAGAATTCCCAAACCATGTCTTCTAATTGCGTAAAGCTCTCTATGGCCTCAAACAAGCTCCTAGAGCTTGGTATGAGTGTCTTAGAGACTTTCTAATTCAAAATGGTTTTAAGATAGGAAAACCTGATTACACTCTCTTTACAAAGCACTTTAATGATAATCTCTTTATATGCCAAATATATGTCGATGACATTATATTTGGTTCTACTAACAAAGTGTTTGTGATGAGTTTTCTAAGATAATGATGGAGAGATTTGAGATGTCCATGATGGGGGAGTTGAAGTTCTTTTTAGGTTTTCAAGTCAAGCAACTCAAAGAAGGCACGTTCATAAGTCAAACAAAGTACACTCAAGACATACTAAATAAGTTTGACATGGACAAGGCCAAACCCATCAAGACTCCTATGGCAACAAATGGACACTTATACCTAAACGAAGATGGTCCAAGTGTGGACCAAAAGGTATATCGTTCCATGATTGGTTCTTTGTTATATCTTTGTGCATCTAGACCGGATATAATGCATAGTGTGTGTATGAGTGCACGTTTTCAAGCTGCACCTAAGGTGTGTCATATGACCGCCGTGAAGAGAATTCTTAGATATTTAGTTCACACACCTAGCCTAGGACTTTGGTACCCCAAAGGATCCAAGTTTAACCTCATTGGCTATTCCGATGCGGATTATGCGAGATGCAAAGTTGATAGAAAGATCACATTCGGAACATGCCAATTTTTGGGTAGATCATTAGTGTCTTGGTCCTCTAAGAAACAAAATTCCATTGCTCTTTCCACAGCCGAAGCGGAGTATGTCGCAGCCGGAAGTTGTTGTGCACAACTTCTTTGGATGAGACAAACTCTAAGGGATTATGGTATAAACTTGCGCCATATTCCTATCCTATGTGACAATGAGAGCACCATCAAAATAGCCCATAATCCGGTTGAGCATTCAAGGACCAAACACATAGACATTAGACACCACTTCTTGAGAGATCATTCCTTAAAGGGGGATATAGTGATTTCCCATGTGAGAACCGAGAACCAACTAGCCGACATATTCACCAAGCCCCTAGATGAGAAGCGATTTTGTGAGCTTAGGAGTGAGCTCAATATCTTAGATTCTCGAAATGTGGCTTGAAACATGCACACCTGAATGTTTACTTTTTTGTCTTATTCAAAAGAATGCATGTGGTTGAGAAATTCATCTCTATCTCAATTTTCTTCAAAATATTTGAAAAACTAGTGACTTTATGAGTTATGGTCATAGTTTGAATGTTGATTGCTTACTGGCCATATTCATAAAGTTTTGTTGTGGCAATATGTCCAAAAGGATCAACTATAGCGGCTAAAACTCAAATATATATGTTTTCATCCTCCTTGGACCGGACTAGTCCGCCCTCTGGTCGGACAAGTTCAGATCTGGACTTGTTTGGGTCTGGTCTGCTGACCGGACTAGTTTGGCTCCCCTACCGGACTAGTCCGGCCCCTGGGGACTTAAACCCCCAGGAGGCGGCCGACCCCTCCACTTCTCCTTTTGATGTCTCTCTCTCTCCCACGCGCGCGAAACTGCCCTCTTTCGGTGATTTTTGATTCCAACCACCAAAAATTGTTTCCAATCCGTGCATTGGAAGCCCCAGAGGTGTGGGAAACTTTCCCTGATCACTCGCGACGCGATCCATCCCCGATTCAATCGATTTCTCAAGATTTGAAGAGGTATCCCTCATTTTTCAGAATCCTGCCTCATTCTTGATTCATTGAGTTTTTTATAGATGCCTCTTCATTAAAGTAGCTTCTAATGACCTTGTGATCATAGCCTAGGAATATTGTGACTTGATTCCAAATTTTCTCGAAAAACCATTAGAGTTAGGGTTTAACCTGTGTAAACCGGACTAGTCCGGTGCCAAGCGGACTAGTCCGCCCCTAGGGCGGACAAGTCCGTTGTACACAGGTCAAACTCCAACTTTGGTTGTTTCTCAAGATTTCTTTCGCATTATTCCGACTCCTTGACCTACTATCTTATGGCTTCTATTCTTTTTAGTTGAATTGGCCGCTCCTCGCCGTTCCGCTTCTCCACACACTGACCCCGAGTGGGAGGCGGAGCAGCTTCACCTTGGCGAAGAACGGGCAAGAGCCAAGGTTGAGGCTGTCGAGAAGTTTCTCGAGTAGCATGAAACGGCTAAAGCAGCCAAGAAGCAACAAGCAAGAGCCGCTACTTTGGCCTATAACGAAGATGAAGCAATGGCTCGCGCCATTGAGGAGTCCCGCAAGGAACTCCGGAAGAAGAAGAAGAGAGAGGAGCACGAGGCTCATAACTCTCAAGCCGCTGCTGCACAAGTCTCCAAGAGGAAGAGACTTGTGACACTTGGAGAGAAAGACAAGGGCAAGGAGCCAACCCAAGAAGAAAATGCTGAACGGCGGATCGAGCGAGATCCGAAGAAGGGCAAGGCCCCGGCTCCTGCTGAGCCAAAGAAAAGGAAGCCCACTGTGAAGGTCCCGGCTGTGAAGGCCAAGGGTATTGCTATCAAGGAAAAAGGGAAAGCCAAACCTATTGGCCCCCTGGAACTGCACACTCACGAGAGGAATCCCAACAGGCAGCGTGAAATAGCTGCCAATGTCTTCCATGGAAAGGGAGCCAAGAAAGCAAGAAGGCTCCGGACGGAAAAGGTCTACAAGTATGAAAGGAGCACCACCGACCCTTGGTTTTGGTGTGACTTTCATTGTGATTATTGCCGTCTTGTCTACCAAAGCATGAAGAAGCCAGTGATTGAAGCACAATGGGTAGACTGGGAGTACATGGCCAAGAAGCAACATTCTGCCTTTGATGCGGTCATTGAAGCAGTTGAGTGCCATGTGCTCAAGAATATCATGGGATTCAAGTACGACTGGAACGTTGAATTCATCTTGCAGTTCTATTCCACCATCTACTTCACCACCTCTGGTGATAGACGGATCATATGGATGACGCATGGCGAGCAGCTTTCAGTCACATTTGAGGATTTTGCAAAGATTCTAGGTCTTGAGGCTCACCTGGATCATGAGATAATCATCTCTAACCTCAAGGCTGTAGACCGAGACGAGCTGGCCTACATGTATCCGAGTCATGTTCAGTATGATGTCGGGCATGCTCGTAATATCAAGCCTTTCTACAGCATTCTGAACAGGATCCTGAGGCGGACAATAGCACCAAAGGATGGTGATGCAGGGTGATACAAGGCAACCTAAGGCACCTGCTACTTCTCATTGATGGGGAAGAAAAGTTCAATCTCGTCGATTACATCTTCAATGACATTTTCAACATCTCACATACCCCCAACCGTGCTTGCGGGTATGCCCCCTACATCATGTATCTCATTGAGAAGGTGTCGGGCGTGACCTTCGTCAAGGATGTGACTCATCACCCGCTTCATCCTCAGACGCCTCCTGCAGTCCCGCCTCCTCCGCGTCGGAAGAATGCGGAGCCTCCCTCTCACTCGGCGATGCCAGCTCCTCTCCCCGTGGCGCCTCCTTCCCCCCCTCTGCCTCAATCCATGAGCGCTTTCTTCAAGTGCTTCAAGGCGATCTTCACTTGCTGCCGGAAGCAGGAAATTCGGAACCAGAGGGCACACAAGCGCCAAGAGAAGTACCTCAAGGCGGTGTGTGACAAGCTGGAGGTTCCTATGTCCTCTCCGGAGGCAAGCGACAGGGAGATCACTCCATTCCCCAACTTCACTGCCGACGAGCTCGCCCAGCTCCAAGAGGATGGGACCTCTTCCCGAGCAGCTCCTTCGGCTCGTGCCTCCGACGACAATGACGACGACGATGACCACGAGGACCCGGAGGCCACGGAGAGTGACTCCAACGTTGGGGCCAATGATAGTGAGGACGGCGACGACTGAGTGGATAGGGTTTGTAGTTCCCCTCTTCTTTTCCTTTTTGGTGTCTTGATGCCAAAGGGGGAGAGTTATATGGGAGTTAGACGGGGGAGAGTTAGAAAGGAGGGTAATTAGGTGTATCCCCTTATTTTGGATCCTTGGACATGTTGCACTTCTTATTGTAATATTTATGTCAGGTCGGATGTTTAAATTTGTGCAATACTATGTTCTGAATGTTTAATATCGATATGATGCTTTGAATGTCTATCTTTTAATCATATTCATATTTATTATGTCTTGTCACAAACTGTTGAGCACAACACGTAGGCACCCTACCATAACGTGTGTATGTATGAAGGACTTCCTCAATCTCTCCTTTATGATGCATTCATTGAGGGGGAGTCACTCATACACCCGCACGTTATGAAAACCACAAATTTATACTCTTATATGTGAATACTTAATGTGTTGTCATCAATCACCAAAAAGGGGGAGATTGAATGTGCATCTAGGATCCCCGTGGGGTTTGGATGATTGATGATGACAATTAAGTGACTAATGAGCTCAGTGATCTTAAGCACAGGTGTGGACTCAAGTGGAAGCACAATCCCTCAAAAAGGAAAAGGATGAAAACAGCGATGTCAACTCGAAGAGGAGAAACTAGGGTTTCTAGTGTGTCGAGTTTAGACTAGCCAAATATGTGTGAGGATGTGTGTGTAAAGTGCACTGAGATCAAGTTGGGAGCTCAAAGCGGTTTAGAGGTCAAACCTATTGAGAGAAAAGAGTTGGAAGGAGTCTGGCAGTAGGGTCGGACTAGTCTGTGTAGGTGGCCGTACTAGTCCGCTCCTGGCCGGCCAAGTCCATTTTCAGTCGGACCAGAAGGGTCTGACTGAGTTCGGACTAGTCCGTAGTGGGACGTACTAGTCTGGGTAGTCATGCAGTAGGTTTTGGGGACTAAGTCCCAAAACCATGGACTTGTCCATTTTGGTCCGGACCAAGAGGTCCTGACTGAGATCGGACTTGTCCGCCCTAGGGGTCAGACTAGTCTGGGTTTGAGAGAAGTCGGTGCTTCAGAGACTAAGTCTGGGTAGGTCGGACTAGTCCGCCCTGGTGGTCGGACTAGTCCGTGGTCTTCAGACTAGTACGTTTTCACACGGAACAAAAGGTTCTGTGTGAGATCGGACTAGTCCGTTGTTGAAGTGATTGTTTGAATTTGAAGTTTGGCGAGTAGTGTGAAGATTGCCGCGTAGTGCGACAGTTGTCAGAGACGTCAGTGGTCCCCTAGGCCGGACTAGTCCGGGCTGTAGACCGGACTAGTCCGCCCATCTACTGAAGTCAGCAATATGGGCTGGGAACCTCTATAAATAGAGGACCCCTGGGTTCATTTAAACATATCTTTGAGCAAGTTGAAACCCTAGCACCGCCATAGCAACCTTAAGCCTCCAAAACCTCCTTCTTGCCTACATTCCCTCCAAAAACTAATTCTTGTGTGGATTAGGGTTTGGTGAGGTAAAGAAGAGGAAGAACACCGCTCTTTGGCTCTTGGTTTGATCTCTTGCACTTTGTGAATCTTTGCGATCTGTGGATTGATTCAATCTTTTTGATTTGTGATTGTATTTGTGGTGGGAGCCTCAGATTGTGAGAAGCCCCAACGAATCTTGTATTCACCCTTTGTGATAGTGGAGAACCAAGTTAGGCCCGTGCGGTAAACTTGGTGAGGGAAGGGTTGTTGAACCCGGTCCTTCATGGACTCCTCAACGGGGATGTAGATTCCTTCGTGGGATCGAACCTCGGGATACAATCCTTGTGTCACTTGTGTTCTTAGCTTTCATTCATCGCATATTGCTTCTAGGGTTAGCTTTACCGGTTTTGTCCATCACCTTTGTTTCATCGTGATCCTTAGCTTCATACTTGCCATATAACTTGTTAAGGCTCACTAAGTCATTCTAACACACTTTGCATCACAAGAATCGAACTAAAACTTGTTAGAAACCCCTTTTAGGCTTTTCCCTGTAGGTGGACCGGACTAGTCCTCCCCTGGACCAGACTAGTCCGCCCCCTAAGTATTAATCCCGTTTTATTAAGTCATTTCAGGTCAATTAGCCTATTCACCCCCCCTCTAGGCAACTTTCAGTGTTCTTGGTGGTGTTCATATTGTAATCTTGGGGAGCCCTCAACGTGTGGGAAGGCCCCTTGAATTTGGTTATTTACCCTTTGTGATTAGTGAAGAGGATTGGCCTCCGTGGCGATCTGACGAGGGTAGGGTTGGAGAAGACCCGGTCCTTTTGTGGACTCCTCAACGTGGATGTAGGTTGCCTCTGTGGGAACCGAACCACGGGATAAAGTGCTTGTGTTCTTTCTTTGCGCCCATTGTTCTTACACTTCATATATATATCTAGGGTTTCAACCAATCTTACTCACTCTACGTTGAAACATTAAATATAAGATTAACTTGTGGTACATCCTAGTTTATAGTTTTGTAACACTTCAATTACAAGTATATTTCCACTGCATACATCCTAGGATCAAGATAATCAATCAAATTTAATAAACCTAGTCGGTACACACTGGACTAGTTCGCACTTAACCGGACTAGTCCGATATCTCGAGATTTGATCTGGTTGTTAAGTGTTGCAGGTTCCGATAGAAAATCAAAAAGGCCTATTCACCCCCCCCCCCCCCTCTAGGCCACATTCAGCATGGTCGGACTAGTGCGGGGTGGCCAGAAAAGGGTCTTCCGGACTGAAAAACTCTAACAAGAACGGACTAGTCCGCTGGCAGTCAGACAAGTCCGGGAAACTTCAGAGGCTTAACCAGACTAGTCTGTGCAGTTTCCCAGACAAGTCGGGGTTATGAAGAAACTGAATTTTTCTAAAAGAAAATTGGGACAACGGACTAGTCCGGTTAGGAGGTCGGACAAGTCCGCACCCTTATAGATTGAAATTTATTGATTAATCCTAAATTCATTTTAATCTTGATCCTTTTTACATGGCTTGATGTTAAACATGTATGAGGATGTATGCAATGAATTATGCAAGAAAATGAGGGTGTTACACGGACCCTCCCGAAAGGGTCCCAGGCTTCTTCTTCATCAACCTGTACCCTCCCGGAGGGGTCCGGATCTCCTTCTTGAGCATTAGATACTCCCTCAGATGAGAGAGGTTGATCCACATGCATCTTTCCTTTAGGATCTGTGCCTAGGGGCTGGGACCCAGACTCGCCTTCAGGTAGCTCCGGACCCTCCCGGAGGTGTATGGGCTCCTGAGTTGAAGATGTTTCTGGTCTCTCCACAACTAGAACCATACTGACAACCTCTGAGGCTCACTAGGCTCTGGAGGTAGCATGATTGGTAGTGTGGTGAGGAGCTGTTTGAGCTCTTGTAATGCCTTCTATGCTTCTTCAGACTAATAGAATGGTCTGGACTTCCTCAACCACTTGAAGAAGGGAAGCGCTCGCTTTACCAGTCTTGAGATGAATCGTCTGAGTGAAGCTAGACATCTAGTAAGCTTTTGGACATCCTTGACACGGGATGGAGGCCGCATCGCTTCGATGGCTTTGATCTTGGCCAAATTTGCCTAAATTCCTGAGTGAGTCACCAAGAAACCAATAAGTTTTATGGAGCTAACCTGAAAGATACACTTTTCTAGCTTGAGCTTCATGCTTTTCAGGCACAACTTGTCGAAGACGGATTGAAGATTGTTAAGGAGTGAGTCTTTGTTCTTCACCTTGACAACGATGTCGCCGACATAAACTTCCACCAGGTTCCTAATCAACTCCCCAAAAGTTTTGTGCATGGCTTGCACAAAAGTAGAGGTAGCATTTTTAAGACCAAAAGGCATGGCAGTATAATAATACAACACAGCTACTCTGATGAAGGCAATATGCTCTTCATCTTCCATGGACACTGGAATTTGATGATATCTAGAATAACCATCTAGGAAACACAGTAGTTCACACCCGAAGGTAGAATCCACTATTTGATCTGTTATTTGTAGTGGAAAAAGGTCTTTTGGACATGCCTTATTTAGTGTGGTGTGGTCGATGCACATCCGAAGCTTCCCGCCAACCTTTGGCACGGCGACCGAGTTTGCCAGCCACCGTGGATGATGAATCTCTCGGATGAATCCAGTGTCAAGCAGCTTTTTGACTTCTTTTCTGATGAAGTTCTACCGCTCAACAGATTGCTTCTGGGGCTTCTCTTGTATAGGTCGTGCGTCGGGGTATATCTTCAGACGGTGCTCGATCACCACCCTAGGGATCCCAGACATTTGTGATGGTTTCCATGCAAACACGTCGACATTTGCCTAGAGGAAAGTGATGAGCGTGAGTTCCTATTTGTCACCCAGACCTCCCGATATACGACTGGTCTGAGTAGCATCAGAATAGATTTGGATGATGTTAATGGGAATGTCGGTGTCTTTGCTTGGTTGCACACGAGGTGCAGAGGATGAGCCGCGCTGGCGCGAGATCGGTAGTTGTTGAGCAGGTTGCTCCTTGCCGGATTCCCCTTCTTGTGCTGTTGCAAGCGCATGAAGTTATTTCAACGCAGTAACTCCAGCAGTGTGATCTCCTTGGATCCGGAGAACGCCTGATGGAGTTGGCATCTTCAACACGAGATAATTGTAGTGGACCACGACTATAAACCTATACAGGCTTGGCCTACCTAGGATCACGTTGAAGGGGAGATTGATGTGTGCCACATCAAACACCAGCTTCTCAGACCTATAGTCGTCCCGTGTCCCAAAAGTCACCGACAGAGTAACTGGCCCGGGAGGTGTGATGGCTCCCGAACCTACTCCAGAGGATGGACGTGAGGGCCTGAAGTCTGAGAGGTTGAGTTGGAGATTCACAAAAGCTGCGAAGCTGAGGAGGTTGAGCGTCGTTCCTCCATCCACCAGGACTTAGTAGAGCTGGATATTGTTGATAGTCGGGGAGACCATCAGGGGCAATTGTCCATCTCCTGTCATGTTTTTTGAACAATTCGAAGCATCGAAAGTAATGGAAATTCCATCCACTTCCGATGGGTTCTGCTTTGGCAATAGGAGCAGCGGCAGCCATTTCTCGACACATAGTCTTCAGAATGCGCCGGGAGGTGATGTCTCAGGACCCTCCATACATCATATGGAGAGAATTTTGACGTTCGTTGTCAGAGATGTCGGATTCGTCATCAATGGTGTTGTAGACCGCCTTTAGAGACTTCTTGACATCTTAGAAGCCTAGCTCCTAACCAGATGGAGCTTCTTTGCCGACTTTCTGCTTCCCTTTCCGCTGGAAGAAAGGGGTCTCGTCTTGACGCTTGCTATTGCGTTCAACAAGCCTCTTGATCTCACGACAGTCTTCAAGATTGTGGCTTGTAGATTTATGAATCGGACACCACATCTTTTCGCCGTCCTCAGACGATGGTCGGGGTCGCTTGTCGGGGCGTGGCCCCCGACCACCAGGTGTTGTGGCAGCAGGCGCAGCGGTAGGTGTACCGGCAAGTGACTTTTCCTTACCACTTGACTTCTTCTTCTTTTTACCACTGTCGGAGGTAGTAGCTTCAGCATTGGAAGTAGACTAGCGAGCCTCCGCAGCTGGTTCGGAGTGCATCTCACAACCCTCCACAGCTCTAGCGCATTTGTCAGCTAAGTTGAAGAGTTCCGTGACGCTGCTGACATCCTTAGTTGCCATCTTCTCCAACATCTTCTTATCTCGTACCCCCTGTCGGAACACAACAACAGTAGAAGCGTTAGAGATAGAAGGAATAGTGTTCCATATCTGAAAGACTCATTGGATGAACGATCGCAGTGACTCTTCCGACTTCTACTGTATGACGAACAGATCAAGCTTAGTGCCAGGTAGGGTGTAGGTGGTGAACCGGCGATGGAGTTCCCTCCAACTATAGATGGAGTCGGGAGGTAAGCTCATAAACCAGGACTGCAGTCCTAGTCAGAGCCACAGAGAAGTAATTGGCCATGACATCCTCATTGCCTCCAGCCGCGAGGATGGCAGTGGAGTAGATCCGAAGAAACTCGATGGGGTTGATTGTCACGTCGTATTTCTCCAGCAGATGAGGCTGAAACTTTGGTGGCACTCGACCCCGCGGAGATGCATGGCAAGAGCCGAATAGTCGCCCCCAACTCCCAAAGTACAAGGGTTTTCTTAAGCAACTCGCCTCTCACGAGCACGCTCGATATTGACACGGTCATCCTGCCTCATGTAGTGGCAATCGAGCTCTGACCGGAGATCCTGAGTTGGGAGTATCGACTTCGTGTGAGTACGACGAGCCTCAGAGAGCAGTGACGTCACTTGCTGGGAGGGCGCACGTCTCCTGAGCTGCAATGCTGGAGGACCAAGTCTACCAGACAAGGTCCTGTTTCGAGAAGGTGCCTGCCCTGCATGGGGCAGACATTGGTTGTTGATCGCATTAGCTACGGCTGCAACCAAATGCTCAACATCAGTGCGTTATTGTTCCAGCGCGGCCGGAGGAGCTCCCGACACTGGAGGACGCTGCAGTAGAGTCCGCGCTGCATTAAACACATTCTTCGGGTTGTTCGTCGATGTTGTGACCAATGCAAATTCACCATCCTGTTGTCCATCGTTGGTTGCTGGAGTAGGTGGTGGTGGTGGTACGACGCCCGTCAGGACAACAACGTTGGCCGCCTGCTACACATTAGAGGGATTCCCCCCAATAGGCTGTACAACCGACCCGTTGGATGAGGCGACGGCAGAGTTCATAATCTTGGAGATCTGAAATTACACTCTCCTACCTGGCATGCCAAATGTCGAAGTGTGGACTAAGAAACTTCTCCCGGTACTACTAAGAAGTAGTTCGTGGAGGTTCGTATTCAGATGGGACGCTAATCAAGAACAAGGGTGAACACAGAGGGTTTTACGTGGTTCGTGCTGCCTGAGCGTAATATCCTACTTCACGGGGTGTGGGTTGATTGTGTGAGTATAGCTTTAGTATGTATGAGCTTAGCTGAGATTGGATCCCCTTGCTATCGTGTAGCGCAACCTTTTTATATGCCAAGGACTAGCTGTTACAGTATGCGCCGTGACTCGACAGGTGGCCCCTGCTACACGATCTATAGTGTTAAAGGTGGTTAATAGCATGATAACGTGTATTAACAGCAGCGTTACCGGTCTTGATAGTCCTCTGATCGTGCGTCATTAATATACCATTAATGATGCATTAGCTAGGTCTTGTAACGACCAATTGATAGCCCTTGAATGTTCGCGCTGTTGGAGATTCCGCTGTCTTCTCGTTGTAGGCTAGGTCCGAGCATGTGACCCGTGGCAGCTCCGGAGCTTCCTCCTGCGAGGAGGCAGGTCCGGAGCCACTGGACACGTAGGAGCATCGGAGCTTGCTTTGTTGGGGAGTCAGGTCCGGCGCTCCATGACATGTAACAGCACCGGAGTCACCATATGAAGGGAAGCAGGTCCGGTACTACAGGACACGTGGCAGCACCGGAGGCACCCTACAAAGGGAGGCAAGTCTGGCACCGCGGGACATGTGTCGCCTTTGGAAGTCCACGATACGGGAAGGTAGAACTTAGATTCAGCGCATCTTTTTCTGGTACGAAGGGATACCTGATATGCAGGTGTCGTCAACTGCCCTGTAAAATCACCTTAGAGAGTAAAGTAGATAGTTTAGGATTTTAAGAAACCGGTTTTGTAATTTTGGAGGTAAATTGTTCTCTAGGGTATAGTTGGAAGAGGGTAAGTAGATTTTTTCTAAAAAGATTGTTGGATTGTTGCTTTCTTTCGAGGCTAACACTCACAATGCCGTTGACTCCTTCACCTCCACATAATGTACTACGTTCATAAGGTCGAACTGCAAATAGCGCAGTAGACTACGAATCTTTAGTGTGAGCACATCTATATATTGCTGTTGGAATGGTGCCTGCAACCTCTTCTACATGAAACTCGCACATGATAGGAGCAGTTGTAGTCCGTTGTTCCTATGATGAACCTGGTTTCAAATTTAAACGTTCGGTGAATGTAGTTTAACACGTAAGGTTCCTTCTTATAACTGCAAATAAAAATTTATTACGGAAAAAATATTTTACAGGTGCCTAATTCGGCACCTGACTTCGTATGAACGCATCAGCCATGTGCGGGCGCGGCAATGATGTGTAGGTAATTTTTTTATATTTTTGTATTGTTAATTGTAAAATAATAAAATAAAAATGTTTTAATTGATTTACCTATAAATTCAGTGTTAATAATTAATTATAAGAATTAATAGTTAATAAGAATAATTAAACGCTAATTTATTAGACCAATTTATTGAACCAATTAATACAAATAATAACACAACTGACCTCTATTGAGTTTTACTCTTCTTTTTATACTTATGACTCTGTATCACTGCCACCTCACCGATCACTTGTCCAGCGCGCACGAAATTCAGAGTCCAATTTGGCCACGTCAACCACGCCGGCAGCCATCCGCCCAGGGGATGGTGCCGATATCGAAGGCAGCGCCGGCTGGCGTGGGGAATGGGCCGACGGCGCCGCTGCTGCTGGCTCAGGAGGAAGGGAGGCGTGGGGGCTGCGGCGCGGGCAGAGGCGCTACGTCGGCGCAGACGCTGGGTAACGTCGTGGTCTCCATCGTCGGCACCGGCGTGCTTGGCCTCCCCTACGCCTTCCGCGCGGCTGGGTGGGTCGCGGGATCCCTCGGCGTCGCCGCTGCCGGCGTCAGCACGCTCTACTGCATGCTCCTCCTCGTAAGTACGCTGCGCCCCCTCCCTTCCTCCTAGCGTACTGACTTGACTTATTCCCTCTGCCCCTTTCCCGTATGTGTTCCTGATTTCGTAAGTGCCGGTTGCTTAACCGGACCATCCGATCTGGCCATCATTCCTCGTTCTCGGACTGAGAGTGTTGGACATAGACTGGTGCATTTGCCATCTTACAGATTGGAACTGAATCTGGATACATTTTTTTCCTTTTTGAGATCACTGAATCCGGATAGATGTGCAAGGCAGATGTAGCACTGTGTTGCTGAAACCGGGATGCCACTGCCCTGTAGCAAGATTCTATAAGTGACTAGCAACCGAGAAAAGGAGTAACGAATTGTTTTTTGGCAACGACCGCCATGCAGTGTTGCATCCGGTGCAATCTGCAATCATATGCTCACAGCTTTAGATTCTCATCTTACGATAATTGTACTTTTACACATAAATCTCTCTATCTGTCCGCAAGCTGGTGGAGGGATTTATGTGTAAAAATGCAGTTAATTATTGTTATTACTATTATTAACCACTAATCAATTAACCATTAATCTTTGATTCTATAGGTTAATCAATCACAATTTTTTTGTTTGATTATTTTACAATTAACGTAACCGCGCAAATTACGGAATAACAATTAAACCTTACAAATTACGGATTAACAATTACCAAAATAAAAAATATATATCTTCCTCCTCTCTGGCCTCCGCCGGCTGCTACCGCCGTCGTCTTCGTTGTATCGTGCCGCCGCCATCGAAGGGTGTGCCGCCCGCCGCCAGGCATCGTGCCGTCCGCCACCGCACATCACGCTGCCGCCGCCGCGTATCGCGCCGCCACTGCTCACCGCGCCAGCGCCGTTTGCCGGCCTCCGCCGCCCGCTACGCCGTCGTCAGGGCGTTGAGCCGTGCCGTCACGGGAGGGAGGTTGCAGGAAGAAATAGGGTTGGGAGAGGTTCAGAAGAAATTGGATTGAGTGCACGAATCTTAAAGCACATCTAAAGGTTGCCTGAAATGAAGGTTGTTTTCGGGCACCTGATGTATAGGATTACTGTTTATTTAATAAAGTTGAAAAGAAAATGACCAGCAGTGTTCTCAATCACTGCCTAGACGCCTAGGCGCCCTGGAGGCACTTGGACGCCTAGGCGTCTGGCCAAGCAGGCGGTGACGAGAGATGGCGGATTCGGCGGCGGGTGGCGGCGGAGGCGCCGAGCGGCGGATGTGGCGGCGGTGGCCACAAAGGCAGGCGAGAAGAACAATCGGGGGCGGAGGCAGAAGTCGCGAGTTGGGCCGGGCCGAAATATAACAGTTGGATGTCCTCCTTTCAGATGGGACGACTCCTGTTAGTTTGGATGCCTCTATAAAATACCTTCTCCTGACCTAACCCTAACATTTCTTCCTCCTCACCTCTCATCTCTCCACTCGAAGCGGCGGCGGCCAGCGCCGGTCGATTCAACGGCGGCGGTCATCACCGGCGACAGCGACGGCGGCGGGCGGCGACCGACGGTAGCCGCTGCGGCGACCAGGTGAGGCGAGCCTCCCTGACGTCCTCTTGCCACAGACTGGACGCCTAGGCGACGCCTCAAAAACACTGATGACTAGTATAACCGGTCAAGGTTCCTCCTTCCAACTAAGGTTGACTGGTTGAACCTTCGCACAATTTGAACAATCCCAAACCATTGATTCACCACTGTCACTCATATCTACGAAAATCGAAATTAACTATTTCCTTCCATCTCAAGACTTTCCATTCATCTGCAGTATACTTCGTCCTGTATTGTTTAGCTGCAAGGTTGGAGTGTCAAACCAAATGAACTTGTTCGGAAAGAAACATGAATTCTGTTGAAGGGCGGACCTGGCACAATGTAGTGTGTCTCCACTTGTGTCCTTAGGTCTTGAGTTTGATCCAGTCTCTCTGTAAAAGCAGTGGTGAGACTGTATAGAAAAAAAAACGCTTCTCCAAACTTCACAATGAGCCAGAGCTTTCGACAGTCGGTATGCCCTTTTAGAAACATGAATACTCCTTTCTTACCTTTGTATAAAGCTTACTAGAGCCAAATCACATTTGTGGTTAGAATTTTGATGGTGCTTCAATAAAACATATGTTACATCTTATATCTTTTTAAAAGGGCAATTTCAATTTTCACAGTATTATCACTTGTTTCAGCCTCTTTATATTATCTACTGTTCCTTTTCCTCTGAAGGTGGACTGCAGTGATAAATTGGGGGAAGAAACAGAAGAAGACTCAAGTAGTCGCTGTACATATGGTGATTTGGGTGAAAAGTGCTTCGGGACTATAGGCCGATGCTTGACAGAAATCCTTATACTCGTTTCACAGGCGGGTGCTTCTGTAGCATACCTAATATTCATTGGCCAAAATCTTCATTCTGTATTCAGCCAGGTGCTGTCACCCGTTGGCTTCATCTTTGTCATTCTCCTGCCAGTGCAAGTCACACTCTCCTTCATCGGCTCACTGTCTGCTCTTTCGCTGTTCAGTATATTTGCGGATGTATGCAATGTCCTTTCCATGGCAATTGTTGTCAAAGAGGAACTTCAACTTTTTGGTCATCCATTTGCAAATAGAAGTGCTTTCAATGGACTTTGGTCAGTACCATTTAGTTTTGGGGTTGCAGTCTTTTGTTTTGAAGGATTTAGCATGACTCTGGCACTGGAAGCATCGATGGCAGAACGAAGAAAGTTTCGATGGGTACTGTCTCAAGCAGTTCTCACCATTATAATGGTGTACACGTGTTTTGGAGTGTGTGGGTACTTGGCCTATGGAGAGACTACCAAAGATATCATAACACTCAATCTTCCGAACAATTGGATTTCGGCTGCAGTTAAGGTTAGTGTAGTTATTAGTTTATTTGTTTCGGTTGTTTGCTGAAATATTCTTTTGGTTCTGACTTAGAAAATCTTCAAGAAATTGCTTTGAAACTTTAATTTTTTTATTGGAGAAACGCAACTTTGTGATTTGATATGTTGATATACAAGATTTAATCTTGTAATTTAGTGCAATTATGTGCTTGAGATCTCATAATTTTATTGTTACATGGAATGGAGAGGATGGTGTGCAATTATAAGATCTGTTGACAGATTGGCTTGTGAATTGCAGAAACATTCAAAATTCCCTGTCATAATTTTATTTGTATATATTGTTCTATGGGATTTTGATCACAGTGAACAGTTTAACCATGATATTCTCTTGACATTTTTGAGATCTGTTAACAGGTTGGTCTATGCATCGCGCTAGCACTCACATTCCCAGTCATGATGCATCCAATCCATGAGATCATGGAGACAAGACTTGGATCAAGTGGATTCTTTCGGAAGCTCTTCTGCAATGTTCACGGTACTGAGTGGCTAGGCTTGCACTTGAGCCGCATCCTAATGGTGACTATCCTGAGTGTGGTGGCGTCCTTCATCCCTGCTTTCGGATCATTCATTTCCTTCATCGGGAGCACGATGTGTGCACTGCTGTCCTTCGTGCTGCCTGCCCTGTTTCATCTCAGCATTGTTGGCACCTCTATGAGCCTATGGCGACGCGGTGTCGACTATGGTATCCTCTTCTTTGGTCTAGTTTTTGCCGGATATGGACTTTTTACTGCTCTCTCTCCACACTGAAAGTTCACGGAAATAGTATGACGCACATTAGGATTTGATGCAGATGCATTTTTCTGCCGAACGTCATTACTGGACCAATGAGTTAGGAATCAAATAGCAAAGGCTCTGATATTCTCAGTTGACGGGGTCACCTGTATGGATTTCCTTTTGAAGCTCCTTCTGTGTTATTAGCAAGCCTTTTAAAACAGAAGATTATGCTTGGATATGTGCTTTGAAGCATTGTGCTGTTTGTATTCTGGGTTTTTCTACACATGGGGGCTACAGAGCGTTGCCCTTACGATCATTTACTTTTATGTATATGTTATAGAGGGAGGGCATCTGGCACATGGATTGCATATTGAATATAAAAGCAACTTAATCTTTCAACTTCTTGTGCTACATCCCGAGGTGTTCTCATTGGATTGGTTTTTGTAGTGTTTTTTTTTTGCCGAACGGAGATTTCACATGAGTAACAAAACAAAATGTTCCTGTCGCCCAGCCAAACAAGTTTAATAGTGGGTCGCAAATGGGTTGGAAAATTCCTGCAGGATAACATGTTACTATGTCAGAAATCGGATAGTTCAATAGTGTAAGTTCGAATCCAAAGGTGCTGCAAGAACTGTCACAGCAAATTTAGCATGTTGCAGTTAAAAAAAAAAAAGAAGGAACACTGTGTGTAGTGTATCTAAAATTCAATAGAAGTGTATAAATCGAATATCATATTGATCCCAAAGTCAAAAAGAAAAAAGAACTAAGCTGACCAACAATTCAATCAAACGCTATATGTACAAGTAAATAGTAATACTGCTTTCGTTTGTAAATCTTACTATGAAACGTGAATTTTGAAATATTCATTTGCAAGATTACGTTGATATGGCATATATATGTGACTTAGGCTATCATCACTGATGTACTCCAAAAATTTCTACTTTCTAGCACACGTTTTCATACTCATTGTACTTCCTAAGGCTGTCTCCAACAATGAATGGAAAAAAGAACCTCATTTGAGCTTTTGCCTCGTGCTACAGTGAGTTTCGAGGAGGCAATTTTTTTCCGTCTCGAACAGCCAAGGCATTTTCGAGAAGGCAAAGGACGAATCGTCGGACCGCTTGTCGACAGCTCGCGCTTGTTCTGCTTGCGCATCTTGTGGATCTTGGAGAAGTCTAAGGAGTAGTCCGGCACGACACCATTCTTGACATCCCAGTCTCGGACGTTGGCACAGTCATCCACCTCACCATGGGCTGCGCCTCTTGCTGGGTGAAAACAAGCAATCCGGGTCAGCTTGCTTGCCGGCGCAACAACCCCTTCCTACTATTAATCGGCAGGTATGCGGAGGAATCGGCACAGGGAGAGGCATCAGTTCTGATCTGGCCTGCCGCTGAATCGTTGGTTGTACTGCTGCAAAATCCCAGAGCACAGCCCCTCCTGTTTCTTTTCCTGGCGAAGAAGATGAGGAAAAAAAACAAGACAACCACTAGAATGCAATATGAGATATAGTCTAATCGTGCAATCAACCACCTCTAACTAGATCTGCATCATACGGTTGTTGTATATTTTTTTACTTAATCCTCTTCACTTGAATACTCAACTTCCTCCATCTGAGTAGGGAGTTAAGTAAAAACGTGCAACAACCGTAACATGCAGACCCAATATCTGGAGTGATTGATTGTACAGTTGCATCATATCCCAAATTGAATTCTAATCGCTGCCAAGAAACAATTGTCCAGAAATCGACACAAAATTGAAGCAAAGATTTGAGGAAAACAAGCGTAGAACAGAGCCGCGGGAGAAGGTAGCTCGCCGAACATACCTCCATCTTCTCCATGGTCGGATCTCCCCTCTTCTCCCTGCCGCTGTGTCAAGCTTGCTTGTCCTCTATCTTCTCCTGCTTGACATGTCTCTCTCTCTTTCTGCAATGACTGACCGCTCGAGGAAATTCCTTCCAGTCCAGGAGACTGTGCGACACAGAGGGAGATCGGTGCGTGGCATGATGAGGGCCAGAGGGAGGAGGCTGAGCCTGTCCACAGCCGGGGACTGCTCCTGGCACGTGGCATAGTGGAGCAGGTCGACACCACATAGAGGAAGGAGCACAGCGTGGATGGGGGTGGGCTCATCAGCGGGGCGGCGCTGGTCGAGCCTGCCCAGGGAAGGAGACACAGGTGGGGGATAGAGATGAAGATGATGATGCCGCACCCTTCTCGCGTCCACATTTTGCGGACAAGCGGAGGAAAAATAAAAATTGACGATGCCTCTTCTGCTGAAGACGTGAAACACCGGTTGGAGAGAGCAAAAATGAAAATACATATCCAATTGCCTCCGCTGTTGGAGATATAGTCTAAGTGTACTCTATATCAACCACTACCCATTTTTACTATATCTTTATATTCATTTTCTTGTTTTTTCATTTCTTTTTCCCCCTCTATTTTTTTCTTCTATTTGCTTTACTTTTCCCTATGTTCTTCGTTTCTTCTTATTGGTTTTCCTCTTTTCATTCAATTTTCCCCTTTTTTCCTTCAATTTTCTTTCTTTTCCTATATTGTTTTTTGTCGATGTTTCCCCTTTCTTCTATTACCTTTTCTAATCGTTCTACTGCTTTCTCTTCATTTTCGGATCCTTCTTCTTTCCTCAGTAGTCGCCTTCCTCGCGGTGCCTCCTGATTCTTCCCCGAAGGCCACCTTCCCCGCCTCACCCCCAACTCTGTGCTCTCCGTCTGCTTCTTCCTCCCAACGCTTCCGGTCTCATCCTCCTCATTGCAGCAAAATCAACGCGAAATTGAAGCAAAGATTTGAGGAAAAACAAGCATAGAACAGAGCCGCGGAAGAAGGTAGCTCGCCGCACATACCTCCATCTTCTCCATGGTCGGATCCCCCCTCTTCTCCCTGCCACTGTGTCGAGCTTGCTTGTCCTCTATCTTCTCCTGCTTGCCACGTCTCTCTCTCTCTCTCTCCCTCTCTGCAATAGCTGACTGCTCGACGAAATTCCTTCCAGTCCAGGAGACAGTGCGACACGGAGGGAGACCGGTGCATCGTGTGATAAGGGACAGAGGGAGGAGGCTGAACCTACCCATGGTCGGGGACTGCTACTGGCACGTGGCACAGTGGAGCAGGTCGACACAGCGTAGAGGAAGGAGCACAGCGTGGGCGGAGGTGGGCTCGTTAGCGGGGGCAGCGCTGGTCGAGCCCGCCCATGGAAGGAGACGCGGGTGGGGGAGAAAGACGAAGATGATGATGCCTCGCCCTTCTCGCATCTACATTTTGCAGATTAGGAATGAGCAGAGGCAAAAATGAAAATCGACGATGCCGCTTTTGTTGAAGACGTGAAACACCGGTTGGGGGAAGCAAAAATGAAAATACATATCCATTTGCCTCCTCTGTTGGAGATAGTCTAAGTGTACTCTATATCAACCACTACCCATTCTTTACTATATCTTTACATTCATTTTCTTGTTTTTTTCATTTCTTTTTTCTCTCTATTTTTTTCTTCTATTTGCTTTACTTTTTCCTATGTTCTACGTTTCTTCTTATTGGTTTTCCTCTTTTCATTTCATTTTCCCTTTTTCCTTCAATTTTCATTCTTTTCCTATACTGTTTTTTGTCGATGTTTCCCATTTCTTTTATTACCTTCTCTAATCCTTCTACTGCTTTCTCTTCTTTTCCGGATCCTTCTTCTTTCCTCACTAGTGACCTTCCTCGTGGTGCCTCCTGATTCTTCTCCGGAGGCCACCTTCCCCGCGTCACCCCCAACTTCTTCCTCCCAACGCTGCTGGTCCCATCCTCCACACAGCAGCAAAATCGATGTGAAATTGAAGCAAAGATTTGAGGGAAAACAAGCGTAGAACAGAGCCGTGGAAGAAGGTAACTCGCCGCACATACCTCCGTCTTCTCCCTGGTCGGACCCCCCCTCTTCTCCCTGCTGCTGTGTCGAGCTTGTTTGTCCTCTATCTTCTCTTGCTTGCCACATCTCTCTCTCTCTCTGCGATAGCTGACTGCTCGATGAAATTCCTTCCAGTCCAGGAGATGGTGCGACGCGGAGGGAGACCGGTGCGTGGCATGATAAGGGGCAGAGGGAGGAGGTTGAGACTTTCAATGGCCAGGGACTGCTCCTGGCACGTGGCACAGTGGAGTAGGTCGACACGACGTAGAGGAAGGAACGCAACATGGGCAGAGGTGGGCTCGTCAGCGGGGGCGACGCTGGTCAAGCCTGTCCAGGGAAGGAGACGCGAGTGCGGGAGAAAGGCGAAGATGATGATGCCTCGTCCTTCCCGCGTCCACATTTTGCAGATCAGGGATGAGTGGAGGCAAAATGAAAAACGATGACGCCTCTTCTATTGAAGACGTGAAACACTGGTTGGGGAGAGCAAAAATGAAGATACATGCTGTCGAAGTGTTCTTGCGACACTACCTCCGGACGTGCTATGGGAGCATCCTGCGGAGGTTCTTGATCGGCAGGGCTTAGTCCTCTATGGAGGGATTGCACGTATGAGAGTGGTGAGACAGTGGTTTTACGTGGTTCAAGCTGCCGGAGCGTAATACCCTACTCCACGGTGAGGTTGTATTGCTGGTGTGTACGAGTGTGTAGCGTGTGGATGCGTTAGATTGGGGATCAGGAAAGTTGTCTAAATCGGTGGCTACTCGATCCTTTTATAGTCCAAGGCCGGACAACTTACAAGTAGGCCTGATGGCCGACAGGTGGCCCCGAGGTGATCTTATCCTGTACAAGATCTAAGGCTTCTTGCTTACACTGCCTCTGACCGCGCCTTGAAGACCTGCTGTCTTGTCGCCTCAGACGCTAGTGGCCCATGCATAATCGCTAATGGTGGCAGGGGATGTCCCGTCTGTCTATCTTGTTGCCTTAAGCTATCCACTTGGTGAAGTGGGGTAGGCCTGCGGTGCCTTCACTGCGATGTGACTTGACACAACAGTACCTAACAGGGGCGTGCGCCGCACCTGTGCACTCGGAGAAGGCGCATGTCTTCAATTCGTGAGTAGACAGAGCACGCTGCTCTATACTCCCGCAACCTACCGATCAGAGAGGGAGTCATGGGCCACGTGGCAGGTCTGAAGCCCACCTCTGAGGAGAGACGGGGTTTGGCTCCACGGGACACATGGAAGGTCCGGAGCCCACCTCTCTCTCTCTTTACAATTGTTGACTGCTCGAGGAAATTCCTTCCAGTCAGGGAGACATTGCGACGCGGAGGGAGACCAGTGCGTGGCTTGATGTGGGGCAGAGGACGGAGGTTGAGCCTGTCCATGGCCGGGGACTGCTCCTGGCATGTGGCATAGTGGAGCAGGTCGACACGGCGTAGAGGAAGGAGCGCAGCGTGGACAGAGGTGGGCTCGTCAGCGGGGGCGGCGCTGGTCGAGCCCGCCCAGGGAAGGAGACGCGGGTGGGGGAGAAAGACGAAGATGATGATGCCTCACCCTTCTCGCGTCCACATTTTGCTGATCGGGGATGAGCGGAGGCAAAATGAAAATCGACGATGCCTCTTCTTTTGAAGACATGAAACACCGGTTGGGGAGAGAAAAATTAAGATACATATCCATTTGCCTCCTCTGTTGCACAGTCTAAGTGTACTCTATATCAACCACTACTTATTCTTTACTATATGCTTACATTCATTTTCTTGTTTTTTCATTTCCTTTTCCCTCTATTTTTTCTTCTATTTGCTTTACTTTTTCCGATGTTTTTTCATTTCTTCTTATTGGTTTTCCTCTTTTCAATCCATTTTCCCTTTTTTTCCTTCAATTTTCTTTCTTTTCCTATTGTGAGATCTATGTGTGCTGAATACATTGGCTATGGTGATAAAAGTTTTGAATACTACCAAAACACCTTTATCATCAAGGTCTGACTCAAAGTCCGAGCTCCAGCAAGGTCCAACGATAGGTCCAACTTGTTTTTTATAGCTCAAACAAGGTCCGAAATAAGGTCCGACTAGCTCTAGTAAGCTCCAGCGCTAGGTTCTGCTAGCTTTGGTAAGCTCTGACACTAGGTCCGACTAGCTTTGGTAAGCTCTGGCGCAAAGTTCGACTAGCTTTGGTTAGCTCCGGCGCTAGGTTATGCTAGCTTTGGTAAGTTCCGGTGCTAGAGCCTGTTAGTTTTGGTAAGCTCCAGTTCAAGGTCCGGTTAGCTTTTGCAAGGCTCGGAGCTTGATTACAATTGTTCCGCTTTTATCTTGCAATGTTTCAAACTTGCTTTACACTTATGTAAAGTTTGCTTAGTATTCTTTTACTAAGTTTTTGGTGTGTTTTGGTGGTTAACGCTGATATAATTTTTTTATGGTTTACAACATGCTTATGTGAAGTGCTCATGTAAGGTGTTGTCTTTTGGAACTGACGCGAGTCAAGTCGAGGACTTGTGCTCGGAAGTATTGATTGTTTATTCATGTGCAGGTGTTGCTCGAGTTCAAGACATGGCTGGTGACGGGATCCATTGAACTAAGCTTAGAGAGAAGATGAGTTTCAACAACCAAGTTTGGGAGGAATTGTGGTTGAGTTGATCGGGGGGTTGCGCAACATGTTTTAAATCAAGAACAATGCATATGAAGGTATTGTGGACGTCGTTAGAAGATGTTTGCACGTGTGCAAGGAGTGCATGGACATGTCTACATGGTTTTGAGACGTGGTGAAGATATGTGGACGTAAAGAATTGGTCAGAAAGGTCCAACCGACTAATTTATGGACTCAGGCTGCGGGTGAGTCGCGTTTGACTCAAATATAGAAAAGTTCGAGCTGGTTATGTTAGGATTTCGTGTGGGTCACGAATTTGGATTGTTTTAGGAATGTGGGATTCGTTCCTAATGTGTTTATAAGTCTTAAGATTGCTTCTATCTGCGTATAGAAGAGTCTTGAGTAGATATGGAAAGTTTCGATTCGTGAATTGAGTAGGATTAAAGTCCTAGTTAGGTTTGGGTTGGCCTAAGGGCTAGTTATATAAGCAAGGGAGACCAGAGCTCGTAGTGCACGACTTTGAGGTTGTTCCTCCTGTGGTTTGATCAATAAAATTCGTATTTCGAAGGAACTTTTGTGCCTTGTTCGTCCGACTCGTTTTCTTTAAATTTTTCTTGTCAAGTTTCTGTACAACACTACCTTTCTTTGGTGATTTTATCATAAATCGAGTTTTACAGATCCGATTGACGTTATTATTTTTGGGTTGTCTTCACAACTTAATTTTATATCATCTGTCAAAATTTCACGGTCATTGGATTTGTGGTTTATGATCTACACAAGTTTCTTTGCAGTATTCCAAAACTATTTTTCTCGTATAGGACAGATTGACCTTTGTTCAATCTTTCAATCGTAACTTGAGTTTCTCTCGACCGATTTTCGTGATTCTTGTTGTGACATCTTCATGACTTGATTCTCTACAATCTATACTAGATTTTGTAACAGTTTAACACGTTTAGATTAGTCACACACATGGTTTCTTTAACAAATCGTTTTTTTTCCGAGTGGTGTTTTCGTTGCTTCTGCTGAAAAGTTTTAATCTACCATTCACCCCTCTCTGGTAGCTATACACGTGCTCTTCGATCCTACAACTGGTATCAGAGCTACGGTACTCTAATCTTTGTGATTTGCACTTGTTTTTGACTAATCATCATGGAGAAATACTCCGCAAAACCTTGTGTCTTTAGTGGTATTTCAGGTTCGGAAGGCACGTATGGAAGCCTTCTTCCGGGCACAAGGCTTCGCAATATGGGAGAAGGTGTACAAGCCTTACGAAGTGCCGTCAAATGATCAAGTTATAGCTACAAATCTGAGAGATGTTTACAACAACAACAAGGCTCAAAACTTGATCATATAAGGATTAACTCAAAGCGACTTCGACCGTGTTGCACACCTACGATCGGCATATAATGTGTGGAAAGCACTTTGCGACTACCACAATGGATCTAACATGATCAAGGAGGTAAAACAAGATATGTTCAAAAATTAATACATGCATTTTGAGATGCAACCTGGTGAGTAAATTAATGATCTTTTTGCTCGTTTTAACAAAATTCTCAGCAACTTGCGTAGTGTCAATGTTAATTACAGATGCTAAAATGATAGACAATTACTAAGTGCATTAGACATGTCAATTTGTGAGATGAAAGTCACATCTATCCGTGAATCTACTGTCATGAGTACACTTACATTAGATGTTCTTTATTCTAAACTGATAACTCATGAATTTTACATAATCTCACATAAGAACCCCAACAAGTCTCTTGCATTTGTTTCTCAACGTGATATGCGTAGCTCTGGCCAATCTCCATCTTGTGGTATACTTGCTTTGTTGTCCTCTCTAACCCTTGAACAGATTGATGAGCTTTTAGAGGAGGAGCTAGTACTTCTCTCTACTAGGTTCTCGAAAGCATTACAAAATGTGAGAACTAGAAGGAGAGGAAGCTTTGAACCTCAATGATGTTTCGAATGTGGTAAGACAGGACATTTTCGTTCAGATTGCCCTAACATTTCATGTCCTACTTCCTGGGATGAAAAGCAAACAAGGACGAAGCACTCCCCTGCAAACAATACAAAGAAAAAGAAGGGTTTTACAGGACGTCAATTGGTGAGCAGTTTTATCTCTGTACTTCAAGAACATGGCCCAAACGATGTGGACATTGGAAGTGATGAAGATGAGGATGATTTGCCAAACTTGTGCTTCATGGCGGGCAAGTCAAAATCAAGTATGGAGGAGGCTGAACACAACAGCGACAATGAAGAGGTTACACGGTTGAGGAAGGAGAACATTTGGATTGTGAATTCAGGTTGCTCACGCCACATGACCAGTAACAAAGAATGGCTCTCCTCCCTCTCTTTTGTTTCACGTGTAGAGAATGTTACTTTTGCCGATAATTCTTCAACTCCTATAATTGCTAAGTGTTCGGTTAGAGTAAATAATCACTACACTTTGAGTGATGTGACACTTGTTAAAAATTTGAAATACAACTTGCTTTCTGTTTCACATCTGCTAGATGAAAATCTGGAAATTATTTTCACTAAAAATTGCTGCAAAGTTGTAAATTCAAACAGTGAGCTTATTTTTAACATGTCACGATTTGGAAGAGTTTTTAAAGCTGTTTTTGATATGTCTTTCTCTAAGCATAGGTGTCTAGTTGCTAATGATTCAAAGGACTTATATTTTTGGCATCATAGACTTGGTCACATAAGCTTTGATCATCTAACGCGTGTTAGTGCTCTTGATCACATACGCGGGCTGCCTAAGCTTAAAGGGGACACATAAATTGTGTGCTCTTCTTGTAGACATGCTAAGATGGTTGCAGGTTCACATACACCTCTCACAATGATCATGGCAACTGAACCGTGTCAACTTTTGCACCTTGACACCATAGGACCTTCATGTGTTCAATTCTTCGGAGGTAAATGGTATGTTCTTGTGATTGTTGATGATTTTATTTTAGATACTCTTAGGTTTACTTTATGGAATCTAAGAATAAAGCTCTTAGTCACTTTAGAACTTTATTTCTTAGATTATCAATTGATCACCTAGGATCTTTAAAAGCAATTAGAAGTGATACCAAAACCGAATTTAAAAATCATTTTTTTGATCACTTTTGTGCTGAAAATGGAATAGATCATCAATTTTCTTCACCATATGTACATCAGCAACACGGTGTTGTAGAAAGAAAGAACATAACCTTAGTTGAGATGGCTAGGGCTATGCTTTATGAATATCAAACTCCTAGGAAATTTTGGGCTGATGCGATTGCAACCGCTTGTTATGTCTCAAATCGTGTTTTCTTGCGCGCTAAGCTAGGTAAACACCATATGAGCTCTGGTTTGAACATAGGCCTAGTGTTACACACTTTCGGGTCTTTGGTTGCAAATGCTTTGTTAAGAAACATGGTAATCTTGATAAATTTGAACCTAGATCTGTTGATGGCTTGTTTCTTGGTTATCCATCTCATACTAGAGGCTACCGTGTGCTTTTACTTGATACTAACAAAATTGTGGAGACTTGTGAAGTGTCTTTTGATGAAGCTAGCACAGGTACTAGCTCAAACATTGCAGGTCCGAATCCATATCCACAGGGGGAGAGCATTTTTGTTGAAGATGAGGAAGAAGTGGTGCCGCTGCCCGAAAATTCAGCAGCTAATGACATTGTTCCAGCTCTTGATTTTGATTCACAGTCAGCACCAACGACCACCATTGTTGGTCCAGATCCTCCTCAAGTCACAAGCTCATCGATTTGTGATGAACATGAAGAAGAAGAAACTTGTGAAGTGTCCACTCCCCTCCGGGTTCTCAAAAGTCATCCTCCACAACAAATTATTGGAAGCTTGCACGAATGAGTCACACGGTCCAGGTTTTGTGATCCAAACTCTCATTCCCATTCTGGTTTTGTTGCTTCTTTTGAACCCAAAGATATATCACACGCACTCACTAATGAATCTTGGATTATTGCCATGCAAGAAGAGTTAGAAAATTTTGAAAGAAATAATGTTTGGAAACTTGTACCTCCTCCTCAAGGTCACACTTTAATTGGAACTAAATGAGTGTTTAAAAATAAACAAAGTGAGGATGAGGTTGTGGTTAGGAATAATGCTAGGTTGGTTGCTCAAGGTTTCACTCAAGTTGGAGGTCTAGATTTTGATGAAACTTTTGCTCCTGTTGCTAGATTAGAAGCCATAAGAATTTTGTTAGCTTTTGCTGCATCTAAAGGTTTTAAGCTATATCAAATGGATGTTAAAAGTGCTTTTCTTAATGGCTACATAGATGAGGAGGTTTATGTCAAACAACCATCGGGTTTTGAAAATCCAGATTTTCCTAACCATGTTTACAAACTGACCAAAGCCTTGTACGGTCTCAAACAAGCCCCTAGAGAATGATATGATAGGTTAAAAACATTCTTACTTGAAAAGGGGTTTACCATGGGCAAGGTTGATAAAACTCTTTTTGTGCTTAAACATGGCAATGACTCATTATTTGTTCAAGTGTATGTGGATTATATTATCTTTGGTTGTGCTTGTCATGATCTTGTGTCCAAGTTTTCAGCTATGATGAGTTCAGAATTTGAGATGAGTATGATGGGGCTGCAAATCAAGCAAACCATGGAGGGTACCTTTGTGCATCAAACGAAGTATACAAAAGATCTCCTAAGGCACTTCAACATGGACAAAAGCTAGCCTATTTGAACACCAATGGGAACAACAACTACACTTGAACTTCATGAAGATGGTGAACCTGAGGATAAAAAAGAATATAGAAGCATGATTGGATCACTTTTGTGCCTCACGACATCAAGACCGGACATACAATTCAACGTATGTCATTGTGCACAGTTTCAAGCTTTCCCACGTGCTTCACATTGTCAATCCCTCAAAAGGATTCTCAGGTACTTACATGGAACTCAAGAATTTGATATTTTTCTTCCTTCTTCCTCAACCGTTACTTTGAAAGCTTTTTCGGATGCTGATTTTAGGGGTTGTAGGATTGATAGGGAAAGTACTTCCGATGCTTGTCCTTTTCTTGGTAATTCACTTGTTGCTTGGTCCTCTAGAAAACAAAACTCACTTGCACAATCCACAGCTGAATCTAAATATGTAGCTGTTGCGAGTGCTTGCTCACAAATTCTTTGGATTGACCTACCACTTAAGGACTAGGGGGTTGATCTAGATAGTGTTCCACTATTTTGTGATAACACTAGTGCTATTTGCATTGCTAAAAACCCCGTGCAACATTCTAGAACTAAGCACATTGACATTAGGTATCACTTCCTCTGTGATAATGTTGAAAAAGGAAATATTGTGCTTCACCATGTAGATATCGAACAACAATTGTCTAACATTTTTACAAAACCTTTGAATTTCACTCGTTTTTGTTTCATTCGTAGTGAAATAGGGGTTATGTATCCTTAAGTAAGTGAGGGGGAGTTTTGAAACTTGAGAAGTCTATGTGTGAATCTAAAATTAAAATAATATGAGCATAGTATTTTATACATATATGGCTTTGTGATTCTTTTTACATGCTGAAAGTTCTTACTACATTACTCAGGTTATACATTTTGTAGTTTTTACAATGACTAGTAATTGTAATAATTACTTACACTAAATCTTGTCATGATCGAACTTTCTTGCTGTTTTGAACTTGTTGCATGCTCACAAGTGCTTTTAATCATAAAGAATTTATCAAGTAATCAACTCACATGTTGAGTTTTTATGATCAAATATAAATTGAGAAAAGATCAAGATAATATGCATGCATCACACTTCTTCTTTTGAGATGCCTTATCATTGCACATAGATATGAACTTGAAAGAAATTGTGTATGACTAAAATCATGTTCTTAAGCTTCTGATTGTCAAATGACATAGGCTTGACTTGGCTGGTTAGAATAAGTCATATGCGCATATAATCTCTTGCAAATATCATATGATCTAAATTTATTCTTTGAAAAATAATAAAATGCAGCAACAAGTGTCATGCTTCCAGGTCTTAAAATAGTTAAGTTTGTGAGATCATGACTTGCTTAAATTAAAAATTACACTTGATCTCTAGCATGACTTACACTATTTTATGTATATCATTGACGTGATAGTGTAAGTTACTTGATAGTATGACTTGGATGAGCTTTGTTTTATATGTATATTTTATAATATGCTCATAACAATTAAATTTTTTTACCTAGCTGAATACATTGTCAAAGGGGAAGAATTGATCACACATTGCACATATTCAAAAGTGTTTTTGGCACGATTCTTCTCAGGGGGAGAAGTATGCAAGGGGAGAAATATTTATAAAGGAGAGAAATTGTTTCTATCTCATTTCATTTGGTCATTTGGTTTTCAAAAGGAGAGAAATTGTTTTCAAAAATTTTCATGTGAACAAGACAATGTTCGGATTTTAAGTGGTGTTGCCAATGCATTCATCAAGGGAGAGATTGTGAGACCTATGTGTGATGAATACATTGGCTATGGCGATAAAAGTTTTGAATACTATCAAAACACCTTCATCACCAAGGCCTAACTCTAGGTCCGAGCTCCAGCAAGGTCCGACGATAGGTCCGACTTGTTTTGAATAGTTTTGGCAAGGTCCAACTAGCCCTGGTATGCTCCGGCGGTAGGTCCTGCTAGCTTTGGTAAGCTCTAGCACTAGGTCCAACTAGCTTTGGTAAGCTCCGACGCTAGGTCCGACTAGCTTTGGTTAGCTCCGGCGCTAGGTTATGCTAGCTTTGGTAAGTTCTGCCGCTAGAGCCTGTTAGTTTTGGTAAGCTCCGGTTCAAGGTCCGGTTAGCTTTTGCAAGGTTCGGAGCTTAATTGCAAATGTTCTGCTTTTATCTTGCAATGTTTCAAACTTGCTTTACAGTTATGGAAAGTTTGCTTAGTATTCTTTTACTATGTTTTTAGTGTGTTTGGTGGTTAAAGCTAATATCATTTTGCTATGGTTTACAACATGCTTATGTGAAGTGCTCACGTAAGGTGTTGTGTTTTGGAACTGACGTGAGTCAAGTCGAGGACTTGTGCTCGGAAGTATTGGTTGTTTATTCATGTGCAGGTAATGCTTGAGTTCAAGACATGGCTGGTAACGGGATCCATTAAACTAGTCTTAGAGAGAAGATGAGGTTCAACAACCAAGTTCAGGAGGAATTGTGGTTGAGTTGATCGGGAGGTTGCACAACATGTTTTGAATCAAGAACAATTCATATGAAGGTATTGTAGACGTCATTGAAAGATGTTTGCACGTGTGCAAGGAGTGCATGGATGTGGCTACATGGTTCCGAGACGTGATGAAGAGATATAGACGTAAAGAATTGGTCGGAAAGGTCCAAGCGACTAGGTTATGGACTCAGGCTGCGGCTGAGTCAGGTTTGACTCAAATATGAAAAGATTTGAGCTGGTTATGTTAGGATTTCATGTGGGTCATGAATTGGGGTTGTTTTAGAAATGTGAGATACGTTCCTAATATGTTTGGAAGTCTTGAGATTGCTTCTATCTGCGTATAGAAGAGTCTTGAACAGTTATGGAAAGTTTCGATTCATGAATTGAGAGTCCTAGTTAGGTTTGGGTTGGCCTACGGGCTGGTTATATAAGCAAGGGAGACCAGAGCTCGTGGTGCACGACTTTGAGGCTGTTCCTCCTGTGGTTTGATCAATATAATTCGTAGTTTGAAGGACCTTTTGTGCCTTGTTCGTCCGACTTATTTTCTTTAAGTTTTTCTTGTCGAATTTCTGCACAGCACTACCTTTCTTCGGTGGTTTTATCATAACTCGAATTTTACAAATCCGATTGACGTGATTCTTTTTGGGTTGTCTTCACAACTTAATTTTCTATCATCTGTAAAAATTTCACGGTCATTGGATTTGTAGTTTCTAATCTACACGAGTTTCTTTGCAGTATTCTAGAACTGTTTTTCTCGAGTGGGACATATTGACCTTTGTTCGACCTTTCGATCGTAACTTGAGTTTATCTCGACGGATTTTCCTGATTCTTGTTGTGATGTCTCCATGACTTGATTCTTTATAATCTATACTAGATTTGTCACAGTTTAACACGTTTAGATTAGTCGCACACACTATTTCTTTAACAGATTAATTTTCTGCCGAGTGGTGTTTTTGTTGCTTTTGCTGAAAAGTTTTAATTTATCATTCACCTCCTCTGGTAGTTTTATACGTGCTCTTCGATCCTACACCTATACTGTTTTTTTGTCGATGTTTCCCCTTTCTTTTATTACATTTTCTAATCCTTCTATTGCTTTCTCTTCTTTTCCAAATCCTTCTTCTTTCCTCACTAGTCGCCTTCCTCACTGTGCCTCCTGATACTTCTACGAAGGCCGCCTTATCCGCGTCACCCCCAACTCCGTGCTCTCCGTCTGCTTCTTCCTCCCAACGTTGCCGGTCCCATCCTCCACATTGCCCGTTGTGGACGCTTGTGAGCTCCACTACCTTTCTGGTGTCCTGATCCCTCTCCTCCCGCGACAAGTAGTGGCTCCACGTGGTACAATGGCGGCCTCGACGGGAAGAAGACAAAGCAGGTTGCCATCGTTGATGTCATGATGCCCAGTCGGCCTCCATCCCAAGAGGAGTTATAGTGTGGACTTGTCGTATTGCCATTGCTCAATTGTTTCCTAGGGATTTCCATTTCATCTTTTATTAGTATATCTCCGACAATAAGAGGAAAAAATGTGCCCCATTTGTACATCTGAGTCATGCTACAGTATATTTCTAGCGCCTCATTTGTCTTTCTCCAATAGCAAACCCAAAACCCAAATGTTCTTTCACACCTGCATTCCTCTCTGGCTTCCTCGCGCCCACACTCATGGACATGGCGAGCTCTCTGCAGCTCGCTACAGCCTGCATCTCAGACGTATCATCCTCCACCCCGTCTTGCCACATAGACATCTCCGCAGAGCTCTAACTCGACCATGGCTCTTCACCACGCATGCACCACGGGTGATGAGATGAGGAGCGGGGTCGCAGACTCACGGTGCTTCATTTCGGGGGTGGGTGTAACTTAAGGTTAGGTGGGACGCCGCCGCCGGTGCGCTTATCCGATTCGAACCGTGGATGTTGTCTGTGGATGATGTAATCGGTGGCCACGAATCAGGAGTGATAGAATTGGGTTGCATGCTTGGTCTGCCTCGGGTTGGTCCAGTCCACAAGTGGTTGCTACGTAAATACACAGACGCCGCTGGCTGGTGAGGAGGGCCTCAGCCCCATGTATGACATGTCCATGGTGTTGTACGATAATCAGATCGGCTTCTGCGGCATCGTGCTCTACGGGAGGCAGCGCGCGACATGGGTGGAGGTGGCTGGAGGAGCAGGGGCACCACACCCTTGTCACAAAAGTATGGGCGACGTCCGACGGTGGCAGCATAAGTGAGCAGAGGAGGAGTGAGGCGGTGGTGGTGTTAGAAATATGTGGCTAGAAATATGTGGCAATTTACTGAATAATTCTGAAAGACACACAAAACAACAACGATAGACACTGGAAGATACACACTGTCTGTACTCTGCAAATCGGGTACCTTCACATACAAGCTAGAAGAAGCTCCAGACCTGGCCTCTCCGGTGAGGCGGGTCCCGGAGCTGCCACACGTCCTCTAGCTCCGGATCCTTGCTCCCACCAAGGAGCGCTCCGGAGCTGCCACACATCTTCCAGCTCCGAACCTTTGCTCCCATGGAGGAGGGCTCTGGAGCTGCTATGCGTCCTCCAGCTCTGTACCCTTGCTCCTACCGAGGAGGGCTCCGGATCAGACACACGTCCTGCAACTTGTCCTGGATGGTAGGTTGCGGGAGTAAGGGGCGGTGCGTCCTGTCCAGTCGTGCATTAAAGGCACGCGTCTTCCCCAAGCGTACAGGTGCGGCGCACGCCCCCTTTCATGTACTGCTGCATCCAATCACATCACAGTAAAGGCACCACAGGCCTACCCCACTCCGCCAAGTGGGTAGCTTACGATGAAAAGACAGTTGGACGAGACATCTCCTGCCATCATCAACGACTACGCATGGGCCACTAGTGTCTGAGGCGGCAAGATGGCGGGTCTTCAAGCCACGATCAGAGGAGGCTTATGCGAGAAGCTATAGATATTTAGGATAAGATCGCTCCGGGGCCACCTATCGGGCCCGGACCCCACTTGTAAGGCCTCCGATCTTGTCAATAAAATGATCGGACCGCCACCACTACAAAGGGTTGAATCTTCTCATCCCTGATCTAAGCATTCACACATTGGTACACACCAGCAATACAACCTCACCGTGAGTAAGGTGTTACACTCCGGCGGCTTGAACTACGTAAAAACCACCATCTCACCACTCTCATACGCGCAATCCCTCCATAGAGGACTAAGCACTGCCGATCAAGAACCTCCGTAGGCTGCTCTCAAAGCACGTTCGGGGTAGGTGTCGCAAGAACACTTCGACATTTGACGCGTCAGGAAGGGGGGTTTTTCTCTCAGGAAGTTGCGCCTTCATTGCTGCCGAAGCACCCATCTCCGGCTCCTCCAGGAGGCCCGCCGTCGATGTTTCTTAGCGTTGATAGTGGGCACCACTATAGCATCCAGCTCCCACACCACCCAGGAGGTCTGACGTTAACGTTTCTTAGTGTTGATGGTGGAACATCCAGCTCTAGAACCACCTAGAAGGCCTGTCGTCGACATTTCTTAGTGTTGATAGTAGGCGCTGGTGGAGCATCCAGCCCCGACACCACCCATGAGGCCTGATGTCGACATTTCTTAGTGTTGATGGTTGGCGCCGCCGGAGCATCCAGCTCTGGCATCACCTAGGAGGCCTGCCGTCGACGTTCCGCACGCTCCGGCACCTCCCAGGAGGCCCGCCGTCGACGTTCTTCTCGTTGACGATGGGGCTCACCGTCGATGTTCCGCATGTTGAGGGTGGGCGCCGTCTCATTTCGAGAGCTACCTTGTCACCATCGTCACTAGAGACTTCTTCGACGATGACCACACATCTCAATTCAAGTCCGACACTCCTCTGGGGGCCCGCCGACATCAACTACCCAAGCTCCCGCGCTCCGCTGAGGGCTTGCTGATGACATCCTGTGACTAAGTGGTAGGCGTGCCCAACCAGTTGGCCACATCTACCAGGGGGCCTCTAATAGGTCCATGGGTAGGACATCAAACGATTTCTTGCCACCACGACAACAACGATGTCACCAAGGCATTACAGTAAGTTCCACCCATGACGGCGTCGGAGGTCCAGCGTGTGCAACATGCTTAGTCGGTCCAACACCCTAAGCGTGTACATGTTCCTTCCCTGACATTACCATTGTAAGTTTTACTTTTGGCACAGTGGGAGGTCCAGAGTATGCAACCTGCTTAGTTTGATACTGCACTTTAAGCATGTACAGTTTGCCTCCTCAGTGCCACTTTGGTAAAGCTTCACCCTGGACGTAGTGGTAGGATAGTTTTTCTTTCGAGGATGTCATAGTGTCTAGGAGCATCCCTCGAAGCAACTAAGCTCCGGGGAGAGGGGGGAGGGTCCAGTACAGAGTGTTCAACCTACTTAGCCTGGTTCCGTACCCTAAGCCTATACATTTTGCCTCCCTTGTCATCCGGAGCGGGTTGTTTCCTTCTTGTAAAGTCTGCCTCTTCCTATGATTACCAAGATAGAAGAACCACTGTCTTGCCCTATGCTCTGTTTACGTTCATTGAATTACACATTAATTAAATGATCTTCAAATCATGCTCGTTCTCGCATATTCTTTGTCATATGCTCGATCACTCTCTCCACATCTCGTGCCTAGTGGTGTTACGCAATTGAAAGTGCATCTAGGATCCCCGTGGGTTTTGGATGATTGATGACGAAAATTAAGTAACTAATGAGCTCAGTGATCTTAAGCACAGGTGTGGACTCAAGTGAATTCACAAACCCTCAAAAAGGAAAAGGATGACAACGACGATGTCGACTCAAAAAGAAGAAACTAGGGTTTCTAGCGTGTCGAGTTTAGACTAGCCATATATGTATGAGGATGTGTGCGTAAAGTGCATTGAGATCAAGTTGGGAGCTCAAAGCGGTTTAGATATCAAAACCTATTGATAGAAGAGTGTTAGAGTGGTCTTGCAGAAGAGGCCGGACTAGTCCGTGCTGGTGGCCGGACTAGTCCGCTCCTGGCCAGACTAGTCCGTTTTCAGGCAGACCAGAAGGGTCTGACTAACTTCGGACTAGTTCATAGTCGGACGAACTAGTCCGGGCTAGTCATGGAGTGGGTTTTTGGGTCTAAGTCCTAGAACCCCGGACCTGTCCGTTTTAGTCCGGACCAAGAGGTCCTGACTGAGATCGGACTAGTCCGCCCTGGGGGCTGGACTAGTCCGGATTGGTGAGAGTTATGTGCTTCAACGACTAAGTCTGGGAGGCCGGACTAGTCCGCCCTGGGGGCCATACTAGTCCTTGGTCTCCAGACTAGTCTGTTTTCACACGGAACAAAAGGTTCTGTGTGAGATCGGACTAGTCCAGTTTGGACTGGACTAGTCTGTTACGAAGTGACCTTTTGAATTTGAGTTTTGGCGGGTAGCGTGAAGATTGCCATGCAGTGTGGCAGTTGTCAGGGACATCAGTGGTCCCAAAGGCCGGACTAGTCCGCCCATCTGCTGAGGTCAACAGTATGAGCTAGGAACCTCTATAAATAGAGGATCACCAGATTCATTTGAATAACTTTTGAAACCCTAGCACTGCCACAGCAAACTTTGAGCCTTCAAAAGACTCCTTCTTGCCTACTTTCCCTCAAAAACTAATTCTTGTGTGGATTAGGGTTTGGTGAGGCGAAGAAGAGGAAGAACACCACTCTAGGCTCTCGGTTTGATCTCTTGCACTTGTTGAATCTTTGTGATCTGTGGCTTGAGTTGTTGATTTGTGATCATATTTGTGGTGGGAGCCTCAGATTGTGATAAGCCCCAACGAATCTTGTATTCACCCTTGTGATAGTGGAGAACCGGTTTGGCCCTTGTGGCAAACTCGGTGAGGGAAGGGTTGTTGAACCTGGTCCTTCGTGGACTCCTGATCGGGGACGTAGACCCTTGTGTGGGATCGATCCTCGGGATAAAATCCTTGTATCTCTTGTGTACTTAACTTTCATTTATCGCATATCGCTTCTAGGGTTAGCTTTATTGTTTTTCACTCATCGTCTTCATTTAGCTGTGATCCTTAGCTTCATACTTGCTATATAACTTGTTAAGGTTCACTGAATCATCCTAACATTTTCCGCTTCACAAAAATCCAACTAAAACTTGTTAGAAACACTTTTTAGGTTTTTCTTGCAGGTGGACCGGACTAGTCCGCCCATGGACCGGATTAGTCCGCCCCCTACATACTGATTTCGTTTTATTGAGTCATTTCAGGTCGGTTAGCCTATTCACCCCCCCTCTAGGCAACTTTTAATTGGTATCAGAGCAAGGACTCTCCCAAAGAGTTTAACAACTTAGAGAGAAGATGGCTGGAGTGTGGTATGATGAAGTCTCGACCAATGAGGTCCAAGCAACCCAAGAGGAGATGCTTGTCTACCAAGACAAGTCAACAGATGAGGAAGAGACTCGCCAGCTCAAGGTGAAACTTCGAGAGAGGTTGAAGATACCAAAGGTTGACACTTCAACCTCTACAACGGGCGGCTCGACCCACTACAACCAACAAGGCTACAACTATGAACGCCTTGTCTCCAACAACCACTACCTTTCCATCCCATTGGGGAAGCCTCCCCAATTCGATAAAACCGACTACGGGATGTGGAAGCACAACATGAAGATTCACCTCATGTAACTCAATCCTTCACTATGGCAAATTGTGTTGACCGAGGTACATATCCCAAAGAATGAGGAAGATATCACCCTGGAGCAAGCCGTGCTCCTTCACCGCAACGCCCAAGCGGCCAGATTAATCATCTCGTCTCTCTCAAGAGATGAGTTCAATCGGGTAGATGGACTTGAGGTGGCCAAGGATATTTGGGACACCCTCAAGATGACTCATGAAGGCAACCGAGTCGTGAAGGAGGCAAAGATTGAGCTCATTGAAGGAGAGCTCGGGAGGTTTGCCATTATGGATGGTGAATCTCCCCAGGAGATGTACAATTGCCTAAAGCTGCTCATCAACAAGAGTAGATCTTATGGCTGCACCAAGTGGACGGACCACGAGGTGGTGAAGAGGATGGTTCGGGCATTCATGCCTTGAAACGTCTCTCTTTGCTCCATGATACAAGAAAGCCCGTGGTTTGCTCAAATGACCCCGAAGGAGGTCCTAGGAAGGATCATCAACCACGAGATCATGGAGAAGGAGGCGCTCTTCTACAATGACCTCCAAAGGTTCATCGCCTCGAAGATGAAGGATGTTGCACTCAAAGCGACATCCTCCTCAAAAGAGCTAAAAGAAGATGATGAGGAGAGTCTCGACACCGATGAGGAAGAGGCCCTCTTCATCAACAAGTTCAAGAGGATGATGAGAATAAGGAAAGGAGGATACAACCACGAGAGCAAGGGCAAGGAAAAATCAAAGCCCAAAACAAAGAGAGCTTGCTACAATTGTGGCGAGTACGGGCACTTCATTGTGGATTGTCCACATGAAGAGGGCAAGAAGAAGAAGGAGGGCAAGCCTCAAGAAAAGAAATACTTCAAGAAGAAGAGGCTCTCCGGTCATGCTCACTTGGGCAAGGAATGAGACTCTAACAATGAGTCCTCCTCCGAAGACGAGGAGAAGGTGGCAACCATAGCCATCGGGAGGAGCTCCAAGGGAAGCAAGGTTTTCCCCAACCTCAGCGACCACAAGCCAACTTGCCTCATGGCGAAAGAAGGAAGGAGAAAGGTTACTTCTCGCTCATCCTCCTCCATATCCTCTCATGATGAATTTGATAGTGCTAGTGAAAATGAACACATGTTTAAGGATATAAGTAAGAGCACTTTGCATAGAATGAAATTGCCCTCGGATGAAATTTTTTAGAAGGAAGAGCTCATACATAGGCAAGAGGATATGCTTATCCATGAAAAGGAGAGATGTCAAGAGCTCATTGAGCTCCTTGAGATTGAGAGAGAGAAGAGCAAGGCATTAGAGCATGAACTTGCTCTAAGCAAGAAAACATGCTCAAGTCTTGAGGAGACAACCATCGGGCTCAAGGACAAACTTGGAAACTTGGCAAAAGTTAAAAAGATCCTTGAAACTCAAGTTGAGTCCCTCAAGACCAATGTAGCCTCTTCCTCCAAAAGATCATCCTCCTCAAAGGTTGCATCCGAAAAAATCTCCACTTGCAAATGTTGAAACTTGATTCTTAAACTAAAGGATGAGCTTAAGTTGTCTCAAGTCAAACAAGCACCTAGGGGTGCCATCTTTGACAAAGAGAAGGTGGCGTATGCACGAAGTGCATACACCAACACAAGACCTCCCTATGTCAAGGATGGTCTTAGTTATACTAGAGGCGGAAAGCAAAATGCTAAAACCTCCAAGTATGGCAAAGACTTGATTGTCTTTGTCAAGGGAAGCTCATCCTCAACTAAAATCGGGAAGAACATTTCAACTAGCAAAAATATGCCTAAAACTGAACCACATCCTCTCTTTCATTATTTTGATGCATCTTATGTTCTAATGAGGAACAAGTATGGCAAAGTCTTTGCTAAATATGTTGGGCCACTCCGCAAGAGCCCCAAGCCTTGCGTGTGGGTGCCCAAGTGCCTCACTACTAATGTCAAAGGACCCAACTCCACTTGGGTACCTAAAAGGAAGGCATAATCTTGTTTTGTAGGCATACTCCTCCGGCGGATCCAAATGGGTGCTCGATAGTGGATGCACCAACCACATGACTGGAGAGAGAAAGATGTTCGTGGAATATGAAGAAAACGATGATCCAAGTGAAGGGATCTTCTTTGGGGACAATAGCCAAGGGAAAATCCTTGGCTCCGGTAAAATTGCTATTTCTCCCCAACATACTCTTTCTCACGGACTATAACCTATTTTCCATATCACAACTATGTGACAAAGGTTATAATTGTGTTTTTACTAATGAGGGTGTGAGCGTCCTTAGAACAAGTGACGACTCAATCGATTTAAGGGTGTGCTCAAAGGAAAGCTTTATCTTGTGGATTTTACCGCGGATAAAGCCCAACTTGACACTTGCTTAATAGCGAAAACCAATATGGGATGGCTTTGGCATAGAAGGCTAGCCCATGTTGGGATGAGAAACTTACAAAAGATTCTTAAGGGCAAGCACATCTATGGCTTGAAGGATTTTGTGTTTGAAAAAGATAGGCCATGTAGCGCTTGCTAAGCAGGGAAGCAAGTAGGAGCTCAACACCCGTCCAAGAATATCATGACGACGACAAGGCCTTTGGAACTGCTACACATGTACCTTTTCAGGCCAATAACCTACATTAGCATTGGCGGTAACAAATATGGTCTTGTCATTGTTGATGATTTTTTTCGTTTCACTTAGGTATTTTTCTTGCATGATAAGGGTGAGACTCAAAGTGTTCTCAAGAGGTTCTTGAGGAGAGCTCAAAATGAGTTCACCTCAAGAATCAAGGATATAAGAAGCGACAACAGCACCGAGTTCAAGAACACTCAAGTGGAAGAGTTCTTGAATGAGGAGGGCATCAAGCATGAGTTTTGAGCCCCTACTCCCCTCAACAAAATGGGGTGGCGCAACGGAAGAATAGGACACTCATTGAGATGTCAAGGACGATACTTGATGAGTACAAAACATCGGATCGATTTTAGGCGGAGGCGGTTAACACCGCTTGCCATGCCATCAACCGATTTACCTCCACCGCCTCCTCAAGAAGACCCCCTACGAGCTTCTAGTTGGTAAGAAACCCAATGTCTCTTACTTTCGTGTCTTTGGGAGCAAATGCTATATTCTCAACAAGAAGCCTAGGACTTCAAAGTTCGCTTCAAAGTCCGATGAAGGTTTCTTGCTTGGTTAGGATTCAAACACCCACGCCTACCATGTCTTCAACAAATCCTTCGGGATTGTTGAAATAGCACGCAACATGGTGTTTGATGAAACTAATGGCTCCCAAGTGGAGCAAGTTGATCAAAGTGTGTTAGATCAAGAAGACTCTCCACAAGAAGCTCTTAGGAGGATGGCACTTGGAGATATTCATCCACAAGAACAACCTCAAAACTCAAGTGATCAACCACAAGATGATGCAAGTCATCCCCCACGTGACCAAGTTGAAGATGGACTAGTGGCACCTCAACATGATCAAGAAGACGAAAGTCAAGAGGGAAGCATACATCAAGGGGGAGACCAAGAAGAAAAAGAGGATGATGATGACTCAGGAGTTCAACCTCCACATCCTCATGTGCATCAAAGTGTTCAACGGGATCACCTCGTTGACAACATTCTAGGAGACATTAGAAAAGGGGTAACCACTGGTTCTCGTATTGCTAACTTTTGTGAACATTACTCCTTTGTCTCTTCTTTGGAGCCCCATAAGGTTGAAGACGCATTGAGAGACCCGGATTGGGTGGTGGCCATGCAAGAGGAGCTCAACAACTGTAACACCCTCATTTTCATGCATCATGCCTTGCATACACTCATATACATGTTTAACATTAACCCACATCAAGAGGAACAAGTTTAAAATTGATTTGGAGCAAAACCGCACTTAAAACGCAGGAAAGTGCGGACTAGTCTGATTTTACTGAGGACTAGTCCGATTTCTCTCTGACTAAAAACGGACTTGTCCGTTTTTGCTGCGGACTAGTACGATTTTGGCTCTGGAAACTTTCGGACTTGTTCGATTTTGTGCGGACTAGTCCGATATTCCATGAATCCTTGAAAATTTGCTAAGTCCCTGGACTTTTCCGGACTAGTCCGGTGTTCCAGCGGACTTGTCCGTTTTTCCTCTCTGTTCAAATTCGGACTTGTCCGATTTTTGGCCAGACTTGTCTGATTTTCTCTCTGGACGACTTCGGACTAGTCTGGTCCTTTCCGGACTTGTCCGATATTTCGCGACTCCGAGTTGATCTTTTGTTTTACGACTTGTTTCTTGGGTTTCACGTTAAGTGGGCCTAGGGACGTCGTGCCTAACTCTTTTAGAGCCCATGTGGGACTCTAAACCGGCCTCTACTCATCCCAAAACTCGAAATCCATCTAACCCTAGCCTCCACCTCTATATAAACTGCCCAACCCCTTGGTTTGACATCTATTTGCCACTTTTCCACCCACCCAAACCCTAGTTCGTGGGGAGCCACCATCAAGGAGGGAGGAGAAGATCCCAAGCAAGAGGAAGAAGAGGAGGAAACGAAGGAGGATCAAGATGTCCACCAAGTTTCGTCCTTCACCACCAATTCATCTCCAAGTTCATCACCAACCCTAGATCATCAAGATCCAAGTGTTACCTCCAAGTTTCTTGGTTCATTGGAGTTCTAGACACCTGGTATACCTTCTATTCTCTTTTCCTTACGAGAATTCAACCCCTAATCTCCGAATTTACATCGATCTAGAAAACCCTAATCTGCTGATCTCGCGGAGTGCGGACTTGTCCGGTCCCTAGTGGACTAGTCCGATCTTTCTGGTTAAATTGTGTTGAATTAATACTAAAATTTGATCTAATCGACCCCAGACCTGTATAAACTTGTTAAAATCTATTAGAGCTAGTTAGTGATCATTAAAAGCAATCTAGTAACAAGTTCTACCTTGCATTTGCATCAATCTTGCATGTCATGTCATATTGAGTAATATTTGTGCACTCTTTGATTGTGTTTCTTGTCTTGTATGTTTATTGTGTGGATTAGACAGATTTGTGCTAGAAAGTGCCGCAGAGGATCTACAGCACTAGGAGTTTGAAGGCTTTGACCCTAATCAACAGCAAGAGCAAGGCAAGTGTCCTTGAAGCATATTGATCCTGGTTTTTAAATAAATGTTTTGTTTGTAAAACTGCATGCTGCGTCAAATTGACGGGAATACTATGGTAGGAAGTTTACTAGATTTGTTTAACCACCCTTGTCACCTGGAATATATGGTAGAGAGTCGGGAAGGGTTTTTACCTTTTTGCTTCGCTTAATTAATTGGGATGACAAACAATACTACACATTTAATTATGCATCAATGATATTCTGGTTAACGTGAACTGGTCAATATGGTATGGTAATGGGTGATCTAAGCAAGCCTGGTATGTGGATGGGTTGGATGTTATGGTGGTTTGCTTGCCTTAGATCTAAGGACCGGTTCATGCGAGAATAAGCCAGGACTATAGTGCCACCACGAGGCCATGTATGGGTGCGGTGTAGCTGATTAATTAGGGCTTTGCTAGTGCTGTTTGGACCATTGTGGATGCTCGGGGAAGGGGTAGTCGGATTGGGTTTGTTGATGATTGGTGGGACTACGCTGGGATCCGAATGGCTCAAGAGGGGGCCCTTGGTTGAAGATGTGCTCAGTTGGAGGCATCGCCACCAGTGAAACCTCAGTGGGGTCTAAATAGGCTAGTAATCCCTTTGTAAAGGCTATTTTGTGATCTCTTGGCCATACACCAAAGGAAGTGTAATTGGCATAAGGGAGGTTCTTTAGTCGCCGACGGGTGATGAAATCACAAACACGTGGGTAAAGAGGTACAAACTCTGCAGAGTCTATTAAAACTATCATGATAGCCGTGCTCCCGGTTATGAGCACCTGGACAACTTCCATGATTAGAGGGAAGTTGGAATTTGGGATGGTTATGGTTTGGTAATGGTTATGGATGGTTATGGATTAATTTCTGGTATTGAATATGGTTATTGACGATGGTGAAATCTGGAATTATTGACAATGGTGAAATCTGGAATTATTGATGATGGTAGTGAATTCAGATTGGTATTATGGTATTACTTATGGTTTATGATGGGATTACTTCACACACATATAATATATTGCTTTTCAAATGTTTTACTGTACTTTTCAGCACTTTGCCATTATTATTGTCGTCATTTGAATCAGCCACATGTCATACTTTCCACACTTGCTGAGTACGACATGTACTCACTCTTGCAATTCCCCCCCCAACAGTTGCAGGTCAGGATTGTGAGTTTAATGGCGATAATGCGGAGTCCTAGGCCGTGTCTACCGTCAGCTTTGCCTGTGGTGTTATTGGAGCTGCGCTATCCCTTTTTGTTTAGTTTGCTTAGTTGCTTAATTAGTTTATTTCCGCTGCATTAGTTGAACTTGTCATTAATTTTCATTAGAGCTTGTATTTGAGGATATAATGAATTATGTAATAAGAGTACTTATTTAATAATTTGAGCTGTGGTAATTATCTGTTTATCATTTGTGAATCACTCGTGTATGTGTGTTGAACATCCTGGGCACACATATGCGTTAGCTTGGTTCATTTTCGGAACCGGGCATCACAGATTGGTATTAGAGCCACAGGTTGACCATAGGATGCAGCCTAAGTAGAATGGACACTTTAGAGCACATAGAAGCACTCAGGAATCGATGTGTTTTTGCTTGAAGTGTTGTTTGCTATATATATATTGTTTGCTTGTGTGCTTAATAGAGGATTTTGGGATGCTTTAGCATTGCCATGTCCACCTTGGCTAGTATAGCTAGTTGGTTAGATTTATATCCCTTGATGCATATAGTTGGGGACGTTTTGTAATTCTTACCTATTGCTCTTCTTCAGATGGTGAGGACTCGCAACCAGAGGGATATCAATGGTGAGGAGGAGAACCATGGAGTATGTCAGAACAACAATGGGCAAGGATCTACTCAGGGAGGTATTAACATCGAGCAGCTATTGGCTATGCAAAACCAGCTCATGCAGACCATGATACAAACAATGGGACAGCTGCAGGCTGGCAATATCAACAATCAACCCCACATGCCTCCACCGCCACCCCCGCCTCCTCATAACCGATTGGGAGAGTTTATGAGGAATAGGCCGCCAACCTTTGCTCAAGCCGCAAACCCTATGGATGCGGATGATTGGCTCAAGTCCGTGGAGAAGAAGCTAGCCATTATCCAATGCAGTGACCAGGAGAAGGTCCTGTTCGCTTCTCATCAACTCGTTGGAGCAGCTGCGGATTGGTGGGATGCTTATTGCAGTGCTCATGAGAACCAAGCAAGAATCACTTGGGCCGAATTCAAGGAGAATTTTCGTTCTCATTATGTGACCGAGGGTGTTATGATCTTGAAGAGGCAAGAATTTGAGAATTTAAGGCAAGGAAGATCAAGCGTGAGTGAATATCTCAATAAATTCACTCAACTCTCAAGGTATGCGCCTGCGGATGTTAGTCGGGACAGCCGGAAGCAATACTTGTTCATGAGGGGCTTGAACAATGAGATCCAAGTGCAACTACTCAACTGCGATTATGCCAATTTTCAGAAACTTGTGGACAAATCAATTGTGGTTGAGAACAAGATCCGTGAGATGGAGCAAGAAATCAAGAGGAAGGCGCCGTATCAAGGACAGCAACAAGGAAGTAATGTGCGCCCTCGCTTTGCGCCGCCCAATGCGCCTCATTACATCTCCTCTATTCCTGCTCAGCGCCCTAGTTATGCACCGCGCCCAACTCAGTTTGTGCAGCAGCGCCCTGTTATGCAAGCACCTAGGCCTCCAATGCCTTATGCGCCTCGTGCTGATTTCCCTGGAGCCAATGCTCAAAACCAAGTTCGTCCCAACAATCCTGGTGGGGTTAAGAAGTGTTATACTTGTGGAGAAGCTGGACACTTTGCGCATCAATGTCCTAAGTCGGGCCTTGGTCAAGGAAGCAATGCACCGAGGCAAAACCCAAGACCCAATGGAGGACAGCCACAAGGGAACCATGGACAGCAGAATTTTGCTCGTGGCAACGTGAACCATGTCTCTACGGAGGATGCTCAACAAGCGGATGACGTGGTCATTGGTATGTTTCTCGCCAACTCCAACCCCGCGACTATGTTATTTGATTCTGGAGCATCACATTCATTCATTGCATCAAAGTATGTTGCCAAGTATAGTTTGCCTATCTCTCATATGAAGTTTACTCTGTTGGTTAAGTCTCCTGGAGGAGAGATGAGGACAGATATAGTATGTCCAAAAGTAAGCCTTAGAATAAGCGGGGTATACTTCTCCGCCAACCTCATAGTTTTGGATTCTCAAGGATTGGACATGATACTTGGTATGGACTGGTTGAGGAAGCACAATGGAGCATATTGTGTGTAGACACGGAGTACCGAAGAAGATAGTCTCAGATAGAGGTTCTCAATTTACCTCCAGATTTTGGCAAAAATTGCATGAAGCTTTGGGAACGAGATTGAATTTTAGTTCAGCATATCATCCTCAAACGAATGGACAAACCGAGAGGACCAATCAGATTTTGGAGGACATGTTAAGAGCTTGTGCTTTAAAGCATGGGAAAAGTTGGGACAAAAGCTTGCCATACGCGGAATTTTCATACAACAATAGTTACCAAGCAAGCTTGAAAATGTCACCATATGAAGCGCTTTATGGGAGGAAGTGTAGGACGCCTTTATTCTGGAATGAGGCAGGAGAAACTCAAGTATTTGGTCCGGACGTGTTGCAAGAAGCCGAAAAGCAAGTCCAAATAATTCGTGAAAACTTGAGGGCTGCCCAATCAAGGCAAAAAGGCTATGCGGATAATAGGAGAAGGAAATTAGCCTTTGAAATAGGAGATTTTGTTTACCTCAAGGTGTCACCAATGAGAGGTCATAAGAGGTTTAACATAAGAGGCAAGCTCGCACCTCGTTATATTGGACCATTCAAGATTTTGGACAAAAGAGGAGAAGTAGCATATAAGTTGGAGATGCCAGCTCATCTTTCAGACGTACATGATGTGTTTCATGTTTCCCAACTCAAGAAGTGTCTCAGGGTACCGGAAGATCAAGTGCCAATGGAAGAATTGGAACTAGAGGAAGATTTGACGTATGCCGAGCAACCGGTCAAAATCTTGGAAACTAAGGAGATGGTCACAAGGAACAAGGTCATTAGATGGTGTAAAGTTTAATGGAAGCACCACACCGAAAAAGAAGCGACGTGGGAATTGGAGGATGATCTCAAGAAGGAATTTTCCTATCTCTTCTCTGTTGCGTCGAATCTCGAGGGCGAGATTCATTTTAAGGGGGGGAGGGTTGTAACACCCTCATTTTCATGCATCATGCCTTGCATACACTCATATACATGTTTAACATTAACCCACATCAAGAGGAACAAGTTTAAAATTGATTTGGAGCAAAACCGCACTTAAAACGCAGGAAAGTGCGGACTAGTCCGATTTTACTGAGGACTAGTCCCATTTCTCTCTGACTAAAAACGGACTTGTCCGTTTTTGCTGCGGACTAGTCCAATTTTGGCTCTGGAAACTTTCGGACTTGTCCGATTTTGTGCGGACTAGTCCGATATTCCATGAATCCTTGAAAATTTGCTAAGTCCCTGGACTTTTCTGGACTAGTCCGGTGTTCCAGCGGACTTGTCCGTTTTTCCTCTCTGTTCAAATTCGGACTTGTCTGATTTTTGGCCAGACTTGTCTGATTTTCTCTCTGGACGACTTCGGACTAGTCCGGTCCTTTCCGGACTTGTTTGATATTTCGCGACTCCGAGTTGATCTTTTATTTTACGACTTGTTTCTTGGGTTTCACATTAAGTGGGCCTAGGGACGTCGTGCCTAACTCTTTTAGAGCCCATGTGGGACTCTAAACCGGCCTCTACTCATCCCAAAACTCGAAATCCATCTAACCCTAGCCTCCACCTCTATATAAACAGCCCAACCCCTTGGTTTGACATCTATTTGCCACTTTTCCACCCACCCAAACTCTAGTTCGTGGGGAGCCACCATCAAGGAGGGAGGAGAAGATCCCAAGCAAGAGGAAGAAGAGGAGGAAACGAAGGAGGATCAAGATCTCCACCAAGTTTCGTCCTTCACCACCAATTCATCTCCAAGTTCATCACCAACCCTAGATCATCAAGATCCAAGTGTTACCTCCAAGTTTCTTGGTTCATTGGAGTTCTAAACACCTGGTATTCCTTCTATTCTCTTTTCCTTACGAGAATTCAACCGCTAATCTCTGAATTTACATCGATCTAGAAAACCCTAATCTGCTGATCTCGCGGAGTGCGGACTTGTCCGGTCCCTAGCGGACTAGTCTGATCTTTCTGGTTAAATTGTGTTGAATTAATTCTAAAATTTGATCTAATCGACCCCAAACCTGTATAAACTTGTTAAAATCTATTAGAGCTAGTTAGTGATCATTAAAAGCAATCTAGTAACAAGTTCTACCTTGCATTTGCATCAATCATACATGTCATGTCATATTGAGTAATATTTGTGCACTCTTTGATTGTGTTTCTTGTCTTGTATGTTTATTGTGTGGATTAGACGGATTTGCGCTAGAAAGTGCCGCGGAGGATCTACAGCACCAGGAGTTTGAAGGCTTTGACCCTAATCAACAGCAAGAGCAAGGCAAGTGTCCTTGAAGCATATTGATCCCAGTTTTTAAATAAATGTTTTGTTTGTAAAACTGCATGCTGCGTCAAATTGACGGGAATCCTATGGTAGGAAGTTTACTAGATTTGTTTAACCACCCTTGTCACCTGGAATATATGGTAGAGAGTCGGGAAGGGTTTTTACCTTTTTGCTTCGCTTAATTAATTGGGATGACAAACAATACTACACATTTAATTATGCATCAATGATATTCTGGTTAACGTGAACTGGTCAATATGGTATGGTAATGGGTGATCTAAGCAAGCCTGGTATGTGGATGGGTTGGATGTTATGGTGGTTTGCTTGCCTTAGATCTAAGGACCGGTTCATGCGAGAATAAGCCAGGACTACAGTGTCACCACGAGGCCAAGTATGGGTGCAGCGTAGCTGATTAATTAGGGCTTTGCTAGTGCTGTTTGGACCATTGTGGATGCTCGGGGAAGGAGTAGTCGGATTGGGTTTGTTGATGATTGGTGGGACTACCCTGGGATCCGAATGGCTCAAGAGGGGGCCCTTGGTTGAAGATGTGCTCAGTTGGAGGCATCGCCACTGGTGAAACCTCAGTGGGGTCTAAATAGGCTAGTAATCCCTTTGTAAAGACTATTTTGTGATCTCTTGGCCATACACCAAAGGAAGTGTAATTGGAATAAGGGAGGTTCTTTAGTCGCCGACGGGTGATGAAATCACAAACACGTGGGTAAAGTGGTACAAACTCTGCAGAGTCTATTAAAACTATCATGATAGCCGTGCTCCCGGTTATGAGCACCTGGACAACTTCCATGATTAGAGGGAAGTTGGAATTTGGGATGGTTATGGTTTGGTAATGGTTATGGATTAATTTCTGGTATTGAATATGGTTATTGACGATGGTGAAATCTGGAATTATTGACGATGGTGAAATCTGGAATTATTGATGATGGTAGTGAATTCAGATTGGTATTATGGTATTACTTATGGTTTATGATGGGATTACTTCACACACATATAATATATTACTTTTCAAATGTTTTACTGTACCTTTCAGCACTTTGCCATTATTATTGTCGTCATTTGAATCAGCCACATGTCATACTTTCCACACTTGCTGAGTATGACATGTACTCACTCTTGCAATCCCCCCCCCCCCCCAACAGTTGCAGGTCAGGATTGTGAGTTTAATGGCGATAATGCGGAGTCCTAGGCCGTGTCTACCGTCACCTTTGCCTGTGGTGTTATTGGAGCTGCGCTATCCCTTTTTGTTTAGTTTGCTTAGTTGCTTAATTAGTTTATTTCCGCTGCATTAGTTGAACTTGTCATTAATTTTCATTAGAGCTTGTATTCGAGGATATAATGAATTATGTAATAAGAGTACTTATTTAATAATTTGAGCTGTGGTAATTATCTGTTTATCATTTGTGAATCACTCGTGTATGTGTGTTGAGCATCCTGGGCACACATATGCGTTAGCTTGGTTCATTTTCGAAACCGGGCGTCACAACAACTTTGAGAGAAACAAAGTTTGGGAGCTTGTCAAGCATCCACAAGCAAATGTTGTGGGCACCAAGTGGGTGTTCCGCAACAAGCAAGATGAGCATGGCGTGGTGACAAGGAACAATGAACGACTTGTGGCCAAGGGGTACTCCCAAGTCGAAGGTTTGGATTTTTATGAAACCTTTGCTCCCGTAGCTAGGCTAGAGTCAATTCGTATATTACTTGCCTTTGCTACTCACCATGATTTTAAGCTTTACCAAATGGACATCAAGAGTGCGTTCCTAAATGGTCCAATCAAGAAGGAAGTCTATGTGGAGCAACCGCCGGGTTTTGAAGATCAAGACTTCCCAAACCATGTCTTCAAATTATGTAAGGCTCTCTATGGCCTCAAACAAGCTCCTAGAGCTTGGTATGAGTGCCTTAGAGACTTTTTGATTCAAAATGGTTTTAAGATAGGAAAACCTGACTATACCCTCTTTACAAAGCACTTTAATGATGATGTTTTTGTGTGCCAAATATATGTTGATGACATCATATTTGGTTCTGCTAACAAAGTGTTTTGTGATGAGTTAAGATAATGACAGAGAGATTTGAGATGTCCATGATGGGGGAGTTAAAGTTCTTTTTAGGTTTCCAAGTCAAGCAACTAAAAGAGGGCACAATCATAAGTCAAACAAAGTACACTCAAGACATATTAAAGAAGTTTGACATGGACAAGACCAAACCCATCAAGAATCCAATGGCGACTAATGGACATCTAGACCTCAACGAAGATGGTCCAAGTGTGGACCAAAAGGTATATCGTTCTATGATTGGTTCTTTGTTATATCTTTGTGCATCTAGACCGGATATTATACTTAGTGTGTGTATGTGTGCACGTTTTCAAGCTGCACCTAAGGTGTGTCATTTGACCGCCATTAAGAGAATTCTTAGATATTTAGTTCACACACCTACCCTAGGACTTTGGTACCCCAAAGGATCCAAGTTTAACCTTATTGGCTACTCCGATGCGGATTATACGGGGTGCAAAGTTGATAGAAAGAGCACATCCGGGACATGTCAATTCTTGGGTAGATCCTTACTGTCTTGGTCCTCCAAGAAACAAAACTCCACTGCTCTTTCCACAGCCGAAGCGGAGTATGTCGCAGTCGGAAGTTGTTGTGCACAACTTCTTTGGATGCGACAAACTCTAAGGGATTATGGTATAAACTTGCGCCATATTCCACTCCTATGTGACAATGAGAGCGCCATCAAAATAGCCCATAATCCGGTTGAGCATTCGAGGACTAAGCACATCAATATTAGGCACCACTTCTTGAGAGATCATTCCTTGAAGGGGGATATAGTGATTTCCCATGGAAGAACCGAGAACCAACTAGCCGATATATTCACCAAGCCCCTAGATGAGAAGCGTTTTTGCGAGCTTAGGAGTGATCTCAATATCTTAGATTCTCGAAATGTGGCTTGAAACATGCACATCTGAATGTTTACTTTACACCTTATTCAAAAGAACGCATGTGTTTGAAAAATTCATCTCTATCTCGATTTTCTCCAAAACATTTGAAAAACTATTGACTTTGTGAGTTATGGTCATTGTTTGATTGTTGATTGCTTACTGACCATATTCATAAAGTTTTGTTGTGGTAATATGTCCAAAAGTATCAACTAGTGGCTAAAATTCAAATATATATGTTTTCAGCCTTTTAGGACCGGACTAGTCCCCTATGGCCGGACAAGTCCGGATGCAGTCTTGTCCGGGTCTGGTCTGCATACCAGACTAGTCCGGCCCCTAGACCGGACTAGTCCGTCCCCTGGGGACTTAAACCCCCAGGAGGCGGCCCGACCCCTCCTCTCCCTCTCACTTGTCTCTCGCACTTTCTCACGCTCGAAAATATCCCCTTTTGGGCGATTTTCAATTTCCTCCACCAAAAACCGTTTCCAATTCGTGCATTGGACCCTTTGGAGGCGTGGGAGACTTTTCCCAATCATTCCCGACGTGATCCATCCCCGATCTTGTCGATTTGTCAAGATTTGAAGAGGTATTCCTATCTTTTCAAAAAATTTCCTCATTCTTGATTCATAGAGTTTTTGATAGGTGCCTCTTCATTAAAGTTGTTTCTAGTACCCTTGTGATCATAGCCTAGGAGTATTGCGACTTGATTCAACGATTTCTCAAAAAACCGTTAGGGTTAGGGTTTATCCTGTGCAACCTGGGCTAGTCCGGTGCCAGGCGGACAAGTCCGCCAGGCGGACAAGTCCGCCCGGCGGACTAGTCCACCCCTTGGGCCGACAAGTCCGATTTACACAGGACAAACTCAAACTTTGGCCGTTTCTTATGATTTCTTTCGCACTATTCCACTTTCTTCCTATTTGAAGGACTAGTCCGGATTGGTGAGAGTTAGGTGCTTCAGTGACTAAGTCTGGGAGGCCGGACTAGTCCGTGCTGGGGGTCGGACTAGTCCATGGTATCCAGACCAGTCCGTTTTCGCATGGAACAAAAGGTTCTGTGTGAGATTGGACTAGTCCGGTTTATGCTTTCTTCCTGTTTCAGCAGCAATGGCAGCTCCTCGCCGATCTGTCTCTCCTCCCACTGATCCCGAACGGGAGGCTGAGCAACTTCGCCTTGGTGAAGAACGAGCACTGGTAGAAGTTGAGGCTGCTAAGAAGCACCTCGAGCAGCGAGAGAGAGGAAAAGCAGCCAAGCAACTGCAAGCTCTTGCAGCATCTAAGGCCGCAGCTACGGCCTACAATGAGGATGAGGCATTGGCTCGTGCCATGGATGAGCCCCGCAAAGAGCTCCGAAAGAAGAAGTGAGAGGAGCGAGAAGCACACAACTCTCAGGCTGCCGCAACACAAGTCTCTAAGCGGAAGAAGCTAGTGACAATGGGAGAGAAGGAAAGGGCTAAGGAGCAAGCCCAAGAAGAAGTTGCTGAACGCTGGATCGAGAGAGATCCAAAGAAGGGCAAGGCCCCGGCTCCTGCAGAGCCCAAGAAAAGGAAGCCCTCTGTGAAGTTTCTGGCTAAGATGGCCAAAGGTGTGGTCATAAAGGAGAAGGGGCAGGCCAAACCCATTGGCCCCTTGGAAGTACACACTCCTGAAAGGAACCCTAATCGACAGCGTGAGTTGGCTGCAAATGTCTTCCATGGGAAAGGAGCAGACAAGGTGTAACACCCTCATTTTCATGCATCATGCCCTGCATACACTCATATACATGTTTAACATTAACCCACAACAAGAGGAACGAATTTAAAATTGATTCGGAGCATTTAAAATTGATTTGGAACAAAACCGCACTTAAAACGCAGGAAAGTGTGGACTAGTCCGATTTTACTGAGGACTATTCCAATTTCTCTATGACTAAAAACGGACTTATCCGTTTTTGCTGCGGACTAGTCCGATTTTGGCACTTGAAACTTTTGGACTTGTCCGATTTTGTGCGGACTAGTCCGATATTCCATGAATCCTTGAAAAATTGCTAAGTCCTTAGACTTTTCCAGACTAGTCCGGTGTTTCAGCGGACTTGTCCATTTTCCTCTCTATTTAAAGTCGGACTTATCCAATTTTTGGCCACACTTGTTCGATTTTCTCTTTGGACGACTTCGGACTAGTCCGGTCCTGTCCGAACTTGTCCGATATTTCGCGACTCCGAGTTGGTCTTTTGTTTTACGACTTGTTTCTTGGGTTTCACGTTAAGTGGGCCTAGGGACGTCGTGCCTAACTCTTTTAGAGCCCATGTGGGACTCTAAACCGGCCTCTACTCATCCCAAAACTCGAAATCCATCTAACCCTAGCCTCCACCTCTATATAAACAGCCCCACCGCTTGGATTGACATCTATTTGCCACTTTTCCACCCACCCAAACCTTAGTTCGTGGGGAGCCACCATCAAGGAGGGAGAAGAAGATCCCAAGCAAGAAGAAGAAGAGGAGGAAACGAAAGAGGATCAAGATCTCCACCAAGTTTTGTTCTTTATCACCAATTCATCCCCAAGTTCATCGCCAACCCTAGATCATCAAGATCCAAGTGTTACCTACAAGTTTCTTGATTCATTGGAGTCCTAAACACCTGGTATACCTTCTATTCTCTTTTCCTTACGAGAATTCAACCTCTAATCTCCAAATTTACATCGATCTAGAAAACCCTAATCTTCTGATCTGCAGAGTGCGGACTTGTCCGGTCCCTAGCGGACTAATCCAATCTTCCTGGTTAAATTGGGTTGAATTAATTTTAAAATTTGATCTAATCGAATCCAAACCTGTATAAACTTGTTAAAAGCTATTAGAACTAGTTAGTGATCATTAAAAGCAATCTAGTAACAAGTTCTACCTTGCATTTGCATCAATCATGCATGTCATGTCATATTGAGTAATATTTGTGCACTCTTTGATTGTGTTTCTTGTCTTGTATGTTTATTGTGTGGATTAGACGGATTTACGCTAGAGAGTGCCGCGGAGGATCTACAGCAACAAGAGTTTGAAGGCTTTGATCCTAATCAACCGCAAGAGCAAGGCAAGTGTCCTTGAAGCATATTGATCCTGTTTTTGAAAATAAATGTTTTGTTTGCAAAACTGCATGCTGTGTCAAATTGATGGGAATCCTATGATAGGAAGTTTACTAGAATTGTTTAACCACCCTTGTCACCTGGAATTATGGTAGAGAGTCGAGATGGGCTTTTTACCTTTTGCTTCGCTTAATCAACTGAGATGGGAAACAACTATACCATTCAATTTAGTTATGCATGGATGAGATTATGGATAATATGAACTGGTTGATATGGTATTGTAATGGGTGATCTAAGCAAGCCTGGTATGTGGATGGGTTGGATGTTATGGTGGTTTGCTTGCTTTAGATCTAAGGACCGGTTCATGCGAGAATAAGCCAGGACTACAGTGCCACCATGAGGCTAAGTATGGGTGCGGCGTAGCTGATTAATTAGGGCTTTGCTAGTGCTGTTTGGACCATTGTGGATGCTCGGGGAAGGGGTAGCCGGAATGGGTTTGTTGATGATTGGTGGGACTACCCTGGGATCCGAATGGCTCAAGAGGGGGCCCTTGGTTGAAGATGTGCTCAGTTGGAGACATCGCCACCGGTGAAACCTCAGTGGGGTCTAAATAGGCTAGTAATCCCTTTGTAAAGGCTATTTTGTGATCTCTTGGCCATACACCAAAGGAAGTGTAATTGGCATGAGGGAGGTTCTTTAGTCGCTGACGGGTGATGAAATCACGAACACGTGGGTAAAGTGGTACAAACTCTGTAGAGTTAAATAAAACTATCATGATAGCCGTGCTCCGGGTTATGAGCACCTGGACAACTTCCATGATTAGAGGGAACTCGGTATTGGGATGGTATTTGGGATGGTTATGGTTTGGTAATGCTTATGGATGGTTATGGATTTATTTCTGGTATTGAATATGGTTACTGACAAATGGTGAAATCTGGAATTACTGATGAGGATGGTGAATTGTGGACTGGTATTATGATATTACTTATGGTTATGATGGGTTTGATTCACATAAATATAATATATTGCTTTTCAAATGTTTTAATGTACTTTTCAGCACTTTGCCAATATTATTGTCGTCAATTGAATAAGCCACATGTCATACTTTCCACACTTGCTGAGTACAACATGTACTCACTCTTGCAATCTCCCCCCAACAGTTGCAGGTCAGGATTGGGAGTTTAATGGCGATAATGCAGAGTTCTAGGCCGTGTCTACTGTTAGCTTGTCTGTGGTGTTTTTGGAGCTGCGCTATCGCTTATGCTTAGTTTTCTTAGTTGCTTAATTAGTTTATTTCTGCTGCATTAGTTGAACTTGTTATAAATATTCATTAGAGGTTGTATTCGAGGATAATCTGGTTTGTGTAATAAAATTTGGTTAATTAATCTTGTCTTGTGGTAATTTTCTGTATACTCTTTTGTGATTGCAGTCGTGTATGTGTGGTGAACATCCTGGGCACACATATGCGTTAGCTTGGTTCATTTTTCGGAACCGGGCGTCACACAAGGCAAGAAAATTGCGGACTGACAAAGACTACAAGTATGAAAGGAGCACCACCGACCCAAGGTTTTGGTGCGACTTTCATTGTGACTACTACCGTCTGGTCTACCAGGCAATGAAGAAGCCTGTGATTGAAGCTCAATGGGTTGACTGGGACTATATGGCCCAGAAGCAGCACTCTGCTTTTGATGCGATCATTGAGGCTGCTGAGCGTCATGAGCTGAAGGATATAATGGGATTCAAGTATAACTGGAATGTTGAGGTCATCCTGCAGTTTTACTCTACCATCTACTTCACCACTCAAGGTGATAGATGGATCATTTGGATGACTCATGGGGTGCAGTACTCAGTCACCTTTGCGGAGTTTGCCAATATTCTTGGGCTTGAGTCTCATTTGGATCATGAGATCATTATTTCTAACCTCAAGGCCGTAGGCAAAGATCAAATGGACTACATGTACCCCATCCATGTGTCCTATGAGCTAGGGCTTGAACCGGATCTTGTGGAGGACCATAGCACCCAAGGATGGTGATGCAAAGGTGATCCAAGGAAGCCTAAGGCACCTGCTCCTTCTTATTGATGGTGATGAGAAGTTCAATCTCGTCGACTACATCTTTGACGACATCTTCAACATCTCGCACACCCCTAATCGTGCATGTGGGTATGCACCCTACATCATGTGTCTCATCGAGAAGGTGTCTGGCTTGACCTTTGTCAAGGATGTGACTCATCGCCCACTTCATCCACAGACGCCACCTTCTGTGCCGCCTCCTCCGTCCCGGAAGAATGCGGAGCCTCCCTCTCATCCGGGGATGCCAGCACCTCGCCCCGTGGAACCTCCATCTCTGCCTCCGCCCCAATCAATGAGCGCTTTCTTCAAGTGCTTCAAGGCCATCTTCACCTCCTACCGGAAGCAAGAAGTCTGTAATCAGCGAGCACACAAGCATCAAGAGAAGTACATCAAGGCTGTGTGCGACAAGCTTGAGGTCCCCATGTCACCTCCGGAGGAAAGCGATGGCGAGATCACTCTGTTCCCCGACTTCACCACTGACGAGCTCGCTCAGATCCATGAGGACGGGAGCTCTTCCCGGGCGGCTCCCTCGGCACGGGTCTCCGACGATGACGACGACGAGGACTATGAGGATCCAGAGGCCTCGTAGAGTGATGAGGCAGCGGACGACGAGGAGGACAATGACTAGTCGATAGGCCTCGTAGTTCCCCTCTTCTTTTCATTTTTGGTGTCTTGATGCCAAAGGGGGAGAGTTAGATGTGGTTAGAGGGGGTAGTAGTACTTGTCTAGTTATTTTGGATCCTTGGACATGTTGCACTTCTTAATGTAATATTTATGTCATTCGAATGTTTAAATTTGTGCAAGACTATGTTTTGATTGTTTAATATCAATATGACGCTTTGAATGTCTATCTTTTGATCATATTCATATTTAATATGTCTTGTCACAAATGTTGAGCACAACACGTAGGCACCCCACCATAACGCGTGTGTGTATGAAGGACTTCCTCAATCTTCTTTTTATGATGCATTCATTGAGGGGGAGTCACACATACACCCACACGTTATGAAAACCAAATTTTAAACTCTTATATGTCGAAGACTTAATGTGTTGTCATCAATCACCAAAAAGGGGGAGATTGAAAGTGCATCTAGGATCCCCGTGGGTTTTGGATGATTGATGATGACAATTAAGTAACTAATGAGCTCAGTGATCTTAAGCACAAGTGTGGACTTAAGTGAATTCACAAACCCTCAAAAAGGAAAAGGATGAAAATGGCGGTGTCGACTCGAAAAGAAGAAACTAGGGTTTCTAGCGTGTCAAGTTTAGACTGGCCATATATGTATGAGGATGTGTGCGTAAAGTGCATTGAGATCAAGTTGGGAGATCAAAGCGGTTTAGAGATCAAAACCTATTGAGAGAAGAGTGTTAGAGTGGTCTGGCAGGAGAGGCCGGACTAGTCCGTGCTGGTGGCCGGACTAGTCTGCTCCTGGCCAGACTAGTCCGTTTTGAGGTGGACCAGAAGGGTCTGACTGACTTCGGACTAGTCCGTAGTGGGATGGACTAGTCCGGGGTAGTCATGGAGTGGGTTTTCGGGACTAAGTCCCAAAACCCCAGACCTGTCCGTTTTAGTCCGGACCAAGAGGTCCTGACTGAGATCGGACTAGTCCGCCCTGGGGGCCGAACTAGTCCGGATTGGTGAGAGTTAGGTGCTTCAGCGACTAAGTCTGGGTGGCCGAACTAGTCCGCCCTGGGGGCAAGACTAGTCCGTGGTCTCCAGACTAGTCTGTTTTCACACGGAACAAAAGGTTCTGTGTGAGATCGAACTAGTCAAGTTTGGACCGGACTAGTCCCTTATGAAGTGACCGTTTGAATTTGAGTTTTGGCGGGTAGCGTGATGATTGCCGCACAGTGTGGAAGTTGTCAGGGACGTCAGTGGTCCCAAAGGCCGGACTAGTCCGGGCCTCAGGCCAGACTAGTTTGCCCATCTGCTGAGGTCAGCAGTATGGGCTTGGAACCTCTATAAATAGAGGATCCCTGAATTCATTTGAATAACTTTTGAAACCCTAGTGCCGCCACAACAAACTTTGAGCCTTCAAAAGCCTCCTTCTTGCCTACTTTCCCTCAAAAACTAATTCTTGTGTGGACTAGGGTTTGGTGAGGTGAAGAAGAGGAAGAACACCGCTCTAGGCTCTCGGTTTGATCTCTTGCACTTGTTGAATCTTTGTGATCTGTGGCTTGAGTTGTTCTTTGTGATTTATGATCATATTTGTGGTGGGATCCTCAGATTGTGAGAAGGCCCAACGAATCTTTTATTCACCCTTGTGATAGTGGAGAACTAGTTTGGCCCTTGTGGCAAACTCGATGAGGGAAGGGCTGTTGAACCCGGTCCTTCGTGGACTCCTCAACGAGGACGTAGATCCTTGTGTGGGAGCGAACCTCGGGATAAAATCCTTGTGTCCCTTGTGTACTTAACTTTCATTTATCGCATATCGCTTCTAGGGTTAGCTTTATTGTTTTTCACTCATCGTCTTCATTTCGCTGTGATCCTTAGATTCATACTTGCTATATAACTTGTAAGGTTCACTGAATCATCCTAACACTTTTTGCTTCACGAAAATCCAACTAAAACTTGTTAGAAACACTTTTTAGGTTTTCTCTGCAGGTAGACCGGACTAGTCCGCCCCTAGACCGGACTAGTCTGCCCCCTTGTACTGATTTCTTTTTATTGAGTCATTTTAGGTCGATTAGCCTATTCACCCCCCCCCCTCTAGGCAACTTTCAGCAATCCTGCTGCGGGCGGGCCTAATTGAGGTACTTGCAAAGTGTCTAGGGTCTCTCAGCCACCCCCTTGTTTATGGTCCTGTTTTGGCCAGACGGTCTCCCCCACGAAAGGCTTACGCCAAGCCAGAGGTCCAGGGTGTGTAGCGCGCTTAGCCTGGTTCTGTAACCTAAGCGTGCGCACTCTACCTCCCAGCACTACGGCTATGTACTGGGGGCCACACGGCTCACACCCCAAGTGAGGCAGGAACCGAACCCCGAATACTAACGCACTGAATTACCCAAGCTCCGCTCCTCAGCTTAGGACCGTAAGGCATAGCGAAACTAAAGAGCAGGAAAGGAGTTACCAACGAGAAAAATTACTTACATTATGATTTAAATTTTTTGCTTACTTTCGCATATCGTCCGCCATATGCCCGGTTACATTTCTTCTATCTCATCCCTAGTTGGAGTTGTGGTATCCTTCAAAAGACAGGCCCACATGAGGTACTTGCAATGTGTTTGGGGTCTGATGGTCGTTTTCTTGCTCAGGGTCCATGGCGCCGAATGGTTCTCACCTCTGAAAGGCTAACGTCGAGTTGGAGGTCCAGGATGTGCAACCTGCTTAGCTTGGTTCCATACCCTAAGCCTGCGCACCTTGGCTCCGAGTGCTAACAGCTGAGTATAGAGGGCCGAATGACTCATGCTCCGAGAAATGCAGCGACCATACCCTTAATGTTGTCGCACCGAATTACCCATGTCCCGTATCTTAGCTAAGGACTGTAAGTCATAACGAAACTAAAGAGCAGGGAAGTGGTGACTGGCGAGCGAAATTACTTTTTGTCTACCGTGTGTACCGGACATACATGCAGCCCACTGTCGATGTTGTACACGTCCGTGGTAGGCACCGTAGATGCTTGTTTGAGCTCCAGGGCCCCCCAAGGAGGCCATTGCGTCACTTCTTTGAGCTCTAGTGCACCCCCCCACGGGGGTCATCGACATCAATTCTTCGAGCTCTGGCGCCCCCAAGGGGGCCGTCAGTGTCACTTCTTCGAGCATCAGCGCTCGCCAAGGGGGCCATCGACGTCACTTCTTCGAGCTTCGATGCCCCCCAAGGGGAGGCTGCTGGCGTCACTTCTTCGAGCTCCAGCACCCCCTAAGGAGGCCGTTGGCGTCACTTCTTCGAGCTTTGGCGCCCCCAAGGGGCCGCCGGCGTCACTTCTCCGAGCTCCAGCGCCCCCCAAGGGGGCCGCTGGTGTCACTTCTCCGAGCTTCAGCGGCCTTTGCGCTCTTGAGGGGGCCCGCTGGCGTCACTTTTACAAGACAAGATGAAGGCCCCACCTGCGGGATCGTCACCTCTCCTAAGGTGGGCCCGGGGGCCACTGTCGGTAGCCTGCAAACCGGGTACCATCGCATACAAGCTAGAAGAAGCTCTGAACCTGGCCTCCCCGCTGAGGCGGGTCCCGGGGCTGTCATGCATCCTCTAGCTCCGGACCCTTGCTTCCACCAAGGAGCGCTCTGGAACTGCCACACATCTTTTGGCTTCGGACCCTTGCTCCCATCGAGGAGGGCTCCAGAGCTGCCATGCGTCCTCTGGCTCCGGACCCTTGCTCCCACCGAGGAGGGCTCTGGAGCAGCCACTCATCCTGCAACTAGTCTTGGACAGTAGGTTGCGGGAGTATGGGGTGGTGCATCCTGTCTAGTTGCGCATTAAAAGCACGCGTATTCCCCAAGTGTACAGGTGCAGTGCACGCATCCTGTCAGGTACCGCTGCCCCCAATCGCATCAAAGTAAAGGCGCCGCAGTCATACTGTTGACGTTTCTTACATCACAGATAAAAATCCGTAAGCGCATAGAAACTGTCATGTAGCACCTCCCCTTAAGAGAGTATTCACAAGGGTATCGAATCCAAGTAACGTGTGTGTAATCTTACAAACTAATTCACCCAAGGACACAAAGTTGTTTTGTAGGCAAGGAAGAGAGAGGAATTTAAAGTATTGATTCTAATTCAAATGAATTTGCAGTAGTTGCTTGCTTCGGGCACAAGTTTACCCCTAGCAATACTAGGACGACTCCTGCCAAGAGCATATGGCAGAGCCAAACGTGGAGGATTACTAAGGACAGATAGGGCTATCACCACCTATTGCCTACGTCTTCAATTTGTGGGTCTTCGATATATTCACTGGTTATTTCTAAGCTAAGCACCACACTTAAGTTCTAAATCACAACTCTAGTTGTTTCGAACACAAAGCTACAACTAGAGCCTCTAATAAACTAAAGCAATGAACCCACATGTAACTACTTGTGCAAACTACTATGAATTGAGAATCAAACTTGAATTGAATTCACAAAGGGCTTAATTGATTTGAGTACACCTTTGTAGGGATACAAGTGTAGAAGAGGGACTTGACAAGCCCAAGCCTCCTTCTCGTAAACTCTCACCACACTCTCCTTCTACTTGGCAGCCTCTAGGACTACTCTAAACCTTAGGTGTGGTATTCTATTCTCAACTTTTGGTGTGTGCGTGAAGTGAGGTGTGGGGTTCTATTTATAGGGGGGATAAGGGTCGGTTCCCGCCTCCAAATGCGCGTGAATCAGTCACCCATGACTTCTTCAAGCCGGGAGGAGCCAACACATGGCATTTGACTGGGTATGGCACCACTCCCTAGTCGGCTGACTAGGGAGGTCGATCGACCTGGTCTCAGCTCTGTTGGGGCTGTGCTTCTTCCAGGTCTCTGCCAGGTGGGTCTTATCCCCTAATATGAGTGCTACACTATTGGATGACCTCGGATACTTCTGTTTGTGGGTAATTTGATCCATGTGACGACACGTGGTGTCGCCTGTTTCGTCGAAGTCCAATTTTATGGATTACTCCGTGCATGTCTTTGTATTTTGGGTCTAAATTTACCTGCATACAAATAAACACCAACACTTGGGGAAATAGGTTAGTTTTTTAACCCTACCACTACGTTGTGTTTCTCTTTTGTGCACATAATGAGGTGAATTGATAGTCTAAATATGGCACTTAAAGACTATCAACAAACTCCCCCACACTTAGTCCTTTGCCCGTCCTTGAGTGAAGGCAAGAAAAAGAACTAAGGTGATTTCATAAATTTGCTATAAGTTAGAAAAAAGAGAATACAAGATATTTCAACTCATACCTCAATTCATGAATCCCCTCTGTGGAATGTGGCTACCACATCGATCTTGGGTGTTTGAAGAGTGGAATTGTTGGAATGTAGTTTTCTTGGATCTCCCCCCACTGAAATTATCTGACAATTTGCTATATTCGGAAGGTCAAGGAAACAATTGCCCTTATCTCTCAATTGGAATCTTTCAAGTCTCTCAAAGTGTTTTCATCCTCACCTTGGCATGTGTGTGACCTATGTGTGTTGAATACATTGGCTTTGACAATAAAAGTTTTGAATGCTGCCATAACATCTTTTTAGCAAGGTCCGACTCTAGCTTCGAGCTTCTGCAAGGTCCGACAATAGGTCTGACTTTCTTTGTCTAGGTCCGACATGTTTTTGGGTAGCTCCGGTGAGCTTTGTCTTTAGCTCCGACATGTCTTTGATATCTCCGACATGTCTTTGTTAAGCTCCGATATGTTTTCCTAGGTCCGACTTATGTTGGTTAGCTCCAACATGTTTTTTTAGCTCCGACTTTTGGGTTGACTAGTTCCGACTAGCTTTGGCAAGCTCCGACACTAGGTTGTACTAGCTTTGATAAGATCCAGCATTAGGTTGTACTAGCTTTGCTAAGCTCCAGCGCTAGGTTGTACTAGCTTTGGTAAGCTCTGGGTCAAGCTCCGGTTAGTTTTGGCAAGATTCAGAGCTTGATCGCAATGTTCCTGCTTTTACTGTGAATTGTCTCAAACTTGCTTTACATTGATGGAAATATTGCTTAGTATTCTTTTACTATGTTTTTGGTGTGTTTTGGTTGATATGGATGATATCTTTTTACTGTGGTTTTGCAACATGCTTATGTGAGGTGCTCACGTAAGGTGTTGTGGTTTCAGAACTAACGAGAGTCAAGTCAACGACTTGTGCTCGAAAGTATAGGTTGCTTATTCATGTGCAAGTGTTTCTTGAGTTCAATACATGACCGGTGATAGGATCCATTGAACTAGTCTTAGGGAGAAGATGAGGTTCAACAACCAAGTTCGGGAGGAATTGTGGTTGAGTTGATCGGGAGGTTGCGCAACATGTTTGAGTCAAGAACAATGCATATTAAGGTATTGTGGACGTCGTTGGAAGATGTTTGCACGTATGCAAGTAGTGCATGGACGTGGCTACATGGTTCCGAGGCGTGATGAAGAGATGTGGATGTAGAGAATTGGTCAAAAAGGTCCAACCGACTAGGTTATGGACTCAAGCTGCGGCTGAGTCGGGTTTGACTCAGATATGGAAATATTTGAGTTGATATAATAGGATTTCGTGTGGGTCACGAATTTGAGTTATTTTATGAATGTGGGATACATTCTTAAGGTGTTTGGAAGTCTTAAGATTGCTTCCATCTGCATATAGAAGAGTCCTAAGTAGTTATGGAAAGTTTTGATTCGTGATTTGAGTAGGATTAGTTTCTTAGTTGAGATTGGGTTGGCCTAAGGGCTGGTTATATAAGCAAGGAAGGTCAGAGCTCGTGGTAGAGGACTTTGGGGCTGTTCCTCTGTTGTTCTATTGAATAAAATTCGTAGTTCAAAGGAACTTTTGTTCCTTGTTCGTCCGACTTGTTCCAGACTAGTTTTTCTCGTCGAGTTTCTGCACAGCACTACCTTTCTTCGGTGGTTTTATCATAACTCGAGTTATACAGATCCAATTGATGTGATTCTTTTTGGTTTGTCTTCATAACTTGATTATCTATCATCTGTAAAAATTTCACGATCATTGGATTTGTGGTTTTTGATATACACTAGTTTCTTTGCAGCATTTCAGAACTGTTTTTCTCAGGTAGGACAGATTGAGTTTTGTTCGATCTTTCAATCGTAACTTGAGTTTCTCTCGACGGATTTGAGTGATTCTTGCTGTGTCGTCTCCATGACTTGATTATCTCTGATATCTATCACTTTTTTCATGGTAAAACACGTTTAGTTTAGTCTCACACATGATTTCTTTAACATATCATTTTTCTGCCGAAGGGGTTATGATTTAATTATTTCCGCAGCGTAATATTTTTTAATCTACATTCACCCCCCTCTGGTAGCTTTTCACGTGCTCTTCGATTCTACAACATGTTGTGCCAATTTGTCCCTGTCCTAAATATGGCTATATCTGGAGCTTGGTAGGGATAATTGTGGCACACATTGCAATTCATATATTACTAAGCCAAAAACTTGATCCAATGAGAGACTTATGCAACAAACAAATTGATAAAGAAAATTCTTGTGCATAAGAATGGAATGTATATTTCTGAACTCCATGATTTTCTCTCTTTAAAGATGAAACATGGCTACTTTCTTTTTCTCTTTTTTTTTTGCCATACTTCCTCTATTGAAGAGTATATGCTTTTTTGTCGCTATGTCTTCTACTCCTTTTTATTTTTCTAGAGAGAAATTGATAACTAAAATGTGTGGAGTTTCTTTATTGGATTGATGAATGGTGGATGCAAATTCTCAATGTGAGATATTTTACATAAATAAGGTGCACAAGAATTTCTAATTCAAAAAGTTCGTGCATGTCACTCAATTGGGTCATGAGTTATACAAAGTTCAATGAAAAACAAAGTGGCATATGCATGTGGTCGTTCAAGAATTTGTGTCATATGACCGTGGTGGGTATTAAATTTCCAATGAGAGCATCAAGCAAAGTTCAAGACTCCAAAGTGTGCAAACATCAAAAATCAATTTCAAGCAAAGATATATCTCCTTGAATAAGTCGTTTACCATATCATACTAGTTAAATACTTAGATGACGTGTTTTTACTACTTTGCTTGTGGGAAACATAAACAAGGCAATAAATCAAAATATAAAGTACTCAAATTTTCAGGTCAAGCAAATTTTGAATACCAAGTTTTACATTTTAATTTGTTGAGTTGATCTGCTTTCAAATATTCAGTATTAAATATTAAATCAACTCAAACAGTAATGTAGCATGCATATTCAGGGTAGAAGATCCAAATCGAATCTGTGAAGCAAAATGGAGCTGTGTGGGGCCCATAACAGGTCGGCCGACCAGGGGGTTTGACCGACCCCCTTCTGGCCTTTCTATTGATCTGTTTCGACGTGTCGAGTCGTCTGTTCGGTTGCAACATGTTTCGATATTCAATGCTATTTTTGCACGTCATTTCGTGAATTTGGGGTGCCTCCCCCACACTTGTTCCCTTAATTCTTTATTCAACACAAATAAACTAAAGGGAGAACTTTACCGGGTTAGATGAACCGGTAAGTTAACTTTATTGAACTCAAAATATGGGGATGCCTACATTATTCAATCTAAGTTTAATGAATAAAAATTTGGAATAAAACTAAACTAAGCTAGTAAGCTTCCTATGCGGTCGGGACATCTAAACTATGGAGTGTTGTAGATGTCGGGCCATTGCATACATGCCGCAGCTTGGCGCCCATGCCACGACGAACACAATCAATCTCCTCCTTGAGGGATATGAGTTCATCCTTCAGTTCTGCCCTCTCGATGCGCCCTTCAGCCACTAAGTCCGATAGCTTCTTGTTCTCCAAATGGAGAGAAGCTAGCTCCTTAGAAAGCTGTGCCACTTTAGGGGCACGAGGAGTTTTTCCATCGCTGTCCTCAAATTGGCCAGGTGGCCCTCTGATGGCAGGTGGTGAGAGGTGATGCCTAATCTTGGAGGGTGACGAGCCCGTCGATTTCTCCATCGCCACATTGTCCATTTGCTTGAAAAAGCCTTTTGCATAGCCTCCTTCAGGCATGCACACCCCATGGATAAAGAGGCAATCTCCCACACGCTTAGGCGAGGTACGCGTAGGTGACTTGTAGTGGTGGCTCACTACGTCACCGTCCTTGGTCTTCAATGTGTACATGAACTCCTCGCGAGGCTGTAACTTTCGGAGAGACTCGTCTTTTTTCAAGAAAAAAGACGGGTCTTGACTGACTTAAGGTCAACCGTAGTCGGACGACTTGCAGGTGTCGTCGACTTCATAGGCGTCCTTCGAGGGGAGAGCGACTGTGCAGCACCACGAGACATGGTGCCATGTCCACGTGGAATCGTTGTTGGCAGAGGGATCATGACGAGAGGTACGACATCCAATGCCATGACATACTCCAAAGCGAGGGTGGACTTGTCATTGGCTAGCGCAACGTCTCCGCTCAGGTTGAAGATTGAGCTAGAGGAGGCATGAGGCATAATTTTCTTATCGGCCATGACTTGGATGGGAGGAACATGAGATGGATTTTTTTGGATGGTGCAAGTTTCTCCTCTCTGTTCCCGTGAATATATAAGCGGGGAAAGCACGATAGCACTAAGAGTCCTGTTGTGATACATTGGGAGAGTTAGCACAAAAAAATAGAAAGTCGACGGCGCAAGGGGGAGGTCGGCCAACCCTAGGGTTCGGCCGAACCCTTCCTGGCTCTTTTCGGGCTAAGTTTTTGTGGGTTGGCTAAATGGGCCCAATGGATGATAATTGGACGGGCCCATTAACTGGACGCAGAGAATTTAGACAGAATTTAATGAAACGGCATGAAAAACAATAAGATTCATCACGTCAATTTCTTTTTCCGCCTCCTCCTGGGATTCAAGAAATAATTTGAGTCGGTGCCCATTCACCTTAAATAGCTGATCATCATCACCTTGTAGTGTGATTGCTCCACGGGATGAGGTTTCTACTACAGTGAAGGGTCCTTCCCATTTACTTCTAAGCTTCCCATGTCCAAAGAGTTTAACCCTAGAGTTGAAGAGTAGAACTTTATCTTCAGGTTTGAACTCTTTAGGCGTAATCCTTGTATCATGCCATCTTTTGGTTCTTTTCTTATAGATTTTGGCACTATGGTACGCCTTATCTGTCCACTCTTCCAACTCAGAAAATTGCTTCAATCGGTGTTTTCCTGCTTTGTTAAGGTCCATTTTCCACCGCTTGATGGCCCAATAGGCTCTATGTTCCAACTCTACTGGAAGATGACAAGTCTTCCCATAGACAAGTTGGAAAGGAGACATGCCGATGGGAGTTTTGTAGGCATTATGGTATGTCCACAATGCGTTGGGTAGCTTATGCTTCCACCCCGTTGCCATTTCCAAGACGGTCTTTTGCAGAATATTTTTAATTTGCTTATTAGATATTTCTGCTTGACCACTTGTTTGTGGGTGGTATGGAGTAGCAATGTTATGCTGGACACCACGCTCCCTCAAAAAGTTCCGGAAGGTCTTATCTATGAAATTAGACCTTCCATCACTTATGACCATACTGGGAGTGCCAAAGCGTGGGAAAATGATCTCATGGAACATTTTCCTAGCTTGCTTGGAATCAACATTTTTGCATGGCAAAGCTTCTACCCATTTTGACACATAATCTATAGCCACCACCCACCAGGATATACTTGCAATCATAGGACCTAGGGAAAGGTCCCATGAAATCAATACTCCACACACCTAATAATTCAACCTGGAGATTATAAGTTAGGGGCGTCACATTGCGAGCTGATATTCCTCCTTGCTTTTGGCATTTCCAACATCTGTGAATGATTTTTTTTTTGTATCTTCATACATAGAAGGCCAATATAATCCACTTTACCAGATCTTTGCCTGGGTACAGTAAACACCGTAATGGCCACCAGAGGGGTTAGCATGGCATTTCTCAATAATCTTGGTGCCTTCAATTGATGGGACACACCTTCTAGGAAGGCCATTGGCACAAACTCGATAGACGTATGGGTCATCCCAAAGGTGTCTACGACTCTCATAGATGAGTTTCTTTTTGTTTCTCCTGGTGGTACGTACCTCGTGACCATGAAGTTCACGATATCCGCATACCAAGGGTGAAAGTCAGTCACCTTGAGTAGCATATCATCTGGTAGGAAGTCATTGATATGAATGTCCATGGTTTGAGTGACTTCCATACGTGAGAGAGGATCTGCCACGGAATTCTCTACTCCTTTCTTATCCTTGATTTCTAAGTCAAACTCTTGAAGTAAAAGAATCCAACAGATTAGCCTTGGTTTAGCATCCTTTTTGGTGAGCAAATACTTCAAGGCAACATGGTATGTATAGACTATGACCTTGTCTCCAACCAAATAGGACCTAAACTTATCGATATCAAAGACTACGACCAAGAGCTCTTTTTTAGTTGTGGCATAATTGAGTTGAGCTCCTGTTAGAGTTTTTCTATCGTAGGCTATTGCATGATGCTTTTTATCCTTGGTTTGGCCTAGGACCGCACCAACAACAAAGTCACTAGCATCACACATGATTTCGAATGGTAGCGTCCAATCGGGAGGTTGAATGATTGGAGCTGAGATGAGTGCCTTTTTGAGTGTATCAAATGATTTAAGGCATTCATCGTCGAAATCAAAGGGAGCTTCCTTAGCTAGTAGGTTAGTGAGGGGTCTAGCGACTTTTGAGAAATCTTTGATGAATCGCCGATAGAACCCCGCATGACCTAAAAAGTTGTGGATTCCCTTAACGTTGATAGGAGGTGGAAGTTTTTCAATGACTTCAATCTTTGCTTTGTCCACCTCTATGCCTCTCTCGGACACTAAGTGTCCAAGAACGATGCCTTCATGGACCATGAAATGGCACGTTTTCCACTTAATTACAATGTCCTTCTCTTGGCATCTTTGTAAGACCTTGTTTAAGTTTTCCAGACAATGATCAAAAGTTTTTCTATAGACGGAGAAATCGTCCATGAAAACTTCTATGATCTCCTCAATCATGTCGTAAAAGATAGATATCATGCATATTTGAAAAGAGGCAGGAGCATTACAAAATCCAAAGGACATACGCCGGTAGGCATAAGATCCATAGGGACATGTGAATGTGGTATTACTTTGATCGTCGGGATGGATTGGGATTTGATGATAACCCGAATACCCATCAAGGAAACAAAAGTAGGAGTGTTTCGCCAACCGCTCTAACATCTCATCAATGAAGGGTAGTGGGATATGATCCTTGCTTGTAGCCTTGTTAAGTTTTCGGTAATCTATGCACATCCTCCAACTTGACAAGCCCAAGCCTTCTTCTCCTAAACTCTCACCACACTCTCCTTCTACTTGGCAGCCTCCAGGACTACTTTAAACCTTAGGAGCGGTATTCTATTCTTACTTTTGGTGTGTGTGTAAAGTGAGGTGTGGGGTTCTATTTATAGGGGGAGACGGGTCGGTTCATGCCACCAAATGCGCGCGAATCAGTCACTCATGACTTCTTCAAGCCGGGAGGAGCCAACATGTGGCATTTGATCAATTTTTGCTCCCCTCCCTAGTCGGCGGCTAGGGAGGTCGGCCGACCTGGTCTGAGCCTCGTTGGGGCTGTGCTTCCTCCAAGTCTTTGCCAGGTGGGTCCTATCCCCTTATATGGGTGCTACACCATTGGATGGCCTCAAATACTTCTGTTTGTGGGCCATTTGATCCATGTGATGACATGTGGTGTCGCCTGATCCGTCGAAATCTAATTTTATGGATTACTCCCTGCATGTCTTGGTATCTTGGGTCTAAATTCACCCGCATACAAATAAACACAAACACTTGTGGAAATGGGTTAGTTCTTAACCCTACCAATACATCATGTTTATTTTTTGTGCACATTATGAGGTGAATTAATGGTCTAAATATGGCTCTTAAGGACCTTCAACACCTACCCCACTCCACCAATAGGGTAGCTTACGGTGACAGGACAGTTGGACGGGACATCTCCTGCCATCATCAACGACTATGCATGGGCCACTGGCGTTTGAGGCAGCAAGACGGAGGGTCTTCAAGCCATGGTCAGAGGAGGCTTACGCAAGAATCCGTAGATCTTTAGGATAAGATTGCCCCAGAGCCACATGTCAGCCCCCGATACCCACTTGTAAGGCATTCGTCCTTGTCTATAAAAGGGCCGGACCGCCACCGCTACAAAGGGCTGAATCTTCTCATCCCTAATCTACGCATTCACACACTGGTACACACCAGCAATCAAGACTCACCGTGAAGTAGGGTGTTACGCTCTGGCGGCCTGAACCACATAAAAACAACTGTCTCACAACTCTCATATGTGCAATCCCTCCATGGAGGACTAAACCCTACCGATCAAGAACCTCTGCGGGCTGCTCCCATAGTAGGTTTGGGGGAAGTGTCACAAGAACACTTTGACAAACGTGATGAGAATAATCGCGTATCAATTTGAAGCTAGAGGAACTGCTATAGATCTGATAACGAACAATTGTTGCAGACGTCAGTGGCGATGTTGGGCAATAACGCCCGATCTCCTCGGTAGACAACCCGTGATGAAGAACACGAGCAATCGCGTGGAGTGCTTCGCAAAAACCTTATTTGCCCTCCCCCAGTGTAGGATCGCAAGGGCGAGCTATTTTGGAGACTTGCTCTCCCGGTCGTCAGTGCACACTGGCGCTCGAGGTGGAGTAGACTACATGGCGGCGCAAAGAACTGGAATGCTGGAAACAATTTGATTGTGGGATCTACTGCCCTGCCGCGCACACCTATTATTTATAGAGTCTCGCGGTGGCGGTTCAGTTGCGATCCGGAAGACCCGCATCCGATCCTACTCTGTAGTCATAGACGCGCCCATCTCTAACTACTTGGACTCATACCAACTCGAAAACCCAAAATTCGGAGGCCCAATTAAATTTCATGCAAAGATATAAAATCTGGGCTTGGCTCAAAGGCACACAAACACACGCGCGCACGTGCGCAGGGCGGGGCATGGCAAGGCGAGCGAGGAGGAGGAGCACGTGTGGGCCACCTCTCTCTTCTCCTCTTCTCTCTCACTCAAGGATTGGAAGAACAACCTCCCTTATATGCAGGGGTTGCTCTCCTCCAACTTCTCATGTACTACTCCTCCAACCTCCCTTTGAGATTTATTGCGAATTAATTCTCAAAATAATTATTGGGCCTAGCCCATTTATTCCAACAACCCCCAGGTCTCAAAGCCATTAGAAGAGACATCATTCTCGTTCCTTTTTCGATATACCAGTGTTTTGGTAGAGACTGTTAAGATGAACTTCTGTCTAGATCCTTAACTTACATTTGTTCACAACTTAGATAATGGACTATGCCTTGAATTGCAAGTTTTGTGCGAACTGACGTCACCTAAAGACCATTACTAGTACTTGACTACTAGTAGTCTACCCCGCGGGTGGAGCATATGCATCGTACTCTCTGGTCTCTTCATGAGCTTTCCAGAGATCACCCAAATCTCACAGACTGCGACGTTGGATAGTCAGAGCTCATATATGTGTTTTTTTTTCAAGATTGCTCTCTAGGACAACATCTTTGCTACACATAGCCAACAGAAACACATTAAGCCATAACACCAACATGCCTTATAGTTTGAGAGTATAAGTGTGCATCTTCACATAGAGAGGGTCTTAATGAAATACTCTCCTCAGTGAACCACTAGCTTGTTTGTCTCATGTTCTAATTCAAGGGATATCCGATCACATAGGCTGGGTTACCACTATGATGTCACATCCATGGGTCTCAAACCCATGTTCCTCGATGCACTTTCTATCACATTACATGATAGACCCTTCCTGATGGGATCTGTCAGGTTTTATCTATTTATATGTACAAAACAGTAATAACTCTGGAGTTTCTCATTTTTCTGACATATTTCAAATGTGTCTTGATGACTTTGCATTATCTTTAGAAATGGTCACTTTACCAATCACCGTTTGATTTTCACAGTTCATAAGGATTGCCAACAATGGTTTCTCAACCACAGACAAATCCTTCAAGAGCTCTCGCAACCATTCTGCATTTGCAGTTGCTGTCTCTAAAGCAGTGAGTTAAGCTTCTACGGTTGACCTCATCAAAATAGTATGTTTGCAAGACCTCTATGATATAGCGCCACCAGCTAGGGTAAATATGTATCCACTCATGGCATAGAGCTCATCAACATTAGAGATCCAATTCAAATCACTATAACCCTTAGGCACGGTCGGATGCCTAGTATAGTGAATTCCATAATTCATTATACCTCTCTAGTAGCGCATAACCCTTTCAAGTGCATGCCAATTATCTGTAATCGGGTTTGACATGAACCTGCTCAGTTTGGTCAAAGCAAACGAGATATCAGGTCGGGTTGCACTTGCTAAGTACATGGGCGAACTGATCATCTGAGAATATTTAAGTTCATCTCTTAGCTCTTTCTTGTTCTTTCTAAGTATCACGTCGGGATCATAAGATGTTGGAAAAATCTTGCTATCCATAAAGCCGAACCGGTTCAAGATTTTCTCAACATAGTGGGATTAAGTTAAAGTAATCCCACTCTCATCCTTATTGAGGTTAATATTCAAAATAACATTAGCTTCTCCCATGTCTTTCATATCAAAACACTTTGATAGAAAAGACTTGACCTCAGAAATTATATGAATGCTCGTACCAAAAATGAGTATATCATCCATATACAAGCATAATATAATGCTATCACTCCCATCATCGTGATAGTACACACACCGATCAGCCTCATTAATGATAAAGCCCGCAGACGTCAAAGTACTGTCAAACTTATCATGCCATTGCTTAGGTCTTGTTTCATGCCATACTAGGATTTCAATAATTTGCACACCTTTCTCTCTTCACCTTTTACTATGAACCCGTTAGGCTGTTCCGTATAGATCTCTCTTCCAACTCTCCGTTAAGGAAAGCTGACTTCACATCCATTTGATGGATGATTAGAAAATAAGAGGCGGCCAGAGAAAGTAGTACACGAGTTGTCATCATTCTGGCTATAGGTGAATAGGTGGCAAAATAGTCTTCACCTTCCTTTTGAGTATAGCCCTTTGCAACTAGCCTAACCTTGTACTTTTCAATAGTACCATCAGGTCTGGCTTCTCCTTGAACACCCTCTTACAGCCTACTGGTTTGCAATGGTACAGTTGTCCAGTTAACTCCCAAGTTTCATTAGATTTTGACATTATGGCTGAAGGATCTTTCATCCACAAGATCCCAATAAAAAGGAAGGAGAATTCTACAACGCCTTCTAGAAAATGCCTCCTAGATCATGGATCTTAATGCATCCATCCAAGAATAAGTCCAATCAAGCCATGAGGATCTTCCTATAGTCAAATTTGAACCATATCATGCCTATCCACGATTGATTATAATCCTCACCCGAACCCAAAACACCAAAGAAAGAAGAAATTCAGCCTTTGGAGTTTTCATCATATCGAAGATTTCAAAATGCCTCAAAATACTATAAGACTCCACCATCACCTTCCACTCTCCTTGATTCACAAGAGGAAGAGCCTATCCTCAAACAAATCAAGAAGTGAAACTCCACTATGAGCAATGAGTGGACGGCTGAGGTTGACCGCTCTTATGACCCCATTCAAATAGCTTACCCTCAGAAAACATTCAATACCAGCATAGAGGAGTGATAGTGGATGTCCTCAATAACCCCACTATCAATGCCAACGTCATTTCTGACGAATGTGTATTTGCCATTTTGGGCGACGAGCCCTTAACACCAACAAAAAGAGCCTTCAAGAACCCATCATAGAATATTTTTAAAGGAGATGGGGTTATACAAAATGTGTCCATATGACACAAAGATGTCAAGGCTTGCCTTGACTTTCAAGTTTCCGTAGTCCAACACTTTGAAATCATGATCAGGGTTCCAATCGAGAAATTTATCATGGATGCACCCTTTTGAGTAAGCTTGGATGTCAACTTCAGGGAGATATAGTTTTTCATCTTTCTGCAATAGAACAATATACTTGTATACCCTCTCCCCAATAATTAGCCAATCTAGGAGGTCACTACTCCTCAACCTTCTCACTCTACTGAAAAGGAGAGATCATCACAAGAACTTCCACCTCGATTGAGCTAAAATACTTACCTACTGGCCTATGCTATGCTTTTCTTAGCAATCTCAAACGGGACTAAGTCATCATAGGTGACAAGTCGGCAAGTCATGAACCCATCCAACTCTTAGTCGCCTTAAGAAAAGAATCCCGTTGTTCTTGCTTGCCAATTTAATTATCTCGTACCTTGCTACGAGTAGGCTAGCTCTAGTGCCTAAGGGGGTCATGATGATCATCGAGATAGGAATAAATTCATTCCACAACAAATTATCACATAATGGAGAATGTCCATTAAATCCCAATTAAATTTTCGCCCATCTTGATAATCATAGTAAGACCACCTTCAGATGCCCTATGGAACACAAGCTTACCAAATAATGTTACTGGCTTGTGTAAATGCACCTCCCACTATATGAAAATGTTTAATTTACAACGACTGTCTGTAGGATCGAAGAGCACATGAAAAATACCATGGGGGGTGAATGGTAGATTAAAACTTTTCAGCGGAAGCAACAAAAACACCTCGGCAGAAAAACAATCTTATAGAGAAAACGTGTGTGCGAATGTTTTCAACATGTTCAAAACATGACAAATCAGTCAAGATCGTAGAGAATCAAGTCACAAAGACACAACAACAAGAATCACAAGAAAACATTGAGTAAAACTCAAGTTATGACCAAAACCCTGAGCAAAGGTCAATCTATTCTATTCTAACAGAGAGCAAACAGATCTGCTACACTGCAAAGAAACTCGTGTAATGCGAAAACCATAAATCCAATGACCGTGAATTTTTTACATATGATAGAGTATTGAGCTGTGAAGACAACACAAAAATAATAACGTTAATTGAATTTGTAAAACGCGAGTTATGATCGAAATACCGAAGAAAGGTCAGTCAGCACAGAAACTCGACAAGAAAGACTTGACGAAAAGAAGTCGGACGAACAAGGCATAAAAGCTCCTCTAAACTAAAAATTTTATTCACCAAAGACACATGAGGAACAGCCCAAAGTGGTCTTACCACGAGCTCTAGGCTCCCTTGCTTATGTAACCAGCCCTTGGCGAACTTAATCCTAACTAGGACTCCTACGCCTACTCAATTTCATCTGAAACTTTCCGTAACTGCTCAAGACTCTCCCATACGCAGATAGAAGCAATTTAAGACTTCCAAAAACATTAATAATGTACCAAACATTCCAAAAACAACTCAACTTAGTGATCACCACAAAATCTAACCAAAACAAACTCGAATCATTCTATAAACGAACCATAACCACCTCAGCCGCAGCCTGAGGCATAATCCAGCCGGTTGAACTTTTCTAACCGTATCTTCATTCTCGTATCTCTTCACTACGCCTCGGAACAATGTAGACACCTACATGCACTCCTTGCATACGTGCAAAAACTTTCTAAAACATCCACAATACCTTCATATGTATTGTTCTTGACCCAAACATGTTGCGTGACCTTCCCGATCAACTCAACCACAATTCCTCCCGAACTTGGTTGTTGAACCTCATCTTCCTCCTAAGACTAGTTCAAGGATCTCCATCACCAGCCATGAGTTGACCGCAAGAAAAACATGCACATGAACAAACAAACATTCTTCGCAATCCCAAGTCCTCGATTTGACTCTCGTTAGTCCGAAAACCACAACACCTTACGTGAGCACCTCACATAAGCATGTTACAAACTGTAGCAAGATAATTTCAGCCTTAACCACAAAAACATGTCAAAAACTTAGTGAATGAATACTAAGAAAATCTTTCCATAAGGGAAAAGCAAGTTTGAAACATTGCAAGTTAAAATAGACCAAAATAGAGCAACCGAACTCAATATAAAAACTCTGCGGAGTAACTGTTACTCTTGATATGAATAGTGAAAGTTCGGGCAGTCCAAAACCATCGAATGTAACGTTACTACCAAAAACACATTCAAAAGTTTGGACAGTCCAGACTTATTGATAGTAATTATGTTACAACCAATATGCACTGAGACAAGTTCGGACAGTGTGTATTGGACTGTATCGTGGTGTATCGGTGTAAGCTCAAAACTTTGCATGTAAACTCATACTTTTAGCCTATTTTCCAATGTATTCAGCACATATGTCTCACAATATCACCCTTGATGAATGCATTGGCAACACCACCTCAGAACCGAACATTGGCTCATTCAGGTTTCATGAAAAGTTTTGACAAAATAAAATTTCTCCCCCATTTTGAAAATAAAAAATCAAATGAGAAGAAACTAAAGAATTCCCCCTATATGGAATCAAGCAAAACACTTGTGAATGTGCAATGTGTGTCATATTTCTTCCTCTTTGACAATGTATTCAGCAAGGTACAAAAGAGAAATTTAGTTTTTTTATGAGCATAATATGAGATGTACATATAAAACAAAGCTCATCCAAATCATACTATCAACTAACTTACACTATCACATCAATGAGACAAAGTATTGTGAGGATGCTAGAGATCAAGTGTAAATTTTCAATTTAACCAAGTCATGATCTCACAAACTCAACTATTTCAGAACTTGAAAGCATGACACATGTTGCTGTTTTTTATTTTTCATTATCATTTAAAACATAAATTTTGATCATACGACATTTGCAAGAGATTATATGCCACATTAGCCTTATTCTTACCAACCAAGCCAAACCTATGTCATTGGACAATCAAAAGCTTAAGGACATGGTTTTAGTCATATACAACTCATTCCAAGTTCATATCAAAGCGTAATGATAAGCAATCTCAAAGGAAGAAGTGTTATGCATGTATATTCTCTTGATATTTTCAGATTTTTATTGGATCATAAAAGCTCAACATGTGGGTTATTGATTGATTATTTTTATGATTAAAAGCACTTGTGAGCATGCAACAAGTTCCAAATAGTAACAAAGTTCAATCATGATTAGATTTAGTGTAAGTAATTATTCAAATTAGTAGTCATGGCAAAAACTACAAAATGTATAACACGAGTAATGTAGTAAGGACTTTCAGCATGTAACGAATTACAAAGTCATATATGTATGAACCACTTATGCTCATATTATTGTTAATTTTAGATTAACACATAGACTTCTCAAGTTGCAAAACTCTCCCTCAATTTAAGCCATTAGGATGCATAACCACTATTTCACTACGAATGAATGAATACTAAGTGAAATCCAACGGTTTTGTGAAAATGTTAGCCAATTGATGTTCGTTGTCTACATGGTGAAGCACAATATTTCCTTTTTTCAACATTATCACGAAGAAAGTGATATCTAATGTCAATGTGCTTTGTTCTAGAATGTTGCACGGGGGTTTTTAGCAATGCAAATGGCACTAGTATTGTCACAAAACAATAGAACACTATCTAATTCAACCCCACAGTCTTCAAGTATTTGAACAATCCAAAGAATTTATGAGCAAGCGCTAGCAGTAGCTACATATTCAGATTCAGTCGTGGATTGTGCAACTGTTGTTTTCTAGAGGACCAAGCAACAAGTGAACTACCAAGAAAATGACAAGCACCCGATGTACTTTTCCTATCAATCCTATAACTCCCAAAATCAGCATCGGAAAAAGCTTTCAAAATAGCGGTTGAGGAAGATGGAAGAAAAATAACAAATTCTTGAGTACCATGTAAATACTTGAGAATCCTTTTGATGGCTTGATGATGTGAAGCTCGTGGGAAAGCTTGAAATCTTGCACAAAGACATACGCTGAATTGTATGTCAGGTCTTTATGCCGTGAGGTACAAAAGAGATCCGATCATGCTTCGATATTCTTTTTGATCAACGGGGTCACCATCTTCATCAAGTTCAAGTGTTGTTGTTGTTACCATTGGTGTCCGAAAAAGCTTGTTGTTTTCCATGTTGAAACACCTAAGGAGATCATTCGTGTACTTCGTTTGATGCACAAAGATTCCCTCCTTAGTCTGTTTAATTTGCAGCCTCAAAAAGTACATATAATCTCCCATCATATTCATCTCAAATTCTGAACTCATCATAGCTGAAAACTTGGACACAACATCATGAGAAGCACAATAAAAAATAATATCATCCACATACACTTGAACGAATAGTGAGTCATTGCCATGCTTAAGCACAAAAAGAGTTTTATCTACTTTGCCCATGGTAAACCCCTTTTCAAGTAAGAATATTTTTAACCTATGATACCATGCTCTAGGGGCGTGTTTGAGACCATATAAAGCTTTGGACAATTTGTAAACATGATTAAGGAAATTTGGATTTTCAAAACCGGGTGGTTGCTTAACATAAACCTCATGATCTATGTAGCCATTAAGAAAAAGCATTTTTCACATCTATTTGATATAATTTTAAACCTTTAGATGCATCAAATGCTAATAAAATTCTTATGGCTTCTAATCTTGCAGTGGGAGCAACAATTTCATCAAAATATATACTTCAACTTGTGTGAAACCTTGAGGGACTAACCTAGCTTTATTCCTAACCACAACCCCATCCTCACTTTATTTATTTTTAAACACCCATTTAGTTCCAATTAAAGTGTGATCATGAGGTGGAGGTACAAGTTTCCAAACATTATTTCTTTCAAATTTTCTAACTCTTCTTGCATGGCAATAATCCAAGATTCATTAGTTAATGCTTGTGATATATATTTGGGTTCAAAAGAAGCAACAAAAGTAGAATGAGTATAAGAGTTTGGTTCAAAAAATCTGGACCATGTGACTCGTTTGTGCAAGCTTCCAATAATTTGTTGTGGAGGATGACTTTTGAGGATCCGGAGGGGAGTAGACACTTCACAAGCTTCTTCTTCTTCTTCTTCTTCTTCTTCTTCTTCGTGTTCATCAGAAATCGATGATCTTGTGACTTGAGTACGATCTAGACCATCATGGTGGTCGTCGGTGCTGGTTGTGAATCAAAATTAGGAGCTGGAACAATGTCATCAGCTGCTGCATTTTTAGGCAGCAACGCCACTTCTTCCCCATCTTCGATGAAAATAATCTTCCCTACATATAGGCATCTTGACCCGCAATATTAGAGCTAGTACTTGGGCTAGATTCATCAACAGAAACCTCACAAGTCTCCACAATTTTATTTAGTGTCAAGTAAAAGCACACGATAGCCTCTAGTATGAGATGGATAACTAAGAAATATGCCATCAACAGATCTAGGTTCAAATTTATACAGAGTACCATGTTTCTTAACAAAGCATTTGCAACGAAAGACCCTAAAGTGTGTGACACTAGGCCTATGTCCAAAACGAAGCTCATATGTGGTTTTTCCTAGCTTAGCACGCAAGAAAACACCGATTTGACATAACAAGCGATTGCAATTGCATCAGCCCAAAAATTCCTAGGAGTTTGATATTCATCAGGCATAGTACTAGCCATCTCAACTAAGGTTCTGTTCTTTATTTCTACAACACCATTTTGTTGAGGTACATATGGTGAAGAAAATTGATGATCTATTCTATTTTTAGCACAAAAGTGATCAAATGATTAGTTTTTAAATTCAGTTCTATTATCACTTCTAATTGCTTTTAAAGATCTTGGGTGGTCAAGTAAAGGTCCAAGAACTAAACTTCTAAAGTGAATAAAAGCTTCATTCTTAGATGTCATAAAGTAAACCCAAGAGTATCTAGAATAGTCATCAACAATTACAAGCACATACCACTTACCTCCAGAAGATTGAACACGTGAGGGACCTACGGTGTCAAGGTTGAAAAGTTATGCCGGTGCTGTTTTCATGGTCATTGTGAGTGAAGCATGTGAACCTACAACCATTTTAGCATCTCTATAAGAAGAGCAAACAATTTCTTTGTCCCCTTTAAGGTTAGGCAGCTCACGTATGCGATCAAGAACACTAACATGTGTGAGATATTCAAAGCCTATGTGACCAAGTCTACGATGCCAAAAATATAAGTCTCTTATTCATTAGCAACTAGACACCTATGCTTAGAGGATGACATGTCAAAATAATCTCTAAAAACTCTTCCAAACCAAGACATGTTAAACATAAGCTCACCATTTTAATCTACAACCTTGCAACAATTTTTAGTGAAAGTTATTTCTATATTTTCATCTAGAAATTGTGAAATAGAAAGCAAGTTGTATTTCAAATTTTTAACAAGTGATACTTCTTTCTAAGTGTAGTGATTATTAACTCTAACCGAACCTTTAGCAACTATAGTAGTTGAAGAATTATAGGTAAAAGTAACATTCTCTACACGTGACACAAAAGAGAGGAAGGAGAACCATTATTTGTTACCGGTCATGTGGCTTGAGCAACCTGAACCCACAAGTCAAATGTTCTCCTTCCTCAAGCGTGTAACCGACGTAGAAGCACAATACATTGATGAATCAATATTGGGGTTAGTCAAAAGGCATTTAGGAATCTAGTACCGAGTCACACGACATCCAGCAGGAATAACACGCGAAAGCTGAGAATACAACATGTTTATGAGTCAATTTTTGAGAATTCCTTTTCCCAATTACTAATTTATGAAATGTGTTATGTGTAGAACGAAAAACAGTAGATTTGGGAGAAAACTTTGCATGTTTATGACTCATATAGAAGGTTGCATGTTCTTAACATTCAGTTCAGCAAGGGTAACAAGTTTTACTTGATTGTTATGTGATCTTGCGATTATTCTTCCTTTTTCCTGTTGTTTGGCTAGTCTATAACAAAAATCTATTACATGACCATCTCTACCACAGTAGGTACAATGAAATTTAACTTTGTGTTCATGTCTAGATGAGCAAGCAACATGTTTATTAGAAACCGAATGAGACAACACTCCTGTAGATTTGAAAACCACCTCTTTTTTAGGAACCGTTATAATTAAACCACTCCCTAATGATTTTAGAATTTTATGTGGATGTGCCTTAGCATGAGCATGGGAATCAAAACCCAAACCAATTTTATCATTGCAAGACTTGGAAGAATTCAACAACGAGTTTAGGTTCTTATTAGCATTACAAAACCGATCTAGTGTCCTATTTTTGCGGTCCTTAGGTACCACATTTTGACCGTCAATTGACCTCATAATGTGCATAAAAGAAACACAAAACATAGTGGTAGGGTTATACACTAACCCAATTCCACAAGTGTTGGTGTTTATTTGTATGTAGGTGAATTACTACCCAAAATACCAAAACATGCAGGGATGAATACATAAAAATGGATTTCAACGAATCAGGCGATGACACGTGGAAACACATGGATCAAATGGCCCACAAACAGAAGAATACGAGGAGATCCAACGGTGTTGCACCCATATAGATCAAAGGGGCCCACCTGGAAGCCACCTGGAGGAAGCACTCCCCGAGGGGATGCTTGACCAGGTCGACCGAACCAGGGGTTCGACCGACCTCTTCCTGGCGCCAAACTCGGTCAAATGACACGTGTTGGCTCCTCCCGGCTCCCTGGAGTCAATGGTGACTGATTCACTCATTAATTGTGGCGGGAACCGACCCTTCTCCACCTATAAATAGACCCCCTCACCTCACTTCTCACACACACCAAAAGTTGAGAATAGTGCTACACCCCAAAGGTTTAGAGTAGTCCTATAGGCTACCAAAGTAGAAAGAGAGTGTGGTGAAGAGTATAGGAGAAGGAGACTTGGGCTTGTCAGGTCACTCTTCTACACTTGTACCCCTACAAAGGTTTTACTCAATCAAGTAAGCCATTTTGAATTCAATACAAGTTTGATCTTTTATTCTTAGTAGTTTGCACAAGTAGTTACTTGTGGGTTCACTGCTTTAATTTATTAGAGACTCTAGTTGTAGCTTTGTGTTCGAAACAACTAGAGTAGTGATTTAGAACGTAAACGTGGTGCTTAGGTTATAAATCATCAGTGGATATCTCGTAGACCCACAGATTGAAGAGGTAGGCAGTAGGTGGTGACAGCCCTATCTGTCCTTCGTAATCCTCCATGTTCGGCTATGCCATAGGCTCTTGGCGGGAGTCGTCCTAGTATTGCTAGGAGTAAGCATGTGCCCGAAGCAAGCATCTACTGCAAACTACCTTGAATTAGGATCAATACTTTGAATTCCTCTCTGTTTTTGCCTACCAAACAACTTTGTGTCCTTGGGTGAGCTAGTTCGAAAGATTAGCACACACGTTCTTTGGATTCGATACCCATGGGAATACTCCTTAAGGGGAAGTGCTACAACGGTATTTCCATGCGCTTGCGGATAACTCTGTGGTGTTAAGAAATACCAACAAGAATTTCTGGCGCCGTTTCCAAGGAATGATTGCTGTTAATCTTTGAACCAAGATCACCCTCGTATCATATCCCCCTTATCTATCATCTTACCTTTCTTATTCTTACCTTACCACCACCATATAAATGGAGCAACCCACCATTCTTTCTTATTCTGCTCCGAAGGGCAAGTTTTGTGAGCCACCGCCTTCGGCGGAACCTATTTTTTCAACTAGCTATGAACTTCGTCCTGGCTTTATAGCCATGGTTCGGGAACAATCCTTCTTAGGAACGGATTGTGAAAACCCTTACCACCATCTACGAGAGTTCGAACAACTGTGCTCATGCCTTCTAATCAAAGGTATGACATAGGAAACTCTCAAATGGAAGTTGTTTCCTTTTTCCCTCAAGGAAAAAGCCAAATGGTACAACCACTACATTGGGAAGAAAAACGGTGATTTGAGTGAATTGCGAGACAAATTTTGTCTTGCTTTCTTTCCCATTGCCCGAATTGTTTCCTTACGAAAGGAAGTAATATGCTTCCAGCAGATGGAGAAGGAATCCATAGGTGCAGCTTGGGGCATATTTTTTATTTTGAGAAATTTTGGCCCAGATTTGTTAATCCCTGATCCAATGCTTTTGCAACATTTCTTCATGGTATTAAACAAAGAGTCTGCCCTATATCTTGACATTACGGCTGGAGGATCTTTCCTCCATAAGACTCCAGAAGAAGGCAAGGATCTTCTGGACAGAATTCTAGAAAATTCTTCCTTCATTATGAGTCTTAATAAGCCTCCCCAAGAGGAAGTCGTGTCAAGAACGGAGGATACACTCTTGGACAAGGATGAACCCATTTCTTGTTTACCCCAAGCCTTGCCAGAGGAACCCTCTCCCAAACCTGAGACTATGAAGGTAGAAGAAATTTAACCCTCACAGTTTTCATTTTACTTCGAGGAAGAGCTTTTGAGGATTATGGAAATACCTCGAAGTATTGTTGCTATAGGAAACCTTCATTGCCACCAACCCCACCTGAACCACCTGACGGGGTGTTCGTCCGTCAGACGGTCAAGGAGTTGACCTCTATCCTAAGCAGAGAGTGGATAGATGAAGTCAAGAATTCACCCGAAATTCTTCGGATGACCTCACCTTTGGCTACCATTTTATGTTCTATTATAGGGACACCAATGAGAATCCTATACAACCCTACTATTGGAGCAAATCTCATTTCCGATTCTTGTGCTCTCACTATTCTTGGCGATGTGCCATTGGCACCAACACACAAATCCCTCCGAGATTCATTTGGAACCATTCTTGAAGGATGTGGGGTTCTGCAACAAGTGTCTGTTAGACACAAAGATGTTGAGGCTCGCCTAGATTTTCACATGTTCGAAATCCAAGATTTCGACATCATGATAGGGATTCCCATAGAGAAAATTCTCATGGAAATTCCTTTGGAAGGAAGCCTCAATATGAATCTTGGAGGGAGAAATTTCTCCATACATATTCTTCGTTCAAAGAACACATCTGCGGAATCTCCCATCCAAGATGAGCCAATGGAGGAGGTTAGGGCTCTTCAATTTGTAGAACCCCCTAAAATTGAAGGAGAAGAAGACTTCGTCCAAGAGGAGGATGAATTTCAGGAGGAAATTTAATTGCCAAAAGAAGAGCCCTCCCCAAAACCTCCTGTTGAGCTCAAGATTCTACCTCTAGGCCTACGTTATGCCTTTCTAAATGGCAATTTGGAAGCCCCTGTCATCATAAGTGACAAGCTTTCAGATGATGAAACGCTCAAACTCATAGCCATGTTAGAAAGGCATAGAGCTGTTTTTGGATATTCACGTCAGGATCTCAAGGGAATTAGTCCAACGTTATGCACCCATCATATTCCTATTGACTCGAAGAGTGTCCCCTCAAGGGAACTTCAAAGGCGATTGAATAATGCGATGCGGGAAGTTGTCAAGAAAGAAGTCTTGAAACTTCTGCATGTCGGGATTATTTATCCTGTTCCTCATAGTGAATGGGTAAGTCCAGTTCAAGTAGTGCCTAAGAAGGGAGGTATGACAATCGTTCAAAACGATAGGAATGAACTAATTCCTCAACGGACCGTCACAGGATGGAGGATGTGCATTGACTACCAAAAACTTAACAAGGCAACAAGGAAAGACCATTTTCCATTGCCATTCATTGATGAGATGTTAGAGCGATTGGCAAAACACTCCTACTTCTGTTTCCTTGATGGATATTCAGGATATCATCAAATTCCTATCCATCCCGATGATCAAAGTAAGACCACGTTCACATGTCCTTATGGGACCTATGCCTATCGGCGTATGTCTTTTGGACTGTGTAATGCTCCTGCCTCTTTCCAGAGATGCATGATGTCTATATTTTCAGACATGATCGAGGATATCATGGAAGTATTCATGGACGATTTCTCCGTCTATGGAAAAACTTTTGATCATTGTCTAGAAAATTTAGACAGGGTCTTACAAAGATGCCAGGAGAAGGACCTTGTGCTTAATTGGGAAAAGTGTCATTTCATGGCCCAGGAAGGCATCATTCTTGGACACTTGGTGTCTGAGAGAGGAATAGAGGTGGACAAAGCTAAAATTGAAGTTATTGAAAAACTTCCACCTCCTATCAATGTTAAGGGAATCCGCAGCTTTTTAGGTCATGCGGGGTTCTACCGACGATTTATCAAGGATTTCTCCAAAATCGCTAGACCCCTCGCCAACCTATTAGCTAAAGAAGATCCCTTTGATTTTGATGATGAATGCCTTAAATCATTTGATATACTCAAAAGGCATTCATCTCAGCTCCAATTATCCAACCACCTGATTGGACGCTGCCATTCGAAATCATGTGTGACGCCAGTGACTTTGCTGTTGGTGCGGTTTTAGGCCAAACCAAAGATAAAAAAGCATCATTCAATAGCCTACGCTAGCAAAACTCTGAAAGGAGCCCAACTCAATTATGCCACAACTGAGAAAGAGCTCCTAGCAGTAGTTTTTGCTATCGACAAGTTTAGATCCTATTTGGTTGGAGCAAAGGTCATAGTCTACACAGACCATGCTGCTTTGAAATATCTGCTTACCAAAAAGAATGCTAAACCCAGGATAATTCGATGGATTCTTCTGCTCGAAGAATTTGATTTGGAAATAAGAGATAAGAAAGGAGTAGAGAATTCAGTAGCAGATCGTCTTTCACATATGGAAGTCACACAAACCATGGACATACCTATCAATGACTTCCTATGAGATGATATGCTCCTCAAGGTGACAGACCCTCACTCTTGGTATGTGGATATCATGAACTTTATGGCCACGGGATACGTACCACTAGGGGAGAACAAAAAGAAACTCATTTATGAGAGTCCTATACATCTTTGGGATGACCCTTACCTCGATCGAGTATGTGCCGATGGCCTTCTTAGAAGGTGCGTCCCATCAATCGAAGGCACCAAAATTATAGAGAAATTCCATGCTGGCCCCTATGGTGGTCATTACGGTGTTTACCGTATTCAGGCAAAGATCTGGCAGAGTGGATTCTATTGGCCTTCAGTGTATGAAGATACCAAGGGATTCATTCGCAGATGTTGGAAATGCTAGAAGCATGGAGGAATCTCTGCTCGCGATGCGATGCCCCTAACATTCAATCTCCAAGTGGAATTATTTGATGTATGGGGTATTGATTTCATGGGACCTTTTACTAGGTCTTATGATTGAGAGTATATTCTGGTTGCCGTCGATTATGTGTCAAAATGGGTAGAAGCATTGCCATGCAAAAATGCTTATTCCAAGCAAGCAAGGAAAATGTTCCACGAGATCATTTTCCCACGCTTTGGAACTCCCTGTATGGTCATAAGTGATGGAGGGTCTCATTTCATAGATAAGACCTTCCAGAACTTTTTAAGGGAACTTGGAGTCCAACATAACATTGCTACCCCATACCACCCACAGACAAGTGGTCAAGCAGAAATATCTAATAAGCAAATTAAGAATATTCTGCAAAAGACTGTCTTGGAAATAGAAACTGGATGGAAGAAAAAGCTACCTGACGCATTGTGGGCATATTGTACTGCCTACAAGACACCTATCGGCATGTCTCCTTTCCAACTTGTCTATGGGAAGACTTGTCATCTTCCCGTAGAATTGGAACATAGAGCGTATTGGGCCATCAAGCGGTGGAACATGAATCTTAACGAAGCTGGAAATCACCGATTGAAGCAAATCTCTGAGTTGGAGGAATGGAGATATATGGCGTACCAAAGTGCCAAAATTTATAAAGAGAGAACCAAAAGATGGCACGATAAGAGGATTACACCGAAAGAGTTCAAAACTGGAGATAAAGTTTTACTCTTTAACTCTAGGGTTAAACTCTTTGGACATGGGAAGCTTAGAAGTAAATGGGAAGGACCCTTCACTATAGTAGAGAATTCATCCCATGGAGCAATCACACTCCAAGGTGATGACGGTCAACTATTCAAAGTGAATGGACACCGACTCAAATTATTTCTCGATTCCCAAAAGGATACAAAAAAAGAATTTGGTATGGTAAATCTAATCGATTTCCATGACATTACTTTCAATTCTGTTTAAATTCTCCACGTACAACTAAAGGGACCATCCAATTCTTCTTCTAGAAGGCCCATTTAATCGACCTAAGAAAATGTGGCCCAAACGCAGCCAGAAGGGGTTCGGCCGAACCTTAGGGTCGGCCGACTCTCCCTTCATGCTGTTCACGTTCTGTTTTCTCGTGTTGATCCTCCTCGATATCCTCCACAAAATCCTCGGTGAAACGCGTTGTTCCCTGCCTATTTAAAGGACGGAAACAGAGAAGAAAGTTGCACCTCATTGAATGATCATCTTTCTCCCATCCTCTTCATGGCAGACAAGAAGATTGCCTCATGCCTCCAGCTCAACCTTCAACCTGAGCGGAGACATTAAGCTGGCCAACGACAAAACTTCCCTTGCCTTGGAGTCCGTCATGGCGATCGATGTCAAGCCCCTTGCCATGATCCCGCCTGCAATGACTCCGCGCGGGCAGAGCCCTACACCTCGTAGCGCTGTCCGGTCGCTCTCCCCTCGAAGAACACCGATGATGTCGACGACGCCAGACCGTTTGACTTTGGCTGGGCTGAGCCCAGTCAAGACGCGTCTTTTCCACGGAAAAGACGAGTCTCTCCCATCGTTGCAGCCCGACGAGGAGTTCATGTATACATTGAAGACTAAGACGGGCGATGTAGTGAGCCACCACTACAAGATGCCCACCTGTACCTCACCGGAACGCATGGGAGATCGCTTTCTTATCCACGGGTTGCGCAAACCCGAAGGAGGCTACGCAGCCTATTCAAGTGCGTGGATGATTGTGACGCCCGATTCCGAAAAAAAATGAACCAAGCTAACGCATATGTGTGCCCAGGATGTTCAACACACATACACCAGTGCAATCACAAACGATATACAGATAATTACCACAGAACAAGATTAATTACCAAATTTTATTACACAAAACATATTATGCTCAAATACAACCTCTAATGAATATTTATGATAAGTTCAACTAATGCAGCGGCAATAAACTAATTAAGCGACTAAGCAAACTAAGCATAAGGGATATCGCAGCTCCAACAACACCACAGGCAAAGCTGACGGTAGACATGGCCTAGAACTCCGCATTATCCCCATTAAACTCCCAATCCTGATGTGCAACTGTTTGGGGGGGGGGGGAGAATTGCAAGAGTGAGTACATGTCGTACTCAGCAAGTGTGGAAAGTATGACATGTGGCTGATTCAAATGACGACAATAATAATGGCAAAGTACTAAAAAGTACATTAAAACATTTGAAAAACAATATATTATATGTATGTGAAGTAAACCCATCATAATCATAAGTAATATCATAATACCAGTCCACAATTCACCATCCTCATCAATAATTCCAGATTTCACCATTTGCCAATAACCATATTCAATACCAGAAATTAATCCATAACCATAATACAAACCATAACCATAATACCAACCATAAACATCCCAAATCCCAATTTCCCTCTAATCATGGAAGTTGTCCAGGTGCTCATAACTGGGAGCACGGCTATCATGATAGTTTATTAGACACACTCTGCAGAGTTTGTACCACTTTACCCACGTGTTTGTGATTCCATCACCTTTCGATGACTAGAACCTCTATTATGCCATCTCACACTTCCGTTGGTGTGTGGCCAAGAGATCACAAAATAGCCTTTACAAAGGGATTACTAGCCTATTTAGACCCCACTGAGGTTTCACCGGTGGCGATGTATCATACAGAGCACATCTTCAACCAAGGGCCCCCTCTTGAGCCATTCGGATCCCAGGGTAGTCCCACCAATCATCAACAAACCCAATCCGACTACCCCTTCCCCGAGCATCCATAATGGTCCAAACAGCACTAGCAAAGCCCTAATTAATCAACTACACCGCACCCATACTTGGCCTCGTGGTGGCACTGTAGTCCTGGCTTATTCTCGCATGAACCGGTCCTTAGATCTAAAGCAAGCAAACCACCATAACATCCAACCCATCCACATACCAGGCTTGCTTAGATCACCCATTAATATATCATATTAACCAGTTCATGTTAACCATAATCTCATCCATGCATAATTAAATATGTAGTGTAGTTGTTTTCCCATCCCAGTTGATTAAGCGAAGCAAAAGGTAAAAAGCCCTTCCCGACTCTCTACCATAAATTGCAGGTCACAAGGGTGGTCAAACAAATCTAGTAAACTTCCTATCACAGGATTCCCATCAAATTGACACAAGCATGAAATTTCCAAACAAAACATTTATTTTAAAACAGGATCAATATGCTTCAAGGACACTTGCCTTGCTCTTGCGGATGATTAGGGTCAAAGCCTTCAAACTCTTGGTGCTGTAGATCCTCCGTGGCACTCTCTAGCGCAAAACCGTCTGATCCGCACAATAAACATACAAGACAAAAACACAATAAAAGAGTGCACAAATATTACTCAATATGATATGACATGCATGATTGATGCAAATGCAAGGTAGAACTTGTAACTAGATTGCTTTTAATGATCAATAACTAGTTCTAATAGCTTTTAACAAGTTTATACAGGTTTGGATGTGATTAGATCAAACTTTTAGAATCGATTCAACTCAATTTAACCAGGAAAATCGGACTAGTCCGCTAGGGACCGAACAAGTCCGCACTTTGCGAGATCAACATATTAGAGTTTTCTAGATCAACGTAAATTTGGAGATTAGGGGTTGAATTCACGTAAGGAAAAGTGAATAGAAGGTATACCAGGTGTTTAGGACTCCAATGAATCAAGAAACTTGGAGGTAACACTTGGATCTTGGTGATCTAGGGTTGGTGATGAACTTGGAGATGAATTGGTGATGAAGAATGAAACTTGATGGAGATCTTGATCCTCTTTCGTTTCCTCCACTTTTTCTTCTTGCTTGGGATCTCCTCCTCCCTCCTTGATGGTGTCTCTCCATGAACTAGGGTTTGGATGGGGTGCAAAAGTGGCAAATAGATGTCAAGCAAAGGGGTGGGGTTGTTTATATAGAGGTGGTGGCTAGGATTAGATGGATTTCGAGTTTGAGAGGAGTAGAGGACGGTTTAGAGTCCCACATGGGCTCTAAAAGAGTTAGGCACGACGTCCCTAGGCCCACTTAACGTGAAACCCAAGAAACAAGTCATAAAACAAAAGATCAACTCGGAGTCGCGAAATATCGAACAAGTCCGGAAAGGACCGGACTAGTCCGAAGTTGTCCAGAGAGAAAATCGGACAATTCTGGCCTAAAATCGGACAAGTCCAAGTTTAGTCAGAGAGGAAAACGGACAAGTCCGCTGGAACACCGGACTAGTCCGGAAAAGTCCAAGGACTTAGCAATTTTTCAAGGATTCTTGGAATATCGGACTAGTCCGCACAAAATCAGACAAGTCCGAAAGTTTCTAGAGGCAAAATCGTACTAGTCTGCAGCAAAAACGGACAAGTCCATTTTTAGTCAGAGAGAAATCGGACTAGTCCTCAGTAAAATCGGACTAGTCCGCACTTTCCTGCATTTTAAGTGCGATTTTTTTTCTAAATCAATTTTAAATGCTCCAAATGAATTTTAAACTCGTTCCTCTTTATGTGGATCAATGTTAAATTTTCATATGAGTGTATGTAGGGAATCATGTATGAAAATGAGGGTGTTACAAACCTACCCCCCTTAAAATGAATCTCGCCCTCGAGATTCGACGCGGAAGAGAAGAGATAGGGAAATTCTGTCTTGAGATCATCCTCCAATGCCCACGTTGCTTCTTTTTCTGTGTGGTGCTCCCATTGAACTTTACACCATCTAATAACCTTGTTCCTTGTGACTCTCTCCTTGGTTTCCAAGATCTTAACCGGTTGCTCGACATAAGTCAAATCTTCCTCTAGTTCCAATTCTTCCATTGGCACTGGTTCTTCCGGTACTCTCAAGCACTTCTTGAGCTGGGAAACATGAAAGACATCATGGACATCCGAAAGATGAGCTGGCATCTCCAACTTATACACTACTTCTCCTCTATTGTCCAAAATCTTGAATGGTCCAATATAATGAGGTGCGAGCTTGCCCCTTATGGTAAACCTCTTATGACCTCTCATTGGTGACACCTTGAGGTAAACAAAATCTCTTATTTCAAAGGCTAATTTCCTTCTCCTATTGTCCGCATAGCCTTTTTTCTTGATTGGGCAGCCCTCAAGTTTTCATGAATTATTTGGACTTGCTTTTCAGCTTCTTGCAACACATCCAGACCAAATACTTGAGTTTCTCCTGCCTCATTCCAGAATAAAGGTGTCCTACACTTCCTCCCATAAAGCGCTTCATACGGTGACATTTTCAAACTTGCTTGGTAGCTATTGTTGCATGAAAATTCTGCGTATGACAAGCTTTTGTCCCAACTTTGCCCATGCTTTAAAGCGCAAGCTCTTAACATGTCCTCCAAAATTTGATTGGTCCTCTCGGTTTGTCCATCCGTTTGAGGATGATACGCTGAACTAAAATTCCACCTTGTTCCCAATGCTTCATGCAATTTTCGCCAAAACCTGGAAGTGAATTGAGAACCTCTATCCGAGACTATCTTCTTAGGGACTCCATGTCGACACACAATATGCTCCATGTATATTTCAGCCAATTGTGCAGCTGTATATTTGGTCTTCATAGGGACAAAATGAGCTGACTTGGTTAAGCGATCCATAATTACCCAAATTGAGTCATACCCGGACTGAGTACGTGGTAACCCAACTATGAAGTCCATACCGATTTCTTCCCTTAACCAAAACTGACACTTGTTGAACTTGGCATACAATCGATGCTCCCTCAATTTCTACAACGTAAGCCTCAAGTGTTCCTCATGTTCCTTCCCATCCTTCGAGTAGATCATAATATCATCAATGAACACGACAACGAACTTATCCAAGTACTCTATGAAGACCTTATTCATGAGGTACATAAAGTAGGTAGGTGCATTTGTCAATCCAAAAGACATCATGGTGTACTCATAGGATCCATACCGTGTCCTAAAAGCTGTCTTGGGTATGTCCGATGGCCTAATCTTCATTTGAAAGTACCCCGACCTCAAATCAGTCTTAGAGAAGACACAAGCACCCTTCATCTGATCAAACAAGTCTTCTATGCGTGGCAAGGTGTACTTGTTTTTGATTGTTACCTCATTGAGAGCTCGGTAACTCCACGCACATCCTTTGGGATCCATCCTTCTTGTCCACAAACAGCACGGACGCTCCCCAAGGTGAAGAGCTGGGGCGAATCAAACCTTTCTCTAGTTGCTCTTGAATTTCCTTCTTAAGCTCCGCTAATTCCATAGGAGGCATCCTATACGGCCTCTTAGCTATAGGTGCAGTTCCAGGTATTAAATCAATAACAAACTCAATGTCTCGATCAGATGGCATACCTGGCAACTCGTCCAGAAAAACATCCCAAAATTCTCTCACCACCAGAATCTCCTCAATTGCGGCACCGTCCATATGATTCAACTCCAATTGCTTCGGTGCGGTTTGCGATGCTTCAAATTCTACGGTGATCCCTTCCTCATTGGTCAACTTCACCGTCTTTGTGGCACACTCAATAACTCCATTGCGCTTCCTCAACCAGTCCATACCAAGTATAATGTCCAATCCTTGAGAATCCAAAACAATGAGGTTGGCGGAGAAGTATACCCCCCTTATTCTAAGGCTTACTTTTGGACATACTATATTTGTCCTCATCTCTGCTCCAGGAGACTTAACCAATAGAGTAAACTTCATACGAGAGATACGCAAACTATACTTGGCAACATATTTTGATGCAATGAATGAATGCGATGAAACAGAATCAAATAACATAGTCGCGGGGTTGGAGTTTGCGAGAAACATACCAATGACCACGTCATCCGCTTGTTGAGCATCCTCCGTAGAGACATGGTTCTCATTGCCACGAGCAAAATTCTGCTGTCCACAGTTCCCTTGTGGCTGTCCTCCATTGGGTCTTGGGTTTTGCCTTGATACATTGCTTCCTTGACCAAGGCCTGACTTAGGACATTGATGCGCAAAGTGTCCAGCTTCTCCACAAGTATAACACTTCTTAACTCCACCAGAATTATTGGGACATGCTTGGTTTTGAACACTTGTAGCAGGAAAATTAGCACGAGGCGCATAAGGCATTGGAGGCCTAGGTGCTTGCATAACAGGGCGCTGCTGCACAAACTGAGTTGGGCGCGGTGCATAACCAGGGCGTTGAGCAGGAATAGAAGAGCTGTAATAAGGTGCATTGGGCGGTGCAAAGCGAGGGCGCACATTACTTCCTTATTGCTGTCCTTGATATGGCGCCTTTCTCTTATTGTCTTGCTCCATCTCACGAATCTTGTTCTCAACCACAATTGCTTTGTCCACAAGATTCTGAAAATTTGCATAGTCACAATTGAGCAATTGCACTTGAATTTCATTGTTGAGGCCTCTCATGAACAAATATTGCTCCCGGCTGTCCCGACTAACATCCTTAGGCGCATATCTTGAGAGTTGAGTGAACTTATTGAGATATTCACTCACGCTTGATCTTCCTTGCCTTAAATTCTCAAATTCTTGTCTCTTCAAGATCATAACTCCTTCTGGCACATAATGAGAACGAATAATCTCCTTGAATTCCGCCCAGGGGATCCTCTCTTGATTCTCATGAGCATTGCAATAAGCATCCCACCAATTCGCAGCTGCTCCAACGAGTTGATGAGAAGCAAATAGCACCTTCTCCCAGTCATTGCATTGGACAATAGCTAACTTCTTCTCCACGGACTAGAGCCAATCATCCGCATCCATAGGGTTAGCGGCTTGAGCAAAGGTTGGTGGCCTAGTCCTCATAAACTCTCCCAACCGGTTCTGAGGAGGCGGGGGTGGCGGTGGAGGCATGTGGGGCTGATTGTTGATGTTGTCAGTCTGCAGCTGTCCCATAGTCTGTATCATGGTCTGCATGAGCTGGTTTTGCATGGCCAAAAGCTGCTCAATGTTGATAGCTCCATGAGCAGGTCCTTGTCCAATGTTGTTATGAGGCACTCCATTGTTCTCCTCCTCATCATTGCCATCCCTCTGGTTGCGAGTCCTCACCATCTGGAGAAAAGCAATAGGTAAGAATTAGAAAACGCCCCCAACTATATGCATCAAGGGATATGAAACTAAACAGCTAGCTACACTAGCCTAGGTGGACATGGCAATGCTAAGGCATCCCAAAATCCTCTATTAAGCACACAAGCAAACAATATATATAGCAAACAGCAAGCCAACAAAAACACATCAGTTCCTGAGTGCTCCTATGTGCTCTAAAGTGTCCATTCTATCTAGGCTGCATCCTACGGTCAACCTGTGGCTTTGATACCAATATGTGATGCCCGGTTCCAAAAAAATGAACCAAGCTAACGCATATGTGTGCCCCGGATGTTCAACACACAAACAAGAGTGCAATCACAAATGATATACAGATAATTACCACAAAACAAGATTAATTAACCAAATTTTATTACACAAAACATATTATCCTCAAATACATCCTCTAATGAATATTTATGACAAGTTCAACTAATGCAGCGGAAGTAAACTAATTAAGCGACTAAGCAAACTAAGCATAAGGGATAGCGCAGCTCCAACAACACCACAGGCAAAGCTGACGGTAGACACGGCCTAGAACTCCGCATTATCGCCATTAAACTCCCAATCCTGACCTGCAACTGTTTGGGGGGGGGGGAATTGCAAGAGTGAGTACATTTCATACTCAGCAAGTGTGGAAAGTATGACATGTGGCTGATTCAAATGACGACAATAATAGTGGCAAAGTGCTGAAAAGTACATTAAAACATTTGAAAAGCAATATATTATATGTATGTGAAGTAAACCCATCATAATCATAAGTAATATCATAATACCAGTCCACAATTCACCATCCTCATTAATAATTCCAGATTTCACCATTTGCCAATAACCATATTCAATACCAAAAATTAATCCATAACCATAATACCAACCATAACCATCCCAATTTCCCTCTAATCATGGAAGTTGTCTAGGTGCTCATAACCGGGAGCACGACTATCATGATAGTTTATTAGACACACTATGCAGAGTTTGTACCACTTTACCCACGTGTTTGTGATTCCATCACCTTTTGATGACTATAACCTCTATTATGCCATCTCACACTTCAGTCGGTGTGTGGCCAAGAGATCACAAAATAGCCTTTACAAAGGGATTACTAGCCTATTTAGACCCCACTGAGGTTTCACCGGTGGCGATGTCTCCTACAGAGCACATCTTCAACCAAGGGCCCCCTCTTGAGCCATTCGGATCCCAGGGTAGTCCCACCAATCATCAACAAACCCAATCCGACTACCGCTTCCCCGAGCATCCATAATGGTCCAAACAGCACTAGCAAAGCCCTAATATATCAGCTACGCCACACCCATACTTGGCTTCGTGGTGGCACTGTAGTCCTGGCTTATTCTCGCATGAACCAGTCCTTAGATCTAAAGCAAGCAAACCACAATAACATCCAACCCATCCACATACCAGGATTGCTTAGATCACCCATTACCATATCATACTAACCAGTTCATGTTAACAATAATCTCATCTATGCATAATTAAATGTGTAGTGTAGTTGTTTTCCCATCCTAGTTGATTAAGCGAAGCAAAAGGTAAAAAGCCCTTCTCGACTCTCTACCATAAATTCCAGGTGACAAGGGTGGTCAAACAAAGCTAGTAAACTTCCTATCATAGGATTCCCATCAAATTGACACAAGCATGCAACTTCCAAACAAACCATTTATTTTAAAACAAGATCAATATGCTTCAAGGACACTTGCCTTGCTCTTGCGGTTGATTAGGGTCAAAGCCTTCAAACTCTTGGTGTTGTAGATCCTCCGCGGCACTCTCTAGCGCAAAACCTTCTAATCCGCACAATAACCATACAAGACAAGAAACACATAAAAGAGTGCACAAATATTACTCAATATGACATGACATGCATGATTGATGCAAATGCAAGGTAGAACTTGTTACTAGATTGCTTTTAATGATCAATAACTAGTTCTAATAGCTTTTAACAAGTTTATGCAGGTTTGGATGTGATTAGATCAAACTTTTAGAATCGATTCAACTCAATTTAACCAGGAAAATTGGACTAGTCCGCTAGGGACCGGACAAGTCCGCACTTTGCGAGATCAGCAGATTAGGGTATTCTAGATCGATGTAAATTTGGAGATTAGGGGTTGAATTCACGTAAGGAAAAGAGAATAGAAGTTATACCAGGTGTTTAGGACTCCAATGTATCAAGAAACTTGGAGCTAACACTTGGATCTTGGTGATCTAGGGTTGGTGATGAACTTGGAGATGAATTGGTGATGAAGAACGAAACTTGATGGAGATCTTGATCCTCTTTCGTTTCCTCCTCTTCTTCTTCTTGCTTAGAATCTCCTCCTCCCTCCTTGATGGTGGCTCTCCATGAACTAGGGTTTGGGTGGGGTGGAAATGTGGCAAATAGATGTCAAGCAAAGGGGTGGGGTTGTTTATATAGAGGTGGAGGCTAGGGTTAGATGGATTTTGAGTTTGAGAGGAGTAGAGGCCGGTTTAGAGTCCCACATGGGCTCTAAAAGAGTTAGGCACGACGTCCCTAGGCCCACTTAACGTGAAACCCAAGAAACAAGTCATAAAACAAAAGATCAACTTGGATTTGTGAAATATCGGACAAGTCCGGAAAGGATCGGACTAGTCCGAAGTTGTCCAGAGAGAAAATCAGACATGTCTGGCCTAAAATCGGACAAGTCCGACTTTAGTCAGAGAGGAAAACGGACAAGTCCGCTGGAACACTGGACTAGTCCGGAAAAGTCCAAAGACTTAGCAATTTTTCAAGGATTCTTGGAATATCGGACTAGTCCGCACAAAATCATACAAGTTCGAAAGTTTCCAGAGGCAAAATCGGACTAGTCCGCATCAAAAATGGACAAGTCCGTTTTTAGTCAGAGAGAAATCGGACTAGTCCTCAGTAAAATCGGACTAGTCCACACTTTCCTGCATTTCAAGTGCGGTTTTGTTCCAAATCAATTTTAAATGCTCCAAATCAATTTTAAACTCATTCCTCTTTATGTGGATCAATGTTAAACATGTATATGAGTGTATGTAGGGCATGATGTATGAAAATGAGGGTGTTACAATAATCTATCGATGGAGGAGTCGACGGGCTCGTCGCCCTCCAAGATTAGGCGGCACATCCCACCACATACCATCAACGGTCCACCCGGCCAGTTCGAGGGCAGTGATGAGGACTCTCCTCGTGCCCCTAAAGTGGCACAGCCGACTAAGGAGCTCACTTCTCTCCGCTTGGAGAACAAGAAGCTGAATGACTTGGTGGCTGAAGGGCGCATCGAGAGGGCGGAACTGAAAGATGAAATCATGGCCCTCAACGAGGAGATTGACGGTGTTCACCATGGCATGAGCGCCAAACTGCGGCTCTTGTGCAATGCCGTCGGGGAGCCCGACATCTATAACGCACAATAGTTTAGATGTCCCGACAGCATAGGATGCTTACTACTTAGGATTTTATTCTTTTCCAAACATTTGTTTTCTAAATCTAGGCTAAATAATGTAAGCATCCCCATATTTTGATTTCAATAAAGTGAACTTACAGGTTCATCTAACACCGGTAAAGTTCCCCCTTTAGTTTATTTTGTTGAATAAAGAATTCAGGAACCAAGTGTGGGGGAAACATGTCCCCAAGTCACGAAATCCCGATGTGAGAAATTAACGTTGCATATCAAAACACGTCGCGACCGAATGAGCAAAACGACCCGACGAAACAGAGCCATAGAAGAGCCAACAGGAAGTCGGCCGAACCCTCTGGTCGGCCGACCTGTTTTCTGCTCCATACGACTCTGTTTCACTCCAGAAAATCAGTTTGGATTTCCTATCCCCACTTTTATGCACTACCCTGCTCATATTTTTTTCATTGCATTATCTAAAATGAATGAACTCACCAAATTGAAATAAAATTTGGTAGTCAAGGATTTGCTTAAGCTGAAAATTTGAATACTTTATATTTCAATTCATTACCTTGTTTATGATTCCCATAATTCAATAGGAAAAACACATCATCTAGGTATTTGACTAGTATGATATGGTAAATGGGTTCTTTAGAGATCATCCATTTGCTTGAAATTGATTTTTGACATTTGTAACTATTTGAAGTCTTGAACTTTGCCTAAATCTCACATTGGAAAATTATATACCCACCAAGGCCATATGATACATTCATTGAAAACCACAAGCATATGCCACTTTGCTTTTCATTGAACTTTGTCAAACCCGTGACCCAATTGAGTGACATGCGTGAACTTTTTGAATTGAAAACTCTTGTGCACTCCATTCATGCAAAATAAAAAGAAAAAGACATCCACTCTTGAAAAAGAGTAAGAGTGCTAAAAAAAAAAGTAGCCATGTTTCATCCTTAAGAGAGAGCAAATTCATGAGAGTTATCACATCACCCCTCCATTTCATTCATGTGCACAAGAATTTTCCCTTCACTTTGTTCATTGCATAAGTCTCTCATAGGATCAAGTTTTTGACTTAGTAACACATGAATTGCAAATGTGTGCCACATTCATCCCTACCAAGCTCCAGATATAGCCACTTTTAGTATAGGGAAAAGATTTGGCAAAACATGCCATGGTGAGGACTCAAACACTTTGAGAGATTTGAGAGATTCCGATCGAGAAGGAGAGGGCAAATGTTCTTATGACTTTCAATATAGCAATTGCCAAATCATTTCAGCAGAGAATGATCCAAATGAACTTCATTCTAACTGTTTCACTTTTCAAACACCCAAGATTGATGTGGTAGCCACATACACAAAAGGGGATCCATGAATTCAGGTATAAGTTGAAATATCTAGTATCCTTATTTTCTACCTTATAGCAAATTCATGACAACACTCTAGTTCTTCTTGCCTTCACTCGAGGACGAACAAAGGACTAAGTGTGGGGGAGTTTGTTGACGGTCCTTATGTACCACATTTTGACCGTCAATTCACCTCATAATGTGAATAAAAGAAACACAAAACATAGTGGTAGGGTTATACACTAATCCAATTCCACAAGTGTTGGTGTTTATTTATATGCAGGTGAATTACTACCCAAAATACCAAAACATGCAGGGATAAATCCATGAAAATGGATTTCAACGGATTAGGCGATGACACATGGCAACACATGGATCAAATGGCCCACAAACAGAAGAATACAAGGAGATCCAACGGTGTTGCACCCATATACATCAAGGGGGCCCACCTGGAAGCCACCTAGAGGAAGCACTCCCCGAGGGGAGGCTTGACCAGGTCGGCCGAACCAGGGGTTCGGTCGACCTCTTCCTGGCGCCAAACTCGGTCAAATGACACGTGTTGGCTCCTCCCGGCTCCCTGGAGTCAATGGTGACTGATTCACTCGTTAATTGTGGCGGGAACCGACCCTTCTCCACCTATAAATAGACCCCCTCACCTCACTTCTCACACACACCAAAAGTTGAGAATAGTGCTACACTCCAAAGGTTTAGAGTAGTCCTAGAGGCTATCAAAGTAGAAGGAGAGTGTGGTGAAGAGTCTAGGAGAAGGAGACTTGGGCTTGTCATGTCCCTCTTCTACACTTGTACCCCTACAAAGGTTTTACTCAATCAAGTAAGCCATCGTGAATTCAATACAAGTTTGATCTTTTATTCTTAGTAGTTTGCACAAGTAGTTACTTGTGGGTTCACTGCTTTAATTTATTAGAGGCTCTAGTTATAGCTTTGTGTTAGAAACAACTAGAGTAGTGATTTAGAACGTAAGCGTGGTGCTTAGGTTTTAAATCATCAGTGGATATCTCGTAGACCCACGAATTGAAGAGGTAGGCAGTAGGTGGTGACAGCCCTATCCGTCCTTCGTAATCCTCCACATACGGCTATGCCATAGGCTCTTGGCGGGAGTCGTCCTAGTATTGCTAGGAGTAAGCCCGTGCCCGAAGCAAGCATCTACTGCAAACTACCTTGAATTAGGATCAATACTTTGAATTCCTCTCTATTCCTTGCCTACCAAACAACTTTGTGTCCTTGGGTGAGCTAGTTCGAAAGATTAGCATACACGTTCTTTGGATTCGATACCCTTGGGAATACTCCTTAAGAGGAAGTGCTACAACGGTATTTCCGTGCGCTTGCGGATAACTCTGTGGTGTTAAGAAATACCAACACCTATGCATGTCATCAAGTTTATTGGATAGATCAAGGCAATTTTCACATGAAGTTTTCCTTTTAATTGGCAATTAGAACAATATTTAACTTCATGAGAATGTAAAGCATTGTTCAAAACATAAATATCATTCATAGCATCATGTAGTTTCTTATCAAGATCATCACAAGTAGAACAATGCACATCAATTGTAGAATAGCTAGCATCTTTTGTGTTTTTATTGTTAAGTGAAGCAAGCTTATTGTTCTTTTCACTTTCAATCTCAAGTTTTTCAAGTGTGGAGGTGTGTGCACTTCTTAAGGAGGACAAATGTTCATATATTAATTCATATGAGGAGCAAGAATCATCACTAGGATTTAATTGATTAATTTCATATTCTAGTGATTCAATTTTAACAGCATTGTCTCTAAGTTTTTTGTCCTTTTTCTTAAGTACAACAGTGGAACGAGAAATAACATCACACATTTCTTCCCAGGAGGGACATACCTCCTCGTCGTTGTTGTTGGATTCAGCTTCCTCCTACTTGATCTTAAGTTGCCAGCCATGAAACACATAGTTGCCAAATTTTCTTCATCCTCATCACTTCTGGAGTCCACATCGCTCAAGTTGTTGTCTAGTAGAGTGGAGAGGATATGGTCCACCACTTGGCATTTTGTGAAAGTCTTCTTTTTCTTGTTGTTGTTGCCAGAAGAGGACTTTAACTTATTTTGCTTTTCATCACGGGTAGAAGGACCTGAAAGGTTAGGGCAATATATACATAAATGTCTTGTCTTACCACATTCAAAGAATCGTTGAGAACCACTACTTCCTCTCCTTCTAGTTTTCACATTTTGTAATGCTTTTTAGAACCAAGAGGAGAGAAGTGCTAGCTTCCTCCCCTGTAAATTCTTCAATCTACTCAAGGGTTAGAGAAGACAGCAAAGCAAGTGTACGACATGATAAAGATGGACTAGAACTAGGCATGTCAGGTTGTGAAACAAATGCAATAGACTTGTTCGGATTTTTCCGTGATATAATGTCAATTTCATGAGTTTTTAACTTGGAATATAACACATCTAATGTAAGTGTACACATGATGGTGGATTCACGAATAGATGTAACTTCCATCTCCCAAATTGACATGTCTAATGCACTTCATAATTTCCTAGCATTTTCAGCATCTAAAAAAATAACCTTGACGCATCGCAAGTTGCTGAGAATTTTCTTAAAGCGAGCAAAAAGATCATCGATCGACTCACTAGGTTGCATCTCAAAATGTATGTACTCATTTTTGAACATTTCTTGACATACCTCTTTGATTGTGTTGGATCCTTTGTGGTAGTCGCATAATGCTTTCCACACATCGTATACAGATTGGAGGTGTGCAACACGATCAAAGTCGCTTTGAGTCAATCCTTGTATGATCAAGTTACACGCCTTGGTGTTTCTGTCAACATCTCTCATGTTCACGGCCGTGACTTGATCATTTGAAGGCATGGCAAAGCGCTTGAAGATCTTTCCCCATATGGCGAAGCCTTGCGCCTGTATGTAAGCCTCCATACGTGCCTTCCAAACATGAAAATCAATGCCATTTAACACAAAAGGTTTTGTGGAGTATTTCTTGTTGATGATTAGTCAAAACACGTGAAAATCACAAAGACTAGAGCACTGTGGCTTTGATACCAATTGTAGGATCGAAGAGCATGTGAAAAGCTACTAGAGGAGGGTGAATTATAGATTATAACTTTTTCAGCGGAAGCAACAAAGACCCCTCGGTAGAAAATAAATTTGATAGAGAAACCATGTGTGCGAGTGTTTCCAACATGTTCAAAACGTGATATATTAGTGTAGATCATAGAGAATAAAGTAACAAAGACACGACAACAAGAATCACAAAAAGACGTCAAGTAAAACCCAAGTTATGACCAAAACTCTGAGCAAAGGTCAATCTGTTCTAACAGAGAGCAAACAGATCTACTACGCTGCAAAGAAACCCGTGTAATGCAAAAACCATAAATTCAATGACCCTAAAATTTTCACAGATGATAGAGTATTGAGTTTTGAGGAAAACACAAAAAGAATCACGCCAATTAAATCTATAAAACGCGAGTTATGATCAAAATACCGAAGAAAGGTCGGTCTGCGCAGAAACTCGATGAGAAAAGACTTGGCGAAAACAAGTCGGAAGAACAAGGCACAAAAGATCCTCTAACCTATGGATTTTATTCACCAAAGATACAAGAGGAACATCCCAAAGTATTCTTACCACGATCTTTTGCCTCCCTTGCTTATATAACCAACCCTTAGGCCACCTCTATCCTAACAAGGACTCCTACTCCTACTCAGTTTGAACTGAAACTTTCCATAGCTGCTCAAGACTCTTCCATACGCAGATAGAAGCAATATTAAGACTTCCAAACACCTTAGGAACGTCCCAGACATTCCTAAAACAACTCATCTTTGTGCTCACCGTGAAATCTAACCAAAACAAACTCGAAACATTCCATAAATGAACCATAACCACCTCAGTCGCAACCTGAGGCGTAATCTAGCCGGTTGAACCTTTCCAACCATATCTTCACTTCCATACCTCTTCACCACACTGTGGAACAATGTATCCACGTCCATGCACTTCTTGCGTCTGTGCAAACCCTTACCAAAACGTCCACAATACCTTCATATGCATTGTTCTTGACCCAAAAATGTTGTGTGACCTTCTCGATCAACTCAACCACAATTCCTCCCGAACTTGGTTGTTGAACCTTATCTTCTCCCTAAGACTTGTTCAAGGATCTCTATCACCAACATGTATTGACCTCAAGCAACACCTGCACATAAACAAATAAACATTCTTTGTGAGCCCATGTCCTCGACTTGACTCTTGTTAGTCCGAAAACCACAACACCTTACTTGAGCACCTCACATAAGCATGTTACAAACCATAGCAAGATAATATCAGCCTTAACCACCAAAACATGCCAAAAACTTATTAAATGAATACTAAACAAATCTTCCCATAAGCCAAAAGCACATTCAAAAAATTGCAAGTTAAAATAGAGCTAAACAGAGCAACCGCACTCAATATGAAAACTCTGCAGAGTAACTTTTACTCTTGATATGAATAATGAAAGTTCGGACAGTCCAAAACCATCGAGGGTAATGTTACTCCCAAAAACACATTGAAAAGTTCAGACAGTCCAGACTTATCAACAGTAATGACGTTACTCCCAATATGCACTGAGACAAGTTCGGACAGTGTGTATCGAGGTGTATCATGGTGTATCGGTGTAACCTCAAAACTTTGCATGTAAACTCATACTTTTATCCTATTTTCCAATGTATTCAGCACATAGGTCTCACACCATCCATATTTACGACGACAAAAAGGAAAAAGGTCATAAACGATGTTATTTATGATGGCCAGAACTGGCTCGTAGTAAAATATTATTTACGACGGTTGCCTTCGGTTCTCCTAAATAGGCATGTAGTTTAAGATGATTGACCTGGGCCATCATAAACAACACATTTATCTATGATGCCCATTCCAAGGCTAGCGTAAATGCTTATACGCGGCCCGTGACACTCCTTTCTCTCTCACTCGCCTTTGCTCCTTTCTCCGTCGTCGTCAGCACCCTCCAACACTGCTGATGCTGCAACCGTTACTGATGCCCTCCACCACTGCTGATGCTGCCATCGTCACTGATGCCTCTGCTACCAGGCATACCGCCAACCTCCTCCCTGCTCCCTCCATGTGTCGCCCTCCCCCTCCCCCTCGGCACGCAGAGCCTCCATCCCCTCCACCATCGCGTCGGCAGCCGCAACCTCCAACGCCCCCCCCCCCCACCATCCACCCCAACCCTGACCCCCCATCCCCACCCCTCCCACCCAGGCCTCTACTCCCCCTCCCCCGACCCACCCTCCCACCCCTAACTATTGATTATTTAATTGTTGAATTGTTTATTTAGTTGTCTAATTACTTGTTTACTTGTGTAAATACTAAATTTATTAATTAATTACATGAGTAAATGGTAAATTAGTTAATTAATAGAACAATTAGTTGTTTAAATGGTTTATTAGTTGACTAATTGTTGAATTAGTTCATTAAATATGTAATTAGTTGATTAACTATTTTATTGCTTAATTAAATTTTTAATTAGTTTATTAGTTGTTTGAATGTTTAATTTGTTGTGTAATTGTTTAATTAGTTGATAACTTGTTTAATTTATAGTTTAATTGGTTAATTGTATAATTAGTAGTTTAATTGAGTATTTGTCTAATTAGTAATTTAATTGATTGATTGTTTTATTATTATATGTAAATAACTAGGCTTTGTGCCCCGGCCTGACACGACCCGTTTAGGGCCCGACATGGCACGAGATAGCTATAGTCATAACCTATGCGTCGAGACGGGCACAGAGGTGAACAGTGTCGTAGAGGATGCCAACCCGCACCTGGATGGTGGGCCCGACGTGGGAGGTTCATCTCTGGTCAACTTTCCCTATCTATATCTGAACCTAAGGTTGTACACGGTACATTCACTGGTGTGCGAACATCACTGAACTAATGTTTGAACCAAGCACTACATTATTTATTCTAACATATTCACATTATTACCTAATTAGACTATAGTGGAGGTGTATATTGTTTATGATAACATTAAGAACATTACTATGGAATCATAATGACATCTACACCTATCACATACATGGACTCAATCAAACAAGAGAGGCTTTGTCCAAGCATATGAATAAAGAGAGACCGATGAATATATTAAATGGCGTAATGTTACAAATAAAGGAAAAAAATACATGAGCCATACCTTTCCCAAATTGTACTTGGGACTAGAGGCTCCTCTCTATTGACTAACCTCCACTACGGACTAAGAGAACTAGTGTAAACAGAGAGTGATGCTCAAAAGGTGTGTGTGGATAAGTGAGGATGTGGGTCCTATTTATACATGGAGTTCAGTCTGTTCTCGCCACAATTAGCGTGCGAAGCAGTCGTTACCGCCATTAGGGAGCCGCAGGAGAGCACCAAGCTTCGTTTGATCGCAAACGGCGCTCAGACCAAGTTGGCCGAGCCAGGGGTTCGACCGAGCTGGTCCTGGCCCCTTTCGTGGTGTGCTTCCTCTGGGTACTAACATGTGGACCCGTGTTCCCTACCCGCGTGAATTGCCATCGGATTCCAGCAGATACACATGAGAATGGGTCCAAGGAGCCATGTGATGGCACATGTCGTCGCCTGATTTCCTGGGATGTCACTTTTTAGGATTGCTCATCACAATTCTCCTCATTCCTGCAATAAAATACTTACAGGCACTCTTTCTCCCAGTACAAGTGGAATTATATCAAATATGAAAGTGATATGTGTAAGAAATAATTATTCCTTCACAAATTTGTGTTATATTGACGGTGAAATTTTGTATACAACGACCGTCAACAAACTCCCCCAAGCTTACCATTTTGATAGGAAGATGAGTCCCGATGTTCTGAGAGGTATGGTAAACTTGATTGGGTGGAGATCTCGACGTTGATGATCAAAGGCTCCGAGCGAACGGATCCCCGCAATCACTACACCACTACTCCGTTGGTTATAACCTGTGTCACATGAATGACCACACCACGATGGCTTATCCATGCAAGCACAATCAAGAACACAAGCAAGAACAAAGAATTTGCAATTAGAACTGAATTGATCCCGAAGTGGGGTCTCACAACCGATGAATGGTGACACTATTTAATGACTGATTGTATCTAAGCAAAACCCAATCCTAATGTGGTGCAGCTGCTGTATAAATAGGAGTTAGGGACGTGCAAGACACCTGGACGCAACCCTAATGGGCTTCCACACGATACATGGGCCAGCAGCCCAAAGGACGGTGGCGCAGCACCGGACAGATTCTTGATGCTCATTTGTTTCGCTGATTCCCGTCAACTCGGAAAGAATTTTGAGATGGGGCCGGTTCCATTGGAAGATTTACAAAATCACGGTTCCAACCATATATAGAACGTCCAAATGCGACTCTGTATGTGTCAAGGACGTCAATTTTGGTGAAGGCAGCTTCTAGACCCCGAGGTGGAGTCGAAGTCGAATTGGGCTTGGACTCCTCCTTGGGGTGGACATCCTATCCCCTCCTCCTTGACTCCTTGGACTCCTCTATGCCATTGATGGTCCTCTCCATTGTTCCTAATCAATAAAACATGTATGGAAACAAGCGTAAGTTCTGAAAAACAATTGACAAGGTTAGAACGTACCTGGAGATCCAATTGTCCCGCATGTGCTCTAGTGATCGGTCCTTGTATTGTATGCAAAGGAGAGATGTCCTCATCATCCTCTCCCTCTTAAATTAGAGTCATCCTTGACTCAAGCTCATCTTCCTCACCCAAGTATGGCTTCAAATATGAAATGTTAAATGTGGGACCAACCCCAAACTCGGGAGGCAACTCAAGTTTTTATGCATTGCCATTTATCTTCTCAAGAACCTTAAATGGTCCAGCAGCACGTGGCATGAGTTTGGACTTTCTCAAATCGGGCAACCTATCTTTTCTCAAATTAACCCACACCAAATCACCAGGTTCCAATTTTACCCCCTTCCTACCTTTGCTAGCAGCAATGCAGTACTTTTCATTCATTTTTTCAATTTGTAACTTAGTAGTTTCATGCAAATTAAAAATAAATTCAGACCATTGTGTAGCATCTAAGTTCAAAATTTCAGTATGTGGTCAAGGTAGCAAATCAATTGGAGCACGAGGATTGAAACCATAGACTACCATAAATGGACTTAACTTGGTCGTGGAGTGAATAGACCTGTTATAAGCAAACTCAATATGTTTCAAACACTCCTCCCACAACCTCAAATTATCTTTCAAAACAGCCCGCAACATAGTAGATAAGGTACGATTAACTACCTCCCTTTGCTCATCATTTGTGGATGACAAGTAGTAGAAAACATCAACTTTCTTCCTAATTTATACCATAAAGTTCTACAAAAGTGACTCAAAAACTTAGCATCCCTATCAGAAACAATAGTGTTTGGAACACCTTGCAAACGCACAACCTCATTAAAGAATAAATCAGCAACATGTAGAGCATTATCGGTCTTGTGGCAGGGTATAAAATGTGCCATTTTAGAGAAACAATCAACAACCACAAAGACACTATCCCTCCCCTCTTTGTTCTAGGAAATACTAAAACAAAGTCCATATAAATATCCTCCCAAGGTGCACTAGGTACAGGAAGAGGCACATAAAGACCATGTGGTTTAAGTTGAGACTTAGCCGTGTTGCATGTCGTGCAACGTGAAACGTAGCTCCACATCATACCTCATTCGGGGCCAAAAGAAGTGAGTGTCCAGCACATCCTCTGTATTTTTAACACCAAAATGTCCCATCAAACCACCTCCATGCGCTTCCTGCAACAACAAAAGACGAATGGAGCTAGCTGGAACACACGGCTTGTTAGCACGGTAGAAAAGGTCTTCACGCAGCAGGGATTGTTGCCATGTTCTTCCCTCTCTACAATTGGAAAAGGCATCTTTGAAGTCCAAATCAGTAGCATATAACCTCTTTATGGTTTCCAAACCAAAGAATTTATAAGAAAGTTAGGACAGCATGATATAACATCTAGATAATGCATCGGCAATCACATTATATTTCCCTTTCTTATGTTTTATGATGTAAGGAAATGACTCTATGAACTCAATACATTTAGCATGACGTTTGTTCAGATTAGCTTGACCTTTAAGACACTTCAAAGACTCATGATCTGAATGTATGACAAATTCTTTAGAGCATAGGTAATGTTGCCAAGTTTGCAAGACATGCACTAAAGCATAAAGTTCTTTGTCATATGTAGAATAATTCAGCGAAGGCCCATGCAATTTTCCACTAAAGAAAGCAACAGGTTTACCTCTTTGATGGAGCACTCCTCCAATGCCAATGCCGCTCACATCACATTCAAGCTCGAAGGTCTTCTCAAAATCAGGAAGTTGCAGCAATGATGCTTGTGTGAGCTTTGACTTGAGAGCATCAAAAGCTTGTTGTTGTGCTGGTCCCCATCGAAACAACACTCCATGCTTTGTCAACTCATGGAGAGGTTCCACAATAGTGCTGAAATCCCGCATGAAACGCCGGTAGAAACCTGCGTGACCAAGAAACTCCGAACATGTGTGATCGTAGTTGGAAGTGGCCAGCTCATGATGGCAACAGTCTTTGCCTCGTCCACCTCAATGCCCTACGAAGTAACAACATAACCAAGAAAAGACACACGATTGGTGCAAAAGGTACACTTCTCAAGGTTACCAAATAAATGTGCATTGCGCAAGACATAAAAAACAGCACGCAAATGTTCAAGATGCTCATCATATGACTTGCTGTAAATAAGGATATCATCAAAGTAAACCACCACAAATTTACCAATGAAAGCACGTCAAACCACGTTCATCAACCTCATGAATGTGTTTGGCGCATTGGTTAAACCAAATGTCATGACTAACCATGCATTAAGATCGAATTTAGTTTTAAAGGAAGTTTTCCATTCATCACCTAAAGCCATACGAATCTGATGATACCCACTACGCAAATCAATCTTGGAGAAAATAATAGAACCACTCAACTCATCAAGCATGTCATGCAATAGGAATAGGATAGTGATAACGAATGGTAATGTTATTGATGGCTCTACAATCAACACACATGCGCCAAGTGCCATCTTTCTTAGGTACCAAAAGAACAAGAACAGAACAAGGACTAAGGCTCTCACGAATGTACCCGCGGTCCAGAAGATCTTGGACTTGTCGTTGAATTTCCTTAGTCTTGTCGGGGTTGGTCCTGTAGGCGACACGGTTTGGCAAGCTCGCCCCTGGAATCAAATCAATCTTGTGCTCAATGCCTCGCACACGTGGTAATCCAGGAGGTATCTTTGATGAAAAAACATCCATATATTCCTGCAAAAGGTTAGCAACAGCAGGTGGCAAAGCAATGGATGTATCCTCAATTGAATCTAAAGCATGTTTGCACACTAAAGCATAGCAAGTTCCATTAGAGGCATATAAGTTGTCAAGATCAGATTTAGTTGCAAGCAAAACAGGATTTTTCAACTTAACAGGTTGCTGAATTTTGGAATTGAAAACACCCTTTTGCTTAGCGTTATTCTTTTTCTCATGCTCAATTTGCACAATTTAAGTGGGACTCATAGGAAGCAACACAATTTTCTTGCCCTTATGCATGAGAGTATACTTATTAGAGCGACCATGGTGAATAGCATCAGTATCAAACTCCCAAGGACGTCCCAACAAAAGAGAGCAAGCATCCACAGGTACCACATAAAAATCAGCAAAATATTATAAGAACCATTGGAAAAATGTATCCTTGCTGTTTGTGTTACCTTTACCTTACCATTGTTGTTAAACCATTGAATGTGATAAGGATGGTGATGCTCCTGTGTGTTCAAGCCAAGTTTCTTGACCATCTCAACATTCACCAAATTGTTGCAGCTGCCACCATCAATGATGGTATGTACACGGCAGTCCTTGACGACGAGAAACATGTTGAAAAGGTTGTGACATTGGTGGTTGTCGTACTCTCAAACCGTGGCACTCAAAGCTCGCTGCACAATCAAAGTCCTATAGTTGTTGGTCGCAGATGTACCAAGAACCTCCTCAGCACCATCATCAGAACGTGAAATGTGAGTTGCAATAATATTTTCATCTTCAATATCATAAGCACTAACATACCCTCCATCGGCAGTGACAATGATCGCCCGCTTGCTGGGTCAATCTCATTGCATATGGCGAAGTCCCTCACAGCGATGGCACTTGATGTCGAAGGTGTGACTGGTGGAAGTGTTGGGTGCAGCAGCCTTTGCCGCAACACGTGGAGGCGTCTGGGACTTGCTGTTATCTTTTCCCCGTGATGTATAAGGTGTGGTTCTGTATACAACACCGGTGGAGGGTGGTGTAGAAGAACATACGCTTGAGGAGGGCGCTACTTTGGATAGCACCGGAAGCTGTCCTGGCGTGAAGGTGTTGTTCCGCCGCTGCTGTTGGCGACCCTGCACTTCTTTTGCTGCTAACATAGCAAGTTGAAATAAACGTTGAATAAAATGATATTTCTTGTAGTCAACTATGTCATGTATCTCACGCTGCAAGCCCCCATAAAACCTAACAATTTGGTCTTCCTGATCCCCAACTACCCCACAACGAAGCATACCTTTCTACAACTCTTGGTAGTACTCTTGGACAGTCATCTCACCCTGAGCAAAGCGTTGCAATTTCTTAAGAAGATGACATCTATATGAAGGTGGAGCGAACCTAGCACAAATATCTTCTTTTAACGCAGCCCAAGTCTATGGCGCATTACGTGTATTGACAAGTTCATTCCATCAAATGACAGCAAAATCTTTAAACTCACTAGTGGCTTGTCTAACTCTATGTCGCTCAGGAACAAGATGAGGGCCAAATTTTTGTTCTACCGTCATCTCCCAATCCATGTAAGTCTCCTTAATCTTAGTGTAAGGATCATTATCTTGTTCAGGAGCATGAGGACGAGGTCTACCTCCCATACCTTGATGATTTCGTCGAGGGAGACGGCGTTGTTGTGCATCAACCTCATCATTATTGAAGTCATCCTCTATGTCGTAGTGAGCATGTGCGTCAGCATCAAGGATGATAGAGGGTGTAGCTTATTGGGGAAGACGAGTCTCCATCTCGTCCAACCGTGTGGTCAGACTAGCAACACTTGTATTAAGCCTCTAAAAGGTGGCTGTTGTAGTGGTTTGGTAATTGTTGAAAGCTTGAGTCATCGCCCGCATCATGTCCCTTAGTTACATATGGGACACACACTCATCATCATCCAGAGGTGTAGAACTAGAGGTCTTATCCATAGGCTTCTTTACTATCATTGTTAGTACTAAAAAGAAACAAAGACAAAAAGATCGTGAAGAACCCTATTACTACGCTCTCTGAAGTGGAAGTGGAAAATCGATCAGTAAGATGCGTCTTACCCCGCTCTTACAAGTTTCTTACCAGCGCTGCAGGTGGCGCACAGTGACCACTGTGAAAGGAAGCAGGGAGTGGATGTGATTGCATAGGTCACCTGTTCTGCTCGAGAGAAGGTGGAGCTTGGGAAGGCTCAAATGCAGCATATGTATGTGGTACTCAAGTTAGTAACAGATAGCAATGCTAAATAAGTGTCCAAATAATTTCACCTAGTTGTTGGACTAAAAATGTATTAGAACAATTGTGGCAACAAGCAAGGAACAAGGATGAATGATGATGAACAACAAGGACAATATCAGCAAGTATCCAACATTCACATAGAAAACAACACAAGTAGAAAACCCCTTGAGCCTCCTGTTTTTGGCTTTTAGCACTAGTAGAAATCAAAATCTTTTTCCTTTATTTTTTTTCTCAACCAGGGGCACAAGAATAGAAACAGCACCAAGTATTAGCTCAAACCAATGAAAGATGTGATCGATATAAATTCAGGAGCATTTGGAAAAACTAGTGCTTGAACTTCGAAGTTCGAAACGAGGGCCTTCTTATTTTTTTTTATTTTTTTGAAATCGCCATGACCGGCGTAGCGGGTGTATCGTATGTGGATTTTTTCGGGACCTTTCCAGGAAAAAATGCACCCCATTTAGAGTTTCTGAATGTTGGCCTAGAGGGGGGGTGAATAGGCCTTCTTGAATTTTATCGGTTCCTGTAACACTTCAACAACGAGATCAAAAACAGATATAACGGACTAGTCCGGTAAAGTGCGGACTAGTCCGGATTTTACGGGCTAGGTTGATCAAGTTAGGTCAATTTGATTGTTTGTTGACTTTTGCAGCGGAAATATAAACTTTGTGATCAGGTCAATAGTTGTGTAACAGATTCTATTAAGAATATGACTTTATTTCAACTATTAACTTTGTATTCAACAAATCTAATCAAACCCTAGATAATGTTGATCAACTAGAATAAAGAACACAAATGAAAGACACAAGATTTATCCCGTGGTTCGGTTACCACGAAGGCAGCCTACGTCCACGTTGAGGAGCCCACAAAAGGGCCGGGTCTTCACTAACCCTTCCCTCGTTCGGATCGCCACGAAGGCCAATCCTCTTCCACTAATCACACAGGGGTAAATCACCGAGTTTAAGGGGCGATCTCACAAGTTGAGCGCTCCCTTGATTACAAGATTCAAGACCACCAATAACACACTTCAAAGTATACAAACTGAGATGCAAGAGTGTGTTAGAGATTCAAACCAAGAGCTCAATCGCGTATCAAGTGCCCTCTCCAATGATCTACAAGTGATCTTCAATGTAGTGATCAATTTAGCACTTGGTTTTGTGGAGAGAGGTAGTTTTTGAGGCTCTTGGGAGGTGTGACGGCGCTAGGGTTCGAGAGTGTTTGAAAGTGGGCCGTGCACCTCTATTTATAAGGGGTTTCTGGAAGTTACCGTTAGGGTTCAGTAAATTCGGACTAGTCCGTGGTGGTGACCGGACTAGTCCGGTGTGCTGTGAGAAGCAAACCCTAAGTGTCCAGGAATATCGGACTAGTCCGTTTGAAAACGGACTTGTCCGATTTCACTGCTGGAAAACTTCGGACTAGTCCGATTGTCATCGGACTGGTCCGGACCTGTGAAACCTTTAGTGTTTAGGATGACAAGTCCGCACTTGGAGGACTTGTCCGATTTAGATCAGTGTGTATATCGGACTAGTCCGTGTAAACACCGGACTTGTCCGAAGTGGATCAGAAAGGATATCGGACTAGTCCGGTGGAGACCGGACTTGTCCGATCTAGTGACCTGTGCATTGTGTTGAGGACTAGTCCGCACTGGGGAGGACTAGTCCGAAGTGGAACAGAAGAATTATCGGACTAGTCCGGTGATGACCGGACTTGTCCGATCTTGTGCAGAATGTGATATCGGACTAGTCCGGTGGACATCGGACTAGTCCGGTCCTGTATAGCTTTGTGCATGTGTGTGTGTGATTAAATGAGATTGAGCTCTTGGGTGTGTTTCCTTAACACACTCCACACATACTAAACTACTAGTTTCTTCTCCTTGAGCTCAAATCCATTTTCCTTCTCAATTTCCTCTTTTTGGCACTTTGCTCATCTTTCATCATTTTTCTGCATTCATCTCAACAAAAGAATTAGGATCCCAATTGCTTGTCATAAATCATCCAAAACCCACAAGGGAGTCCTAGATGCACTTTCAATCTCCCCCTTTTTGGTGATTGATGACAACCAATTGAGATTTCACAAAATGAGGTATAAAATGAGATTTTTCATAAAGTGTGCACATATGACTCAAAAATGCATCAAGCAACAAGAGAATCATTCATATGTGCATTCTTTATGGTGGGATGCATACTAAGAGCATGAATGCATTAAGAATGACAGAATTTGCATTGATCAACTAATATCAAGTGAATATAGCATTTCAGGAGCAAAAATTCAGATTTCATCACACACTTGCAAATTAACTGAGCAATTTAACATAGGACCAAACATGATATGAAAATAGCGTTAAACAATTACAATCACAAATAGAAAATACATGGAGACTCTCTCCTCGCATTCTATGCAGCTAAAGCTAAGTCTAGAAGCTCCCCCTCAATCTCTCCCCCTTTGGCATCAAGACACCAAAAAGAGAGAGAGGGAGGTCCTAGGGCTTCACTCTTCGCTGTCAGTCCTCTCATCGTCTTCATCATCTTCATCGCTTTCTTCTTGGCGAGGTTGAGAGGGAGGAGGAGGAACGGAGCTGCTCGAGCCCCCAATGCCAAAATAGGCAAGCTCGGATGTAGTCAAGGGGCTGAGTTCAGTGACGTCCAGATCAGAGTTTTCAGAAATGACTGGAGACCCTATTGGGTTGATCTCCAGTTTCTCACTCAGCTGCTTCACATTTGCTTTTATGTACCTCATGTCTTCTTTCCTCTTCTGGTTGAGCTTATGAAGCTTCACTTCAGTTTTCTTGCAGGAGGAGAGAAGAGACACCAAGTACTTCAGGATCCCACTGGCGGATCCTTTCTTAGGGGCTTCCCTAGCAGCTTCTTCTTGTCTTGCCGGTGCCTCGGGGCTTGAGGCCGGCGATGGAGGAGCTTGGACAATTACTGGCTGAGGCTTCTGAGGCCTCAGTGGAGTGTGCTCCACATCCTTCACGAACTCGATCCCTGTGACCTTCTCGATCATAAACATCAAGTAGGGGGCATAGCCACAGGATCGGTTGGGGGTGCTTGAGATATTGACCATATCATTCCAGATATAGTCAGCCACATCAAACTTTCTGTCCTTGCTTATGACCCTCATCAGGGTCCGGAGGTAGCCTTGTACACTCCCTGCATCCCCATCCTTGGGGGCTATTGTCTTCCGGAGGACTCTATTGAGCACAACAAAGAAAGGCTTCATATTCTTGGTAGAGGGAGGGACATACTTGGAGTTGGGCTCATACATGAACTTCATCCTGTCCCTCTCAATGACCCCTATGTTGTGGATAATGAGGTGGTCATGTCCTCCAGACTCAAGGTGCAGCAAACTGGCAAACTCTTCTTGAGTAATTGAGTACTTGGATCCATGAGTCATCCAAGTCACACTTTCCTCGTCTTCACTGGAGAAGTGGCATGTTGCATAAAACTGTGCAATCACTTCATCATTCCAGTTATATCTGAAGGCAAACAAGTCCTTCAGTCCGTGTTTCTCAGCAGCTGCAATAACCTCATCAAAGGCTGCACACTTCTTCTTCTCCAGGTGGGCCCAGTCAATCCATTGACTGCGCACCACTGGGGTCTTCATAGGCAAATAGACCAATTTGTAGAAGTCCGAGTGGAAATTGGACCAAAATCTGCCATCTGCTGCTTGCTTGGATCTTGCATAGCAGTCTACCCCTCTCAGCTTAGCAGACACCTCGCTGCCCTTGCCAGTGAACTTCTCTTCATTTGGGTCCCGGGCCCCTTCTCTGGGGGCATGCAGCTTGAGGGGCCCAACTGGCCCTGTGGCAACTCCTTTGCCCTTTCCTTTGGTTTGTCGAAGGCCACTTGAGGAGGTGCCGGCCTTCGATGCAGCTTTCTTCACACACACTTTCCTTCTGACTTGGGGAGGTGAGGGAGCTGGCTCGGAGGGTTTCTCTTGGCGTTTCTTGCCAAGACCCGCCGAGGGCCGAGGTGCCACTTCGGACTCAAAATCGGACATTTCGTAGTCAGAGCTCGACATGATCTGAGAATGAGTGATCAAGGAAAAATACAGGTTATACAAGGTATTGGTGAGATAATATGGCAATGGAAGGCATTAGGGAATGAAGGAATTAGGTTTTGGTTCAGAAACAACGGACTTGTCCGGTGCACAGGCACGGACTAGTCCGGTGGACCGGACTTGTCCGTACCTGGACCGGACTAGTCCGGTGTTCATCCGCAAAAACCTAACAGATTGGGTAAAATTTGATCCCTAAGCCAAAAATAGTCTAGCATACACGTAGTACATCTATTGGACATGTAACTAGTGAAGAATGCTAGGCCAAACGATAAGCAATGGAGAAATTTGCGATTTCTTAGGGTTTGAAGAAAATTTACCAAGAAATCGAAGGAGGCTTGAGATTTTGGGGGTTGGAGGCCGGACTTGTCCGCTAACTTCAATCCCCGAGTCTTCAAGCTTGATCTCCGCCCAAGTTTGAGGCTTTTCGACGGAGGAATCGAGTATTTGCCTTGGGAGCTCGAGCGCAAGAGAGAGAATGCTTGGGGCGAGTGTGAGAGTGAATGAATTAGGGTTTGGTGGCGGCTAGGGTTAAGGACACGAAAAATCGGACAAGTCCGGACATGACCGGACTAGTCCGAAGTCGTCCAGAGACTTATATCGGACTAGTCCGTGGTCTGTCGGACTAGTCCGGCCTAACCGGCACTCTGCGGACAAGTCTGCAATGGGCGGACTAGTCCGGGTAACCACGGACTTGTCCGTGGTCACCAGGAGAGAAATGCATAGCCCATTCATATATATTTGAAGGTTCAATATTAGAGATTAGAGAGACAAAACAATTCAAATAATCTTGATGAATTTGACCAGTAAGCAAACAACAATCATACTATGATCAAAATTCATCAAGATCTAATAATTGACATAGTTTTCGAGAGAAAAGTGAAGAGGGATGATTTTCACAATTCAATCAAAATTTTGAAGAAACATACAGGTATGCAACTTTTCAAGCCACACTCCGAGAATCAAGAACATTTAGCTCATTTCGGAGTTCACAAAAGCGTTTTTCATCAAGGGGCTTGGTGAATATGTCGGCTAATTGTTTTTGGGTGTTGACATGAGAGATGGATATGTCTCCTTTCATGGAATGGTCTCTCAAGAAGTGGTGTCTTATGTCTATATGTTTTGTTCTAGAGTGCTCAACTGGATTGTGTGCTATTTTAATGGCACTCTCATTATCACAAAGGAGAGGAATATGGTTCATATTGTAACCATAATCCCTTAGAGTTTGTCGCATCCAAAGAAGTTGTGCACAACAACTCCCGGCTGCAACATACTCCGCTTCGGCTGTGGATAATGCAATGGAATTCTGTTTCTTGGATGACCAAGAAACTAAGGATCTTCCTAGAAATTGGCAAGTGCCGGAAGTACTTTTTCTATCTACTTTGCACCCGGCATAATCTGCATCGGAATACCCAATGAGATTGAATTTTGAGCCTTTTGGGTACCAAAGACCAAGGTTGGGTGTATGAACTAAATATCTTAAGATTCTCTTAACGGCTGTCAAATGACATTCCTTGGGGTTGGCTTGAAATCTTGCACACAAGCAAACACTCAACATGATGTCTGGCCTAGATGCACATAAATATAGTAAAGATCCAATCATGGAGCGATATACCTTTTGGTCGACGCTCGTTCCATCTTCATTGAGGTCCAAGTGCCCATTCGTTGCCATGGGAGTCTTTATCGGCTTTGCTTTGTCCATGCCAAACTTCTTGAGGATGTCCTGCGTGTACTTGGTTTGGCTTATAAAAGTTCCTTCCCTTTGTTGTCGCACTTGGAATCCCAAGAAGTACTTCAATTCTCCCATCATCGACATTTCGAATCTCTCTGTCATAATTTTGCTAAACTCTTCACAGAAGGATTGGTTAGTTGACCCAAAAATTATATCATCAACATATATTTGGCAAATAAAAAGATCATTATCCAGATTTTTTGTGAATAACGTATAGTCTACTTTGCCAATTTGAAAACCATTATCTATTAAAAAATCTCTAAGGCACTCATACCAAGCTCTAGGAGCTTGTTTGAGGCCATAGAGAGCCTTACGCAGTTTATACACGTGATCGGGGAACTCTTCGTCTTCAAACCCGGGTGGTTGCTCCACGTACACCTCCTCCTTGATCGGTCCGTTGAGGAAGGCGCTTTTCACGTCCATTTGATACAGCTTGAAATCATGGTGAGTAGCATATGCAAGTAATATTCTAATTGATTCAAGCCTAGCTACTGGAGCAAAAGTTTCATCGAAATCCAAACCTTCGACTTGTGAGTAACCTTTGGCCACAAGTCGTGCCTTGTTTCTTGTTACCACACCGTGTTCGTCTTGCTTGTTGCGGAAGACCCACTTGGTGCCTACAACATTTGCATTGGGTCTTGCCACAAGTTCCCAGACCTCGTTTCTCTTGAAATTGTTCAACTCTTCTTGCATCGCCACTACCCAGTCCGGATCCTTCAATGCATCCTCAGTCCTGCGGGGTTCCAAAAAGGAGACAAACGAGTAATGTTCACAAAAATTTGCTATGCGAGATCTAGTGGTTACTCCCTTTTGGATGTCGCCGATGATGTTGTCGATCGGGTGATCCCTTTGAATGCATTGGTGCACTCTTGGGTGTGGTACTTGGAGAGTCGTGTGTTGGTGATCATCTTCTTCTCCCCCTGAGTTGTTGTCCTCGTTGATTTGTTCATTACGTTCGTACTCCTGTGGTTGATCTTGTATTGAGGCTCCCCCTTGATGGTTGATTTCATCTTGTGGTTCACTTTCATCTTGTATTTGTGACGTTGACTCTTGTGGTCGTACTTCGCCTAGAGCCATTCTCTTCAATGCTTGATAGGGGGCTTCTTCTTTACCTAATTCACATTGATCAACTTGCTCCTTTTGGGAGCCATTAGTTTCATCGAACACTACGTCACGTGCCACTTCAACAAGTCCGGAGGACTTGTTGAAGACACGATAGGCGTAAGTGTTCGAATCATAGCCAAGCAAGAAACCTTCATCGGACTTCGAAGCGAACTTTGAAGTCCTGGGCTTCTTGTTTAAAATATAGCAAGGAGAACCAAAGACTCGAAAATATGAAATGTTCGGTTTGTTACCGGTGAGTAGCTCATAGGGGGTCTTCTTTAGTAGTCGATGAAGATAGAGGCGATTTGTGGCGTGGCAAGCTGTGTTGATTGCTTCCGCCCAAAATCGGTCCGAAGTCTTGTATTCATCGAGCATAGTTCTTGCCATTTCTATGAGCGTGCGGTTCTTCCTTTCGGCAACTCCATTTTGTTGTGGGGAGTATGGTGCTGAAAATTCGTGCTTGATTCCTTCTTCATCAAGGTACTCCTCCACTTGTATGTTTTTGAACTCCGTGCCATTGTCACTCCGAATACTCTTGATTTGTAATGAAAATTCGTTTTGTGCTCGCTTGAAGAACTTCTTGAGTGTCCCTTGTGTTTCTGATTTATCATGCAAAAAGAACACCCAAGTGAAGCGGGAAAAATCATCAACAACAACTAAACCATACTTGTTACCGCCGATGCTTATGTAAGCAATTGGACCAAACAAGTCCATATGAAGTAGTTCGAGCGGTCTTGTTGTGGTCATGATGTTCTTCGCAGGATGCTGTGCTCCAACTTGTTTCCCTGCTTGGCACGCGCTACATGGCCTGTTTTTCTCAAACACAACATCTTTCAAACCTCGGATGTGATCGCCCTTGAGGAGTTTTTGAAGGTTCCTCATACCAACATGTGCCAGCCGTCTATGCCACAGCCAACCCATGTTGGTCTTTGCAATCAAGCATGTGTCGAGTTCGGCTTTATCCTTGTTGAAGTCAACAAGGTAAAGCTTTCCCTTCAACATACCCTTGAATGCAATAGAACCATCGCTCCTTCTTGAGACGATCACACCCTCGTTAGTAAACAGGCAATTATAACCCTTGTCGCACAATTGAGATATGGACAGCAGGTTATAATCTAAAGATTCAACGTGCAAAACATGTGAAAGAGTATGTTCAGAGGATATGGCTATTTTACCGGTACCGAGGACCCTCCCTTGACTGTTGTCTCCAAAGTAGATCCCTTCATTTGGGTCCTCGTTCACTTCATACTCCACAAACATCCTCCTTTCTCCGGTCATGTGGTTTGTGCATCCACTGTCTAGCACCCATTTGGATCCACCGGAGGAGTAGGCCTGCAGAAACAAGTTACGCCTTGGTTTTAGGTACCCAAGCTTGCTTGGGTCCTTGGAGGTTAGTGACAATACATTTGGGCACCCACACATGGGATTTTGTGTTCCCATGGCGTGGCCCAGCATAATAAGCATACACTTTACCAATATTGTTTCTCATTAATACATATGAAGCATCGAAGGTTTTAAACAGGAGTTGTTGCTGATTATTGGTCGGACTAGTCTGTGTGACCGGACTTGTCCGGATGACCGGACTTGTCCGGACCACAACCGGACTAGTCCGGTTTTCATGAGAGTTCAGATTTTTAGATTTCGTGCTGCCGGGTTGTGAGGGTCCTCCTTTCACAAAGGTAATCTTTCCCTTGTTATTCTTATGATTTCCAGCTCTTTGCTTTCCATCATAGGAATAACCAATGCCATACTTGACATTTGGAGGTCTTTGGACCAAATATGCACTACGTGCATAGTTGATCCTTTTCTTGTCAAATATTACACATTGGGTAGGGTTTTTGTCCTTTGTGGAGGTGGACTTTTCTTTCAACCTGGTGTTTATCTTTTCACATTTGCAGATATGAGTATTATTACTTGAAGTGGATTGAGAAGGTAGGCTTGAAGAGGAGGAGGGTTCACTAAGCTTGAGTGACTCAATTTGCACTTCAAGGATCTTGTTGACCTCGATCAGGTCATCAAGTTGGTCCTTGATTGCTACATTTGAGTTGGTTAGCTCCAAGCAAGTTTTCTTGCTTGAAGCTAGCTCAAGCTCTAGTGAGTGACTTCTTTCCTTTTCATGAACTAGAAGATTGTCAAGTTCCACATGCTTCTCCTTTTGGGAGATAATCATGTCTTCTTGACGATCGATTAGCTCTTCCTTCTCAACAAGTTGGTTAAGCAAGAATTTCATTTTTGCAGCAGTTTTTCTATCTAAACCAGCTAGCATATCTTCATCACTATCTAAATCATCATCACTTGAATAAGAATGTAAGGAAGGAGTTTTGATATTTACCTTGCGTTTACCTTCCTTAGCCATGAGGCAAGTCCCATTTGCCTTCTTTGCACCGAGCGTGGGAAAGAGTGTGGGTTTCTTGGACACGCTCTCGATGGCTATGCTAGCCAATTCTTCTTCATCGGACGATGAAGACTCATCGTTTGAGTCCCATTCCTTTCCAATGTGTGCTTGTTCAGCTTGTTTCTTCTTCTTGAAGAACTTCTTTGCTTGAGGCTTGGACTCTTTGTTCTTCTTCTTATTGTCCTCATACGGGCAGTCGACTATAAAGTGGTTGTATTCACCACAGTTATAGCACGCCCGCCTCATCTTTGGCTTCGTCCTTTCTTTGTATTTTGCTTCATTTGATTTTGTTCCTTGTCTTTTCTTCATAATTCTCTTAAACTTCTTCATGAACAAAATCATATCTTCTTCATCTAGCTCGCTGCTTTCATCATCGCTGTCCTCCTCAAGCTGTGCTTCTCTTGCTTCTTTGGATAAAGGCTTGAGTGAGGACTTTAGGGCAACTCCCTTCTTCTTGGCCGATGTGAGGTCGGCTATTTCTTTTACGTGCTTGGCTTGCTTCTCCATCATCTCAAAGTTAATGATCTTGCCAAGCAGTTCATCAGGAGTCATTTTCTTGTACCCCGGACTCTCTCGGATCATAGAGCAAAGTGTAACATTGCGAGGCATGAAAGCTCTAAGGATGAGCTTTACAACCTCGTGATCATTCCACTTTCTGCTCCCATATGATCGAACCTTGTTCACGAGAGTCTTCAGTCTGTTGTACATGTCCTGGGGTGACTCATCTTCCTCAATCGCGAACCTTCCTAGTTCGCCCTCAATCATTTCAATCTTGGCTTCCCTCACATGTCTGTCACCTTCATGCGCTGTTTGTAGGGTATCCCAGATTTCTTTGGCAATTTCTAATCCGTCCACCTTTGTGAATTCATCTCGACTTAGAGATGAGGTGATGACGGCTGCGGCTTGTGCATTCCTGTGGATGGCTTGCTCTTGACTTGGCGTGAGCTCTTCGTCGTCATCTGGGATATTGATTCCTGTGCACACAATATGCCATAAACTTGGGTTAAGGGAAATCAAGTGCATCTTCATGTTTTGCCTCCACATAGAGTAGTCACTCCCATCGAAGTGTGGGGCTTTTCCAAGGGGAATGGATAGATAGTGATTGCTGTTAGAATTTAAACGGTCATAATTAAAAGGATATCGGGAGTAGTCGGTGTGACTACTCCCCTTCTTCTTTTCTTCAACTTTGGCTTTCCCTTTGGAAAGCGCTTTCTTTCTAAGGAGAGCTTTCAGCTCCAATGTCTCCTCATCATCATCGTCAAAGTCTTGAATGGCTTCGAGATACTTCTCAAGTTTTTGATGCTTGTCATTGTTCATCTCTTCCTGGTTGTTGATCTTTTGGACTTCCTTCATGTCCGACATGATCTCTTCGAGCGGTTGCACTCTTTCTTGAAGAACCTTGCTCTGATACCAATTGAATGTTGGCCTAGAGGGGGGGTGAATAGGCCTTCTTGAATTTTATCGGTTCCTGTAACACTTCAACAACGAGATCAAAAACAGATATAACGGACTAGTCCGGTAAAGTGCGGACTAGTCCGGATTTTACGGGCTAGGTTGATCAAGTTAGGTCAATTTGATTGTTTGTTGACTTTTGCAGCGGAAATATAAACTTTGTGATCAGGTCAATAGTTGTGTAACAGATTCTATTAAGAATATGACTTTATTTCAACTATTAACTTTGTATTCAACAAATCTAATCAAACCCTAGATAATGTTGATCAACTAGAATAAAGAACACAAATGAAAGACACAAGATTTATCCCGTGGTTCGGTTACCACGAAGGCAGCCTACGTCCACGTTGAGGAGCCCACAAAAGGGCCGGGTCTTCACTAACCCTTCCCTCGTTCGGATCGCCACGAAGGCCAATCCTCTTCCACTAATCACACAGGGGTAAATCACCGAGTTTAAGGGGCGATCTCACAAGTTGAGCGCTCCCTTGATTACAAGATTCAAGACCACCAATAACACACTTCAAAGTATACAAACTGAGATGCAAGAGTGTGTTAGAGATTCAAACCAAGAGCTCAATCGCGTATCAAGTGCCCTCTCCAATGATCTACAAGTGATCTTCAATGTAGTGATCAATTTAGCACTTGGTTTTGTGGAGAGAGGTAGTTTTTGAGGCTCTTGGGAGGTGTGACGGCGCTAGGGTTCGAGAGTGTTTGAAAGTGGGCCGTGCACCTCTATTTATAAGGGGTTTCTGGAAGTTACCGTTAGGGTTCAGTAAATTCGGACTAGTCCGTGGTGGTGACCGGACTAGTCCGGTGTGCTGTGAGAAGCAAACCCTAAGTGTCCAGGAATATCGGACTAGTCCGTTTGAAAACGGACTTGTCCGATTTCACTGCTGGAAAACTTCGGACTAGTCCGATTGTCATCGGACTGGTCCGGACCTGTGAAACCTTTAGTGTTTAGGATGACAAGTCCGCACTTGGAGGACTTGTCCGATTTAGATCAGTGTGTATATCGGACTAGTCCGTGTAAACACCGGACTTGTCCGAAGTGGATCAGAAAGGATATCGGACTAGTCCGGTGGAGACCGGACTTGTCCGATCTAGTGACCTGTGCATTGTGTTGAGGACTAGTCCGCACTGGGGAGGACTAGTCCGAAGTGGAACAGAAGAATTATCGGACTAGTCCGGTGATGACCGGACTTGTCCGATCTTGTGCAGAATGTGATATCGGACTAGTCCGGTGGACATCGGACTAGTCCGGTCCTGTATAGCTTTGTGCATGTGTGTGTGTGATTAAATGAGATTGAGCTCTTGGGTGTGTTTCCTTAACACACTCCACACATACTAAACTACTAGTTTCTTCTCCTTGAGCTCAAATCCATTTTCCTTCTCAATTTCCTCTTTTTGGCACTTTGCTCATCTTTCATCATTTTTCTGCATTCATCTCAACAAAAGAATTAGGATCCCAATTGCTTGTCATAAATCATCCAAAACCCACAAGGGAGTCCTAGATGCACTTTCAGTTTCGAGCAAAAAGTTATGCCCATTTTAAAGAGGATACCCCAAATTAGGTTTTGGTGGTGGTGGAAACTGAAACAAAAACGAAGTGGAAACTGAAACGGCAATGAATCAGTGGATGGATTTTTTTGTAGACTGGTTTTTTTGTAGATGGAAGCAGATGGAAGAAACAAAATTGAACAAAAATGAATCTAAACCAGAAACCAGACTAAACCTAGGACACGAACTCAGATCTACGAATTGCGAAACTAAATTGTGCAAAAGGCTGAGCGAAGGGTTGTAGGTCAGGTAAAGTAAAAAAAAAAATTTGTGGCTATTTGTGGACTATAGGACTGAGACAAAATGAATCTAAAGGGCACACAAGTATACCTCACGGTTAACCTGGAAATCTGATACCAATTAATAGGAAGATGAGTCCTGATCTTCTGAGAGGTTTGGTAAACTTGATTGGGTGTAGATCTCGACATTGATGATCCAATGCTCCGAGTGAACGGATCCCCGCAATTACTACACCACTGCTCCGTTGGTTATCACCCATGTCACATGAATGACCTCGCCACGAAGGATTATCCCTGCAAGCGCAATCAAGAACACAAGCAAGAGCAGAGAATTTGCAATCTAAACTAAATTGATCATGAAGTGGGGTCTCACAACTGATGAACGGTGACACTGTTTAATGGCAGATTGTATCTAAGCAAAACCCAACCCAAATGTGGTGACGGCTGCTGTATAAATAGGAGTTAGGGGCGAGCAAGACCCCTGGATGCAACCCTAATGGGCTTCTACACGATACATGGGCCAGCAGCCCAAAGGACGGTGGCGCAGCACCGGACAGATTCTGGACGCCCACTTGTTTTGCTGATTGCCATCAACTCAAAAGGAATTTTGAGGTGGCGCCGGTTCCATTGGAAGATTTATGAAATCATGGTTCCGACCATATATAGAACATCCAAATCCGACTCCGTATGTGTCCGGGATGTCAATTCTGGTGAAAGCAGCTCCTGGACCCCGAGGTGGAGTCAATGTCGAATTGGGCTTGGACTCTTCCTTGGGGTGGACGTCCTATCTCCTCCTCCTTGACTCCTTGGACTCCTCCAATCCCTTTCTGGTCCTCTCCATTGTTCCTAATCAATAAAGCATGCATGGAAACAAGCGTAAGTTCTAAAAAACAATTGACAAGGTTAGAACATACCTGGAGATCCAATTATCGCACACGTGCTCTAGTGATCGGTCCTTGTATTGTATGCAAAGGAAAATGTCCTCATCACATTTGCTCGTACCAAATAAAAGATGAAGACTTAGGTTGTTGATCAGGAGTTGCTACAATGCTCTACTTTTCACAAGCACCAAGTGCACAACAAAATATTCTACCTTTCATAGAATAAATTGGCTATGTTACCTCACCCTTTTTCTTAATTATTATGAGGCTTATGTCTTCTCACTACAGGAATACCGGTCACTTACGTCGGCCAAAGCCGACGTAAGTTAGGCTTAAACCGATGTAATTAACTTAATTACGTCGGTTTTTGCTTAATTACGTCGGCTTTCAGCCGACGTAGGGTTTTGGACGTAATTAAGGTAACTTACGTCGGCCACCGACGTAAGTCACCTTAATTACGTCGGTCTGCAGGAGCCGACGTAAGTTCACCCTCGAGATGGGCCTTGGGCTGGGCCAGATGACTTACGTCGGCTTGGGCAGGCCGACGTAAGTTAAGTGCTGTAACTTAAGTCGGCCAGGGCAAACCGACGTAAGTTAAGTGGTTTAACTTACGTCGGTCTGGCCATACCGACGTAAGTTAACCTGGGCAAACTTACGTCGGCATGCTCATAGCCGACGTAAGTTAAGTTTTCGAAATTTTTTTAAAAACAGAAACTGTCTACCTCGCTCGATGGCGAGTCACAGAACAGTCAAAAAATATATACAGATATATACAGATATATACAGTCACAGAACAGTCAATATAAGTTCGCCCATGGTTCAAAACATCAACAAACACCACAATTTTCCAAATAAATTACACCGGGCTACACGCTAGCCCCTCCATTACCTCCAGGATCTTCCCGGCGCGTTCCGGATCCCTGCAAAACAAACATAATCACTAGTAAGCATCAATGTCAACTAAGTGATAACATAAGAGGCCAAGAACATCAGTGACAAAAGAAGGAAGCATGATGTAGTTTCAAATGAAGTAATGTACTATATCACTAGTTAAATGGAAGCACTAGCCCTTTGTTAACTCAATGAACATCAGTTTCGACATAAGAAGGTAACATCAGTGATAATCACTAGCTCTTTTGTTAAATGGAAGCACTAACAACTTATTCACTATATACTAATCATTTCTATCATGGTCAAAAACTACTAAAGCTTGATTAGATACACTTAAAGAGAGTTTCTCACCTGCTCCAGTGTCTACACGCTACCCCCTCCACTTCCTCCGGGATCTCGACACGTTCCGGAACCCTGCAAAAGAATCATAATTAGGATTAAATGTGATGCAAATAACTTTTTAACATAATGAAAAGGGAATCAAACTCCTAGGTATAGACAATATTACCTGCTCCGGTGTCTGCTGCGGCGGAAGCGTAGGAATCTGGATGTCCTGACCGCTTTGTCGAGCAAGAGCCTGCCATTGCAAGATATTAGCAGATATATGTTATTAAGTGTTGTGAAATTTAACTACGGTACTTTAAATTACTTACCGCCACCGTTGCTTGCATCTGGGCCATCATTAAGGCCGTCCTCTGCTGCTCCTCCCTTGCCACCGCTCTCGTCCGCTCCAGCTCTGCCTGAGTTTGCGTCAACGACTCCCTCATGGCCTGGAGCTCCAGCTGCGTCTGTGAGAGACGACCACTGGTCCCAGCGGTCGAAGCCTGCGACGATGAAGCGCCTCTCAAAGGTCGCGTCGACCTCGAGTCGACAACTCCATCGAAAATGGCAAACCTGCAAAAGAATGAAAACACTAAGTAGAAGAAGATTAATTGAAAAAGAAATGAAACACACGAAGAACTCACCGTCCGTGGGCCTTCCCGCCTCCGCTTGCGTACGCGGCTTGGGGGTCGATCGGCGCGCTTTCCCAATCGTAATCCGCACCGTGTATCTTCGCGACCTCCTGCGCGTACTTTGTCTACAAAACAAATAAATCTTGTAAGTATGTCAATAATAGTATTAGTTATAATGAAATTGATGAATTTCGAAAACTTACCAGTCGGTCGGCTGCGACCTGACTACACTGCCCTGGCTGAGAAGGGTCACTTCCCTTGTGACCTCTCTTCCAAACCTGGGTCGGGGTCGGCTCATGACCCAGCTCTCGCTCCTGTACATCCGTGTTAGTGAGATAAATAATATATTAAGAACACATAAATAAAATAAAAAGGTACTTACCATGCGTTTAGCCAAACGCAAGTAGCCGTCACCGCCATAGTTGTGCTTGCCCTCGGACCCCATGCGGCACTGTCTAGCCTTCGTGGACTTGTTGATAAAAGCGTCGCTAGCCCAGTACCGACAGAGAGCTAAGTACGCCTCGATGTTACCCTGTAACCAGGAAATACTAACCTGCACATATTTCATTTTCATCAACGCGGTTAACATACGTAGATATTGTAAATATTTAACAATATTAAAAACTTACCTCCGCGTACTGCTCCTCTGTCAAGTAGGAGTCTGAGTCCTTCCTAAAGACACCCCTTTGCTGCTCCTGCTCCTGCTCCCGGGGGTGCCGCTTGTAGTAAGCGTTGACGGCCTGAATCCGGGCGTATGACAACGCCGCCGTTGTGATCTTCCGAGGGTTGTAATGGAACACGCGTCTCGCGTGGTCCTCCATGCCCGGCTCCTCTACTTGGTACCTCAACTTTAAGCAAACAAATATTTAAGTGATATGCAGTTAAGAATTCAAAGGAGTTGAAAAAACGAAACAGTTAAACTTACCATAAAATCATGCCACACGGCTCCCTGAACCGTGCCGTGCACCGGGTGAGAGACCCGAGCGTAGTCATCCCACGACAGGGCAGGAAAATCGTCAATTACACCGGGGTAGTGCAACTTGACGATAGCACCGAGGACACTGTTAACCTGCCTGTGGTGCTTCTCGGCCCCCGTGAACGAGAAGTCGTACCAACATCTACAAAATATATTAAATCATTAAGTAAAGAAAAACAACATCTAATATTTAGTATACTATATACAGTTTTTATACCTGTCTCCAACGGGACGGATCGTGGTCCGCTGAGTAGTAACCGGAGGAGGAGCCGCAAAGTGGGTCCTCCTCGTCCATCGCCTCTGCTGCGACGCTGCCGCGTCCTGTGACCCTGAAGGCTCTGCGGACCCCCCGGAGCCTCCAGGAAGGCTAGTGGTAGAGGGCTGCCTAGGGAGGCTAGCGCTAGCCGGCTCCGAAGGGAGGCTAGCGCTAGAGGGCCCCCTAGCCTCTGAGTCGGGCTCCTGTAGCGGCCCCCTAGCCTCAGACTCTGACTCAGACTCAGAAGTCTCTGAGTCAGACTGCACAAAAGGAATGACTTTATTAATAATTAATAACAATTGTAATTTCAAAAATAACTTTATAGTAACTAAAGTTTACCTCTGTCTGCTGAAAGCACACGACAGCTGAGGGTGGAGCGTGTGCCAGAAAGAGCTCACGTCGACTAGAACGGAACGAGCTCCCTGAGCAAGGGTCTGCTGGCGGCTCAAACCCTCTCACTGGCTTCCCCTTCCCCTTTGACGACATCCTATTGCAAGGAATAAATGATTAATATACAAAGATAATATACAAAATTAATGTTAAATTAGTGAATAAAACGTTACTTCAAAATTCATCAACATCACGATCATGCACCCTACTCCTTAAACCAGCCCATCGATCTTCTTGTTGCGCATATCGTTTTCGTTTGCGCAAATCAGCAGGTTCGACTATGTCATCGATATCTTCAGATTCTGATTCTGATTCTGTTTCCGCTTCCGTGCCAGCCTCGATATCTTGAGCGTCTCCAACTAAGTTATCGAGTCCTACACCGGGCTCGACTGAGAAGGAGTCTGGCAACTCTTCCTCTTGGTAGACACAATCAACCTCAGCTTCGTCGTGATAATCATCATCTCCTGGAGCGTATAACCGCTCACGAGGATTCACCTTATGTACCACCCACCAAGCTTTGAATTTATTGCATGGATAAGGTAGATAGTACACTTGCTCTACTTGGTGTGCAAGAACTAATGAATCGAATCCTTTCAACCGTTCCTTGTGTTTTACTTCGACCATGCCAAATTCGTTTACTCGAATTCCACAAATGGAATCAAACCATTCGCAGTCAAAGAATACCGCTCGAATTGGCTTGTTTGCGACAAAAGTGAATTCAAGGATTTTTTTAATAATCCCGTAGTACTGCGTTTCATGATCTTGCGAATCGATTGCCCTCATCACAACTCCGGTATTACATGTTGCCGCAAGAGGACGAAGAGATTCAAATTGAGTTGTACGGAATCGATAGCCGTTGACGTCATATCGACCATAGCTTCTAACATTAACCACTCCACGGGATAGTTGTCGCAAATCTTCATGGATGTTGGCATCTTTTTGGCACTGTCCAAGATATGGAATTATTAGAAAACGTAAGCATTCTTAAGTTATAAGAAAACATTGTTAACATTGATTAGTTATCGAGAAAACGTTACATGATCTCGAAACCAGGAGAGAAAATTAGATCCCCCGTTTATTCCTTCCCGTCGAATATGTTCTATTTGCTTGCTCGTGGGTTGATGTCTATGTCTCCAATTTTGCTTGTCGAACATACTACACGACAAAGAGAATTCGTGCGTTTGTGCTGAACGGTGTGAACCCATCTGTCGCCAACCCGATGCGAACATTTCTCGCTTCACGAGCGAATTCTGGGTCGAACCGGTCCAGAGCCTTCCATGCCTCACCATCGGACGGGTGCGTCATGACTCCATTGTTCTCACGCTCACCTTCTTTGTGCCATCTCATGTGTCTGGCCGTTTTTTTTGAAAGGAACAACCGCTTCAACCTCGGTGTCACAGGTAAGTAACGAAGCTGCTTACGTGCAACTTCCGTCGTCACTGTATTACCATCGTTATTAACAACTTCGACAAACCTCGGTTGACCACATTTCAAACATTTGTTCTCATTGGCATGCTCTCTCCAGAAAAGCATGCAGTTGTCCGGACACACATCAATCTTTTCGTGCTTCATCCCGAGACCAGAAAGAATTTTCTTCGAGTTGTACATATCCTTAGGCACTTTGTTGGGTTGTGGAAGAGCATCTTTGAACAAATCGATGAGCATGTTGTAACAATTGTTAGAAAAGAAGAACTTAGACTTAATTGCCATAAGTCTAGTCACAAAATTGAGGATTGACATTTTAGTGTGTTCATGCAGAGCCTCTTCTGAATCTTTGAGACGTTTGAAGAACTCTTTAACCTCTGCTGTTTGAGTATCTTCTGTAAGCTCTGGTCGTATAGCTTCCAGCATCTCATCCATCATATCAACCTCTTGAGCATCATCATTGTCAGCTTCCACTTCTTGTACAGCTTGAGAAGCTGTCTCGCCGTGGAAGTTCCACAACTCATAATGTGACACGTAACCGTTTCGACACAAGTGCAACGTAAGTTCCACTTTGTCCAAAAACGTTCCGTTTCGGCATTTCGTACATGGGCACCGCGCCTTATCGCTATTTGACAACGAAAAAGCTCGTTCCACAAAAGCTTCTGTCTTGGCGTACCACTCATCTGAGTGACCACCAGTTCTGCTCTTCCAACCAGTGTACATCCAACTACGGTCTTCGCCCATGTTTGACTCTGCAGTTTAACGCGAAAGAAATTGTCGTTAATGTATTGTTATGTTATGTGTCACGGCCCTACAACCTAGGCAGATAGATCCTAAACCCACCCAAGAGTGACCGAGCGGAGCGTGCTCATGACGAGACGCGTGATCCGGATTCGAACGAAATTTCGGCAGCATAACCCCGCTGTTCTCCACTGCACGCCCAAAAATGGTGCAGCAGAGAACAACAGGGTTACGCCACCGAAATCTCGTCCAAATCCGGACCCGCGTCTCGTCACAAGCCACGCCCCCTCGGTCACTCCGAGGCTGTCCAAAAAGGGACAATTCCGAACCTGCACGTCTCACATGCCAATGGCATGTGAGACGTGCCGATCCGAAACGGGTAACACATTGCTATAGGTTACGTTGCTCATTTTCATTTTGAGGTCATTTAAGAGAGAGGAAAGAACTAGAGAAAGACTGAGAGGAAAGTTGGTCTTAGATGACAATTCCATGACGGCTTTAGGGTTAGCTGCTGTAAATAGATTGGAGATGAAACCACTTCGTCGGGGTATGCCATCCACGCGCAGGTGCTTGCCATCCTCACCGTCGTCGTTCGCCTTCGTGCCCGTCTACACGCATACTTTATCTTACCACTAAATGGGCCTTGTCGGGCCTTGTCAAGCCGGTCCGAAGCCCATTTTTGTATATATAGTTCTTAAACACTCAAGCAATCAAAATTAAAATTGTAACCATAATTCAAAAAACTAAGCAATTCAAATAAACCTAAACATAACAATTATCCATTGTAATTAATCAATTTATCAACTCAATTCTAACATAAGCAATTGAATTCAATTAAATTAAACCTAAACATAAGCAATTCAATTCTAACCATAATTCTAAGCATAACAAATAAGCATAAAAAATCATCAATTGTAATTCATCAATTTATCGATTTAATTCTAACATAAGCATAGTAAACATTATTTGTGTATCTATATAATTTCTAATCAATTTCTAACATAAGCATAGCAATTCATCAATTTCTAACATAAGCATAGCAATTCACAATTTTCTATTAAGAGTAAACACTTGCAAATGCATGTGCAATCCACAATTCAGGCAAAATTTCAAGCAAATGCATGTGCAATAATTCAAAACAATGAGAGCAAGGGGAGAGGCGAGGAAATACTTGCAACGAGGATCGGCGGATGAGCCGGCGGTGGGGGCGCAGGGGCGGGGCCGGCGGCGGCAAGGTCTGGGGGCAGCGGTGAGGTCCAGGGGCGGTGGGCCGAAGGCAGGGCGGCGCGGCGGGGCCGGGGGAGGCCGAGGGCGGTGAGGGCCGGGGGCGGCGCAGGGGGCCGGGGGAGACGGGGGCGCGGCGAGGCCGGCGGCGGTGTGGGCACCGCGGGTGAGCCGGAGCGGGAGCGGGGGCGGCGGGGCCGGGGCGCGGCGAGGCCGGCGGCGGTGTGGGTGCCTCAGGTCGGCGGGAGCGGGAGCGGGAGCGGGGGCGGTGGGGCCAGGGCGCGGTGAGGCCGGCGGCGGCGTGGGCGCCGCGGGTCGGCGGGAGCGGGAGCGGGGGCGGTGGCGGCGGGGCCGGGGCGCGATGGGGGCGTCGTGCGCAGGCGGCGGGGAAGAGAAGAGAAAGTGGCCGGTAAGGAAGAAAAGAGAAGGGCACGCAGGCTAGGTTAAAATACATAACTTGCGTCGGCTAAATACTCAACTTACGTCGGTGGACATAACTTACGACGACCACCCTATTGGCCGACGTAAGTTAACACTAAGTTACGTCGGCTCTTTTATTTACGTCGGCCTGTTGCTCTAGCCGATGTAAGTTAGTGTTAAAAGTTGTCGGTCTCATTACTTACGTCGGCAGCCGATGTAGGTTAACTTACTTATGTCGGTTCCATGGTGCCGACGTAAGTTATTTAACTTACGTCGGCCAGCCGACGTAACTTAAACTGGCCGATGTAACTCTTCGATATTCCTGTAGTGTCTCTTTTTCTTTGGTAGTCGAAAGATGGAACACCAAATTGAGCATGCATAACCTAATGTCTAAGTTCCACCTGAATTCCAGAGAGTTTGAAATGTTGTTTAATTTTAAATTCCTCACATGATGCTCTCACTAACTCCTATGTGGTATGCGGAATTTTCCTCACCAAGGCAATGCCTTTCTTGTCCTACATCTAAATAAGGCTTTACATAGAGCTTGGTAGGGACCAAGAGTAGGCATATTTTGCAATTCATATATTGCTAAGTCAAAAGAGTATGTCTTAGGAGAAAACAAATCATACTTTAATGAATTTTGTGCATGTGTGACAAAATTTATGGAGGTAAAATTTGAATATGACTCCTTCTTGTGTGGACTCTCTATATTGTGAGGATGAAACATGACTACTTATTCCTTCTTTTTTTTCTTTCTCATGCTCTTGTACATGAGCATGCATTTTTTTTCTTTTCTTGTAGCCATGTCTTCTACTCCTCTTTTTAATAATTTCTGAAGAGGGTACCTAAGCATAAAAAATATGGAGTATTTTTTAATGATGGAATGGTATGATGGAATTTTGCTAACTTCTAGTGTAGAAGTTTAGCATGTGCATGTGAAATCTTGATCTTAAAGTACAAAAAGATTCTCTCATAGGTCTATACTAGTTTGACTAGGCTCAATGTGAAAGAAAATTGCATATGCATGGGGCTTATGAAATTTAATCATCATATGCTTTTGGTAAGAATTTCAAATCAAATGAGGATCTTTATTTTGATCTAATTTAGGCATACTCCGGAAAAACAAGTTCCCTTTTAACTAGGAATTCAACAACTCTTATTACTATATCATATCTCACAACAATCTAGAATTAGATTAAGATTATGCTACCCACAAATTTCTAGTTTAGGGAAAAATTCTAAGCCAATAAACTCAATACTTGGATAATATTAAGTTGTATACTAGGGACTAAGGAAAAATATAACGGAGCAACTATTCATCATTTCAACTTATGCAAAGTAAAAATATTCTTACCGATCATCTTTTGTTTTGTTAAACTATCCTAATTTCTTTTTTATATTTACAGATGATGTGGAAAGAGAGAAATCAAAAAATATTAAAGGGCAATGGAATGTGATACAAGTTACCTCAAGTGGGGGTCGTCCCCCAATCTTGTTCTTCGTCAATCTCCTTGTTAAGGGTTGAACCCTCAATGACGGAAGAAGGCATGAGGTTAGCCTGTTGTTGTTGCAGCGTGGTGTTTGTAACACCCTCATTTTCATGCATCATGCCCTACATACACTCATATACATGTTTAACATTAACCCACAACAAGAGGAACAAGTTTAAAATTGATTCGGAGCATTTAAAATTAATTTGGAGCAAAACCACACTTAAAACACAGGAAAGTGCGGACTAGTCCGTTTTTGCTGAGGTCTAGTCCGATTATTGGCACTGGAAACTTTCGGACTTGTCCGATTTTGTGCGGACTAGTCCGATATTCCATGAATCCTTGAAAAAATGCTAAGTCCTTGGACTTTTCCGGACTAGTCCGGTGTTCCAGCGGACTTGTCCGAATTCCTCTCTGTTTAAAGTCAGACTTGTCCGATTTTTGGCCAGACTTGTCCGATTTTCTCTCTGGACGACTTCGGACTAGTCTGGTCCTTTTCGAACTTGTCCGATATTTCGCGACTCCGAGTTGATCTCTTGTTTTACGACTTGTTTCTTGGGTTTCACGTTAAGTGGGCCTAGGGACGTCGTGCCCAACTCTTTTAGAGCCCATTAGGGACTCTAAACCGGCCTCTACTCATCTCAAACTCGAAATCCATCAAACCCTAGCCTCCACCTGTATATAAACAGCCCCACCCCTTGGATTGACGTCTATTTGCCACTTTTCCACCCACCCAAACCCTTGTTCGTGGGGAGCCACCATCAAGGAGGGAGGAGAAGATCTCAAGCAAGAAGAAGAGGAGGAAACGAAGGAGGATCAAGATCTCCACCAAGTTTCGTTCCTCATCACCAATTCATCCCCAAGTTCATCACCAACCCTAGATTACTAAGATCCAAGTGCTACCTCCAAGTTTCTTGATTCATTGGAGTCCTAAACACCTGGTATACCTTCTATTCTCTTTTCCTTACGTGAATTCAACCCCTAATCTCCAGATTTATGTCGATCTAGAAAACCCTAATCTGCTGATCTCGCAGAGTGCGGACTTGTCTGGTCTCTAGCGGACTAGTCCGATCTTCCTAGTTAAATTGCATCAAATTAATTCCAAAATTTGATCTAATCAACTCCAAACCTGTATAAACTTGTTAAAAGCTATTAGAACTAGTTAGAGATCATTAAAAGCAATTTATTAACAAGTTCTACCTTGCATTTGCATCAATCATGCATGTCATGTCATATTGAGTAATACTTGTGCACTCTTTGATGTGTTTCTTGTCTTGTATGTTTATTGTGTGGATTAGACGGATTTGCGCTAGAAAGTGCCGCGGAGGATCTTCAACACCAAGAGTTTGAAAGCTTTGATCCTAATCAACAGCAAGAGCAAGGCAAGTGTCCTTGAAGCATATTGATCCTGTTTTAAAATAAATGTTTTGTTTGTAAACTGCATGCTGTGTCAAATTGATGGGAATCCTATGATTAGGAAGTTTAGTAGCTTTGTTTACCCACCCTCGTCACCTGGAATACATCGTTGAGAGTCGGGAAGGGTTTTTACTTTTTGCTTCGCTTAATCAACTGGGATGGGAAACAACTATACCACTCAATTTAATTATGCATTAATGATATCCTGGTTAATGTGAACTGATCAATATGATATGGTAATGGGTGATCTAAGCAAGCCTGGTATGTGGATGGGTTGGATGTTATGGTGGTTTGCTTGCTTTAGATATAAGGACCGATTCATGCGAGAATAAGCCAGGATTACATTGCCACCACGAGGCCAAGTATGGGTGCAGCGTAGCTGATTAATCAGGGCTTTGCTAGTACTGTTTGGACCGTTGTGGATGCTCCGGGAAGGGGTAGTCGGATTGGGTTTGTTAATGATTGGTGGGACTACCCTGGGATCTGAATGGCTCAAGAGGGGGCCCTTGGTCGAAGATGTGCTCAGTTGGAGGCATCGCCACCGGCGAAACCTCAGTGGGGTCTGAATAGACTAGTAATCCCTTTGTAAAGGCTATTTTGTGATCTCTTGGCCATACACCAAAGGAAGTGTAATCGGCGAAAGGGAGGTTCTCTAGTCGCTGACGGGTGATGAAATCACGAACACGTGGGTAAAGCGGTACAAACTCTGCAGAGTTAAATAAAACTATCATGATAGCCGTGCTCCCGGTTAAGAGCACCTGGACAACTTCCATGATTAGAGGGAACTCGATAATGGGATGGTTATGGTTATGGTTTGGTAATGTTTATGGTTGGTTATGGATTTATTTCTGGTATTGAATATGGTTATTGGCAATGGTGAAATCTGGAATTATTGATGATGGTAGCGAATTCAGATTGGTATTATGATATTACTTATGATTATTATGGGTTTACTTCACATACATATAATATATTGATTTTCAAATGTTTTGATGTACTTTTTAGTACTTTGCCATTATTATTGTCGTCATTTGAATCAGCCACATGTCATATTTTCCACACTTGCTGAGTACGACATTTACTCACTCTTGCAATCCCCCCCCAACAGTTGCAGGTCAGGATTGGGAGTTTAATGGTGATAATGCGGAGTTCTAGGCCGTGTCTACCGTCAGCTTTGCCTATGGTGTTGATTGGAGCTGCGCTATACCCTATTGCTTATGCTGCCTAGCTGTTTAGTTTGCTTAATTAGTTTATTTCCACTGCATTAGTTGAACTTGTCATAAATATTCATTAGAGGTTGTATTCGAGGATAATATGGTTTGTGTAATAAAACTTGGTTAATTAATCTTGTTCTGTGGTAATTTTCTATATACTCTTTTTTGATTGCACTCGTGTATGTGTGATGAACATCTTGGGCACACATATGCATTAGCTTGGTTCATTGTTCGAAATCGGGCATCACAGATTGGTATCAGAGCCACAGGTTGACCGTAGGATGCAACCTAGATAGAATGGACACTTTAGAGCACATAGGAGCACTCAGGAATCGATGTGTTTTTGGTTGGTGTGCTGTTTGCTATATATATTGTTTGCTTGGGTGCTTAATAGAGGATTTTGGGATGCCTTAGCATTGCCATGTCCACCTAGGCTAGTGTAGCTAGCTGTTTAGTTTATATCCCTTGATGCATATAGTTGGGGACGTTTTCTAATACTTACCTATTGCTTTCCTTCAGATGGTGAGGACTCGCAACCAGAGGGATGGCAATGATGAGGAGGAGAACAATGGAGTGCCTCAGAACAACATTCGACAAGGTTCTACGCAGGGAGCTATCAACATTGAGCAGCTTTTGGCTATGCAAAACCAGCTCATGCAGACCATGATACAGACGATAGGACAGCTGCAGGCTGGCAACATAAACAATCAGCCCCACATGCCTCCACCGCCACCCCCACCTCCTCATAACCGATTGGAAGAGTTTATGAGGACTAGGCCGCCGACCTTTGCTCAAGCTATCGACCATATGGATGCGGATGATTGGCTCAAGTCCATGGAGAAGAAGCTAGCTATTGTCCAATGCAGTGACCTGGAGAAGGTCTTGTTTGCTTCTCATCAACTAGTTGGAGTAGCTGCGGATTGGTGGGATTCTTATTGCAATGCTCATGAGAACCAAGATAGAATTACTTAGGCCGAATTCAAGGATAGTTTCCGTTCTCATTATGTGCCGGAGGGCATTATGATTTTGAGGAGGCAAGAATTTGAGAATTTAAGGCAAGGAAGATCAAGCGTGAGTGAATATCTCAATAAATTCACTCAACTCTCAAGGTATGCGCCTGAGGATGTTAGTCGGGACAGCCGGAAGCAATACTTGTTCATGAAGGGCTTGAACAATGAGATCCAAGTGCAACTATTCAACTGCGATTATGCCAATTTTCAGAAGCTTGTGGACAAAGCAATTGTGGTTGAGAACAAGATCCGTGAGATGGAGCAAGAAATCAAGAGGAAGGCGCCATATCAAGGATAGCAACAAGGAAGTAATGTGCGCCCTCGCTTTGCGCCGCCCAATGCGCCTCATTTCAGCTCCTCTATTCCTGCTCAGCGCCCTGGTTATGCACCATGCCCAACTCAGTTTGTGCAGCAGCGCCCTGTCATGCAAGCACCTAGACCTCCAATGCCTTATGCGCCTCGTGCTAATTTTCCTGCTGCAAGTGTTCAAAACCAAGCACGTCCCAATAATTCTAGTGGAGTTAAGAAGTGCGGTACTTGTGGAGAAGTTCGACACTTTGCGCATCAATGTCCTAAGTCAGGCCTTGGTCAAGGAAGTAATGCGCTGAGGCAAAACCCAAGACCCAATGGAGGACAACCACAAGGAAGTCGGGGACAGCAGAATTTTGCTCGTGGCAACGTGAACCATGTCTCTACGGAGGATGCTCAAGAAATGGGTGACGTGGTCATTGGTATGTTTCTCGCCAACTCCAACCCCGCGACTATGTTATTTGATTCTGGAGCATCGCATTCATTCATTGCATCAGTGTATGTTGCCAAGTATAGTTTGCCTATCTCTCATATGAAGTTTACTCTATTGGTTAAGTTTCCTGGAGGAGAGATGAGGACAAATATAGTATGTCCAAAAGTAAGCCTTATAATAAAGGGGGGTAGACTTCTCCGCCAAACTCATTGTTTTGAATTCTCAAGGGTTGGACATTATACTTGGTATGGACTGGTTGAGGAAGCACAATGGAGTTATTGAGTGTGCCACGAAGACGGTAAAGTTGACCAATGAAGAAGGGATCATCGTAGAATTTGAAGCATCTCAAACCGCACCAAAGCAATTGGAGCTGAATCATATGGACGGTGCCGCAATTGAGGAGATTCCTGTGGTGTGTGAATTTTTGGATGTTTTTCCGGACGAGTTGCCAGGTATGCCACCCGATCCAGACATTGAGTTTGTTATTGATTTAATACCTGGAACTGCACCTATAGCTAAGAGATCGTATAGGATGCCTCCTTCGGAATTAGCGGAGCTCAAGAAGCAAATTCAAGAGCAACTAGAGAAGGGTTTTACTCGCCCTAGCTCTTCACCTTGGGGAGCACCCATTCTATTTGTGGACAAGAAGGATGGATCCCAAAGGATGTGTGTGGATTACCGAGCTCTCAACGAAGTAACAATTAATAACAAGTACACCTTGCCACGTATAGAAGACTTGTTTGATCAGATGAAGGGCGCTTGTGTCTTCTCTAAGATTGATTTGAGGTCAGGATATTTTCAAATGAAGATTAGACCATCGGACATACCCAAGACAGCTTTTAGAACACGGTATGGATCTTATGAGTACACCGTGATGTCCTTTGGATTGACAAATGCGTCTGCCTACTTTATGTACCTCATGAATAAGGTCTTCATAGAGTACTTGGATAGATTCGTTGTGGTGTTTATTGATGACATTATGATCTACTCGAAGGATGAGAAGGAACATGAGGAACACTTGAGGCTTACATTGCAGAAATTGAGGGAGCATCAATTGTATGCCAAGTTCAACAAGTGTCAGTTTTGGTTGGATGAGGTGTCGTTTTGGGGTCATATAATCTTAGGAGGAGGAGTATCAGTTGACCCCGGAAAAGTGAGAGACGTGTTGAAGTGGGAACCGCCGCAAAATGTCAAGGAAATAAGGAGTTTTCTTGGGATGGCTGGATATTAACGTAGATTCATCAAGAACTTTTCCAAGATAGCCAAGCCTATGACAGAGTTGCTAATGAAGGGAAAGGCTTTCCGATGGACTGAAGCTTGTCAAAACAGTTTTGAGGAGTTAAAGAAGAGGTTGACAACAGCCCCAGTTTTGGTATTGCCGGATGTGAGCAAAAGTTTTGACATTTATTCCGATGCATCGAGACGAGGACTTGGATGTGTATTGATGCAAGAAGGTCAAGTGGTCGCCTATGCATCAGGATAATTGAAGAAACATGAGCAGAATTACCCAACACATGATTTAGAACTTGCAGCCATGGTACATGCATTGAAGATTTGGAGGCACTATATTCTTGGACATAGGTGTGAAATTTATACGGATCATAATATATTTTCACACAAATGGATTTGAACTTGAGGCAACGAAGATAGTTGGAGCTCATCAAAGATTATGATTTGGGGATCAACTATCATCCGGGAAAATCCAATGTAGTGGTCGATGCTTTGAGTAGAAAGGGAGTAAGTCACAAACTCACAGTTCGAGAGTTACCATCCGAGTTATGCAAGGAGTTTGAAAGGTTGAACCTCGAGTTTGTAAATGAGATGGAGATGATGGAGTTAAACCCAACCTTGGAGCAAGAAATTCGAGAGGAACAAACCGCAAGGAGATCAAGGAAATCAAGGAAAGGATCGAGGAAGGGAGAGAATTCAGATTTGATGAAGACGAACATGGTACCTTATGGCTTGGAAAGAGGATCGTTGTGCCTAATGTAAAGCATATTCGGGAGACAATATTAAAAGAGGCACATGACTCGCCTTACTTAATTCGCCCTGGTTGTACAAATATGTACAAAGACTTGAAGACTTGCTATTGGTGGGATAGCATGAAGAAGGACATAGCTGAATACGTAGCATAGTGTGATGTGTGCCAACGAGTCAAGGCGGAACATCAAAGTCCAGCCGGATTATTGCAACCATTTAAGATCCTGGAATGGAAGTGGGAAGAAATTGGAATGGACTTCATAGTTGGGTTACCACGTACTCAGTCCGGGTATGACTCAATTTGGGTAATTATGGATCGCTTAACCAAGTCAGATCATTTTGTTCCTGTGAGGACCAAATATACAGCTGCACGATTGGCCGAAATATACATGGAGCATATTGTGTGTCGACACGGAGTACCTAAGAAGATAGTCTTGGATAGAGGTTCTCAATTTACCTCCAGATTTTGGCAAAAATTGCATGAAGCTTTGGGAACGAGATTGAATTTTAGTTCAGCATATCACCCTCAAACGGTTTGACAAACCGAAAGGACCAATCAGATTTTGGAGGACATGTTAAGAGCTTGTGCTTTAAAGCATGGAAAAAGTTGGGACAAAAGCTTTCCATACGCAGAATTTTCATACAACAATAGTTACCAAGCAAGCTTGAAAATGTCACCGTATGAAGCGCTTTATGGGAGGAAGTGTAGGACACCTTTATTCTGGAATGAGGCAGGAGAAACTCAAGTATTTGGTCCGGATGTGTTGCAAGAAGCCGAAAAGCAAGTCCAAATAATTCGTGAAAACATGAGGGCTGCCCAACCAAGACAAAAAGGCTATGCAGACAATAGGAGAAGGAAACTAGCCTTTGAAGTGGGAGATTTTGTTTACCTCAAGGTGTCACCAATGAGGGGTCATAAGAGGTTTAACATAAGAGGAAAGCTCGCACCTCGTTATATTGGACCATTCAAGATTTTGGACAAACGAGGAGAAGTAGCGTATAAGTTGGAGATGCCAGCTCATCTTTCAGACGTACATGATGTCTTTCATGTTTCCCAGCTCAAGAAGTGCTTAAGAGTACCGAAAGAAGAAGTTCCAATGGAAGGATTGGAATTAGAGGAAGATTTGACTTATGCTGAGCAACCGATCAAAATCTTGGAAACCAAGGAGAGAGTCACAAGGAACAAGGTCATTAGATGGTGTAAAGTTCAATGGAAGCACCACACCGAAAAAGAAGCAACGTGGGAATTGGAGGATGATCTCAAGAAGGAATTTCCCTATCTCTTCTCTTCCGCGTCGAATCTCGAGGGCGAGATTCATTTTAAGGGGGGTAGGTTTGTAACACCCTCATTTTCATGCATCATGCCCTACATACACTCATATACATGTTTAACATTAACCCACAACAAGAGGAACGAGTTTAAAATTGATTCGGAGCATTTAAAATTGATTTGGAGCAAAACCGCACTAAAAACGCAGGAAAGTGCGGACTAGTCCGTTTTTGCTCAGGACTAGTCCGACTATTGGCACTGGAAACTTTCGGACTTGTCCGATTTTGTGCGGACTAGTCCGATATTCCATGAATCCTTGAAAAATTGCTAAGTCCTTGGACTTTTCCGGACTAGTCCGTTGTTCTAGCGGACTTGTCCGAATTCCTCTTTGTTTAAAGTCGGACTTGTTCGATTTTTTGCCAGACTTGTCCTATTTTCTCTCTGGACGACTTCGGACTAGTCCGGTCCTTTTCGGTCTTGTCCGATATTTCGCGACTCCGAGTTGATCTCTTGTTTTACGACTTGTTTCTTGGGTTTCATGTTAAGTGGGCCTAGGGACGTCGTGCCCAACTCTTTTAGAGCCCATTAGGGACTCTAAACCGGCCTCTACTCATCTCAAACTCGAAATCCATCAAACCCTAGCCTCCACCTCTATATAAACAGCCCCACCCCTTGGATTGACGTCTATTTTCCACTTTTCCACCCACCCAAACCCTAGTTCATGGGGAGCCACCATCAAGGAGGGAGTAGAAGATCTCAAGCAAGAAGAAGAGGAGGAAAAGAAGGAGGATCAAGATCTCCACCAAGTTTTGTTCCTCATCACCAATTCATCCCCAAGTTCATCACCAACCCTAGATCACCAAGATCCAAGTGCTACCTCCAAGTTTCTTGATTCATTGGAGTCCTAAACACCTGGTATACCTTCTATTCTCTTTTACTTACATGAATTCAACCCCTAATCTCCAGATTTACATCGATCTAGAAAACCCTAATCTGCTGATCTCGTAGAGTGCGGACTTGTCCGGTCCCTAGCGAACTAGTCCGATCTTCCTGGTTAAATTGCATCAAATTAATTCTAAAATTTGATCTAATCAACTCCAAACCTGTATAAACTTGTTAAAAGCTATTAGAACTAGTTAGTGATCATTAAAAGCAATTTATTAACAAGTTCTACCTTGCATTTGCATCAATCATGCATGTCATGTCATATTGAGTAATACTTGTGCACTCTTTGATTGTGTTTCTTGTCTGGTATGTTTATTGTGTGGATTAGACGGATTTGCACTGGAAAGTGCCGCAGAGGATCTTCAGCACCAAGAGTTTGAAGGCTTTGATCCTAATCAACAGCAAGAGCAAGGCAAGTGTCCTTGAAGCATATTGATCCTGTTTTAAAATAAATGTTTTGTTTGCAAACTGCATGCTGTGTCAAATTGATGGGAATCCTATGATTAGGAAGTTTACTAGCTTTGTTTACCCACCCTTGTCGCCTGGAATACATGGTAGAGAGTCGGGAAGGGTTTTTACTTTTTGCTTCGCTTAATCAACTGGGATGGGAAACAACTATACCACTCAATTTAATTATGCATTAATGATATCCTGGTTAATGTGAACTGATCAATATGATATGGTAATGGGTGATCTAAGCAAGCCTGGTATGTGGATGGGTTGGATGTTATGGTGGTTTGCTTGCTTTAGATCTAAGGATCGGTTCATGCGAGAATAAGCCAGGATTACAGTGCCACCACGTGGCCAAGTATGGGTGCGGCGTAGCTAATAAATTAGGGCTTTGCTAGTACTGTTTGGACCGTTGTGGAAGCTCGGGGAAGGGGTAGTCGGATTGGGTTTGTTGATGATTGGTGGGACTACCCTGGGATCCGAATGGCTCAAGAGGGGGCCCTTGGTTGAAGATGTGCTCAGTTGGAGGCATCGCCACCGGTGAAACCTCAGTGGGGTCTAAATAGACTAGTAATCCCTTTGCAAAGGCTATTTTATGATCTCTTGGCCATACACCAAAGGAAGTGTTGATGAGGACATCACAACAGCGGAGACGCGCATTGAACTGCAAGGACCAATCACAAGAGCACAGGCACGGTTATTAAATCAGCAGGTGAATTCGTTCTTAACTTCTTTTGCATGTGAGTTTGAGAATAGATTGCTATGTGATGATTTAATTGTTATTAGGAATAATGGAGAAGATCAACAAGTGAAGGAAGGAGGCCTTGGGAGCGTGGAGAACCACCTGGGACGTCCACAAGTAGATGGAAACAGTTTACAACTCGGACTTGAGTTCAACTCGGAGTCCAGGAGCAGTCCATCTTAAAACAGACGCCCAGGAGGCATACGGACTCCGTTTTTGACGTTCTACATATGCACGGAAAGAGGAGAAGATATTTTCCAATGGTTCTGGTCCCACCTCAAAATTCCTCCGGAGTCATTGGGAATCGTCGAAACAAGTCGAGTCCAGATTTCTGTCCGGTGCTGCGCCACCGAATCGGGCCTTTGGGCCTTGTATCCCGTAAGAGTCCATTAGGGACGCGTCTAATCGTGTTTTGGTCGAACCCTAGCCTATAAATACTGCAGCCGCCGGTCATATTCGGTGGGTTTTGCTTAGATCAATAAAATCGCCGTTCTACGGTTTGTGAGACCCGAATTTCGCGATTTCCGATTGTGTCTTCTACGTTCTTGCTCGTGTTCTCGATTGCACTTGCAGGGATTAGCCTTCTTGGCGAGGTCAAGCGTGTGCAGCACGGTTGATAACCAACGGAGCCGTGGTGTAGTGATTGCAGGGGTACTCGAACCGCTCGAGTGCCGCGGATCATCAACGTCGAGTTCTCCACCCCAATCGACATACCTTTCGGAAGATCGGGCCTAAACCTACTCATCAATTGGTATCAGATTTCCAGGTTGCCCATGAGGTATCTTTGTTTTCCTTCCTTCCATTAGATCGATTTTGTTTTTTGTACCTAGAGTCCATAGAAAAGCCACAAAAAAATTAGATCGTTTTTACCGCTTCCCAGACTATAGTGCCTGCAGTTTCATTTTTCAGTTTGCATTGTTGAGTTTGCATTCGTGTGGTTGAGTCTTGTTGCTGGTTTAGCTTTGTGTTTTTGGGTCCTAGTTATCGTTTTTCGTCCTTGTTTTCTTGCTATTCGACACCTATTCCACAATCCCTAAATAACAAACCGATCCTCCACGTTCATCGGTTTGCCCTAGCTAGCCGCCTTGCGTGAACTCCGCATCGCCAGCCCTAGATTAGGTGACAAATCTTTGTGCCATTCATCCTTGAATCATCACACACCACCCCATTAGTTGCTGTGCAAATTCCCGATCGTTTTCGTATCCGATTGCGAGTTCTGTTCTCAAACCGAGTTGGAATCAACATCTAAAAAACCGTAACTCGGATAACCTACCTTAAAACGGCCATAACTTTCGCATACGAACTAGAAATCGGGCGATTTTTTTTTTCAAATTCATCTACGCGAAATTTCGCATCTGATTTTCTGCCGCGTAGCCGCGTTCGGCGAAATTAGATTGCCCAAATTCCCCTCGGAAGATAGGCTATCCGGCCTCCGAAGTTTCAGCACGAATTTTAAAGAATCTTCTTGATTTTCTATAGGCCGCATATTACATCCAATTGAGCTGCAAATTTGTGTGCTTCCTATATTTGTGCTACTTAGTAAAGAAAAAATATCAAAAAAATATTACAAAAAAGAAAAAAAATAGTGAACAGCACGCATATTAAAGCAATTGGCCTATACCACTTGGTATTGTTTGTTTGGTTATATCATTCTGTCTTTCTTTTGCCTTGATACTTCCTTGTGTTGTGCGAGGCTCTAGGGCACTCAGTTGACCAGCAACAGTTTCCTACATTGAATACTTATTCAACTTTGTTTAGCTGTTAATGATTTTCTGCTTATTAGCCACCATATTGTGCCATCCAAGCTCCACCTTTCTCTTGAGCATAACAGGTACATTTGCAATCACCCCACGCTTCATTGGTTCATCTCACCATCCACACCACCTGCTGTGTCGGTAAGAACACTTGTAAGAGCGTGGTAAGACGCTTGAGCAAGAGAGATTGTTTTCTTCCACCTTCCACATTGTCACTGTAGTTGATAGGGATAACATTTTTTTGTTGTCTTTTGTTTCCTACTAACAATGGCAGGAGAAGAAAATAATGACGAATATGTTCAACATGTTGAGTTACGTGATATGTTCGCCAAATACAACGCAGCAACAGAGGAGTCATTGGCGAACTTGACTCGCCAACTGGATGACCTTGCTCTTCGGATGAATACTTTTGAGGCTCGGTTGCCTCTCGCTGGAAGACAAGAAGACAATGCTTATGATGAACTGGAAGATCACAGTAATCAGCCAAGACTGCCACTTTATCGTCGAGGTATGGGAGGTAATATTCATAACAATTATAACCGCCCTCCTGATGATCCTTTTGCTAAAGTGAAATTTACTATACCCTCTTTTTCTGGTGCTTATGATGCTGAGGCTTATCTTGATTGGGAGATGACAGTAGAGCAAAAATTTCATTCCCATCTTGTTCCTGAACAACATAGAGTTCGTCAAGCCACTAGTGAGTTTAAGGACTTTGCTATCATATGGTGGAATGAACTTGTTAAAACTAGAACTGATTCTCCAACATGGGATAGATTAAAGGAAGCTATGCGTGTTCGATTTGTTCCTCCATCTTTTCAGCGGGACCTTCGCAAAAAATTGCAGCGTTTAGACCAAGGTAACATGTCCGTAGAGGAGTATTATCAAGAGTTACAAAAGGGTATGCTGCGTTGTGGGGTAGTAGAGGACATGGATGATAAAATAGCTCGTTTTTACGGGGGGTTGAGGCATGAAATTCAGGACATTGTTGATTACAAAGAATATGATAGTGTTAACATATTGTTTCAGCTTGCTATGTTGGCAGAAAAAGAATTGCAGGGCCGACAACAACAGCAACAACGCACGAGGAGTAACTTCACGCCGCGTGCAGCAACTACACCATCCAAAACAGCACCATCTTCGGCCCCCCGTGCAGCGACTACACCACCCAATGGCGGCCAACGAACTATACCTGCTGCTCCACCTTCTCGCATGCCGGAAGGCAGCAAGGCGACATCATTCAAGCCTTCGTCGTCCACTCCTTCTACGGGTCGTACTTCCGATATTAAGTGTCACCGCTGCCAGGGACTTGGTCATATGATGAGAGATTGCCCGAGCAAACGAGCATACATAGCACGCGACGATGGCGGGTGTGATAGTACTTCGGATGTTGAAGATGAATATTCTCTTGCTACTGACTTTACAGATCCAAATGACGAACACACCGAAGAAGAGGTACTTGGTACAGCGGCGACGGAGAACTATAGGAGCATCATTGTGCAGCATGCCTTGAGCTCCAAAGTGGAGACCGACGACAAGCTACAACGACACAACCTCTTCCACATGTTTCTCGTCGTCAAGGGCTGCCGTGTACACACTATAATTGATGGAGGTAGCTACAATAACTTGGCAAACACGGACTTCGTCAAGAAACTCGGTTTGACAACAAGAGCACACCCTCATCCGTACCACATTCAATGGTTCAACAACAGCGGTAAGGTTCGGATAACACAAACAGCGAGAATCCATTTTTCAATTGGTTCATACCATGATTTTGCTGATTTTGATGTTGTTCCTATGGATGCTTGTTCTCTTTTATTGGGTCGTCCTTGGGAATTTGATACAGATGCTATTCATCATGGTAGAACCAATAAATATACTCTCATGCATAAGGGAAAGAAAATCACTTTGCTCCCCATGACTCCTGCTGAAATTGTGCATTTTGAGAAGAGTAAAATTCGTGAGGGCAAAGCAACTAAATTAGAATCTGAAAAACAGCAAGTTATTAAGTTAAAATCACCATCATTGCTCGCAACTAAATCTGAACTTGCTGATTTATTCGATGCTAAGGGGATGTGCTATGCTTTAGTTTGCAAAGAAGCCATGTTTTCACTTCATGAATTGTCTATTGCATTGCCGCCTGCTGTTGCTAACCTTTTGCAGGAGTTTGAGGATGTGTTTCCCTCCGAGATACCCCCTGGTTTACCACCGATGAGAGGCATTGAACACAAGATCGATTTGATTCCAGGAGCAAGTTTGCCAAATCGTGCAGCATACAGGGCGAATCCACAAGAAACTAAGGAAATTCAGCGACAAGTCCTAGATCTTTTGGACCGCGGGTACATTCGTGAAAGCCTTAGCCCTTGTTCCGTTCCTGTTCTTTTGGTTCCTAAGAAAGATGGTAGTTGGCGCATGTGTGTTGATTGTCGAGCGGTTAATAACACGACCATTCGAAATCGTTATCCTATTCCTCGATTAGATGACATGCTTGATGAATTGAGTGGTGCTATCATCTTCACAAAAATTGACTTGCGTAGTGGTTACCACCAAATTAGAATGGCACTAGGAGATGAATGGAAAACTGCATTTAAAACCAAGTTTGGACTTTATGAGTGGTTAGTCATGCCTTTTGGTTTAACTAATGCACCCAGCACCTTTATGCGATTAATGAATAAGGTTTTACGTGCTTTCATTGGACAATTTGTGGTGGTTTACTTCGATGATATCCTCATTTACAGCAAGTCATATGATGAGCGTCTTGATCATTTACGTGTTGTTTTTACTGTTTTGAGAGATGCACGTTTGTTTGGTAACCTCGAAAAGTGCGTTTTTTGCACCAATCGAGTCTCATTTCTTGGCTATGTCGTTTCCTCGCAGGGAATTGAGATGGATGAGGCAAAAATTGAAGCAATCACCAGCTGGCCGGCCCCAACTACCGTCACACAGGTTCGTAGTTTTCTTGGTCTTGCAGGATTTTATCGGCGCTTTGTGCGGGATTTCAGCACCATTGCAGCACCTCTACATGAGCTAACGAAGAAGGGAGTTCCATTTCGATGGGGCGAACAGCAGCAACAAGCTTTTGATGCTCTCAAATCGAAGCTTACACAAGCACCATTACTACAACTTCCTGATTTTGACAAGACCATTGAGCTAGAATGCGATGCAAGCGGCATTGGTATTGGAGGCGTTCTCATACAAGGAGGTAAACCCGTTGCTTTCTTTAGTGAAAAACTTCATGGTCCTTCTCTGAATTATTCCACTTATGATAAAGAATTGTATGCCTTAGTCCGTGTATTACAAACTTGGCAACATTATCTTTGGTCTAAGGAGTTTGTCATACATTCCGATCATGAATCATTGAAGTATCTTAAGTGTCAAACCAATCTGAATAAACGACATGCTAAATGGATTGAGTTCATAGAGTCGTTTCCATACATCATTAAGCATAAGAAAGGGAAGGAAAATATCATTGCCGATGCATTATCTAGGCGTTATACCATGCTGTCCCAACTTGATCATAAAATCTTTGGTTTGGAAACAATTAAAGCATTATATCCTACTGATTTGGACTTCAAAGATGCTTTTGAAAATTGTAGAGAAGGAAGAACTTGGAATAAATATGTGCTGCGAGAGGGTCTCCTCTATCGTGCTAACAAGCTATGCGTTCCAGGTAGCTCCATTTGTCTATTGCTTTTGCAGGAAGCACATGGAGGAGGTTTGATGGGACATTTTGGAGTGAAGAAAACTGAAGACGTGCTGTCCACACACTTCTTTTGGCCAAAGATGAGGCGTGATGTCGAGCGCTACGTGTCACGATGCACTACTTGCAACAAAGCTAAGTCTCGCCTTAACCCACATGGTCTTTATATGCCTCTTCCTGTTTCTAGTGTACCTTGGGAGGATATTTCTATGGACTTTGTTTTGGGATTGCCTAGGACTAAGAGGGGGAGGGATAGTATTTTTGTAGTTGTTGGTCGTTTTTCCAAAATGGCACACTTTATACCTTGTCATAAGAATGATAATGCCTCACACATTGCTGATTTATTTGTGACGGAAATTGTTCGTTTACATGGTGTGCCAAATACCATTGTTTCTGATCGTGATGCAAAATTTTTAAGTCATTTTTGGAGAACTTTGTGGTATAAATTGGGAACCAAGTTGCTGTTTCAACTACATGTCACCCACAAACGGATGGATAGACCGAGGTAGTTAATCGTACTTTATCCACTATGTTACGGGCTGTGTTGAAAACAAATTTGAAGTTGTGGGAGGAGTGTTTACCACATATAGAATTTGCTTACAACAGATCCGTTCACTCCACGACAAAGGTAAGTCCATTCCAGGTAGTGTATGGTTTCAATCCCCATGCTCCTATTGATTTACTACCTTTGCCTCCTTCTGAAACTATAAATTTGGATGCTACACAACGATCTGAATTCATTCTTAATATGCATGAAACTACAAAGAAAAATATTGAAATGATGAATGAGAAGTATAGGATTGCAGGTAGTAAAGGTAGAAAAGAAGTAAAACTTGAACCGGGCGATTTGGTGTGGTTACATTTGAGAAAAGAGCGATTTCCCGACTTGAGAAAATCTAAACTTATGCCACGAGCTGCTGGTCCTTTTAAGATCGTTGAAAAGATTAATGATAATGCATATAAGCTTGAATTGCCTCCCGATTTTGGGGTTAGTCCTACATTTAACATTTCAGATTTGCGACCGTACTTGGGAGAAGAAGATGAACTTGAGTCGAGGACGACTCCAATTCAAGAGGGGGGGGATGATGAGGACATCACAACAGCGGAGACGCGCATTGAACTGCAAGGACCAATCACAAGAGCACGGGCACGGTTATTAAATCAGCAGGTGAATTCGTTCTTAACTTCTTTTGCATGTGAGTTTGAGAATAGATTGCTATGTGATGATTTAATTGTTATTAGGAATAATGGAGAAGATCAACAAGTGAAGGAAGGAGGCCTTGGGAGTGTGGAGAACCACCTGGGACGTCCACAAGTAGATGGAAACAGTTTACAACTCGGACTCGAGTTCAACTCGGAGTCCAGGAGCAGTCCATCTTAAAACAGACCCCCAGGAGGCATACGGACTCCGTTTTCGACGTTCTACATATGCACGAAAAGAGGAGAAGATAAAATTTCCAATGGTTCTGGTCCCACCTCAAAATTCCTCCGTAGTCATCGGGAATCGTCGAAACAAGTCGAGTCCAGATTTCTGTCCGGTGCTGCGCAACCGAATCGGGCCTTTGGGCCTTGTATCCCGTAAGAGTCCATTAGGGACGCGTCTAATTGTGTTTTGGTCGAACCCTAGCCTATAAATACTGCAGCCGCCGGTCATATTCTGTGTGTTTTGCTTAGATCAATAAAATCGCCGTTCTACGGTTTGTGAGACCCCAATTTCGCGATTTCCGATCGTGTCTTCTACGTTCTTGCTCGTGTTCTCGATTGCACTTGCAGGGATTAGCCTTCTTGGTGAGGTCAAGCATGTGCAGCACGGTTGATAACCAACGGAGCCGTGGTGTAGTGATTGCAGGGGTACTCAAACCGCTCGAGTGCCGCGGATCATCAACGTCGAGTTCTCCACCCCAATCGACATACCTTTCGGAAGATCGGGCCTAAACCTACTCATCAAGTGTAATTGGCGAAAGGGAGGTTCTCTAGTCGCTGACGGGTGATGAAATCACGAACACGTGGGTAAAGCGGTACAAACTCTGCAGAGTTAAATAAAACTATCATGATAGCCGTGCTCCCGGTTAAGAGCACCTGGAAAACTTCCATGATTAGAGGGAACTCGGTAATGGGATGGTTATGGTTATGGTTTGGTAATGGTTATGGTTGGTTATGGATTTATTTCTGGTATTGAATATGGTTATTGGCAATGGTGAAATCTGGAATTATTGATGATGGTAGCGAATTTAGATTGGTATTATGACATTACTTATGATTATGATGGGTTTACTTCACATACATATAATATATTGCTTTTCAAATGTTTTGATGTACTTTTCAGCACTTTGCCATTATTATTGTCGTCATTTGAATCAGCCACATGTAATATTTTCCACACTTGCTGAGTACAACATGTACTTACTCTTGCAATCCCCCCCAACAGCTGCAGGTCAGGATTGAGAGTTTAATGGTGATAATGCGGAGTTCTAGGCCGTGTCTACCGTCAGCTTTGCCTGTGGTGTTGATTGGAGCTGCGCTATACCCTATTGCTTATGCTGCCTAGCTGTTTAGTTTGCTTAATTAGTTTATTTCCACTACATTAGTTGAACTTGTCATAAATATTCATTAGAGGTTGTATTCTAGGATAATATGGTTTGTGTAATAAAACTTGGTTAATTAATCTTGGTCTATGGTAATTTTCTGTATACTCTTTTGTGATTGCACTCGTGTATGTGTGATGAACATCCTGGGCACACATATGCGTTAGCTTGGTTCACTGTTCGGAACCGGGCGTCACAATGTTGATGTTGTTGAACTGCATGTCGACTTGTTGCTGCTAGTCATGGATACCCTGGATGTGATCTTGAAGAGTGTTGAGGATGTCGTATGTCATCATTTAAGGGACTCCCATCAGTTGAGTATGATTCGCCATTCCTTGGCCAAGGTCACGAGAACCTCTGGCCGAGAAGGAACGATGGGTACTCATCGGTGGTGGAGGCATGGTACTTGATCTTGAGTTGGAACTGTACGGGTCCTATTTTCCTCTTGTGGTAGCCCACTCATGCAAATCAATCTTGGAGAAAATAATAGAACCACTCAACTCATCAAGCATGTCATGCAATCTAGGAATAGGATAGCGGTAACGAATGGTAATGTTGTTGATGGCTCTACAATCAACACACATGCGCCAAGTGCCATCTTTCTTAGGAACCAAAAGAACAGGAACAAAACAAGGACTAAGGCTCTCACGAATGTACTCGCGATCCAGAAGATCTTGGACTTGTCGCTGAATTTCCTTAGTCTCGTCGGGGTTGGTCCTATAGGCGGCACGGTTTGGCGAGCTCGCCCTTGGAATCAAATCAATCTTGTGGTCAATGCCTCGCACAAGTGGTAATCCAGGAGGTATCTCTGATGGAAAAACATCCATATATTCCTGCAAAAGGTTAGAAACAGCAGGTGGCAAAGCAATGGATGTATCCTCAGTGGAATATAAAGCATGTTTGCAAACTAAAGCATAGCAAGTTCCATTAGAGGCATATAAGTTATCAAGATCAGATTTAGTTGCAAGCAAAACAGGATTTTTCAACTTAACAGGTTGCTGAATTTTGGAATTGAAAACACCCTTTTGCTTAGCGTTATTCTTTTTCTCATGCTCAATTTGCACAATTTAAGTGGGACTCGTGGGAAGCAACACAATTTTCTTGCCCTTATGCATGAGAGTATACTTATTAGAGCGACCATGGTGAATAGCATCAGTATCAAACTCCCAAGGGCGTCCCAACAAAAGAGAGCAAGCATCCATAGGTACCACATCAAAATCAGCAAAATATTATAAGAACCATTGGAAAAATGTATCCTTGCTGTTTGTGTTACCTTTACCTTACCATTGTTGTTAAACCATTGAATGTGATAAGGATGGGGATGCTCCCGTGTGTTCAAGACAACTTTCTTGACCATCTCAACATTCACCAAATTGTTGCAGCTGCCACCATCAATGATGGTATGTACATGACAGTCCTTGACGATGAGAAACATGTTGAAAAGGTTTTGACATTGGTGGTTGTCGTCCTCTCAAACCGTGGCACTCAAAGCTCGCTACACAATCAAAGTCCTATAGTTGTTGGTCGCAGATGTACCAAGAACCTCCTCAGCACCATCATCAGAACCTGAAATGTGAGTTGCAATAATATTTTCATATTCAATATCATAAGAACTAACGTACCCTCCATCGGCAGTGACAATGATCGCCCACTTGCTGGGTCAATCTCATTGCATATGGCGACGTCCCTCACAGCAGTGGCACTTGATGTCGGAGGTGTGACTGGTGGAAGTGTTGGGTGCAGCAGCCTTTGCTGCAACACGTGGAGGCGTCTGGGACTTGCTGTTATCTTTTCCCCGTGACGTAGAAGGTGTGGTTCTGTATACAACCCCAGTGAAGGGTGCTGTAGAAGCACATACGCTTGACGATTGCGCTACTTTGGATGGCACCATAAGCTGTCCTGGTGTGAAGGTGTTGTTCCGCCGCTGCTGTTGGCGACCCTGCACTTCTTTTGCTACTAACATAGCAAGTTGAAATAAACATTGAATAAAATGATATTTCTTGTAGTCAACTATGTCATGTATCTCACGCTGCAAGCCCCCATAAAACCTAGCAATTTGGTCTTCCTGATCCCCAACTACCCCACAACGAAGCATACCTTTCTACAACTCTTGGTAGTACTCTTGGACAGTCATGTCACCCTGATCAAAGCGTTGCAATTTCTTAAGAATATCACGTCTATATGAAGGAGGAGCGAACCTATTACACATCTCTTCTTTTAACGCAGCCCATGTCTATGGCGCATTACGTGTATTGACAAGTTCATTCCATCAAATGACAGCAAAATCTTTAAACTCACTAGTGGCTTGTCTAACTCTATGTCGCTCAGGAACAAGATGAGGGCTAAATTTTTGTTCTGCCGCCATCTCCCAATCCAAGTAAGTCTCCTTAATATTAGTGTAAGGATCATTATCTTGTTCAGGAGCATGAGGACGAGGTCTACCTCCCATACCTTGACGATTTCGTCGAGGGCGACGGCGCTGTTGTGTGTCAACCTCGTCATTATTGAAGTCATCCTCAATGTCGTAGTGAGCATGTGCGTCAGCATCAAGGATGATAGAGGGTGTAGCTTGTTGGGGAAGACGAGTCTCCATCTCGTCCAAGTGTGTGGTCAGACCAGCAACACTTGTATGAAGCCTCTGAAAGGTGGCTGTTGTAGTGCTTTGGTAATTGTTGAAAGCTTGAGTCATCGCCCGCATCATGTCCCTTAGTTCCATATGGGACACACACTCATCATCATCCGGAGGTGTAGAACTAGACGTCTTATCCATAGGCTTCTTTCCTATCATTGTTAGTACTAAAAAGAAACAAAGACAAAAAGATCGCGAAGAACCCTTTTACTACGCTCTCTGAAGTGGAAGTGGAAAATCAATCAGTAAGATGCGTCTTACCCCGCTCTTACAAGTTTCTTACCAGCACTGCAGGTGGCCCACGGTGACCGGTGTGAAAGCAAGCAAAGAGTGGGTGTAATTGCATAGGTTACCTGTTCTGCTCAAGAGAAGGTGGAGCTTGAGAAGGCTCAAATGCAGTATATGTATATGGTACTCAAGTTAGTAACAGATAGCAATGCTAAATAAGTGTCCAAATAATTTCACCTAGTTGCTGGACTAAAAATGTATTATAACAGTTGTGGCAACAAGCAAGGAACAAGGATGAATGATGATGAACAACAAGGACAATATCAGCAAGTATCTAGCATTCACAAAGAAAACAACACAAGTAGAAAACCCCTTGAGCCTCCCGTTTTTGGCTTTTAGCACTAGTAGAAATCAAAATCTTTTTTTTTCCTTTATTTTTTTCTCAACCAGGGGCACAAGAATAGAAACAGCACCAAGTAGTAGCTCAAACCAATGAAAGATGTGATCGATATAAATTCAGGAGCATTTGGAAAAACTGGTGCTTGAACTTCGAAGTTCGAATCTAGGGCCTTCTTAACTTTTTTTTAATTTTTCTGAAATCGCCATGACCAGCGTAGTGGGTGTATCGCATGTGGTTTTTTTAGGACCTTTCCAGGAAAAGATGCACCTCATTCAGAGTTTCGAGCGAAAAGTTATGCCCATTTTAAGGAGGATACCCCAAATTAGGTTTTGGTGGTGGTGGAAACTGAAACAGAAACGAAGTGGAAACTGAAACGGCAATGAATCAGTGGATGGATTTTTTTCTAGACTGGTTTTTTTTTGAAGATGGCAGCGGATGGAAGAAACAAAATTGAACAAAAAGAAATCTAAACCAGAAACCAGACTAAACCTAGGACATGAACTTAGAACTACGAACTGCGAAACTAAATTGTGCAAAAGGCTGAGCGAAGGGTTGTAGGTCAGGTAAAGTAAAAAAAATTGTTGTTTTTTGCGGACTATAGGACTGAGACAAAATGAATCTAAAGGGCACATAAGTCTACCTCACGGTCAACCTGGAAATCTGATACCAATTGATAGGAATATGAGTCCTGATCTTCCGAGAGGTTTGGTAGACTTGATTGGGTGTAGATCTCGACGTTGATGATCCAATGCTCCGAGCGAACGGAACCCCGCAATTACTACACCACTGCTCCGTTGGTTATCACCCATGTCACATGAATGACCTCGCCACGAAGGCTTATCCCTGCAAGCCCAATCAAGAACACAAGCAATAGCAGAGAATATGCAATCAAAACTGAATTGATCATGAAGTGGGGTCTCACAACTGATGAACGGTGACACTGTTCAATGGCAGATTGTATCTAAGCAAAACCCAAAGCAAATGTGGTGACGGCTGCTGTACAAATAGGAGTTAGGGGCGTGCAAGACCCCTGGATGCAACCCTAATGGGCTTCCACACGATACACGGGCCAGCAGCCCAAAGGACGGTGGCGCAGCACCGGACATATTCTGGACGCCCACTTGTTTTGCTGATTCCCATCAACTCAAAAGGAATTTTTAGGTGATGCCGGTTCCATTGGAAGCTTTATGAAATCATGGTTCCGACCATATATAGAACATCCAAATCCGACTCCGTATGTGTCCGGGATGTCAATTCTGGTGAAAGCAGCTCCTGGACCCCGAGGTTGAGTCAATGTCGAATTGGGCTTGGACTCTTCCTTGGGGTGGACGTCCTATCTCCTCCTCCATGACTCCTTGGACTCCTCCAACCCCTTTCTGGTCCTCTCCATTGTTCCTAATCAATAAAGCATGCATGGAAACAAGCGTAAGTTCTAAAAAACAATTGACAAGGTTAGAACATACCTGGAGATCCAATTGTCGCACACGTGATCTAGTGATCGGTCCTTGTATTGTATGCAAAGGAGAAATGTCCTCATCACATTTGCTCGTACCAAAGAAAAGATGAAGACTTAGGTTGTTGATCAGGAGTTGCTACAATGCTCTACTTTTCACAAGCACCAAGAGCACAACAAAATATTCTACCTGGCATAGAATAAATTGGCTATGTTACCTCACCCTTTTTCTTCATCATTATGAGGCTTATGTCTTCTCTTTTTCTTTGGTAGTCGAAAGATGGAACAGCAAATTGAGCATGCATCACCTAATGTCTAAGTTCCACCTGAATTCCAGAGAGTTTGAAATGTTGTTTAATTTTAAATTCCTCACATGATGCTCTCACTAACTCCTATATGGTAAGTGGAATTTTCCTCACCAAGGCAATTCCTTTCTTGTCCTGCATCTAAATAAGGCTTTACATAGAGCTTGGTAGGGACCAAGAGTAGGCATATTTTGCAATTCATATATTGCTAAGTCAAAAGAGTATGTCTTAGGAGAAAACAAATCATACTTTAATGAATTTTGTGCATGTGTGACAAAATTTATGGAGGTAAAATTCGAATATGACTCCTTCTTGTGTGGACTCTCTATATTGCGAGGATGAAACATGACTACTTATTCCTTCTTTTTTTCTTTATCATGCTCTTGTACATGAGCATGCATTTTTTTTCTTTTCTTGTAGCCATGTCTTCTACTCCTCTTTTCAATAATTTCTGAAGAGTGTACCTAAGCATAAAAATATGGAGTATTTTTAATGATGGAATGGTATGATGGAATTTTGCTAACTTCTAGTGTAGAAGTTTAGCATGTGCACGTGAAATCTTGATCTTAAAGTACAAAAAGATTCTCTCATAGGTCTATACTAGTTTGACTAGGCTCAATGTGAAAGAAAATTGCATATGCATGGGGTTTATGAAATTTAATCATCATATGGTTTTGGTAAGAATTTCAAATCAAATGAGGATTTTTATTTTGATCTAATTTAGGCATACTCTGGAAAAAACAAGTTCCCTTTTAACTAGGAATTCAGCAACTCTTATTACTATATCGTATCTCACAACAATCTAGAATTAGATTAAGATTATGCTACCCACAAATTTCTAGTTTAGGGAAAAATTCTAAGCCAATAAACTCAATACTTGGAGAATACTAAGTTGTATACTAGGGACTAAGGAAAAATATAACGGAGCAACTATTCATCATTTCAACTTATGCAAAGTAAAAATATTCTTACTGCTCATCTTTTGTTTTGTTAAACTATCCTAATTTCTTTTTTATATTTGCAGATGATGTGGAAAGAAAGAAATCAAAAAATATTAAAGGGCAATGGAATGTGATACAAGTTACCTCAAGTGGGGGTCCTCCCCCAATCTTGTTCTTCGTCAATCTCCTTGTTAAGGGTTGAACCCTCAATGACGGAAGAAGGCCATGAGGTTAGCCTGTTGTTGTTACAGCGTGGTGTTGACGTTGTTGAACTGCATGTCGACTTGTTGCTGCTAGTCATGGATACCCTGGATGTGATCTTGAAGAGTGTTGAGGATGTCGTATGTCATCACTTAAGGGCCTCCCATCAGTTGAGTAAGATCCGCCATTCCTTGGCCAAGGTCACGAGAACCTCTGGCCGAGAAAGAACGATGGGTACTCATCGGTGGTGGAGGCATGGTACTTGATCTTGAGTTGGAACTGTACGCGTCCCATTTACCTCTTGTGGTAGCCCAACCGGGTGTATCACCCACTAGACCCACTTTCTCTTGCAACTCATATGTGGGAGTGGATCATGAAGATATCTCCATGGCTGCTCTCCTTTAACGGTTTTTTGTGATCTTGCCAGAAACAATACTCCTACAGACCTCTTCGATAGGTTGAAGAGCAATGGTTAGTTTCCGACATTTGTATAAATGAAAATCTAGATTAGGTAACCTAATCTCATTTACAAAGTTAGGATAGAAAAACACTAAGGATCCATCAAAATCATGTTTAAGAGTGTGCCCTTGCACTAAATAATCCTCATCTACAAGGTAGCGGCTTGTTGAAATTATTCAATGGAAGCATTTTCTAAAGCCCCTACTTTTGTAGTGATGCGGGTAATTAATAAAGTGCATTCTATGGGTCCTGTCATTTTAGTATTTTCTAACCATTGAGACATCATAGCCTTACTACTTGTATATTTGTGTTGTCTTGTGATGGCATGTGTTGAGCAATTTTAATCTTTTTAACCATGAAAAAAAGGATCCTAAGTTCATCATCACACACAATCCTAATATCTCCTCCAGGGAACATAGATATCGCCACCCATCTATGCAAGAAACGTAAAGTGGGATTTTCCATGTGGCTATTCCAAGGAGCCGTACATGCTACCTCACCAATCAATTCTTGCCAAAAACCTTTTTTATTAAATGTGGTCAAAGTGTACAAATCTATTAAGCAACATCTATGGAAGCCTAGGTTTTCACTTAAGTCTTTCCATAGGATCGAGTATTCTTTTCTGAAAATCCTAAAAGTAATACTTTCATGTCCTATTTTGAGGGAGCATAGGAATTCAATGGTTATGAGGCATGAACCATCCTCATATATTTGAGAAAAATTATCACATCCTATTGAATGACAAACACTAAAGAATTCAAAATTCATACCAATTTTGGAGAGTAGCACCGGATCGTAGGCCTTCATGTGAGGAAACTCGCAATCTCAAAGGATATTGTAGGCTTGATGTTCAACATCTTGCTCCAAGTCAAGATCGTCATCATTGATAAGGCGAGATGAAGCATCACCTTCCTCCATCAGGACGTTGCCGTGCACACCTCCTCATAGTGGACTTGGTGTAGGTTCGGAGGAGAGGTGCGAGCATGAGTGTCTCCCATGGCTTGAGCTTGATGAAACTCCCTTCATCTTGCCAAACAACCTCTTTATTCTTTTCTTCATGGCTGCATAACTTGAGAGCAAACAACAAAACAAACTCGAAAAGGGTTATGTTAGTGAAAACCGACAAAACCTTCGACGAGTTGCTTTGCCAACTTAAGAGCAAATTGCAAATACAGATGCAAATGGAAGCAAATATTTTTGGATTGGAATTTGAGAGAAGTACTTCAATGAAGAGCAAAACAATGTGCGCAAGAGTGTGAGTGAGTTGGCAAGATTATAATGAAGTGAAGTGTGAAGAAACACACTCACACTGGCTTTTATAAATAGTGTTGCACCCTCAACAGTCACAAGAGGGAAGAATATAGCCGTTGCAGGAGGGAGAGTCAAAATGTCACTCCCCCCAAGTCGGCTGACTAGGGGGGGCGACTATATTTCCAGCCGTTTGGTGCATTGGCCACAAGTTTGCTCCGAATAATTATTTTCCATATAAAACTTTCTCAAATCCAATTTTTATTGCTTTTTGTTTTTTCAAAAGTAAAATAAAACAAATTTAGTTGAGAATACAAAATTCAGAACACCCTAAGGAAAATTCAAACATGTTGTGGAAAATGGAAACTAAATGGGAAAAGCAAATAAGGTTCAAAATAACAAATATGAGATAACTACCAAATTATTCTATTGTCGAGATCTCACCAAAAAATCTGATGAGATGGGTTTTTCTCCATCTTGTGTATCTTCAGTGCTTAGCCTACGACCCCAGAGAAGTAGACTCGGAAGGCATGGCTTCCTTCTTCCGGCACTCCCTTTTTGGCGGCTTAGTGGACTTGTGAATGTGGCCTAGAGGGGGGGGTGAATAGGCCTTTTTGTTTTTTAGTCGGAACCTGCAACACTTATCAACTTGATCAAATACCAGGAAATCGGACTAGTCCGGTAGAGTGCGGACTAGTCCGGTGCGTGCGGACTAGACTGATCAAGTTAGATCAATGATTTTAATACAAGCACAGTACGCAGCGGAATATAGTGTGTAAATTGAAAGTATTGAGTCAATGAAATTAAGCGTGGCACAAATTAACTTTGATTTGAATGTTTTAACATAAGATGGACAAGATCAAGTAAACCCTGGAATATGATATGAAAACTTAAGGACAAGTTTGACACAAGATTTTATCCCGTGGTTCGGTTCCCACAAAGGCAACCTACGTCCATGTTGAGGAGTCCACGAAAGGACCGGGTCTTCACTGACCCAAACCCCGTCGAATCTCTACGAAGGCCAATTCTCTTTCACTATCACAGTGGTAAATCACCAAGTTCAAGGGGCCTTCTTACAAGTTGTGGGCTCCCTAAGATTACAAGTCAAACACCACCAAGAACGCACTCTTAAGATCAACAATGAAACAACTGGAGTGTGTTAGAGATCAAAACCAAGAGCTCAAATGTGTGAATCGTGTCTCTCCTTTGATCCAAGATGAATCCTCAAGGATTTGATCTTTCTTGCGTTGGATTGCATGGAGAGATGGGTTTTCTAAGCTCTTGGAGGGTGTGACGGCACAGGGAGTCGAGAGAGTTAAAAGTAGGGCCGTGCACATCTATTTATATGGTGTTTCCAAAAGTTACCGTTAGGGTTTTGAGGGTCCGGACTAGTCCGTGGTGGAGTCCGGATAAGTCCAGTGTGCGGCGTGTAGGAAACCCTAAGTTCTCAGGAAGATCGGACTTGTCCAGCCTTGGGGCGGACTAGTCTGATTTAGGCTCTGGAAAAGTTCGGACTAGTCCGTTATTTTCGGATAAGTCCGGCTGTGGTGATCTCCTTAGTGAATTGGGGACAAGTCCGCATTTGGATGACTTGTCTGATTTTAGTCACAGAGGTTATCGGACTAGTCCGGATATTATCGGACTTGTTCGATGTCGTGCAAAGTTGTGAAGTGTTGAGGACTAGTCCGCACTGTGTAGGACTAGTCCGATCTTAGTCAGAAAAATATCGGACTAGTCCATGGTAACATCAGACTAGCCTGGTCTGTGTAGACTCAAACTGTGCACACAAGTCCGCACTGGGAGGACTTGTTCGATTTTGAACAGAGGGGTTATCGGACTAGTCCAGACCTGTATAAATTTGTGCAGTGAGCGAGCTCTTGGGGTGTGTTTCTCCAACACACTCCATACACAATGATCTAATCTATTAGATCTTGAGCTCTTTTCCATTTAGATCCTCATTCTCCTTTCTTTTTGTGCTTTCTTCATAATTTTTTTTAAGACTTGCGCTCATCTCAACAATTTGGTTAGGATCTCATTTGTTTGTCATAAATCAACCAAAACCCACAAGGGATGCCTAGATGCACTTTCAATCTCCCCCTTTTTGGTGATTGATGACAACCAATTGAGATATCACAAAATATGATAAAAATACAAAATTTTCATAAAGTGTGCACATATGAGTTAGGTACAAGTTAAGCAATGTAAACATAGGCCATATGTGCACTCTTTATGGTGGGGTGTAAAACTACGTGAGTGTGAGTAATAATCGTGATGAGAATGAAGTGATTGACATTAACATACCCATATCAAGCATATATGTCAATTTCAAGGCGAAATACAATTTTCATAACATAAGCAAAGTCACTCCATCACACCACAATACCAAAGATAGAGATAACAGTATTAAAGTTGTACAACCCCAAGAGAGACACAAAAAGATACACAAATGAAGCTCTCATCTCTCAACCTACAGTTAGGACTAGTGACTAACCCTCAATCTCTCCCTTTTTGGCATCAAGACACCAAAAAGAAGGAGAAGAGGGATCTAGTGGCTCATTCCTCACTGTCAGTTCTCTCCTCGTCTCCATCTTCATCTTCATGTTGGGCAGGAGAAGGAGGAGCAGATCCACTCGAAGTGCCCCCAATGCCAAAGTAGGCAAGCTCGGAGGGAGTCAAAGATCCGAGCTCAATGAAATCAGAGGCTGAATCTTCAGAGATGACTGAGGATCCAATAGGCTTGATCTCCAGCTTCTGGCAAATGTGCTTGACATTTTCTTTGACATATCTCATATCTGCCTTCCTTGCCTTGTTCATCTTGTGAGTATTCACTTTGGCCTTCTTGCATGAGGCAAAGATTGCTGCCAAATACTTCAAGATTCCACCAGGAGACCCTTTTTGGGGAGGGGCCCTAGTGGAGGGGGCAGTCCTCTCATCTCCTCTAGCTCTCCTCGGAGCATCTTCACTCAACATTGGAGATGGAGTAGCTTGGACATTGGCTTGGGGAGGCTTCTAGGGCCTCAAGGGAGTGTGCTCCACGTCCTTCACGAACTCGATCCCTGTGAGCTTCTCAATCATGAACATCAAGTAGGGGGCATAGCCACAGGATCTATTCGGCGTGCAAGAGACATTGACCATATCATTCCAGATATAGTCAAAGATGTCAAACTTCCTATTCTTGCTTATCACTTTCATCAATGTCCTCAAGTAACCTTGGACACTTCTAGCATCCCCATCTTTTGGTGCTATAGTCTTCCTCAGAACCCTGTTGAGAACCATGAAGAATGGCTTCATGTTCTTGGTTGAGGGGGGATTGAACTTCAGGCTAGTGTCAAAGAGGAAGTTCATTTTATCCTTGCTGAAGACACCGATGTTGTGAATAGTCAACTCATTGTTGTCGATGTCTTCAAGGTGAAGGAGTCTTGCAAAATCATCATAAGTAATGGTGTAATTGGATCCATGAGTCATCCAATTCACCCTTTACTCCTCATAACTAGCAAAGAAACAAGTGGCATAGAACTGAGCAATGATCTCATCATTCCAATTAAATCTGAAGGCAAACAGGTCCTTCAGTCCATGCCTTGCAGCAGCCTCTACCACCTAATCAAATGCTCCACAACTCTTTCTCTCAAAGTGATCCCAGTCGATCCACTGGCTGCGGACCACCAAAGTCTTCATGGTTAGGTACACGGAGCTTTAGAAATCTGCATGAAAATTGCTCCAAAACCTAGCATCAGCAGGCTTCTTGGGTCGGTTGTAGCAGTCCACCAATCTGAGTTTGGAAGCGGTATCGCTTCCCTTGCCGTTGAACTTCTGCTCGAAGGGATCTCTGTTTCCCTGCCTCGGGGCATGCATCTTGAGAGGGCCGACCAGGCCCGAAGCAATTCCTTTTCCTTTGCCCTTCACTTGGTGAAGAGCCACCGAGCTAGAGCTAGCTGTGTCCTTGGCCTTGGATGCAGGCTTCTTGGCGAGCACCTTGCGACGCACCTGAGGAGGGGAAGGTGCAGGCTCAGAGGGACGCTCTTGCCTCTTTTGAGCGCGAGACTCCGAAGCACGCGGCAACAAGTCATGTTCCATCTCATCTTCAAAGTCGGAGATGTTCTCGTTCGACATTGTCCTGAGAGAGCATTGCACAATGTATGGATAATAATTGATGGCAAGGAGGTGTTGAGGAATGAGAAATCTGGGTTGAGTTCAGTTAAAAATTATACTTGTCTGGTGTACGGGTACGGACTAGTCCGGGGGTCCGGACTTGTCCGTACATGGACCGGAGTAGTCTAGTGTTATCACCTCAAACCCTAACTAGACGGCAAATGGTGATTCCCAATGCAAAACTAGTTTAAGGTAAATGTAATACAACAAGGAGGCATGTATGAACCGAAAGGAACTAGGCTATTTGGACAACAATGAAGAAAATCACGATTTCTAGGGTTTGGGAGGAAATTTTACCGACATTCCTCGATTTTTGGAGATGGAGAGGTTGAAGGTGCAGATAAGTCTGTGGTCTTCAATCCCTATGCAATGGTGATCGATTTCCACCCAAACTTGGAGGGATTTGATGGAGAATGAAGGAAATCGCCTTGGGAGCACTCGAGCGAGGAGAGAGAGCGTGGGTGAGTTGTGAGGATGAAGAATACTAAGTTTTGGCGGCGGCTAGGGTTATGGAGTCGAAAAATCAGACTAGCCCGTGGTTGGCCGGACTTGTCCGGACTACCGGACACTCTGCGAACTAGTCTGCACTGTGCGGACTAGTCCGAATAACCACGGACTAGTCCATGGTCATCGAAACAGATTAGTTTAGCCCATTCGTATATATTCGAAGGTTCTCGTAAAAAATTGGGGGTCTAAACAATCAAGTAATATTGATGAATATGTTCAGTAAGCATACAACAATCAAGCAATGACCATAATTCATCAAGATCAAGTAATTGAAATAGTTTTTTGGAGAAAAATTGAGAGAGATGATTTTCACAACACAATCAACATATTTTGAAGAATCCATACAGGTATGCAATTTTTCAGGCCACATTCCGAGCATCAAGGATGTTTAGTTCATTTCGGAGCTCGCAAAAACGCTTTTCATCAAGTGGCTTGGTGAATATGTCCACTAGTTGTTTTTCGGTCTTGACATGAGAAATAGCTATGTCTCCTTTCATTGAGTGGTCTCTCAAAAAGTGGTGCTGCATGTCTATATGGTTGGTCCTAGAGTGCTCAACTGGTTTATGAGCAATCTTTATGGCACTCTCATTATCACAAAGGAGTGGAATATGGCTCATATTGTAACCGTAATCCCTTAGAGTTTTTGCATCCAAAGGATTTGTGCACAACAACTCCCGGCTTCAACATACTCCGCTTCGGTTGTGGATAAGGCAATGGAGTTTTGTTTCTTGGAGGACCAAGAAACTAGGGATCTACCTAGAAATTGGCATGTACCGGAGGTGCTTTTTCTATCTACTTTGCATCCGACATAATCTGCATCGGAGTATCCAATGAGATTTAATTTGGAACATTTAGGATACCAAAGGCCTAGGTTGGTTGTATGAGCTAAATACCGCAAGATTCTTTTTACTGCTGTCAAATGACACTCTTTTGGGTTGGCTTGAAACCTTGCACACAAACATACATTCAACATAGTGTCTGGCCTATATGCACATAAGTAAAGTAATAATCCAATCATGGAGCGATATACCTTTTGGTCGACATTTGGTCCATCTTCATTGAGATCCAAGTGTCCATTTGTTGCCATGGGAGTCTTTATAGGCTGTGCCTTGTCCATTCCAAACTTCTTGAGTATGTCTTGAGTACACTTAGTTTGGCTTATGAACGTCCTTTTCTTTTGTTGCCTCACATGGAATCCTAGGAAGTAATTCAGCTTTCCCATCATAGACATCTCGAATCTATCTGTCATAATCTTACTAAATTCTTCACAAAAGGATTTGTTAGTTGAATCAAAGATAATGTCATTAACATAAATTTGACAAATAAAAAGATCATTGTCAAAGTGCTTTGTGAATAACGTATAATCTGCTTTACAAATCTTAAAACCATTTTTAATTAAGAAATCTCTAAGACACTCATACCAAGCTCTAGGAGCTTGTTTGAGGCTGTAGAGAGCCTTACGCAATTTAAAGACGTGGTCAGGGAACTCTTCATCTTCAAATCCGGGGGGTTGCTCGACATACACCTCCTCTTTGATTGGTCCATTGAGGAAGGTGTTTTTCACATCCATTTGATAGAGCTTGAAATAATGGTGAGTAGGATATGCAAGTAATATTCTAATAGATTCAAGCCTAGCTACGGGAGCAAAGGTTTCATCGAAATCCAAACCTTTGACTTGTGAATACCCTTTGGCCACAAGTCGCGCCTTTTTCCTTTTCACCACCCCGTGTTCGTCTTGTTTGTTCCAGAAGACCCATTTGATGTCGACGATGTTGAACTTGGGTCTTTCGACTAGTTCTCACACTTTGTTCCGCTTGAAGTTGTTAAGTTCTTCTTGCATCACCACCACCCAATCTGAATCCTTCAATGCATCCTTAATCCTGCGCGATTCCAAAAAGGATACAAAAGAGTAATGTTCACAAAAATTAGCAATTCGAGATCTAGTAGTTACTCCCTTTTGAATGTCCCTGATAATGTTGTCGATGGGATGATCTCTTTGGATGCATTGGTGTACTCTTGGGTGTGGCACTTGTGGTCTTGAGTCTTCATGATCATGAAGATCATCTTCTACTCCCTCTAGATTGTTGCCCTCATTGACTTGTTGATCATCTTTGTCTTTTTGATGTTGATCTTGTGTGGAAGCTCCCCCTTGATCATTTACCTCCACTTGTTGTTCATCTTCTTCATTTGCATTTGGAGGTGGCGCTTGTGGTCGAATATCGTCCAATGCCATTCTTCTCAATGCTTGACATGGAGATTCTTCTCTATCTAGCACACATGGACCAACTTGCTCTTCTTGAGAGCCGTTAGTTTCATTGAACACTACGTCACGTGCTACTTCAACAAGTCCGGAGGTCTTGTTGAAGACACGATAAGCGTAAGAGTTCAAATCATAACCAAGCAAGAAACATTCATCGAACTTTGAAGCGAACTTTGAAGTCATGGGCTTCTTGTTCAAAATGTAGCACTTAGAACCAAAAACTCGAAAATAGGAAATATTTGGTTTGTTACCCGTGAGTAGCTCATATGATGTCTTCTTGAGTAGTCGATGAAGGTAGAGTCAGTTTATGGCGTGGCAAGCGGTGTTAACCGCTTCCGCCCAAAACCGATCCGAGGTCTTGTATTCATCGAGCATTTCTCTCGCCATCTCTATGAGGGTTCGGTTCTTCCTTTCGGCAACTCCGTTTTGTTGAGGGGAATAAGGTGTTGAAAACTCATGCTTATCCCTTCTTCGTCTAGGTACTCCTCAACTTGAGTGTTCTTGAACTCCGTGCTGTTGTCGCTTCGTATGTTCTTGATCCTCAATGAGAACTCATTTTGGGCGCGCTTGAGAAACTTCTTGAGGGTTCCTTGAGTTTCTGTCTTATCATGCAAAAAGAAAACCCAAGTGAAACGCGAAAAGTCATCAACAATTACTAAGCCATATTTGTTACCTCCGATGCTTATGTAAGCAATTGGACCGAATAAGTCCACATGAAGTATCTCGAGCAGTCTTATTGTAGTCATGACGTTCTTCACGGGATGAGGTGCTCCTACTTGCTTCCCGGCTTGGCATGCGCTGCAAGGCCCGTCTTTCTCAAAAACAATATCCTTTAAACCTCGGATGTGATCGCCCTTAAGGAGTTTTTGAGGATTCCTCATGCCAACATGTGCTAGCCGTCTATGCCACAGCCAACCCATGTTGGTCTTTGCAATCAAGCATGTGTCACGTTCGGCTTTATCTTTGTTGAAGTCAACAAGATAAAGCTTTCCCTTCAACTGTAACACCCTCAATCTTTGCATCATGCATTGCATACATGTTCATGCATTAAACATTAATAGAGTAAAAGAAAGACAATAAAATATAGAACATACATGTGCAAACATGTGTAGCAAAAGAAGAAAAAGAAAATAAAAATATGAAACATGTATTAGAGGACAAATATAAAAGTAATAATAATAATATATGTAAAATATATATATATATGTGTATTTGTAAAACCTAAAGAAACAAATGAAAAAAAAAATAAATAAATAATATATATAATAATATAATATATATATATAATATATATTAATATTTATATATGTAAAAAAAGAAAAAAAAGAGATAAAAAAAGTCAACACCGCCCGCGGGCCAGGCCGAGCCGGCCCAGCCAGCGCTGGCCGCCCGAGCGCCCCCGCACCGCCCGCTCCCGCGCCTGTCGTGCTTGGCCCACGCGCCAGCGCGCCTAGCGCGACCCCGTCGCGCCGACCGAGTCGGCCGCAGCCCCGACCGAGCCGCCCCGCCCGCGAGTTCCCAGGGCGAGTCGACCTCTGGTCGCTCGTCCCTACCGCGCCTATATAAAAGGTTGTGAGCTTTGTATTTTCCAACCCCACCAGAAAACAGCACCACCACCATAGATAAAAAACCTTAGCTCGGTAGAAAAATAGAGAGTCACAAGGAGCTGCGCCGCCAGGGAAGAAGAGAAAAAAAAAGAGAAGAGAAGAGGAGGGTGCCGTTGTCCGCTGGAGTTCGTTGCGTCGCCGTCGTCATGCCGCCGGAGGACCTTGCGCCATCTACTTCGTCTATGCGTCCTCCCCATCCCGCGATCTTCGAAGCCATCGCATCTACGGTAGGCCACGTTTTCCGATGCGAATTTTAGCGAACGTATTGAATCTAATAGATGTAAATTGATCGTAGTCGCACCATCTTTTTATATTCAGCAACATTAATCGCCGCTAAAGCCCCCGTAAACTCATATGAACACGTATGAACTAGTTGCATCTAATTAAGAAACAACCGTAGTTAATTAATTATTGAACCTTGCATGCATGCATGTCATTGCATGATCATTAATTTGTGTGCATCGTATTGAATTGTATGTATTTTCTTGTATGTGTAAACACGCATAGAGGGACGTGCTCAAGAGGCCGCATATGAGGATTTCCAAAACCAAGACTTTGAATCGCTTGAGCAACCCCATCCTTCGAAGCAAGGCAAGTGTCCTTGATCATATTGATCCCGTTTTATTAAATGTTTTGTTTGCGAACTTGCATGCTCGTGTCAATATGATGGGAAACCCATACGTAGGAGTTTACTAGCGTTGTTTGCCACCCCTTGTCGACAGGATATACATGATGAGTCGGGTATGGGTATTTTTCTTTTTGCACTGCATCGCTACATGGGTTATGGGTAACATAAATAATGTGGTTGACAACTTTAAATATGAGAACTTGGGATGGTAATAAGATGATGATTAATTTAGCAACATGTAATTTAGGAGATCTAAGCAAGCATGGTTTTGTGGAATGGGTTGGATGATACGGTGGTTTTGCTTGTCTTAGATCTAAGGACCGGTTCATGCGAGAATATGCCAGGACAACAGTTCCACCACAAGGCCAAGTATGGGTGCAGCGTAGCTGAATAATTAGGAGTGCTACTTGTATTGTATGGACCATTGGATGGCGTGGGGATTGGGAGTCGAGGAGGGCTACCTTGGGATCCGCATGGCACACTAAGGGGCATGTGGGTGGGAGAATGGAGATTCAAGCCTGCTGATGAAACCTTAGTGGGCCCGTACATACTAGTAGTCCCTTTTGAAAGGCTATTTTGTGATCTCTTGACCGCACACCAACGGAAGTGTGACAGGGCAACATAGAGGTTTTTAGTCATCGAAAGGTGACGAAATCAGGAACATGTGGGTAAAGTGGTACAACCTCTACAGAGTGTTAAAAACTATCATGATAGCCGTGGTCTCGGTTAAGAGCACCTGGACAACTTCCATGATTAGAATCGGACTTGGAATTTTGGGATGGTTGGTATGGTGTGGGGTTGTCACTTGAGTATAGTCGGTACATGAGAGAACATGGAACTGACATATGGTATTAATTTAATTGTTGGCTGGTAATGAATGGATTGTGATGGTAAATAAGAATTGTTGGATTTATGGTATGATAATTACTTGTGTCATGAAGGGAAATAAACTCACATAGACATGATAGGATGCTTTTACATGTTTATGAAATATACTTTTCTGCAATTATCCATTTTATTCCAATCATTTGTTTAGCCACATGTCATCTATTTCCATACTTGCTGAGTACAACATGTACTCACCCTTGCATCCCCCCCTCAACAGCTACTGAAGATAATTGGGAGTACCCTGAGGATCACGCGGAGTACTAGGTTGCGTACCGCCGTCAATTGCCTGTGGAATGGAGTCGTGCTGTTTAGTTTATTTTCCGCTACATTAATTAGAGTTTTGCCATTTGTGAACTATTGGGCTATTGTAATAAAGTACTTATTTAATAGTTAAGATGTGGTTAAATTTTGTATATCGTTTGTGATGCAACCGTATATGTGTGACAAACTTCCTGGACACACATATGCGTTACGCTTGGTTCATATTCGGAACCGGGTGTCACAAATTGGTATCAGAGCCGCGTTGACCTTAGGACGCAAGCCTAGGTAGAATGGACACTCTAGAGCACTTAGGAACACTCTTCTAATCTGCTGTTTTCGAAAAAAATTGCTGCTGTTTTGTTTCTTTATTTTCAGCTGCAAAAAGTATCGATTGCCATTGCGTTTCCAATGCAATTTACAGCAGCAAACAACATAAGACAATGCTGTTTTTGCCGCTTAAATTTTTGCGAAAAAAGTGTGTTTTGCCGCTGTTATGTGTGGGTAAAATTATTGTGTTGGCTGCTGCATTTTCTCCCTCTCTTTTCCGTTCTTTTGGGACAGCTGCACCGCTCTTTTTCCGTTATTTTAGATGCTGCAATTTTCAGATTTATATTCCATTATTCTTTTCTCTAATGTATTCTTGTTTTCTATTGATGCCGATCACTAGGAGTGCAGCCCACAAGAGCATCTGTCCGTCGCCCCTTGGAAGGGGACTTAACCCCATTGAGCTTGACGAGCAGAAGCAAGAGGAGGGGAACATCCAGCCCGAGGAGGAGGAAGCTAACCAGTCGAACACTATGGAGGAGGATCCAGAGGAGTATGAGCCATTTGAGGAGAACATGGATGAGGATCCTAATGAAGAGTACTACATGCCAGCTTCAGATGAGGAGGACAACGGAGGTGAAAATGGAGGGGGATCACAACCCGGTGCGAATGAGAATGGACACAACAGCCCCAGTTTCCCCAAGTTGAGGAGATTTGTACTACTGGAACCGATGGAGGACATGCATCGCGGGAACCAACGGAATTCCTTTATCCATGTTACATGTGTGCTAACTACTTCGTGAAGAGGGTCTCTCGTCCCGGACACGACGAATGGCATGTTGAGGTTCTCATCTTCTACCTCAACAATGTGGTCTCACGGCATTATGCTCCCACCTGGAGGTCTACTCAGAAGGATGCTATGGATGATGCTGCATGGGCGGCACTCACAAGTTTGTGCCATACTCGCCGCTTTGAGCTTGAGAACACCACATTTGAGCTGCACCCTTAGCGGGAGAGTGGTACAGGGAGGATAATTGGACAACAGAAAGCTTCAGACAATCTTACAGCAATGGATAGGTCTCAAAAGACATTATTGGACATGGGCAATCGCTATGCAACCGCACAAGGGGAGATCCACTACCTTCGCAAGGAGCTAGCTCGTTTAGAAGCCAACTTGGAGATGAAGGAATGTGAAGCAAGAGGAGAACCGTGGTCATCCAAGAGAATCTGGTCACCTACATCACCATGGCGCAACCCCATCACATCCGCGTAGCCAAGGATGCCCTCACCGCCTCACAATTAGGAAATTAAGTCCCCTATGAGTATTTTGTAATAAGAACACTTAGAATCGTACTAGTTTTAAATAGTGTGGTGTGCTGAATTTTGATTGGTGCTTGCTTGAGTGCTTGTGTGCTTAGTAGAGAGTTGTGGGATGCTTCGGCACTTGTCCACATCCTCATATAGGGCTATATTAATAAAGGATTGTTTAGTGTCACATACCTTGATGCATATAGTTGGGGCGTTTCTTTCCAAATTCTAAATTCTTCTGCCTCCACCTTTTCTTTCGCCAACAGATGGTGAGAACTCGCAACTAGAGGAATGCCAACAATGAGGAGGAGCGCAATGAAGTACCTCAGAACAACCAGGGACATGATCATGGAGCTATCAATATTGAACAGCTGTTAGCTATGCAGAACCAGCTCATGCAGACCATGATACAGACAATGGGACAGCTGCAAGCTGGCAACAACAATCAGCCTCATATACCACCACCGCCACCACCCCCGCCACATCATAACCGTTCGGGAGAGTTCATGAGGACCAGGCCACCTACCTTTGCACAAGCCACAGACCCAATGGAAGCTGATGATTGGCTGAAGTCCGTTGAGAAGAAACTTGCTATTGTCCAGTGCACTGATAGAGAGAAGGTTCTCTTTGCATCACATCAACTAGTTGGAGCAGCTGTTGACTGGTGGGAAGCTCTTTGCAACACTCATGATAATCAGGAGGCAATCACTTGGGTTGAGTTTAAGCAGAGTTTCCGTTCTCACTATGTACCTAAGGGAGTTATGATACTGAGAAGACAAGATTTTGAAAACCTCAGGCAAGGAAGGATGAGCGTGAGTGAGTATCTCAATAAATTCACTCAACTATCAAGATATGCTCCAGAAGACATCAACACTGATAGTAGGAAGCAGTATCTGTTTATGAGGGGTCTCAACAATGAAATTCAAGTCCAGTTGCTCAATACTGACTATCCAAACGTCAAGAAGCTGGTTGACAAGGCTATTGTGGTTGAGAACAAGATTCGTGAGATGGAGCAGGACAACAAGAGGAAGATGCCACATCATGGACCGCAGCAAGGAAGCAATGTTCGCCCCCACTATGCACCACCAACTGCACCATACTACAACCCATCTGCTCCTGCATACCGTGCTGCTTATCCACCGCGCCCAAATCAGCCACCGCAGCAACACCCCACCATGCAAGCACCTCGCTATCCTGCGCCACCCGCATCATGTCCTAACATGGTGGCAAATGCTCCAAACCAGCTGTGCCCAAGCTTCCCTAATGCTACGGGCGGTAAGACATGCTATGTGTGTGGAGAGGCCGGGCACTTTGCAAGTCAATGCCCCAGAAGAAACTATGGACCGATGAACAATGCACAAAGGCCAAATTACCCGCAACCAAATGGAGGAGCACCACAAGGCAATCGTGGACAGCAGAATTTTGGTTGTGGCAGTGTGAATCATGTCTCCAATGAGGAAGCCCAGCAAGCTGATGACGCCGTGATTGGTATGTTCCTCGCCAACTCCAACCCCGCGACTGTTTTATTTGATTCGGGAGCATCTCATTCGTTCATCCCGTCAATGTATGTTGCCAAGTACAACTTGCCTATATCTCATATGAAGCAAACTATGATAGTAAGTTCTCCTGGCGGAGAGATGAGGACAAATATTGTATGTCTGAAAGTAAGCATTAAAATAAGGGGGTAGATTTTCTCGCAAACCTCATAGTCTTGTACTCCCAAGGAATAGACATAATACTTGGAATGGACTGGCTGAGCAAGTATAGTGGAGTCATTCAATGTGCGGAGAGGATTGTGCAATTGACAAGTGAACACGGTACACGCATCGAAGTTGAGGCAGCTCAACCTGCAAGAGACAAAGCAATGATGAATCACGTGGATGGTGTGACATTGGAAAGCATTCCGATCGCCCGCGAGTACCCAGATCTGTTTCCATATGAGTTGCCAGGTATGCCACCTGATCGTGACATAGAATTCGCTATTGAATTGATACCCGGAACTGCACCTATAGCTAAGAGGTCGTATAGGATGCCTCCTAAGGAATAGCTCAAGAAGCAAATTCAAGAGCAGCTAGAGAAGGGTTTTATGTGCCCAAGCTCATCCTCCTGGGGAGCACCAGTGCTCTTCATAGATAAGAAGGATGGAACCCAGAGGATGTGTGTGGACTACAGGTCTCTCAACAAAGTGACAATTAAGAACAAGTACTCACTGCCCCGTATAGAGGATTTGTTCGACCAAATGAAGGGTGCCTATATTTTCTCCAAGATCAACTTGCGGTTAGGATACCTCCAAATGAAGATTAGACCATCGGGTATACCCAAGACATCATTTCGGACACGGTATGAGTCCTATGAGTACACCGTCATGTCATTTGGATTGACGAACGCGCCTACGTACTTTATGTATCTCATAAATAAGGTCTTCATGGAATATATGGATAAGTTCGTCGTAGTGTTCATCGATGACATTATGATATACTCGAGAAGCGAGGAAGAACATGGGGAACACTTGAAGCTTACATTGCAGAAGCTACGGGAACACCAATTGTATGCCAAGTTTAGTAAATGTCAATTCTGGTTACGGGAAGTTTCTTTCTTAGTCCATATTATTTCTGGAGGAGTATCAGTTGACCCAGGGCAAGTGAGAGATGTGCTTAAGTGGGAACCGCCACAAAATATCAAGGAAATTCGGAGTTTCCTTGGAATGGCTGGATATTACCGCCGATTCATCAAGGATTTCTCCAAAATAGCCAAGCCTATGACCGAATTACCTATGACAGGGAAGGCATTCCGATGGACTCAAGCTTGTCAGGATAGCTTTGAGGAGTTAAAGAAAAGGTTGACAACCGCGCTGGTGTTAGTATTGCCAGACATGAGCAAGAGTATTGATATATATTGTGATGCGTCAAGCCAAGGATTAGGATGTGTGCTCATGCAAGAAGGCCAAGTGGTAGCTTATGCATCGAGGCAACTAAAGAAACATGAGTTGAATTATCCTACACATGACCTTGAAATCGCATATGTGGTACACGCCTTGAAGATATGGAGACATTATGTTTTTGGTCACCGATGTGAGATTTATACAGATCACAAGAGTCTCAAGTATATATTTACGCAAACAGATATGAATTTGAGGCAACGCCGATGGTTGGAGCTCATCAAGGATTATGACGTGGGAATCAACTATCACCCAGGGAAGGCTAATGTAGTGGCCGATGCCTTGAGCCGGAAAGGAGTAAGCCACCAACTCATGGTCCGAGAGCTGCCATCCGAGTTATGCAAGGAGTTTGAATGGTTGAACCTTGGATTCATAAATGAGATGGGGACAATGGAAGTCAACCCAACATTAGAGCAGGAAATACAGGAAGGACAGACCAAGGACATGGAAATACAGGAAATCAAGGAAAAGATCCAAGAAGGAAGAGAATTCAGATTTGATGAGGACGAACAGGGTACGTTATGGCTTGGAAAGAGGATTGTGGTACCTAATGTTAGGCATATTCGGGAAACAATATTGAAGGAGGCACATGACTCACCTTACTCAATTCATCCCGATTGTACGAAGATGTACAAGGACTTAAAGACATGCTATTGGTGGGCTAGCATGAAAAAGGACATAGCTGAATATGTAGCGTTGTGCGACGTGTGCCAACGAGTGAAGACGGAACATCAAAGGCCAGCGGATTATTGCAACCATTGAAGATCTCGGAATGGAAGTGGGAAGAAATTGGAATGGACTTCATAGTTGGGTTACCACGTACTCAGTCCGGTTACGACTCAATTTTGGTAATTGTGGATCGCTTAACCAAGTCAGCTCATTTTGTCCCTGTGAAGACCAAATATACAGCTGCACAGTTGGCTGAAATATAAATGGAGCATATTGTGTGTCGACACAGAGTACCAAAGAAAATAGTATCAGACCGAGGTTCTTAGTTTACCTCCAGATTCTGGCAAAAATTGCATGAAGCAATGGGAACAAGGTTGAACTTCAGTTCGGCATATCACCCTCAAACGGATGGACAAACCGAGAGGACCAACCAAATATTGGAAGACATGCTAAGAGCTTGTGCTTTAAAGGATGGGAAAAGTTGGGATAAAAGTTTGACGTATGCTGAATTCTCATACAACAATAGCTACCAAGCAAGTTTGAAAATGTCAACCTATGAAGCACAATACGGAAGGAAGTGTAGGACACCCTTGTTTTGGAATGAAACCGGAGAGAATCAAGTATTTGGTCCTGATGTGTTACAGGATGCTGAAAGACAAGTTTAAATAATACGGGAAAACTTAAAGGCTGCCCAATCTCGATAGAAAGGTTATGCGGGTAATAGGCAAAAGAGTCTGACTTTCAAAGTTGGAGATTTTATATACCTCAAAGTGTCACCTATCCGAGGTCAGTGACGGTTTAACGTCAAAGGAAAACTGGCACGACGTTACATCAGATCATTCAAGATTTTGGACAAACGAGGAGAAGTATCATATCGACTTGAGCTCCCGGCGTATCTCTCCGATGTACACGATGTGTTTCACGTCTCTCAACTCAAGAAGTGTCTCAGGGTGCCGGAAGAACAAATGTCGATGGACGAGTTAGAACTTCAGGAGGATTTGTCCTATGTCGAGCAACCTATCAAGATCTTGGACGTGAAGGAAAGGGTCACGAGGAATAAGAGGATCCGTTGGTGCAAAGTGCAATGGAAACACCATACGGAAGTCGAAGCTACGTGGGAACATGAAGAAGACCTGAAGGCAGAATTCCCTCATCTTTTCTCCACGCTATCGAATCTCGAGGGCGAGATTCACTTTAAGGGGGGTAGGTTTGTAACACCCTCAATCTTTGCATCATACATTGCATACATGTTCATGCATTAAACATTAATAGAGTAAAAGAAAGATAATAAAATATAGAACATACATGTGCAAACATGTGTAGCAAAAGAAGAAAAAGAAAATAAAAATATGAAACATGTATTAGGGGACAAATATAAAAGTAATAAGAATAATATATATAAAAATATATATATATGTGTATTTGTAAAACCTAAAGAAACAAATGAAAAAAATATAAATAAATAATATATATAATAATATATGTATATATATAATAATATATATTAATATTTATATATGTAAAAAAGAAAGAAAAAGAGAAAAAAAGTCAACACCACCCGCTGGCCAGGATGAGCCGGCCCAGCCAGCGCTGGCTACCCGAGCGCCCCCGCACCGCCCGCTCCCGCGCCTGCTGCGCTTGGCCCACGCGCCAGCGCGCCCAGCGCGACCCCGCCGCGCCGACCGAGTCGGCCGCAACCCCGACCGAGCCGCCCCGCCCGCGCGTTCCCAGACCGAGTCGGCCTCTGGTCGCTCGTCCCTGTCGCGCCTATATAAAAGGCCGTAAGCTTTGTATTTTCCAACGCCACCAGAAAATAGCGCCGCCACCGTAGAAAAAAAACTTTAGCTCGGTAGAAAAATAGAGAGACACCAGGAGCTGCGCCGCCAGGGAAGAAGAGAGAAAAAAGAGAAGACAAGAGGAGGATGCCGTCATCCGCTGGAGTTCGTTGCATCGCTGTCGTCGTGCCGCCGGAGGACCTTGCGCCATCTACTTCGTCTACGCGTCGTCCTCATCCCGCGATCTTTGAAGCCATCGCATCTACGGTAGGCCACGTTTTCCGATGCGAATTTTAGCGAACGTATTGAATCTAATAGGCGTAAATTGATTGTAGTCACAGCATCTTTTTTTTCAGCAACATTAATCCCCGCTAAAACCCTCGTAAACTCATATGAACATGTATGAACTAGTTGCATCTAATTAATAAACAATCGTAGTTAATTAATTATTGAACCTTGCATGCATGCATGTCATTGCATGTTGATTAATTTGTGTGCATCGTATTGAATTGTATGTATTTTCTTGTATGTGTAACCACGTGTAGAGGGACGTTCTCAAGAGGCCGCATACGAGGATTTCCAAAACCAAGACTTTGAATCACTTGAGCAACCCCATCCGTCGGAGCAAGGCAAGTGTCCTTGATCATATTGATCCCGTTTTACTAAATGTTTTGTTTGTGAACTTGCATGCTCGTGTCAATATGATGGGAAACCCATACGTAGGAGTTTACTTGTGTTGTTTGCCACCCCTTGTCGACGGGATATACATGATGAGTCGGGTATGGGTATTTTTCTTTTTGCACCGCATCGCTACATGGGTTATGGGTAACTTAGATAATGTGGTTGACAACTTTAAATATGAGAACTTGGGATGGTAATAAGATGATGATTAATTTAGCAACATGGAATTTAGGAGATCTAAGCAAGCATGGTTTTGTGGAATCGGTTGGATGATACGGTGGTTTTGCTTGCATTGGATCTAAGGACCAGTTCATGCGAGAATATGCCAGGATAACAGTGCCACCACAAGGCCGAGTATGGGTGCGGTGTAGCTGAGGAACTATGAGCGCTACTAGTATTGTATGGACCATTGGATGGCGCGGGGAATGGTAGTCGAGGAGGGCTACCCTGGGATCCGCATGGCACACGAGGGGGCCTGTGGGTGGGAGAATGGAGATTCAAGCCTGCTGGTGAAACCTTAGTGGGCCCGTACATACTAGTAGTCCCTTTTGAAAGGCTAATTTGTGATCTCTTGGCCGCACACCAACGGAAGTGTGATGGGGCAACATAGAGGTTCTTAGTCATCGAAAGGTGACAAAATAACGAACATGTGGGTAAAGTGGTACAACCTCTGCAGAGTGTTAAAAACTATCATGATAGCCGTGCTCCCGGTTAAGAGCACCTGGACAACTTCCATGATTAGAATTGGACTTGGAATTTTGGGATGGTTGGTATGGTTTGGGGTTTTCACTTGAGTATATCAGTACATGAGAGAACATGGAATGCATATGGTATTAAATTAATTGTTGGCTGGTAATGAATGGATTGTGATGGTAAATAAGAATTGTTGGATTTATGGTATGATAATTACTTGGGTCATGAAGGGAAATAAACTCACATAGACATGATAGGCTGCTTTCACATGTTTATGAAATGTACTTTTCTGCAATTAGCCATTTTATTCCAATCATTTGTTTAGCCACATGTCATCTATTTCCATACTTGCTGAGTACGACACGTACTCACCCTTGCAATCCCCCCCCCAACAGTTACTGAAGATAATTGGGAGTACCCTGAGGATCACGCAGAGTACTAGGTTGCATACCGCCGTCAATTGCTTGTGGAATAGAGTCGTGTTGTTTAGTTTATTTTCCGTTTCATTAATTAGAGTTTTGCCATTTGTGAACTATTGGACTATTGTAATAAAGTACTTATTTAATAGTTAAGACGTGGTTAAATTCTGTATATCGTTTGTGGTGCAACCGTATATGTGTGATGAACTTCCTAGGCACACATATGCGTTACGCTTGGTTCATATTCGGAATCGGGTGTCACATCAACACACCTTTGAATGCAACCGAGTCATCACTCCTTCTAGAGACGGTCACACCCTCATTAGTAAACAAGCAATTATAACCTTTGTCATATTATTGAGATATGGACAGCAGGTTATAATCTAAGGAATCGACATGTAAAACGTGAGAAAGAGTATGTTGAGATGATATTGATATTTTACCGGTATCGAGCACCCTTTCTTGACTATTGTCTCCAAAATAGATGCCCTCGCTTGGATCCTCATTCTCTTTGTACTCAACGAACATCATTCTTTCTCTGGTCATATGGTTGATGCATCCACTGTCTAGCACCCATTTCGATCCATCGGAAGAACAGGGCTACAAAATCAAATCATGCCTTGGTTTTAGGTACCCAAGCTTGCTTGGGTCCTTTGAGGTTAGTTACAAGATATTTGGGCACCCACACATGAGACTTGGTGTTCCCATGGCGTGGCCCAACATAATGAACATAAACTTTACCAAAAATTTTCATAAGAACATATGATGCATCGAAAGTTCTAAACAATAGTTGTTGTTGTTCATGAACAGAACTAGTCCGGGAAACCAGACTTGTCCGAAGAACCGGACTTGTCCGTGTAGGGACCGGACTAGTTCGATTTTCATATGTGTTAACTATCTTGGATTTATTAGTATTATTGGTATTTCTAGCTTGAGAGGAGTTTCCCCTCACAAAGGCAATGCTCTCCTTGTTGTTCTTATGGTTTCTAGCATTTTTCTTTTCACCATAGGAATATCCAATGCCATATTTGACATTAGGAGGTCTTGTGGCCAAGTATGCACTACGTGCATATTTGACCTTCTCCTTGTCAAATGTGCCACTTTGGGAAGGATTCTTGTCCTTGGTGTAGGTTGACTTGTCTTTCAAGCTAGTGTCAGTTTTAAGGAGTTGAGAGGGCGAGGTTGAAGAGGATGAAGGGTCACTTTGTTTGAGTGACTCAACTTGCACTTCAAGGATCTTGTTAGCTTTGGTTAAGTTAACAAGTTCTTCCTTGATGATTGCATTTGTGTCGCTTAACATCAAACAAGCTTCCTTGCTTCAAGCTAACTCAAGTTCAAGTGATTTGCTTTGCTCCTTTTCAAGTTCAAGGAGCTCATTGATCTTGAGATACTCCTCCTTTTGGAGGATGATCATATCTTCTTGACGATCAATCAACCCCTCCCTATCAACAAGCTTATCCATCAAGAATTTCATTTTGGCAGCAGTTTTCTTGTCTAAGCCAGCTAGCATGTCCTCATCATCACTATAGTTGTCACTATCACTATCAAAAGAACGCGAAGAGGTAGATTTTGTTGTTACCTTTTGTTTACCTTCCTTCGCCATGAGGCATGTGTCGTTGCCCTTCCATGCGCCGAGATTTGGGAAGAGAGTGGACATCTTAGTTGTCTTCTCGATGGCTATGCTAGCCATCTCCTCTTCCTCTTCAGATGAGGACTGATCATTTGAGTCCCACTCCTTTCCTAGGTGCGCTTGTCCAGCTTGCTTCTTCTTCTTGAAGAATTTATTGGGTTGATGCTTCGTTTCCTTGGTCTTCTTCTTGTTGTCTTCATACGGGCAATCAACTATAAAGTGGTCATATTCATCACAGTTATAGCATGCCCGCCTCAGCTTCGGTCTTGATTTTTCTTTGTATTTTCTTTCAATTGATTTCCCCCTTGTCTTTTCTTCATCATTTTCTTGAATCTCTTCATAAAGAGGATCATGTCCTCTTCATCAATATCGCTGCTCTCATCATCGCTTTCCTCTTCTTGTTGAGCTTCTCGAGCTTCTTTTGACAAGGGCTTGCAAGTAGGTTTTAGGGCGACCCCTTTCTTCTTTGCTGAGGTGAGGTCGACAATCTCCTTGACATGTTTAGCTTGCTTCTCCATCATCTCGAAGTTGATGATCTTTCCAAGTAGTTTGCCCGAGGTCATTTTCTTGTATCGGGGGCTTTCTCTAATTATCGAGCATAGGGTAACATTGTGAGGCATGAAAGCTCTAAGGATGAGCTTCACTACCTCATGATCATTCCACTTCTTACTTCTGTATGATCTAACCTTGTTGATGAGAGTCTTTAATCAGTTGTACATGTCCTGTGGCGATTAAGTGCACAATATGCTATTTCTGTACACACAATATGCCACAAGCTGGGATTGAGTGAGATTAAGTGCATTTTCATGTTTTGCCTCCACATTGAGTAATCATTCCCGTCAAAGTGTGGGGCTTTTCCTAAAGGAATAGACAGATAATGGATATTGTTAGAATTTAAGTGATCGTAGTTGAAAGGATATCGGGAGTAGTAGGTGTGACTACTCCCCTTGTTCTTGTCTTCGATCTTCACTTTCCCTTTGAAGAGGGCTTTCTTCCTTAGGAGCGCCTTGAATTCAAGCGTCTCCTCATCATCATCCTCGAAGTCCTGAATGGCATCGAGGAGCTTCTCCAATATTGAGCTTTTTCATCTTCAACCTTCTCTTGGTTGAGACTCTTATGCACATCCTTCAAGTCTGACATGTTCTCTTTGAGCAATTAGTCTCTTGCGAAGAGTCTGGCTCTGATACCAATTGAATGTGGCCTAGAGGGGGTGAGTAGGCCTTTTTGTTTTTTAGTCGGAACCTGCAACACTTAGCAAATTGATCAAATACCAGGAAATCGGACTAGTCCGGTAGAGTGCGGACTAGTCCGGCGCGTTCGGACTAGATTGATCAAGTTAGATCAATGATTTTAATACAAGCACAGTACGCAGCGGAATATAGTGTGTAAATTGAAAGTATTGAGTCAATGAAATTAAGTGTAGCACAAATTAACTTTGATTTGAATGTTTTAATGTAAGATGGACAAGATCAAGTAAACCCTAGAATATGATATGAAAACTTAAGGATAAGTTTGACACAAGATTTTATCCCGTGGTTCAATTCCCATAAAGGCAACCTACGTCCACGTTGAGGAGCCCACGAAAGGACCGGGTCTTCACTGACCCTAACATCGTCGAATCGTCATGAAGGCCAATTCTCTTTCACTATCATAGGGGTAAATCACCAAGTTCAAGGGGCCTTCTCACAAGTTGAGGGCTCCCCAAAATTACAAGTCAAACACCACCAAGAACACACTCTTAATATCAACAATGAAACAACAGGAGTGTGTTAGTGATCAAACCCAAGAGCTCAAACATGTGAATCATGTCTCTCCTTTGATCCAAGATGAATCCTCAATGATTTGATCTTTCTTGCGTTGGATTGCTTGGAGAGATGTTTTTTTAAGCTCTTGGAGGGTGTGACAGCGCAGGGAGTCGAGAGAGTTGAAAGTAGGGTCGTGCACATCTATTTATATGGTGTTTTCAAAAGTTATCATTAGGGTTTCGAGGGTCCAGAATAGTCTGTGGTGGAGTCCAGACTAGTCTAGTGTGCGGCGTGTAGGAAACCCTAAGTTCTTAGGAAGATCGGACTTGTCCAGCCTTGGGGCAGACTAGTCCGATTTAGGCTCTGGAAATTTCAGACTAGTCTGGTTATTTTTGGATAAGTCCGGCTGTGGTGATATCCTTAGTGAATTGGGGACAAGTACGCATTTGGAGGACTTGTCTGATTTTAGTCATAGAGGTTATCGGACTAGTCCGGATATTATCGGACTTGTTCGATGTCGTGCAAAGTTGTGAAGTGTTGAGGACTAGTCCGTAATTGGGAGGACTAGACCAATCTTAGTCAGAAAGATATCAGACTAGTCCGTGGTAACATCAGACTAGTCCGGTCTGTGTAGACTCAAACTGTGCAGACAAGTCCGCACTGGGAGGACTTGTCTGATTTTGAACAGAGGAGTTATCAGACTAGTCCGGATATTATCAGACTAGTCCGGACCCTATAAATTAGTGCAGTGAGTGATCTCTTGGGGTGTGTTTCTCCAACACACTCCATACACAATGATCTAATCTATTCAGATCTTGAGCTCTTTTCCATATAGATCCTCATTCTCCTTTCTTTGCGCTTTCTTCATAATTTCTTTGAAGACTTGCGCTCATCTCAACAATTTGGTTAGGATATTATTTGTTTGTAATAAATCAACCAAAACCCACAAGGGATGCCTAGATGCACTTTCAACTTGGGCCGCTCATATGGTCCTAACTTCTTTATCTTCTTGAGATATCAGTGTGGATGAAATCACGGGGCCTCCTCAAATAATTAACTTTTTCTTGAATGCAATGAGGTTGTCCACTTGTGGTGGTGTCACTTCGACCTCCTTGATGTGTTTGACATTCATGCCAAATTCCATTTTGATCACGGAGCATTGCTCCTTCCTTGGCTGAAAGTCAAGCTTCTCCTCCTTGACATTGATATGGAAATGGATTTCTTCGGCTGCTACATCGATGCGAGCATCTGCGGTGCCAAGAATGAGTGGGATTTCCTTCTCGACCTCTATGTCGAGCACCACAAATTCCACGAGTATGAAGCAGTTCTGGATTCTCATAAGAACATCTCCGGCAATGCCTGTAGGGTAGCGGATCGAATAGTCGGCCAGCTAGAGCTGCATTGGCATTGGAGACAACATTGTGAAGTTAAGCTTGCCAAAGACCACCTTTGGCATAACACTAACAATTGCGCCAAGGTCACAAAGTGCCTTGTCGAAGTGTTGTGTCCCAATCGAGCAGGATATAGTGGGACACCATGGGTCCTTTTCTTTTCAGGAAGCATGTTGAGGATGGATTTGCTGCAGTCTTTCATCAACTTGACAACTTCTATGGTGGACAATGTTCATTTGTTGTTCAAAATGTCCTTGAGATAGCGAACATAAGTGGGTACTTGCATCGCATCTATCAAGGGCATATTGATGTGGATCTTTTGGATGACTTCAACAAAGCGATTGAAATGCTCATCAAAAGTCGCCTCCCGATTTCGCTGAGGGATTGGCATGAAGTTTGTCAAATTTCCTTTCCATACTCTCGCTAATATGTTCACCTTTTCCAGTAGTGATTTCCTCCATGTCTTTTTCAACTGCCACCTTCACTTCAGTAGGGTACAGTGGATCACAAGTGGTCTTATCATCCCTTGTGGCTACCGCACTAACATTCTACAAGGGAGCCTTTTTGTTCTTCAATGGAGGGACAACAATTGTAAGTTGAGCTAATTGAGTTTCCCACATATTGTTGAAGCCCAATTGGTTCTTGAAAGTAGAGGCTAACCATTTGATCTTAGCATTGATGCTTTCTAGGGTCTTGTCATTAGCTGACAACTTCTTGGATAGAGCATCATTGATCTTGAATTGACTAATGGCAATTTCATTCAATTTGGGATGGTCCCGATTGCCATTAAGGTTGTTATAGCCCCCTTGAAAGAAAGAGCGTGGTTGGCCCAACCCTTAACCTCCTGGATAGTAGTCATTGTTGAAATTTCCATTGTTGGTCAAGTATAAGGCAATGTCACGGGTCTCGGCACAATCACTCCCCATGTGACCTGTGTTGCCACAGACCTCGCATGTCATATGACATCTCAGGCCTGGGTCGTGACAAACACTTCTCCATTAGCTTAATAGTCCAGGTTCTTCATTAGGTGATCAATCTTGGCAATGCTCATGTCAACCTATTTCAAGGTGTGCATGTTTCACTATCGAGGATGGAGACGCTTGTTGCTCCAACCCATGTTGGACACCATATTCTCAATTAATTCCTTTTCTTTAGGCACCGTCAGCGAGAAGAATGCACCTCCAGTATTAGCATCCACATGATCACAGGCCGACGAAGTCAACCTGTTGTAGAATTTTGGATGATGGCCCAATCATCCATCCCATGATGGGGACAGGTAGTATGTATTCTTGAAGCCTCTCCCAAGCCTCGAAAAATGATTCTTTGGGCTTTTGTTGGAAGCTTGATATTCTTCAACGTAGGGCATTGGTCTTGCCCAAAGGGAAGAATTTGGCAATGAATGCCAAAGAACACTTTTCCCAAGTTCTATATCAATCTATTTGCGTAGAACCACTACTTCTCTCCCGAGGAGGGAGAATGGAAACATTCGAAGATGAATGGCATCTAGAGTGACATCCTTGATCTTGAAAGTGCAAAAAATCTCCAGGAATTATTGCAAAAAAAGGAATTAGCCTGCACCATAGCCTAGTTTTGTTTTTGAAGTTCATATCTCTAGCGTTAACATTGTCCAATAGGCACATTGTCAGCAGAGGGAGCTGAAAACTCACGAAAGGTCTTCTGGGCCATTGGCTTGCAACGTGATGGTGTGGAGATGACCGTTTCCTTGCCGACAGGATCATATGCGGAGGAACGACACAAGGTCGAACTATTCTTAGCAGTGATTCGGGATCTTCAATGTAGTTTGCCATCAAGCGGAAACCGGTCAAACACTACCCTGTTCTCACATAAGAAGAATGTGAAAACAAAGCGAGGCTATCCTACTAAAACCTACTAGAGTCCTATGTATCACATAATCATGCAATACTTTTGAGCCTTCCCTGGCAACGATGCCAAAAATGCTTGTTGGTATTTTTTTAACATCTACAGGTTATCCTAGCAACAAGTGCTGGCAATGCTTGTTAACACTAGGCTAACCTAGAGCCAAAGCAAGATGAGTTTTGCAAGCATTTCACTCGAGAGTATTCTCTAGGGTATCGTATTTATTTTATCTCAAAAAAAGGCAAGTGAAGTATGGCAAAATCATGGATAGAGTAGGATGTTATACAGCACAAAAAACCGCTAAATAAATGAAGGCCAAAATGGTTTACCACGGCCAAACCGTGCAACCGTCGTAACTAAGTTAATTTACGACCAGCCCTGGGCCGTCATAAATAATGGTCTTGTTTACAACAGTAGACCTAGGCCATCATAAATAGAATTTTAGATACAATGGCCACGCTTCAAGCTGTCATAGAGTAATCAACAATCGTATGCTAAGGGATATACAAGGCCCATTGAGCTCGACTCGCTCCTCTCTCTCTCACTCAACGCCGCCACCACACATAGCTCCCACGCCGTCACAGTCGGCAACGTCCTGACACCTCCAACATCACTCCCCCTGACGCCCGATGTCGCCTCCTCCATTGAAGTCCATTGCCCCTGACGGTCGATGCACGGGTATGTCGCGCCTCCCGCTTCCACCCCTCCCCTTCGCCCTCACCGCAAGAGCCACCCGCGGCCGGAGCACCGCCTCCCACGTCGGGACGCCGCCTCCCTCGCCGTGGTGCCGCGCCAAAGCCACCGCCACCACCATGCCGCTGCTGCCCCACTGTCCGCCGCCACCACCACCGTTCCTCCGCGGCTGCCCCACTGTCCCCCTTGCTGCCATCGTGCAGTGTGCCGCCGCCGTCTCGCCACAGTTAGTTGTTTAGTTCTGTAATTAGTTTCATCGTTTAAGTAGTTGTTTGCTTATATGCTTGTATGTTAATTGCTATTATGTTAAAGTAGTTCAAGTAGTTTCATTTATTTGCTTGTATGTTCATTACTTGTATTGTTTAAGTAGTTTAATTTATTTGCTTGTATGTTAATTGTTTAATTTTTTAATTAGTGTAATCATTTAGTTACTATTGAGTAATGAAATGTTTAATTTGTGGATTCAATATTTAACTTATGGATTAAATGTTAAATTACTTATTAAATGTTGCATAAGTTGATTTGGTTCACAAACATTACTTAATTAGTTGTTTAAGTTTGTTAATTACTATAATTTTGTCACTAATTAGTCTAATTAGTTTGGATTAGGTTAGTTGTATATTAGATTAATTTATTGAATAATGTATGTTTTTATATTCTGAACTGTGTGTGAATTTATGTACATACATAAATACATAAATATATATATATTGTTTATTATTTGGAATAAATAAGGTCATATTAACAATGATTCGATACCATCGTAAATAAGTTGAAATCCATCGTAAATATTTATTTACGACGGTATTCGTCATCACACTACCATAACCTATGCGCCATCCGTTCCAAACCGGCGTGCCTTAACATACGTAATGCCTTACGCATGTGAGACGTGTCAGTTCGGGATTGTCTCTTTTTTGGACAGCCGGGGAGGGATAGAGGGGGCGTGCTTCTGACGAGATGCCAGCTCCGGAACTGGGCGAGATTTCTATAACGTAACCCCTATGTTCTCTGCTGCACCATTTTCGGGCGTGCAGTTAGAGAACAGTGGGGTTATGCTGCCGAAATTTTGTTCAGACCCGGCATCTCATCATAAGCACGCTCCTCTCGGTCACTCCCAGGTGGGTTTAGGACCTATCTTTCCTATTAGATGTAGGGTTGTGGCAAAAAAATAAAATATGAAACTGTAATAATAATTTGTTTGACTTTATCCTGTAGCATCAAACATGATGAAGATCCTAGTTGGATGTATACTGATTGGAACAAGAAAAGTAGTCACTCCGATGAGTGGTTCGCCAAGACCGACGATTTTATCGATCGAGCTTTTTCATTGTTAATGATCGATATAGTGCGGTGACAATGTATGAAGTGCCGGAATTCAAAGATTTTGGATAAAATGACAGTGTCAATACACTTGTGTGGAAACATTTTCATGCCACATTGTGACGTGTGCATCTTCCATGGCGAGACAATCCGTACAGAAAGTGGAACAGGACGATGATATCACGGGAGTTGATAGGATTGATGAGATGCTAGAAGCTACACAAATGGAGGATCCTCCTACAATGGAAGCAGACGCGTTCTTCAAGCTTATCAATGCTTCAGAACAGTCGTTGCATGAACATACGGAAGTGAGACGCCTTACTTTCATGACAAGATTTATGGCAATTACGTCAAAGTACTTCTTCTCCAATAACTGCAACAACGATCTCATCAAATTCATCGATGATATCCTTCCACAATCTCATAAAGTGCATAAAGATATGTATTAGTCGAATAAACTGCTATCTGGTCTCGGTATGAAATATGAGAAATTGATATGTGTCAAGACAACTAAATGATTTTCTGGAAAGAGCATGACAAATAGAACAAGTGCTTAAAATGTGGTAAATTGAGATATGCCAAAGTTGTTAATGACGATGGTGACAATGTGACGACAGAAGTCGCAGATAAGAAGCTTTGTAGCTTGGTTGTGACACACCTCGGTTGAAGTGGTTGTTTCTTTCAAAAAGAACTGCTAGACACGTGAGATTGCACAAAGAAGGTATACGTGAAAACAAAGAAGTATTGACGCATCCGTACAAAGGTGATGCATGGAACGTGCTTGACCATTTCAATCTAGATTTTGTTAGTGATGCGAGAAATGTTCGTATCGGTTTAGCGACAGAAGGATTCTCATCGCCCAGTACAAACAACATGCTATACTCCTATTGGCCCATCTATGTTATTCCGTACAACCTACCACCTTCTCTGTGTATGAAGTATGAATTCGTGTTACTTAGTCTCATTGTACCTAGGCCGGGTCGTCCTAGACCACGTCTCAACGTGATGTTGAAACCATTCATCGAAAAATTGAAAATGTTGTGGACAGGAGTCAAAGCATACTACTGTTACAAGAAGCTGAAATTCAACCTTCGAGCTGCTTATTTGTGATACGTCCATGATTTCCTGACATATAAAATGTTTTCTGGATGGAGCACTCACGGTCGTTTGACATGTTTGATATGTGCTTCTGACACAAATTGTTTTTGACTTCCTCATAGAGGCAAGATATGCTACTTCGATTGCCACAGGCATTGGTAGTCACATGTTTAGACAACAAAAGATTGTCTTCACAAAGGACACTGTTGTCACTAAAGGACCACCAAAACATCAAAACAGGTCAGAAATATCTGATGTGAAAGTCGTCCTACATATTCTGTAGGTTACGCAGAGGATCACAATAGGACTCATATATGTGGACTATGGGAGCTATTATATGTGAAGTCGTAGATACTAATGCACAACATTGATGTCATGCATTAGAAGCATAACATGTCCAATGTATCATAAGCACATGGATGGATATGACAGGCAAACCGAAAGACAATATATATACTAGAAAGAATTTGGCAGAGATTTGTAACCGCCCAACTCTTGAGCTATCTGAAAGTGGTGGTAAGCCCACGTGTTTCTTTCTATCTTAGACCTAAAGAAAGGAAAGAAGTCATGAAATGGTTGAAAACTTTGAAATTCCTGGATGGTTTCACAGCTAGGTGAAATGAGCCATGAATGTGAAGACTATAAAGTTCACTGGGTTGAAGAGTCATGATTATCACATAATCATGAAAAGACTCCAACCTGTTATGTTTTGGGGCTATTATATGATGTTGTGTGGAAGGTTTTAACCGAGCTTAGCTACTTCTATAGACAACTCTGTGCTAAAGAAATCTCTATAAGGATGATGGATAAGTTAGAGAAGGAGGTATCGGTACTATAATGTCAGATGGAAAAAATTCCTTCGGGTTTCTTCAATCCAATGGAACATCGCCATATACATCTTCCATTCAAAGCTAAAGTTGGCGGTCCTGTGCAATATAGGTGGATGTATCAGATTGTAAGAGCGCTAAGATATCTGAAACCAATGGTTGGCAACAGGGTAAGGGTGGAAGGGTGCATTGCCGAAGCATTTACTCTTAAGGAAGTAGGATAGTTTTCAAGAGTTTACTTCGCAAAGGAACACAATGTCAATAGTTTGGGGATGCGGTACAATGTAGATGAACAACCATCTTGTAGATCTGTCAATTTTTGCAACAAGGGGCACTACTGTTGGTAGCAGCATGGCCTACAATTGCGCCGAAGGAGAAAGGAAGGCTACTTTACTCTACATGTACGCTAATACAGATGGCATGGATAAATATTTCGAGTAGGTGTTTATCCTGCTTTAATTTATGCTAATCAGCTTATTTTGCAACACATGTATTCTAAAAATTGTTATTTCGTAAAGCGAGTTCCACAAGCAATATTGGTCACATATGCATGAACCTACGAGCAAACAAGTAGAAGCGATGCAACGGGATGGAATAAATTGAGGGCCTAATTTTCTATCCAGGTTTTGAGCTCATGTAATACTCTCTCGTCTTCTTTATATTTTTACTTACGAGTATTTAAGAAGTATTTTTATGACTTATTAATTTGGACAGTGCATGAATGCAAACATCCATCATGACTTGCGGCAACTATCTTATGGATTGGTGAAAGTTACAAGCTATGGTTGATATGACATCAATTGAGTTATGATTCCGTACAACTCATTTCGAAGCTCTTCATCTACTTGCGGCAACATCATATATCGGAGTTGTGATGAGGGCAATGGACTCTCAAGGGCATGAAACCAATTACCATGGGATCATTAATAAAATCCTTGAATATACTTTTCATGAGAATAAGGAACTTCGAGTTGTTTTCTTTTATTGTGATTGGTTTGATAACAATCATGGAACTTGACAAAACCAATTTGGCATAGTGGAAGTCAAACACAATGAACAGTTATGAGGCCATAATACAGTTTCTTGCACACCAAGTGGAACAAGTGTATTCTCTACTTTATCCATGCAAAAATCTTAGAGCTTGGTTGGTGGTACATAAGGTGAATCCTCGTGAGTGATTGTACACTCCTAGAGATGATGGTTATCATGATTGTGGAGACATTGAGGATGTTTACCAATAAGTTGCCAGAAAATTTCATCGTCGAGCCTGGTGTAGGACTTGACGACTTAGTTGGAGACGCTGAAGGTGTAGGGACTTCTAGTATGCAGAAATGAAAACGAAAACAAGACACGATGGAAGCTCTATGGGTTGGTTTAAGGAGTAGGGCATGTGATCCTGATGCTGATGAAATTTGAAACTTATTACAAGTAATGTTTTCTCCATGAAAGTGACATGAATTTTTTATATTTTCTATGCATATTTACCAATTATTTCTTGCAATAGGATGTCGTCGGACAAGGGGGCGAAGGGGAAGGGGAATGCTATGAGGGGTTCCTCACTCTGACACCAGATGGCTTTTTTCGTGGTCGCTTGTCAGCTGAGAGAAGATGCTCTCAGCTAGTGAGTCACTTGCCGGAGTTTCCGAGTCCTCTGTGGCTTACCATTGCAACGAGGAGGTAAATTTCAATATCCAATCACAAATTCTTAAATTTCACTTACCGAGTAAACTTTTTTATGAATCTTTTAGTTTTGCAGTCTGAGTTAGAGTCTTACCGAGAGGCTACAGCACCACTGGCGCGTAGTGAGCCCATGGTGTTGTCTGGACACTCTCCTGGGTCGGCTGGCCAGCCCCATAGTGGTGACCAACCTTCTGGCTCGGTTGGTCACGTTTCAGGCTACAACAGTAACCAACCTTCTAGGTCACTTGATGTGGCGCCGTAGCAAAGACAACGAATGAGGAGGAGCCATTTTGTGGGTCCTCCTCTGGTTTCGAGAGAGCGGGTTGTGATTCGCCCGGTCGAAGACAGGTTAGTAAATCATATAGTGTTCACTTTAGTTTGTTTGCAGTTCTAATCCAATGCTTAATGAGTTAGCAAATGTCTTGCAAATCTTGGTACGATTTTCCCCTCACTACGATAGACGCCACAGACCAGTGAACAGTATCATTGGGTCTTTAGTGCGTATGCACGATCTCAGTGTCATCGATGGAGTGCCAGCTACGTCGTGGGACAACTACGCTCACGCCCCTAACCAGGTCCACGATAACATTCAGGAGGCATATGCACTATCTGAGCGTCATCGATTTTATGGTAAGTATGTTAAATAAAAATTATAAGTTTCAATTCTTGAACTATCTTAAATTATTAATTTTTATCTATTAAATTGTGTTTCTTATAGGAAAGGTATTGTTTAGTGGATCCGAGCCAGCAGATGGAGCATGCAGGCTTGTGTTCCACATAAAAGCTCAAAAGCTTGTCACGCAAGTGTTATCCAATGCTTGTAATCAAGCTCTAGACGAGTATTCGAAGAGGAACCAACGGGAGCTGAGAGCATTTTGAGAGGCCAGAGAGGCCCCCGACACGTACTTGACAGTGGAGCAGTACACAGGGGTAAGTTTTTTGTGTTTAATTTTATTTCTATTAGTTTTGTTAACAATATTTTAAAAAAACTACAAATTCGTGCAGGCCAGTGTAAGCTAGTGGGAGGGCTGACACGACGATTATCGAGCCCTCTGTAGGCTTTGGGTTAGCGATGATTTCGTCGCTAAGTCCAATAGGGCTCGAGAGTGCAGAGGGTTAGACGGGAAGCACAACATGGGTCTCGACGATCACTTGCGTTTAGCTAAATGCATGGTAAGTTTGTATTTCTTCTCTCTATTTTTTTCATAATATACTTATTCAATTCTACTAACATGTATTTATAGTAGCGCGGGATAGGAGTGGAACCGAGTGCTACCCAGGTGTGGAAGAGAGGTCACAGGGGTGATCCTTCTTAGCCTGGGCAGTGCAGTCAGGTCGCAGCTGAGCGATAGGTATGTTTTTCAAAATTCTTAAATTTAATTGTAGCTACTACTATTGTGTAACTTGCACGGTTTCCTTGTTTATTAGGCAAGGTATGGGCAGGAGGCCATGAGGATACACGGGGAACAATTCGATTGGGAACATGAGCCAATCGTTCCTCTAGCCGTGTATTCGTGCGGAGGCGGAAAAGCCCATGGAAGGTAAGTTGGTCTTCGTTTTATTGTTTTCAATTCCAGAAAATTCAATTTAATATTAATAATTATTATTTTTCTAGGCTTGCCATCTTAGACGGAGTTGTCGACTTGAGGGAGGCGCAACTCTCGAGAGGCAGCACCACACAGGCTTCAGTCGTTGGCACGTCGAGTCGTTGGGTCTCACAAAGAGACCTAGAGGTCCAGGCAATTTGACAAAGCTTTGAGGAGAAGCTTGAATGGCAAGAGGAGGTGCACAGGGCTGCGATGGAGTATCAGGCCAACTACATGGCCCAGATGTAGTCGGCAATGGAGGTAAGAGATATAAACTAATGTAATTCAAATTCATCGCATTTTGTTAATAGGTAACCTCTAATGTTTGCAAAGACAGACCCTACCTCGACAGCTCAAGCAACAGATCTAGATACTGCAGTCGCAGCCACCGCCACCGGTGCAAGAGCCCACACCGCCATAGGTGCCTTCTCTGGAAGTTTAGGTAACAAAAAGTTCAAATTATATTCTTACATAAACTAACATAGTCAAATGCAACTCAACTAAGCTAAATTAAGCTAAATATGATCAATTCTCACTTATTTAAGCAGTTCTTGTCAAAAATGAAGTTTGAAACTTATAAACATGTCTAACTATTCATGTACATTGCAAGGATCGGCGGCGGAGGCTCAAACTCCATCGCCATGGCTACCGGCACCTGAACGGAGTCACGAAAATGATGCCTTGGGCTCCGGAGGTAGTAGAGGGGCTAGTGTATAGCCCCTTTGCTTCGTTTTTTAGTCTTTATGGTGTGTTGGAGAAATTTGTGATGTGTGATGATTATTATGTGATACTTGATGTTGTGTTTCTGCTGTTCTATACTGTGATATATATATATATATATATATATATATATATATATATATATATGTTTCGGTGTTTTTGGCCATTGTGCCGGGTAGTTAGTTTCTGTTTTTTTTTAATAGAAACCCAAATTTACGTTGCCTTTTATGATGGCTTTGGCCATCATAAATGGACCATATTCCTGCAGTGTCTAGTGAAGGTTCTAATAGGATGGATAAATAATTAATTGTGGTAGTGTGACACACACCTAAGCAATCTTTTCTAAAGGGTAAAGTTTTCCTAGTAAGGGTTAAATTACGAGAAGGTCTACTCCTACTGTGCTCTAAGTATACATATGAATAGCCTAAAAATGTACACATCGTAACACCCCAGCTACTACGAGCCTGGCGGTCGTTACTTCTGGCAGCTCACTAGGACCACAGACTAGCCCCATAGACCAACACTAGTCTTTTTGTGCATTTTGTCCTCACTCGTGCGCACCCGGGAAAACTTCCCGATTGGTAACCCATCTGTAAATTGCTCCGGCCAAGCATGCTTAACCTCAGAGTTCTTTGCAGGTGAGCTTCCAAAAAAGAAGGTATACCTTGGTGGTATGAGTATTCTATCAATCCTATTAAGACTTGAGCTAGGATGTCACACACATGAACATGTTCATGGTGAATACTAGGTGTACCTCTGTAAAAACCAGAATGATTACCGCTAAGAGCCTGTGACATAGCCGAAAGTGGGGGAGTACAAAGGACGGACAGAGATGTCACCACCTGTCGCCTACCCCTATAACCTATGGGTTTACAAGACATTTAACGCTAATTAAGTATCTAAGCATCACACTTGCATGTTAAGTAAATATCTTAAGAGTCATGGTACTAATATCTTCTTAAGGTAGTGACTAACATAAACATAGTTGAACCAATGTTGGAACCAATCACTATATTACTCATACTAACATATTCTCATTATTACCTAATTACACTATAGTGGAGGTGTATAGTGGTTATGATAACATAATAACGACATTCCTATGGAATCGTAGTGACATCTACACTTATACATACATGGACTCCACAATCAAACAAGAAACGTTGTTTCCAAGCATATGAATAAAGAGAGACTAATGGATATATGTAACACCCTCATTTTCATGCATCATTCCCTGCATACATTCGTATATGTGTCTAACATTAATCCACAAAAAAGGAACAAGTTTAAAATGATTTAGAAACAAAACCGCACTTAAGAATTCTAAAAAGTGAGGACTAGTCCGATTTTGGTGCGAACTAGTCCGATTTCTCTCTGACCTCGTTCGGACTTGTCCGTTTTTTGCCGCGGACTAGTTTGTTTTTGCCTCTGGATACTTTCAGACTTGTCTGGCTTAGTGCGGACTAGTCCGGTGTTCCAAATCCATGGAGATTTCGCTAAGTCCCTGGACATGTACGGACTAGTCCGATCTTCCAGCAGACTTGTCTGTTTTCCTCTCTGACTAATGTCAGACTTGTCCGATTTTTGGCCAGACTTGTCTAATTTTTCCTCTGGATAAGTTTGGACTAATGTCAATTTGATGGGAAATCCTATGGTAGGAAGTTTACTAGATTTGTTTAACCACCCTTGTCACCTGGAATTCATGATAGAGAGTCGGGAAGGGCTTTTAATCTTTCTACTTCGCTTAATTAATTGGGATGGGAAAATAACTATACATTTAATTATGCATTAATGAGATTATGATTAATATGAACTAGTTAATATGATATGGTAATGGGTGATCTAAGTAAGCCTGGTATGTGGATGGGTTGGATGTTATGGTGGTTTGCTTGCTTTAGATCTAAGGACCAGTTCATGCAAGAATAAGCCAGGACTACAGTGCCACCATGAGGCCAAGTATGGGTGCGGCGTAGATGATTAATTAGGGTTTTGTCAGTGCAATTTGGACCATTAAGGATGCTCGGGGAAGGGGTAGTCGGATTGGGTTTGTTGATGATTGGTGGGACTACCCTGGGATCCGAATGGCTCAAGAGGGGGCCCTTGGTTGAAGATGTGCTCAGTTGGAGGCATCGCCACCGGTGAAACCTCAGTGGGGTCTAAATAGGCTAGTAATCCCTTTGTAAAGACTATTTTGTGATCTCTTGGCCACACACCAATGGAAGTGTGAGACGGCATAATAGATGTTCTAGTCATCGAAAGATGATGAAACCACAAACACGTGGGTAAAGTGGTACAAACTCTGCAGAGTCTAATAAAACTATCATGATAGCCGTGCCCCTGGTTATGAGCAGTATGACCTACATGATTAGAGGGAACTTGGTATTGGGATGGATTTTGGGATAGTTTGGTAATGGTTATGCTTGATAATATGGTTATGGCTGGTTATGGATTTAATGCTGGTATTGGATATGATTAATGATAATGGTGAAACCTGGTATAATGGTTGATGGATATGGAATATGTACTTGTACTATGATATTACTTATGGTTTATGATGGGATTACTTCACATAAATGTAATATATCGCTTTTCAAATGTTTTAATGTACTTTTTAGCACTTAACCTTTATTATATTCGTCATTTGATCAGATACATGTCATACTTTCCACACTTGCTGAGTACAACATGTACTCACCCTTGCAATTCCCCCACCAACAGTTGCAGGTCAGGATTGGGAGTATAATGGTCATAATGCAGAGTTCTAGGCCATGTCTACCGTCAGCTTTGCCTGTGGAGTGTTTGAGTTGCGCTATCCCATATGCCTATTTGCTTAGTTGCTTATTAGTTTATTTCCATTGCATTAGTTGAAACATGTCATTAAAAAATCATTAGAACTTGTATTCAAGGATACTATGAATTGTGTAATAAAAGTACTTAATCAATCTTGTTATGTGGTAATTGTCTGTATATCATTTGTGATGCACTTGTGTATGTGTGTTGAACATCATGGGCACACATATGCGTTCACTTGGTTCATTTTCGGAACCGGGTGTCACAATATATTAAATAGCATATTGTCACAAATAAAGGAAAAGATACATGAGCCATACTTTTCTATGAGACCTATGTGTGCTGAATACATTGGCTTGTACTGAATACATTGGCTTTGATGATATAAGTTCTAAAATCCTGCCAAAATACCCCTTTTTAGCCAGGTCCGACTCTAGCTCCGAGCTTCTGCAAGGTCCGACAATAGGTCCGACTTGCCTTGTCAAGGTCCAACATGTTTTTAGGTAGCTCCCGTGAGCTTTGTTTTTAGCTCTGGCATGTCTTTGATAGCTCCGGCATGTCTTTGTTAAGCTCTGATATGTTTTGCTAGGTCTGACTTATGTTAGTTAGCTCGACATGTTTTTCTAGCTCTGGCACTAGGTTGTACTAGCTTTGGTACGCTCCGGCGCTAGGTTGTACTACCTTCGGTAAGCTCCGGCGCTAGGTTGTACTAGCTTTGGTAAGCTTTGGCTCAAGCTCCGGTTAGCTTTGGCAAGATTCGAAGCTTGATCGCAGTGGTTCTGCTTTTAACTTGCAATGATTTGAACTTGCTTTACATTGTTTGGAAAGATTGCTTGGTATTCATTTGCTAAGTTTTTGGTGCGTTTTGGTTGATATGGTTGATATCGTTTTACTGTGGTTTTGCAATGTTCTTATGTGAGGTGCTCACGTAAGGTGTTGTGTTCAGAACTAATTTGAGTCAAGTTGCGGACTTGGGATCATACGGATTGGTTGTTTATTCATGTGCAGGTGTTGCTTGAGTTCAAGACATGGCTGGTGACGGGATCCGTTGAACTAGTCATAGGGAGAAGATGAGGTTCAACAACCAAGTTCGGGAGTGATTGTGGTTGAGTTGATCGGGAGGTTGCGCAGCATGTTTGAATCAAGAACAATGCATATGAAGGTATCGTGGACGTTGTTGGAAGATGTTTGCACATGTGCAAGGAGTGCATGAACGTGGTTTCCTGATTCCGAGGCGTGATGAATAGATGTGGACTAAAAAATTGGTCGGAAAGGTCGAACCGTCTAGGTCATGGACTCAGACTGTGGCTGAGACGTGTTTGACTCAAATATGGAATGCTTTGAGTTGGTTATGATAGGATTTCGTGTGGATCACGAATTTGAGTTGTTTTAGGAATGTGGGATACATTCCTAAGGTGTTTGGAAGTCTTAAGATTGATTCTATCTGTGTATAGAAGAGTCTTGAGCAGTTATGGAAAGTTTCGATTCGTGATTTGAGTAAGATTAGAGTCCTAGTTGAGATTGGGTTCGCCTAAGTGCTTGTTATATAAGCAAGGGATGCCAGAGCTCATGGTGCACGATTTTTGGGGTTGTTCCTCTTGTGGTTTGATCAACAAAATTTGTAGTTTGAAGGAACTTTTGTGCCTTGTTCGTCCGACTTGTTCCAGACAAGTTTTTCTCGTCGAGTTTTCTGCACAACACTACCTTTCTTAGGTGATTTTATCATAACTCGAGTTTTACAGATCCAATTGACGTGATTCTTTTTGATTTGTCTTCAAAACTTGATTATCTATCATTTGTCAAATTTTCACAGTCATTGGATTTTTTGGTTTCTGATCTACACGAGTTTCTTTGCAGTGTTCTAGAACTGTTTTTCTCGGGTAGAACAGATTGACCTTTTTTCGATCTTTCGATCGTAACTTGAGTTTCTCTTGACGGTTTTGAGTGATTCTTGTTGGGTCATCTTCATGAATTGATTCTCTCTGATATCTATCACTTTTGTCATGGTGAAACACATTTATATTAGTCCAACACATGATTTCTTTAACAAATCATTTTTCTGCCGAGGGGTTTTTATTGCTTCCGCTGAAAAAGTTTTAATCTACCATTCACCCCCCTCTGATAGCTTTTCATGTGCTCTTCGATCCTACAATTGGTATCAGAACCACGGTGCTCTAATCTTTGGGATTTGCACGTGTTTTGACTAATCATCTTGGAGAAATACTCTGCAAAACCTTGTGTCTTTAGTGGTATTGATTTTCAGGTTTGGAAGGCATGTATGGAAGCCTTCATCGAGGCTCAAGGCTTCGCAATATGGGAGAAGGTGTACAAGCCTTACGAAGTGTTGTCAAATGATCAAGTTACAGCTACAAATCTGAGAGATGCCGATAACAACAACAAGGCTCGGAACTTGATCATACAAGGATCAACTCAAAGCGACTTCCATCGTGTTGCACACCTACGATGTGCATATGATGTGTGGAAATCACTTTGCGACTACTACGAAGGATCTAACACGATCAAGGAGGTAAAACAAGATATGTTCAAAAAGGAATACATGCATTTTGAGATGCAACCCAGTGAGTCCATTGATGACCTCTTTGCTCGTTTTAATAAAATTATCAGCAACTTGTGTAGCGTCAATGTTAATTTTTCAGATGCTGGAAATGCTAGGCAATTATTAAGTGCATTGGACATGTCAATTTGGGAGATGAAAGTCACAACCATTCGTGAATCTACTGTCATGAGTACACTTACATTAGATGTTCTTTATTCTAAATTGAAAACTCATGAAATTGATATCATCTCACGTAAGAACCCCAACAAGTCTCTTGCATTTGTTTCTCAACGTGATATGCCTAGCTCCGGCCAATCTTCATCTTGTGGTACACTTGCTTTATTGTCCTCTCTAACCCTTGAACAGATTGAGGACTTTCCAGAGGAGGAGTACGTCGGTACCCTGCGTACTGGGTACCCCATGGTACCGCAAGAAGTGCATGAGAGTTCCACCTGTTAAAGCTAAAGGTATCCTCAGGCCCCACATCATACTACACCGGACCCGCATCTCTCATATGGGTAGCTCCAGGGATTGACACATGTAATGTAAGTCCGGAGCTAAACTCCCAACACAGGAAAGCTCTGCAGTCAACACGTGCATAACAACCTCAGACCTAACACCCAGTAGAGGGAAGCTCCGATGCTGACACGTGTATAGTGGTTCCGGAGCTACCTCCCCGCAAGGGGAAGCTCCAAAGCTGCCACATGTGGAGCATCCGAACGTACACCACAAACGAGTACTCTGGCGGATCTCCAATAGCACGGACATTTAAGGAACAGTTAAATCAGCAGTTACCAAACCTAATTACGGGTCATTAATGTTGTATTAGTGACACACAATCAGAGCACAGTTAATAGGGGTAACGCAACCATTAAGACATGTTACCACACTATTAACCACGCTTAATACTCATAGACAGTGTATTAGGCTACTAAATACGCCAGGGCCACATGTTGGGCCAAGCAAACATTGTAACGGTCAGTCCTTGGATTATAAAGGATTGCGCCGCACGATACAAGGACAGGCCGAACCAGGCACTATGCATACTAGTGACACTCAATACAACAACAAGTACCCTGTGGAGTAGGGTATGCCGCTCAGGCGGCCCGAACCAAGAAAAATCCCTGTGTCTCCATCTTGATCTTGATCTCCGCGCACCACAACAGAAACAAGAACCTCTGCGGGCTACACTTTAGTAGTACAGAGGGAAGTGTCGTAGCAACACTTCGACATTTGGCGCGCCAGGAAGGGGGTGCCTGACAGTGCAAGATGGTGAATTCCGCTGCAGGATCTTCCACCAGCAACCGCGCTGAACAACCTGCTGGAGGCAATCCCTCCAATGTGCAGCAACCAGCGGGTGCTATTGTTCCAGAAGGCATTATGGCACCACAGCCACCATCTGTTCCTGCAAACAGTGATGGGTGATAAGATGGGGCATCTGCATCGATCACCGCATCGACAAACAACAACCCTAAGCACATGCTCATTGTCGCACGAGCTCTTCTACAACACCCACCACCTCCAGGAGCACCCCAGGGTGCTATGGAACAGTGGAGAGCTGATGTTGACCATCTGGTTGCAGCTGCAGCAGCTGGCATCAGCAATCAAGGTCCTCCCCCTTCGGGGCAGGAACCATCACAATGACGAATCTTGTCAGGCCGACTTGGTCCACAAATCTCGCAGCATAGAAGACGTGTTGCATCCCAGTAGGTGACCTCACCGCCTTACGGGGCACGATGCACCCACACCATCACCAGGATTCCGACTCATGACCTACGGTCGGAACTTGATCGCTGTTATCGACAGCAGGATGGCCACGTCCATATCGAGCGAAAGGCTAGAGGCTCGGGACAACCCTGCTCCTCAGGGAGTAGGAGGAGGTTGTTCTGCCCTGGCCATGCACTTATGCATGGTTAGATGGCCACAAAAGTTCCAGCCTCATTTACCGTAGAAATTCGACAGGACTATCAACCCCAATGAATTTCTTCAAATTTACTCCATTGCTATACTTGCAGCGGGGGGTGATGAGGCCGTGATGGCCAACTACTTCCCAGTGGCCTTAACCAGAACCACTAGGTCCTAGTTATGAGCTTCCGGCCTAACTCCATCAACAGTTTGGCAGAGCTATGCCAACAGTTCACTGCTAATTTCGGGAGCTCATACACTCGACATGGCACTGAACTGGACTTTTTTGTTGTCCAGCAAAAAATAGGAGAGTCGCTGCAGTCCTTCATCCAGCGATTCTCTCAGGTACGCAATACCATCACATCAATCTCGAGTGCCTATGTTATTGTTGCATTCAGACAGGGCGTTCAGGACAAAAAGATGTTGGAGAAGCTGGCAATCAAAGAAGTCACCAGCATCACGGAACTCTTCAGCCTAGCAGACAAATGTGCTAAAGCTGCGGAGTGCCGTTAGATGCACTCCAAGCCAGCTCCGGAGGCCATCAAAAAGTCGTCCAAAGCTGAAGCCACTACTTCCGGCAGTGGCAAAAGGAAAAAGAAGCCCAATGGCAAGAAAAAGCCATCGGCCGGCGCACCTACTGCTGCAGTTGTTGTAGCTCCGAATGACCGGGGGCCACGCCCCGAGAAACGACCTCGACCATCATCAGAAGATGGTGGCAGCTCCAAAGTATAGTGTCTGATCCACAAGACGAACAAGCACGGTCTTGATGAATGCTGAGAGGTCCAGAACCTTGCCGAGCGCTACAACAAGCACCGGGAAGAAGCTCCTTTCTGCCAGCGAGAAGGAAAACGAAAAGTCGATGAAGCTCCAGCTGAGGAGGAGCTAGGTTGTTTTTAGGACCCAAAGAAGGTCCTAAAAGCTTTCTACAACACCATCTATGACGACTTTGATGTCTCTGATAACGAGCGTCAGAAGACCCTGAACACCATTTATGGTGGTTCTTGGGACATCACCTCTCGCCGCATCCTCAAGACAATGCGGCGGGACATGGCCGCTGCAGCTCCAAATGCTATGGCGGAGCCTCATCGAAAGTGGATGGACACTCCCATCATTTTTGATGCTTCAGACTGCCCTCGCAACATGATCGGAGCTGACCAACTCTCGTTGATGGTGTCTCCGACCATTAACAATATCCAACTTCACCATGTAATGGTGGACGGAGGTGCAGGGTTGAACCTCATAAGCTTCAAAGCCATCGTCAAGCTCCATCTCCGACCTTCGGACCTTCACCCATCTCGACCTTTCTCTAGGGTAGGTCTGGGGGTCATCACCCCTCTTGGTTCCATCGCACTCCCAGTGACCTTCAGGACTCGGGAGAACTACAGAACTGAGAAGTTAGTCTTTGACATCGCGCAGATCAGTCTGCCATTCAACACCATTTTGGGCAGGCCTGCCTTGTACAGGTTCATGGCCGCCGCCCATTATGGTTACAAGTGTTGAAGATGCCAACACCTGCGGGCGTTCTTCGGATCCGCGAAGATCGCACTGCAGGAATCACTACATTGGAAGAACTCTATGCGCTTACTACAGCGCAGGAGGAAGCATCCGGTAAGGAGCGAGCTCTGAACCCTCCGAGCATTCATCATCGAGGCTCTACCTCCGCACCTCGTGTGCAGCCAAGCGGCGACACCGGCATTCCCGTGAAAGTCATCCAAATTGGTTCCGATGCTGCTCAGACTACCCGTATATCGGGAGGTCTGAACAACAAATAGGAACTTGCGCTTATCACTTTCCTCTGGGCTAATGTCTACGTGTTTTCCTGGCAACCGTCGCAAATGCCTAGGATCCCTAGGGAGGTGATTGAGCACAATCTGAAGATTTATCCCGACGCACGACCTGTACACCAGAAGCCCCAGAAGCAATCAATCGAGTGGCAAAACTTCATCCGACGGGAGATCAAGAAGTTGCCCGAAGCTGGTTTCATCCGGGAGGTGTTTCATCCTAAATGGCTGGCAAACCCAGTTGTGGTTCCCAAGGCTGGCGGGAAGCTTCGGATGTGCATCGACTACACCACCTTAAATAAGGCATGTCTAAAGGATCCATTTCCACTACCTAGGATAGATCAGATAGTGGACTCCACCTCCGAGTGTGAGCTATTGTGTTTCTTAGATGCATATTCTGGATATCTTCAAATCCAAATGTCTAAGGAAGATGAAGAGCATATTGCCTTCATAAAGTAGACGGATTGTATTGTTATACTTCCATGCTGTTTGGTCTCAAAAATGATGCTTCAACATTTGTGCGAGCTATGTACAAAACATTTGGAGAGCTAATCAGAGACACGGTGGAGGTGTACGTTGATGACATCGTCGTGAAGATCAAGAACAAGGAGTCACTCCTTGACAATTTATAAGCTGTCTTCGACAAGTTGCGCATCACGCGCACCAAGCTGAACCCGGACAAATGTGTCTTATGGGTTAGCTCCGGAAAACTTCTAGGTTTCTTGGTTACTCACCGAGGAATTGAAGCAAATACGGCGAAGATCAAGGCTATAGAAGATATGCGACCCCCAGCCCGCATCAAGGATGTCCAAAAATTAACTGGATGTCTAGCTGGGCTCAGCTGGTTCATCTCAAGACTGGCAGAACGGGTGCTACCATTCTTCAAACTCTTGAGGAAGTCCGGAACATTTCATTGGTATGAAGAAGTAGAAAAGGCGTTTCAAGAGCTGAAACAGCTCCTCATCACGCAACCAATCTTGGTAGCTCCAACTCCTGGTGATCCTTTACTACTCTACATTTCTGCAACTACTGAAGTTGTTAGCATGGTCCTGGTCGCGGAAAGACCGGAACCGCACTAAGCCCAGGAGCTTAGACCCCCCCAGGAGGGTCCGGAGTTACCTGAAGGCATGTCTGGGTCCTAGCCCCAGACATGAAACCTCAAGGAAAATGCTAGGAGATCAACCTCACTCACCTGAGGGGGTTCACCTAGCCGACCAAGATGATTTAGATCCTTCTAACAAGGTCCGGGTCGAACAAGAAGAAGTTTTGGACCCCTCCGGGAGGGTCCACGAAGCTCAGCAAAAAGTTTCGGACCCCTCCGGGAGGGTCCGGGTCGATGGAGAAGAAGCTTCGGGCCCCTCTGAGAGGGTCAGGGCCGTCCAGTGCCCAGTATACTTTATCAGTGAAGCACTCCATGATGCCAAGACAAGATACATTGAGGTGCATAAGATGCTTTATGCAGTTCTTATTGCCTCAAGGAAGATTCATCACTACTTCAAAGCCCACAAAATATTAGTGGTAACTTCTTTTCCACCGCGTGCTATTTTGCATAACCCTAACTCTACTAGGAACATAGCAAAGTGAGCAGCGGAGCTGGCCGAGTTCGATATTGAATTCGTGTCACGACAAGCAATCAAAAGTCAAGCTTTGGCTGACTTTGTGGTGGAATGCTCTTCCTCTCCATCAAACCCTGGGGGCCACAGTGGGCAGAAACCAGAACCCAAGGTTCCGGTATTCACCGAGCCTCACTAGACTCTCTACTTCGATGGCTCCATGCAGAAGCAGGGGGCCGGAGCTGGAATCCTTGTCCTTGCTCCGACTCGGGAGAAGGTCAAGTACATGGTGCACCTTGACTTCAGGGCGACCAACAATATGGCGGAGTATGAAGCTCTCATCTGTGGACTCAAGGTGGCACTATCTTATGGTGTCAAATAGTTGTTGGTGAAGGGTGATTCACAACTCATCATCAAACAAGTCAATGGTGAATGCTGCTGTAACAATCCCCAACTAGCTGCTTATCTTCTTAAAGTCCAGAGGCTCCAGAAGGACTTCAAAGTCCTGGATCTCCACCATGTACAACGTCTTCATAACGCTGAAGCTGATGAACTCTCGACGAAGGCTTCAACCGAAGCTCTAGCTCCTGACAAAATCTTCATCCGGAGGTTGTCAAGACCAACAGCTCGGCTTGCCGAACTGAGTGAAGGGGGCGAGACCAGCACCTCAAAGCTGGCGGTCCCAGTGTCCCTATTACCATGGTGTCCACCAAGGGTCGTAGGTGTTGTCGGAAGCTCCAAGCAACCCAGCACGCAAGACATAGAAGCTCAAGTTAGCCCCGATGCATGGATCTCGGAGATCCGAAGCTACTTCAAAGACAATATCCTTCCTGAAGACAGTGTATCCGCTGACCGGATTGTCAGATTGGCTAAAAGATACATGTTGGTAGAAGGGGATCTCTACCGGCGTGGTACCAATGGTATCCTAATGTAGTGCATTGCAAGGGAAGAAGGTCGCGAGCTCCTTGCAGAAATCCATGGAGGCGAGTGTGGGAACCATGCTTCTTCCCGCACGTTTATTGGTAAAGCCTTCCGGCATGGCTTTTACTGGCCTATAACACTCTAGGATGCGGTTGAGCTAGTGAAAAAGTGTGAAGCGTGCCAATTCCAAGCAAAGCAAATTCACACACCAGCTCAATCACTACAAATGATACCTCCTACATGGCCATTCGTTGTGTGGGGTATGGATATCTTGGGACCATTCCCAAAACCGTCGGAGGTTACAGGTTCCTGTATGTCGCCATCGACAAGTTCACCAAGTGGTCGGAAGAACCTCCAGTGGTGACGATCAACAAGCAATCAGCAATCAAGTTCTTGAAGTCCATTGTATGCAGATTTGGAGTTCCAAACAAAGTCATAACTGACAATGGAACCAAATTCACAAGTGCTGCATTTCAAGAATATTGTGAAGACCTCGACATCCAACTCAGCTATGCCTCAGTAGCTCACCCAGCAAGTAATGGCCAAGCCGAGAGAGCAAATGCAGAAATCTTAAAAAGACTCAAGATGTTCACGTATGAGCGCCTGAAAAAGCATGGAGCCAACTGGATGGATAAGCTTCCATCCACATTGTGGGCGAACAGGACAACTCCAAACCGGTCAACTGGGGAGACTCCCTTCTTCCTAGTGTACGAAGCTGAAGCAGTCCTTCCTCCGGAGATTACCTTGGGGTCCCTCCGGGTCTGGACCTTCGAGAAAGCCGTGCAGGACCAGCTCCGGCGTGAAGACCTTGACCTCGTCGACGAGGGAAGGTGCCAAGCAGCTGTTCAGAATGCACGTTATCGCCAAGCACTCCGGCTCTATCATAAAAGGCATGTGCGAAATCGACATCTTGAAGAAGGTGATCTAGTACTTCGGAAGATACTAACTCGTGAAGGAATGAACAAACATTCCCCAAGCTGGGAAGGTCCCTTCCGAGTGATCAAAGTATCCCGGCCCGGATAAGTTCACTTGGCAACTGAGGATGGGACTCCGCTTCCCAATCCTTGGAACATCGAGCACCTATGTAAGTTTTATGCTTAGAATCACAGAGGTGAGTCTGTAATTACACACAATTTATGTTATAGAGTCGCTATACAAAGATGGGTAGGTCCTCCGGGAGAACATCTGGACCCCTCCGGGAGGGTCCGGGAAGTTCAAGTGCACTTTATACAGTCATAGCACTATAAGTGTAGCTACCTACCCGGGGTTAGTTCAAGTTGTATAGCGCAATTAGCTTGGTCCCGCACCCTAAGTGTGTCCTTGTCTCCTCTGTAATTCGGACCTATAATAAAAGACATTGTTGTGTGAAAACAGACTCCATGTGCATTTATTTTTGTACAAGGCTCGACATATCAAACTACTATTTTACCCTGCTTTTCTATAATGAAGTTGTGCAATTCTTTTTGAGTTTTAGTCTAAGTAATTCACATGTATTACAAGTTTTATTGATGGTCTCTTTGGATCCTAACATTGCTGCTTAGTCTACTTGCCTGAACGCCAAGCCAACATAGGTCCGGAGCATGCTATCAACTTAGCCTGGTCTTGCACCCTAAGTATGCCACTCTACCTACATTCCGGGGGGCCTCAGTAGAGTGAGTACTAAAAAAGGCATGCGGACCTAGAAAGAACATACTGATATACTTTTTATCATGTCGAGTTTTTTCGGATCTAGAACTCAGATAAGAACAATAAGTCACAAACTATTTATAGACAAGAGGACGAATTTTATTCTTTTCTTGTATTTAATGTGCAGGAAAAACAGAAATTCATAGCGATGGTGGACGACGCCGGAGCTACTAAGCTCCAACATCCTCTAAGGGGGCCCACCATCAACGTTTTATGTGTTGGCAGTGGGTATCGTCGGAGCTACTAAGCTCTGATAACCCCAGGGGGCCTACCTTCAATGATCCATGCATTGACATCGGGAGCTACTGGACCTATTAAGCTCCGATAAATCCCAGAGGGCCCACCGTCGACATGTTATATGTTGATGGTAGGTGCTGCCGGAGCTACCAAGCTCCAGCAGCCAAAGTGGACCAGCTATCGACGTACCAGAGATAAATACTTCGGACCTAAAATCTACAAGTTCGAAGCGTTCAAGTCATCAACATGTTGTCAAATCCTTTTGGTACATGTACACACTACAATTGTGCACATATACCAGGGGGTCAACAAGACAGAGCACAGTATATTGAAGACAAAATAACAATAAAGTGAAATTCATGGCAAAGTGGATTTCATTAATTCGAAGCACTGGATTACAAAATTGGGATTATAGCAGAAGCCAAAAGAATAAAGTCCTAGCTACCGGAGGATCTAAGTCCTGCAGAAGAATGAGGCGACTTTCTTGGCAACTTCTTGGACGCTGGCCTTGGCAGCGTCCTCCTCTTCAGCAGCGGGACCCTTGAGTACTGGGTCCAGGGAGAATTGGGGGTCTCGGGTCACATAGCACATCAGCACATATTCTACAACGTTCGTAGCTAAAGACTTCCCCTTTGTCTCCAGCTGATCCACAATGACGTTGCCAATCGCGTCGAGTTTGCCGCTAGCAGCATGGAAGGCCACTAGCGCTCAGTCAAAGTCGAGATCATGATTGTATGGACGTACAGGACTGAAGCCTAGTGGTGTCATCACGTCGTTGGCTCACCCCAAGAAGTCTCATACTTGAATGGACTCCGTCTCCCTCAAGCTCTGCAGCTCCTCCAGTGACCTCCGGGCGGCCGCAAGCTACGAGCCTTCCCGAGCGAGGCGCTCAACCACTTTGGCATGCTGCTACATATTCTCAACAACTTGCTTCTCACGATCAGTCAGCTCTGTCTCCCGGAGGTGGATGCGGTTCTGCCTTTCCGCCAGGTCATTTTCCCTGCCTCTCACTTTCCCTTCCCTGGTGGCAACATCAGCTTCTCTTTTCGAGAGCTCCTGCCCCAGCTTCCAGTACTTCTCCTTTTCCTCTTTACTCCATAGATCCAGCTTTTTGCTGCGATCTGCCAAATTCTATTCACCCAGAGTAAATTTCTGGGTGACCTCCGCCTTCCTCTTCAAAATAACCTCCTGCTGCTCCAGGAGCTTCTCTTCCCTAGCATCAAGGTATGCCCGGCACTTCTGGAGAATCTCATTCAGTGCAGTAAGATTGGTGTGACACTCATCAGTTGCTTCACTCCTCTCTTTAGCACTCTCGAGAATATCTCAAGAATTAGCGTCGAGGGCCCTGATGGTGGCTTCCTTATCCTCCAGCAGCTTGTCCCAGTACTCCATACGGGTCGTCTCCCTTTTTACCCACTCCTTCTGATCAGCCAACCTTGTCTGTGCAAGCCTGGTCTCGAAGTGGAGTCTTTTGCGCCAATGCCTCAAGGTGTGGCGCTCCTCTTCAAGTACCTTGCTCTCATGATCAAAGGCGAGTTGGACTTGCCGGAGACATGAGCAGACATTGTCTATGTAAAACGCGAAGAGGATAGGCTCTGGACCTGCTGGGATCAACTCCGCTGGTTCCAGAGGATTCTCCATCACAAAAATTGGGTCTTACTCTACAAGGGTGGTCCCCTGAGCCTCCGTAGCACTAGATCTACCCGTCGGGAGTTCTTTGGCTGCTGTTGAAGAAGATCCCACTGGGGGAATTTATGCTGCTAGAGCAGAAGTTGAAGGCCCTGCTTCTGGACCTTCAGTTGTTGGCCCCGCAGGTGGAGAGCCCGCCGCCACTTCTTCATGGTACTCCGGCTGAAGCATGGACACCACCGGAGCAGTTACCTCTGGGGCGACAGTGGAACCTTCACCCGGTGCCTCTACTACTGCCGGCTCAAGTACCGGCATGACAACAACTTTCGGTTCAGCGACCGGAACTTCAAGCCATTCCGGCTCAACAGTCGGACCTTCAATAACTTCTGGCCCGAGGGCCGGAGCTCCAACCATCTCTGGCACGATAGCCGGGGCTTCAATTGCCTCTGGCTCAGCGACCAGAGCTTCAATGACTTCCAGCTCAAAGGCCGGAGCTTCTGATATCTCTGACTCCGGCACTGGAGCATCAGCCTTTAGCACTATCACCGGAGGTGCATCTTCAACTTCTCCCCGTGGTCCGGCGCTACCACAGGAGCTTCCAACGATGACTCTGAATCCAAATCCACGACAGGTGGCGCCAGAGCCGCCATGACTTCTACCACCACTTGAGGAAGAGGCTCGGTAGTCGAAGCCGGAGCTTCAGCATGCGCAGTCACAGTCGCTGCAACAAATGATGAAGTCCCTGACTCCTTTCTCGACACCCTGGAAATAAAGAGATGAGAAGATTAAAGACACAACAAAAACAAAATTAGCATTTTAAGGCGAGCACACGATGCTTACCTAGGGATGCTACCGCCCCAGCCACCGCGGAACCTCTTCTTCTGAGGTCCAGAGACAGAGCCCACCAGGTCCAGTGAGACAACGACTTCGGACCTCAGTTGGGGACCACTTGCAGCAGCCGGAATCCTCTCGGCCAGAACTTCTCTTGTTCGGGAAGAACTCCCAGGCCTGGGGCTCTTAGCCGGTACTGAGGCCGGTGTTGACTGTCCGGAGCTAGCGCCTCTTGGAGACGCTTGCGCCAGAGAAGGTGTAGCCGCAGATGACCTCCCTCATTGGGAAGAAGGGGCTGTTGTAGAAGGAGCAGGCTTGACGGACCTCCCATCAGCGTGCTTCAGTTTCCTCTTCCGGCTGAAAGGTTTGGCCGGCTCCTTGCCTTTGCCCTTGCTGATGTCTTCAACCCTCTGGCTCGGGGCAGAGGCATACACTCCTTCAAAAGCTCTGGGGATTACAACCCAGGAGGTCCGACGTTGTTCTACCTCGCCAAGGTCGTCTAGCGCTGGCATCTTCCTCTGGAGCTCCCTGCTGATCTCTGGAATCATGTTCAAGGGTAGGAAAGCAGCCGGCGGAGCCAAGTCGTCGCCGTCGACTAGCCCATGCTGAAATTTCTTGAGATGAAGCTTCAGAGCTTCGTCATCCAAGTTGGACTTCAGCCCGGTTTTAATCCGGTCATCATCCATCACACTATTGAGGGCCCAGGCGAGCTTCTCCCTCTTCCTCAGTAGAGCCCACCTGTTGACCAAGAAATTTCTTAAGACAATCTGAGGGGTCACTCCACCCTCCATGCATTCTCGGATCCTGGTCAGGACGGGGTTAAATGCATATGACAGCTCCGGAACTACACTCTAGGCGTCAGTATCAACGTTGCAGAGTCCTTGGAACAGCTCCAACCTGTCGTGCTTCTCCACTACAATGATGTCCCAATCCTTCCTCTGGTCATCCCATTTGCCGGAAGGGAATGACTTCAAGTACTTGAAGGGGCATTTCTTGCACTTCACAAAATAGTAGAAGCCAAGAAGCTCAGTTCCCTTGTCGGTGGTGTGGACCGTGAAGAAGGTAGGGAACAACTCAATGCAGGGGGGACACCCACCCACATCTTGCAGAAGTGGACGAAGGTCACCACTAGGAGAAGAGAATGGGGGCCAAGATGATATAGCTGGAGACCGTAGAAATCCAGCAGCATTAAGAGAAAGCTTGAAAAAGGTGGGATCAATCCCACCATGGCATACGCTGGGAAGTACACCATGTCACCATTGCGATCCTTCTTGAATTGGAGCTTGCCTGCGCGGATCAAGTGGTTGAAGGAATCACTGGACCACCCCATATAGGTCCGAACCTTCATCAGATCATCCTTGCTCTTGAGGCAACTCTTGGGAAGACCCAACTCCATCGCGGCAAAGTGGAGCAAAAGAAAGGAAAGATAGGTGGAGTTTGGGAGTCTCTAAGCACGAGTTTGATCGAAAGCGTAAGGAGTCATCAAACCATGCATACTTTCCTTCTTAAGTAAGCCTCCGCGATGCTTGGATGGAAACCGCAACAAGAGCATGGTCACATTTCAAAAATCTACCCCGTCAATGATGAATGGGCCTGGGGCCACCCCGATGAAGAGATTGAGGTTATTACCTCAGGCGAACTGCTGTCATGATGGTTGGCGGGAAACCCAAAGGCGGCACCCAGACAAGGCGCTCGGAACAGGTACGGTTTTCGTATTGGAAACTGGCGACCTTCAATTGCGTGAGATCTGCACTCAAAGATCTCATCTGCCACATTCAAGACAAGCCACGCGGCGATGGTTTAACCATGGACCATCGCCCCAACAGCACATCAGAAGACCTTTGAAGTCACATCGCAGGAATCGAAGATGTCCCCACCTCTAGTAGAATAACTTAACCCAAATGATTTCTCCTAGAGGTGGGCCCGGGGGCCACTGTTGGTACCCTGCGTACCGGATACCCCATGGTACCGCAAGAAGTGCAAGAGAGTTCCACCTGTTAAAGTTAAAGGTCTCCTCCGGCCCCGCACATCATACTACACTGGACCCACATCCCTCATATGGGTAGCTCCGGGGATTGACACGTGTAATGTAAGTCCGGAGCTAAACTCCCAACACAGGGAAGCTCTGCAATCAACACGTGTATAACCACCCTGGACCTAACCCCCAGCAGAGGGAAGCTCCGGTGCCGACACATGTATAGCGGTTCCTGAGCTACGTCCCCGCAAGGGGAAGCTCCGAAGCTGCCACGTGTGGAGCCTCCGGACCTACACCACTAACGAGTACTCTAGCGGATCTCCAACAGCACAGACATTCAAGGGACAGTTAAAGCAGCAGTTACCAATCCTGATTACGAATCATTAATGTTGTATTAATGACACACAATCAGAGCACTGTTAATAGGGGTAACGCAGCCATTAAGGCACGTTATCACACTATTAACCAAGCTTAATACTCATAGACAGTGTATTAGGCTATTAAATACGCCAGGGCCACATGTCGGGCCAGGCAAACATTGTAACGGTCAGTCCTTGGATTATAAAAGGATTGTGCCGCACGATATAGGAACAGGCCGAACCAGGCACTACGCATACTAGTGAGACTCAATACAACAACACAACCCCCGCGGAGTAGAGTATTACGCTCAGGCGACCCGAACCACGTAAAAATTCCAATGTCTCCATCTTGATCTTGATCTCCGCACGCCCCAGCCGAAACAAGAACCTCCGCTGGCTACACTTTAGTAGTACCGGGGGAAGTGTCGTAGCAACACTTTGACATAGTACTTACTCTCTACTAGGTTCTCGAAAGCATTGCAAAATGTGAGAACTAGAAGGAGAGGAAGCTCCAAACCTCAACGATGTTTCAAATGTGGTAAGACAGGACATTTTTATTCAGATTGCCCTAAGCTTTCAGGTCCTACTTCCCGGGATGAAAAGAAAACAAGGACGAAGCACTCATCTGTAAAAGATACGAAGAAAACGAAGGGTTTTACAGGATGTCAATTGGTGAGCAATTTTATCTCCGCACTTCAAGAACTTGGCTCAAGCGATGTGGACATTGGAAGTGACGAAGATGGAGATGATTTGGTAAACTTGTGTTTCATGGCGGGCAAGTCAAGATCAAGTATGGAGGAGGCTGAACACAACAGCGACAATGAAGAGGTATGTCCTACTTGCGAAGAAATGTGTGATGCTATTTCTCATGCCACTATTATAGTTAAGAAAAAGGACAAAAAGCTTAGGGACAATGTTGTTAAAATTGATTCACTAGAATCTAAAATTAATCATTTGAAATCCTTGATTCCTAGTGATGATTCTTGTTCCTCGTGTGATTTAATATATGAACAATTGTCCTCATTAAGAAGTGTGCACACCTCTACACTTGATAAACTTGAGTTAGAAATTGAAAAGAACGAACAACTTGTTGCACTCAATGATAAAAACTTGAAAGATGCTAGCTGTTCTACAATTGATTTGCATTGTTCTACTTGTAATGATCTTGATAAGAAACTACAAGATGCTATGAATGAAATTTCTATGTTGAACAATGCTTTACGTTCCCATGAAGTTAAATATTGTTCCAATTGCAAATTAAAAGGAAAAACTTCATGTGAAAATTGCCTTGCTCTGTCCAATAAACTTGATGACATGCATAGGACATTAGATCGGTTTTGTAATGGGAATAAAAACCTAAACTTGCTGTTGAATTCTTCCAAGTCCTGTAATGATAAAACTGGTTTAGGTTTTGATTCTCATGCTCATTCTATGGCATAAAGTCATTAGGAAGTGGTTTGATTCAATAGTTCCTAAACAAAAAGAAGCGGTTTTCAAATCTGCAGAAGTGTTGTCTCATTCGGTTTCAAATAAAAATGTTGCTTGCTCATCTAGACATGAACACAAAGTCAAATTTCATTGTATCTATTGTGATAGAGATAGTCATGTCATAGATTTTTGTTATAGACTAGCTAAACAACAGAAAAAGGAAAGAATGGTTGCTAGATCTCATAACATTCATACAAAATTTGCTGCACTTGCTAAATCGAATGATAGGAACATACAATCCGCTGTAATGAATCGAAAACCTGCAAACTTTGCTCCCAAACCTACATTTTTTTGTGCTGCACATGTAACATCTCGTAGGACAGAAGTTGGATACAAAATCCTCAAGCTTTGACTCATAAACCTGCTGTTTTATCTCAGCTTTTTGCGTGTTTTTCCTGCTGCACGTCGTGTGACTCAGTACTAGATTCCTAAATGCCTTTTGACTAACCCCTGTATTAAGTCATCGACGTATTTTTCTTCTATGTAGGTTACACACTTGAGGAAGGAGAACATTTGGATTGTGGATTCAGGTTGCTCATGCCATATGACCGGTAACAAAGAATGGTTCTCCTCTCTCTCTTGCGTGTCACGTGTATAGAATGTTACTTTTGCCGATAATTCTTCAACTCCTATAATTGCTAAGGGTTCAGTTAGAGTAAATGATCACTACACTTTGAAGGATGTGGCACTTGTTAAAAATTTGAAATACAACTTGCTTTCCGTTTCACAACTGCTAGATGAAAATCTGGAAATTATTTTCAATAAAAACTGCTGCAAAGTTGTAGGTTCAAATAGTGAGCTTATTTTTAACATATCACGGTTTTGAAGAGTTTTTAAAGCTGATTTTGATATGTCTTCCTCTAAGCATTGGTGTCTAGTTTCTAATGATTCCAAGGACTTATATTTTTGGAATCGTAGACTTGGTCACGTAGGCTTTGATCATCTAACGCGTGTTAGTGCTCTTGATCACATACACGGGTTGCATAAGCTTAAAGGGGACAAAGAAATTGTGTGCTATTCTTGTAGACATGCTAAGATGGTTGCAGGTTCACATACTCCTCTCACAATGATCATGACAACTGAACCGGGTTAACTTTTGCACCTTGACACCGTAGGACCTTCACGTGTTCAATCATTCGGAGGTAAGTGGTATGTTCTTGTGATTGTTGATGATTATTCTAGATACTCTTGGGTTTACTTTATGGCATCTAAGAATGAAGCTTTTAGTCATTTTAGAACTTTATTTCTTAGACTATCAATTGATCACCCAGGATCTTTAAAAGCAATTAGAAGTGATAACAGAATCAAATTTAAAAATCAATCTTTTGATCACTTTTGTGCTGAAAATGGAATAGATCATCAATTTTCATCACCATATGTACCTCATCAAAACGGTGTTGTAGAAAGAAAGAACAGAACCTTAGTTGAGATGGCTAGGACTATGCTTGATGAATATCAAACTCCTAGAAAATTTTGGGCTGATGCAATTGCAAGCGCCTGTTATGTCTCAAATCGTGTTTTCTTGCGCGCTAAGCTAGGTAAAACACCATATGAGCTCCGGTTTGGACATAGGCCTAGTGTTACACATTTTTGGGTCTTTGGTTGCAAATTCTTTATTAACAAACATGGTAATCTTGATAAATTTTAACCTAGATCCATTGATGGCATGTTTCTTGGTTACCCATCTCATACTAGAGGCTACCGTGTGCTTTTACTTGACACTAAAAAAATGGTGGAGACTTGTGAGGTGTCTTTTGATGAAGCTAGCACATTGTACTAGCTCAAACATTGCAGGTACGGATCCATATTCATAGGGGGGGGGCATTTTCGTTGAAGATGAGGAAGAAGTGGTGTTGCTGCCCGAAAATTCAGCAGCAAATGACATTGTTCCAGCTCCTGTTTTTGATTCACAACCATCACTGACGACCACCATTGCTGGTCCAGATCCTCCTCAAGTCACAAGCTCATCGATTTGTGATGAACATGAAAAAGAAAAAGCTTGTGAAGTGTCCACTCCCCTCCGGGTTCTCAAAAGTCATCCTCCACAACAAATTATTGGAAGCTTGCACGAACGAGTCACACGGTCCAGGTTTTGTGATCCAAACTCTCATGTTCATTCTACTTTTGTTGCTTCTTTTGAATCCAAAGATATATCACATGCACTCACTAATGAATCTTGGATTATTGCCATGCAAGAAGAGTTAGAAAATTTTGAAAGAAATAATGTTTGGAAACTTGTACATCGACCTCAAGGTCACACTTTAATTGGAACTAAATGGGTGTTTAAAAATAAACAAAGTGAGGATGGGGTTGTGGTTAGGAATAAGGCTAGGTTGGTTGCTCAAGGTTTCACTGAAGTTGAAGGTCTTGATTTTGATGAAACTTTTGCTCCTATTGCTAGATTAGAAGCCATAAGAATTTTGTTAGCTTTTGCTACATCTAAAGGTTTTAAGCTATATCAATTGGATGTTAAAAGTGCTTTTCTTAATGGCTACATAGATGAGGAGGTTTATGTCAAACAACCACCAGGTTTTGAAAATCCAGATTTTTCTAATCATGTTTACAAACTGTCCAGAGCCTTGTACGGTCTCAAACAAGCCTATAGAGCATGGTATGATAGGTTAAAAACATTCTTACTTGAAAAGGGGTTTACCATGGGCAAGGTTGATAAAACTCTTTTTGTGCTTAAGCATGGCAATGACTCATTATTCGTTCAAGTGTATGTGGATGATATTATCTTTGGTTGTGCTTCTCATGATATTGTGTGCAAGTTTTCAGCAAAGATGAGTTCAGAATTTGAAATCAGTATGATGAGTGAACTCACTTACTTTTTGGTGTTGCAAATCAAGCAAACCAAGGAAGGTACCTTTGTGCATCAAACGAAGTATACAAGGGACCTTCTCAAGCGCTTCAACATGGACAAAAGCAAGCCTCTTCGGACATCAATGGGAACGGCAACAACACTTGAACTTGATGAAGATGGTGAAATCGTGGATAAAAAAATATAGAAGCATGATCGGATCACTTTTGTACCTCACAGCATCAAGACTGGACATACAATTCAGTGTATGTATTTGTGCACAGTTTCAAGCCTCCCCACGTGCTTCACATCGTGAAGTCGTAAAAAGGATTCTCAGGTACTTACATGGAACTCAAGAATTTGGAATTTTTTTCCTTCTTCCTCAACCGTTACTTTGAAAGCTTTTTCTGATGCTAATTTTGGAGGTTGTAGGATTGATAGGAAAAGTACTTTGGGTGCTTGTCATTTTTTTGGTAATTCACTTGTTGCTTGGTCCTCTAGAAAACAAAGTTCAGTTGCACAATCCATAGCCGAATCTGAATATGTAGCTGCTGCTAGCACTTGTTCACAAATTCTTTGGATTGTTCAAACACTTGAGGACTATGGGGTTGATCTATATAGTGTTCCACCGTTTTGTGATAACACTAGTGCCATTTGCATTGCTAAAAACCCCGTGCAACATTCAAGATCAAAGCACATTGACATTAGGTATCACTTTCTCTGTGATAATGTTGAAAAAGGAAACATTGTGCTTCACCATGTAGATACCGAACAACAGTTGGCTGACATTTTTACAAAACCTTTGGATTTCACTCGTGTTTTTACATTCGTAGTGAAATAGGGGTTATGCATCCTCATGGCTTAAATTGAGGGGGGGCTTTCAAATTTCGGATCTGAATTTAAAAATAATATGAGCATAATATTTCATACATATATGACCTTGTGATTCCTTTTACATGCTGAAAGTTCTTACTACATTACTCATGTTATACATTTTGTAGTTTTTTCCAATGACTAGTAATTGGAATAATTACTTACACTAAATCTGGTCATGATCGAACTTTCTTGCTGTTTTGAACTTGTTGCATGATCACAAATGCTTTTAATCATAATGAATTAATCAAGTAATCAACTCACATGTTGAGTTTTATGAACAAATATAAATTGAGAAAAGCTCAAGAGAATATGCATCACACTTCTTCTTTTAGATGGCTTATCATTGCACTTAGATATGAACTTGGAGAAGTTGTGTATGACTAAAATCATGTCCTTAAGCTTCTGATTGTCAAATGACATAGGCTTGACTTGGTTGGTTAGAATAAGGCAGATGTAGCATATAATCTCTTGCAAATGTCATATGTTAAAAATTTGTGCTTTAAAGAAAAAAATTGCAGCAACAAGTGTCATGCTTTCAGGTCTTGAAATAGTTAAGTTTGTGAGATCATGACTTGCTTAAATTAAAAATTACACTTGATCTCTAGCATGACTTACACTACTTTATGTATTTCATTGATGTGCGAGTGTAAGTTACTTGATAGTATGACTTGGATGAGCTTTGTTTTATATGTATATGTTGTAATATGCTCATAACAATTAAAATTTCTCTTTTGAACCTTGTTGAATATATTGTCAAAGGGGGAGAGAAAATATGTGCATTTTTTAAGAGAAGTATGCAAGGGGGAGAAGTTGATTACACATTGCACATATTCACAAGTGTTTTTGGCATGATTATTCTCAAAATAAAAAATTGTTTATGTGGTGTTGCCAAAGGGGGAGAAATTGTTTTCAAATTTTTTAATGTGAATAAGCCAATGTTCGGATTTTAAGTGGTGTTGCCAATGCATTCATGAAGGGGGAGATTGTGAGACCTATGTGTGCTGAATACATTGGCTTGTACTGAATACATTGGCTTTGATGATATAAGTTCTACAATTCTGCCAAAATACCCCTTTTTAGCAAGGTCCGACTCTAGTGTGAGCTTCTGCAAGGTCCAACAATAGGTCCGAATTGCTTTGTCAAGGTCCAACATGTTTTTGGGTAGCTCCGGTGAGCTTTGTCTTTACCTCCGGCATGTCTTTGTTAAGCTGCGATATGTTTTGCTAGGTCCGACTTATGTTAGTTAGCTCCGACATGTTTTTCTAGCTCTGGCGCTAGGTTGTACTAGCTTTGGTAAGCTCTGGCGCTAGGTTGTACTAGCTTTGGAAAGCTCCGGCTCAAGCTCCGATTAGCTTTGGCAAGATTTGGAGCTTGATCGCAGTGGTTCTATTTTTAACTTGCAATGATTCAAACTTGCTTTACATTGTTTGGAAAGATTGCTTGGTATTCATTTGCTAAGTTTTTGGTGCGTTTTGGTTGATATGGCTGATATCGTTTTACTGTGGTTTTGCAACATGCTTATGTGAGGTGCTCACGTAAGGTGTTGTGTTCGGAACTAATTTGAGTCAAGTCGCGGACTTGGGCTCGTACAGATTGATTGTTTATTCATGTGCAGGTGTTGCTTGAGTTCAAGACATGGCTGGTGACGGGATCCATTGAACTAGTGTTTGGGAGAAGATGAGATTCAACAACCAAGTTTGGGAGGAATTGTGGTTGAGTTGATCAGGAGGTTGCATAGCATGTTTGAATCAAGAACAATGCATATGAAGGTATCGTGGACGTCGTTGGAAGATGTTTGCACGTGTGCAAGGAGTGCATGGACGTGGCTACATGGTTCTGAGGCGTCATGAAGAGATGTGGACTAAAGAATTGGTCGGGAAGGTCAAACCGTCTAGGTTATGGACTCAGGCTGCAGCTGAGTCGTGTTTGACTCAAATATGGAATGTTTTGAGTTGGCTATGATAGGATTTCGTGTGGGTCACGAATTTGAGTTTTTTTATGAATGTGGGATACGATCCTAAGGTGTTTGGAAGTCTTAAGATTGATTCTATTTGTGTATAGAAGAGTCTTGAGCAGTTATGGAAAGTTTCGATTCGTGATTTGAGTAGGATTAGAGTCCTAGTTGAGATTGGGTTGGCCTAAGGGCTTGTTATATAAGCAAGGGAGGCCATAGCTCATGGTGCTCGACTTTGGGGGCTGTTCCTCTTGTGGTTTGATCAATAAAATTTGTAGTTTGAAGGAACTTTTGTACCTTGTTCGTCCGACTTGTTCTAGACAAGTTTTTCTCGTCGAGTTTTCTGCACAACACTACCCTTTTTCGTTGGTTTTTTCATAACTCGAGTTTTACAGATCCAATTGACGTGATTCTCTTCGGGTTGTCTTCAAAACTTTATTATCTATCATCTGTCAAAATTTCACGGTCATTGGATTTGTGGTTTCTGATCTACACGAGTTTCTTTGCAGTGTTCCAGAACTATTTTTCTCGGGTAGAATAGATTGACCTTTGTTCGATCTTTCGATCGTAACTTGAGTTTCTATTGACGGATTTGAGTGATTCTTGTTGTGTCGTCTTTGTGACTTGGTTCTCTATGATATATATCACTTTTGTCACGGTGAAACACGTTTATATTAGTCCCACACACGATTTCTTTAACAAATCATTTTTCTTCCAAGGGGTGTTCATTGCTTCAGCTGAAAAAGTTTTAATCTACCATTCACCCCCTCCCTCTGATAGCTTTTCGCGTGCTCTGCGATCCTACATTTTCCAAATTTGACTTGGGACTAGAGGCTCCTCTCTACAGCCTAACCTCCATTAAGGACTAGGAGAACTAGTGTAAACAAGAGTGTGATGCTCAAGTGGTGTGTGTAGAGAAGTGAGGGTGTGGGGTCCTATTTGTACATGGAGTTTAGTCAGTTCCCACCACAATTAGCACGCAAAGCAGTCTTCAGCACCATCAGGGAGCAACAGGAGAGTGTCACACGTCGTTTGACTGGGCATGGCACTTAGACCAAGTCAGTCGAGCAACGGGTTTTGCTGACCTGGTCCTAGCCCCTTTCGTGGTGTGCTTCCTTCGAGTGACTGACATGTGGGCCCTGGTTCCCTTCTCGCGTGAATTGCCATCAGATTCCCTTGGATACACCTAATACTAGGTCTATGGATCCATGTGATGCCACATGTCATTGCCAGATTGGATGGGATGTCACTTTTTAGGATTTGCCCCAAAAAATTGTCCTTATTTCTGCAATGAAATACTTGCATGCACTATTCCTCAAAGTACAAGTGGAATGTCAAATATGAAAGTGATGTGTGTAAGAAATATTTATTCCTTCACACATTTGCATTATATTGATGATCAAAATTGGTATATAATGACCGTCAACAACGGCCAAGGCGACCCAAGCTCCACAAATAGCCCAGACGTTCCTGTAGGATGACACACGGGTTGTCAACCGACCCACGACCAAAGATAGCTTGGTTCCAAACCACTCTGCCGAGTACACCCTAATCATCATGCTACACACGGAGTGCTCGACAGCTTGGAGCCTCTTGAGCTTCAGTTGAAATGCCTCGAACTCCTCGAAAACCTCTCGGAGCTGAGTCTCCATGGAGCCTTTGCCCGAGCGGGTCACTTCTGACGGGCCCAGCACCAAGTCATGGGTCATAACCACTGCATCGTGAACCCTTCTCGCCTCTTCCTAAGCTGCAAAGAGCTGGTTGCGAAGATCCTCCAGCTCTTCATCCTGGGCCCAAACATCTCCCTCTTTGGCAGCCAACATCCCTTTCGCCTCTACATAAGGCATCGCAAGATAATATGGTGAGGAGCGACTGCGAGGGGCAACAAGGGGAGAAAGAAGAACTTACCCGTGTGTGCCAACACATGTTGTGTAGGCCTTGGAAAACATCCTGCTCGACCAAAGTTCGTGCCCGACGCCCAACTCATGGTCGGCCTTACTACCCGACTATCGCTCGCCATCAGATGTGCACATGCAGATTGGAGGAACAAAAAGGTCGGGATCAACTCCCACCTGGAACCCTACTCATTTCCTAACCCCAACTCTCTCTCTCCTTGCACAGCACATAGTGGAAGGAAAATGAGGAGCGGCAGCCATGGTGGTTAAGGCGGCACCACCACTGGCCTTCACGTTGGCGTGCGCGCCACCTGCGGGCATAATCCCTACCCAATTTCTTAGCCTTATTTCCCCTTCTCCCTCCTATCTTCCCCGAATTACCAACATAGACAGGGAAACAATATGAGTGCCACAAGGTGCTGATGCCACCATCAGTCCTTTACCGGTAGGCGCGCCCATCCAAGGGTGGATGCACCATCTTCGAGGATTTTGATGGTGGTGCCTTGGTGAACACAGGGCTCAGTGTTCTTCTTAGAGGTTGCATGATGACCGGTGACCCTCTGATTATGGTGACGACGGAGAACCTAAAAAGGTAGGCTCCCATCCCCTTTGCCCTTACGGCTTACCAAAATCTCATCAGGGTTATGGTTTTGAAATTGGTTTGAGATTTGGGGATTTTTATTTAGATCCGACTGAATCCTCTTCTTCTTAATGCTATGGAGACTAAATCTGCAGAACAAAACCATGTAGGGTGGCTCTTAATACTATCGTTGGAGTCGCTAATCAATGCCTAACGACTATATCTACCGACAATCAAATCAAGTGTTTCAAATTGAGTAGATATTAGGGAATTCGGGGTGAGAGGAATGATGAGGAATCATACCTTGATGTCAGAGGACAAGGGCCCATGGAGATGGTCGGAGTAGATGAAGGCGAGGTCAGAGAGGTCAGAAGGACCTTCCTCTTACTTTTCCACAAAGATTTATTGAGTTTCATAGGAACTAAGGAGTTTTGGCGTGATTAGAATGCCATCAATTGACTGCCCATACTCCATTATTCTACAAATTCCTGGGACGCGAGAGGGGACCTCCCAACCATTTGAAATGTGATGTGTCTTCCTATTAGGACACATATCCATTCAGTGAGTTGTGTCTCCTTGATTAGGACATGTGATCAAGGATGCCTAAAATGAAATCAACACTAATATACACATCATACAACCGAGGAAGAATTTAAAATGAAACTTGACCTACCTAATCTACCTAGGGGATGGCTCCTCTCTACTCGCTAGCCACCGGCAAGGTCACTTGAGATATGGAGCAATAGGGTCGAGCGAGGTCTAGGTAGGTGTGGCTATTTGTGTTCAGATGGGTTGTTTTATTTTTGAATGTCAAGACATCCAAAAGGACTAGAATTTCATTAATATTCATGAAATTTTACACAAATTGGCACATGAAGGAAACTTACATAGTAAATCCTTGGAAGGGCATCCTTCCATGCGCCTATAGTTCGAATGATTTTGAAGTGCCCTTATCAGCTATATCATTACCATATCTCTAGCAATGTGTATCACTAAGAATTAATTGATTTGGAAGGTTTTCCATACCATTTGTAGCATTGATGTTTCTCCAATATTGAATATGTTGATTTTGATTTTGTATAAAGAAGGTCAACTAGAATGGGTGTGTGGCCCAATGGCATAGAGAGCATTGTTGCTCCCAGTCGGCAGGGGTTCGATCCCCGTCTCGCACCGATTGCCTCTAGTGCCGCTAGAGTGATCCGCGTCTGGAGGAATGGGCCAAGCGTCCAAATTCAAAAAAAAAATAGAGGGAGAAAGAAAAAAAGAAGATCTACTGCAGACAGTCTCACATGAAAGTGCAGCCATTAAACTTCAAAAATATTGCAATATGAACTCCTAGGTTCAATTTCATGGTCTCAACATGGATCATCCGCAAATATATGAATTTTGTTTACATTTCTAGTGTTCCATAGGAGTGGCTTGCCTTTGGGCCAGCTCAAGTATTTCAGCATAGTGTTGATAGTCATTATATACCAATTTCGACTATTAATAGAACTCAATTAAGTGAAGTAATAAATATTTCTTACAGACATCACCTTTATATTTAACATAATTCCACTTCTACTTGGAGAAATAGTGCATGCAGGTATTTTATTGCAGAAATAAGGAGAAATGAGGAGAGCAATCCTAAAAAGTGACATCCCGACCAATCACGCGAAGACATGTGGTATCACATTGATCCATGGACCCATTCCCAGGCGTATCCGAGGGGATCCGACGTCGATTCACGCGCGATGAGAACCAAGGCTCACCAGTTAGTCACCAGGAGAAAGCACAACCGAGGAGGGGCCAGGACTAGGTCGGCCGACCCCCTGGCTCAGCGGACTTGTTCCTGGCACCCAACTCTGTCAGCCAACATGTGGCGCTCTCTTGTGGCTCCCTAATGGCGGTGAATACTGCGTCACGCTCAATTAATGGCGGGAACCGACTGAACTCCTTGTATAAATAGTACCCCTCCCTTCACTTCAACACACATCGCTTGAGCATTCACTCCACTATATACACTAGTTCTCTTAGTTCTTAGTGGAGGTTAGGTTGTAGAGAGGAGCCTCTAGTCCCATGTCCAAATTGAGAAAGGTTTGGCTCATGTATCTTTTCTTTCTTTTGTGAATTTATGCATATTAATAATATTATTATTAGTCTCTCTTTATTCATATAATGTGGCAGGGCGTTTCTTGATTGATTGTGGAGTTCATGTATGTGATAGGTGTAGGTGTCATTATGATCTAATAGCAATGTCCTTATTATATTATCATCAACACCGTACACCTCCACTATAATCTAATTAGGTAATAACATTATTATGTTAATATGAATAAGTTAGTGCCTAGTTCCAACATTAGTTCAATGATGTTTAGGATAGTCATTGCCTTAGGATGGATCTTGTATTGCAACTCTTAAGGCATTTACTAAGCATGCCAGCGTGGTGCTTGGATAGTTAAGTAGCGTTGGATGTCTTGTAGACCAACGGGTTGTAGGATTAGGCGGCAGGTGGTGACAGCCCCGTCCGCCCTTTGCACTCCCCCCCCCCCATTCGGCTACACCATAGACTCTTAGTGGGAATAGTTTTGGTTTTGCCAGAGGAACACCCGTACCCAATGTGTTGGACCACTAAGCCCTAGTAATCACCTTTAACCTATTCATGTGTACATTATTATAGCTGTCCAAATGGGCCAGGCTAGATGGGCCAGCACGAAAGCCCGCAAAAAAAGCACGGCCCGAACCTGGCACAGCCCGAAGCCCGTTGCGGGCCGTGCCCGGGCCTCGACTTCCGGCCTGTCGGGCTGTCGGGCACGGCCCGTTTAGGCCCGGCACGGCCGACCCGTGGGCTGGCCCGGCACGGCACGGTCCGTTTAGGCCCGAATTTTGATTTTTTCGCATTTTTTAAGTATATTTTTAACTTAAACCGGTTGCGGGCCGGGCCGGCCCGGCACGGCCCGTTTATGGCCCGGCACGCCTAAATTGGACTCGGGCCGTGCCCGGGCCTCAACCTTCGGCCCGCGGGCCGGCCCGGCACGGCCCGATTTTTTTCCGAGCCGTGCTGGGCCAAGATTTCTAAGGCCCGAGCCCGGCCGGGCTCGGGCCGGGCCGGCCCGGCACGGCCCATTGGACACCTATATACATTATTAAGCTATGGATATGAGTAATTAGAGCACAGTAGGAGCAGCCTCTTCTCGTAGTTTAACCCACACTAGGACAACTTTATCCCTTAGAGTAGATTGCTTAGATGTGTGTCACACTACCCATATTATCAACTTAACCCTGTTGTGATAATTACTGAGTACCCTTTACCTTGATCATAAGAATAGTGTATACTTTACTCCACCGCCTTCGTTTGAGATAAATATGATACACTTGGGAATACTCATGAGTGAAATGCTACAATGGTGTACTAAGTAATTATTAGAGTAGGGGTTTATTGATAATAAGGATAGTGTGACACAGACCTAAGTAATCTACTTTTAGAGATAAGGTAGTCCTAGTGAGGGTTAAACTATGAATGGGCCATTCCTAATGTGCTTCTAATATACATATGCATAGCCTAAGTAATGTACACATGGATATGCTAGTGGTAAATACTAGGCCTTAGTGGTCCAACATATCGGGCACGGGTTTACCTCTTGCAAAACAAGAACGGTTCCCGCTAATATCCTATGGTATAGCCGAACATGGGGGAATACAAAGGGTGGACAGGGTTGTCACCACTTGTTGCCTGCCCCTACAACCCATGGGTCTATAAAACAATCAACGCAACTTAACTATGTAAACACCATGCTTACATGTTAAGTAAATACCTTAAGAGCCCGAGTACAAGTACCATCCTAAGGCAATGAATAACCTAAACATCTTTGAACCAATGCAAGCACTATATTATTCATACTAACATATTCACATCATACCTAATTAGACTATAGTGGGGGGCTTATGATGTTTATGATAACATAAGAATATAATGACTACACTATCATGTTAACAACTAAACCTACCACATACATATACTCCACAACCAAACAAGTCCAAGCATATGAATAATCAAAGACTAATATTATTATAATGCATAAAGTTTAAACAACAACAATCAAGCCTTTGTCCCAAACAAGTTGGGGTCGGCTAAAAATGAAACCCAACAATTTTTGAAGAAAAGTAATAGAAAATAAGATGAGAGTAAAAAAATACAAATAAAATAAGATTCTACATTTTATTAATTTTAGAAATGGATTAATAAGAAAGAAGATAAGAGTATGTAACACACTCATTTTCATGCATAATGCATTTCATACATCCTCACACATGTTTAATATAAAGCAACCTAAAAAGGAAAAATATTAAAATGAATTTAGATCTAATTAGGAATTTAAGTCTGTCAGGGTACGGACTTGTCCGGCCCTAAACCCGGACTAGTCCGGCATCCCTCTCTGTTTCAGAAAATTCAGTTTCTTCAAGACTACAGACTTGTCCAGCACATCGCACGGACTAGTCCTGTTGAGCTTATGATGTTTTTTTGGACTTGTCCGATTTTTAGCGGACTAGTCCGACCTTGTCTAAATTTTAGTCCGGAAGCTTTTTAACTTGCAACCCTAGACTTGTCTGGACATACATACCGAACTTGTTCGAAATAGTTTCTAACCTCATAAGAGCCCAAGAACTTAATTGGGCCCAAGAACTTCGTGCCCAACCTCATAAGAGCCCAAGTGGACCCCACCACAGCCCCTACCCATCCCCCACCGAAATCCACTTGGAATTCACCCCAAAACCCTACCTCTCCACCCTATATAAACAACCCAATACCCTCACCTCTCCAACCTTTGAGAAAACCCTTGTTGTCGTTCCTCGATCGTGCGCCGGTGTCAAGAAGGAGCCCAGGAGCAAGGAGAAGGAGGAGAAGAGGGAGAAGGCTCAATCAAGATCGATCTTCATCAACTTTTGAACAATTGACGTTCTTCATCATCAACCCTTCATCAACTCGTCTTCATCAAACCCTAGACATCAAGATTCAGTGTTGCATCCAATCTTCGACCCTTGGATCTCCAGGCTCGTGTTACGCCCTCTACATCCAAATTTCCACGAGAAATTAACCCCAAATCCTCGCTGATCAGAAAACCCTAAATTCACAGTTCTGATCAAGGCGGACTAATTCGGCCCTGATACCGTACTTGTCCGGCCTCTGAATCTGTAATATGTTGAATTGAATCCAAATCGATTCGAATCAATTCCAAACTTGTTCAAACTTGTTCTAAACTATTGTAACTAGTTAGTAAACATTAATAGCAACTCAATAACAAGTTTTACTTTACAATTGCATTAATCATGCATATCATGACATATTGAGTAATATATGAGTATTTATTGATTGTCATGTTTGTTTTGCGTGTTTGTCGTGCGGAATAGAAGGTCTCGCTGTAGAGAGTGCTTTCGAGGACCTGCAGAACCAGAACTTCGAAGCCTTCGATCCAAACCAAGCTCAAGAGCAAGGCAAGTGCCCTTGATCATTTTGATCTAGGTTTTTAAATGTTTTGTTTGCAAAATTTCACTCTTGTGTCAATTCATGGGAAAACCCAATTGTAGGAGTTTACTAGTTTTGTATGACCACCCTTGTCGCTTGAACACTATGTAGAGAGTCGGGAAAGATAGTTTACACTTTTGCTTTGCATTACTCAATTGGGGTTGGGAAACACTCATACTACATAATTATGAACTATAGAACATGTGAATGATGAGAATTGATAATAATGACCCTTTAGCAACATGGTGCCTAGGGATCTAAGCAAGCTGGTTATGTTGAATGGGTTGGATTATTTTGGTGGTTTTGCTTGCTTTAGATCTAAGGACCAATTCGTGGAGCGACCATCCAAGATTTCTAGTGCCACCATGAGACCAAGTATGGGTGTGGCATAGCTGACTAATTAGTGTTTTACCAGTACTATTTGGACCATTAAGAATGCTAGGGGAAGGGGTAGTCGGATAGGTTTGTAGAGATTGGTGGGACTACCTTGGGATCCGAATGGCTCAAGAGGGGGCGCTTGGTTGGATGTGCTCAGTTGGAGACATCACCACCGGTGAAACTTCAGTGGGGTCTAAATATGCTAGTAATCATTTTGTAAAGGCTATTTTGTGATCTCTTGGCCCCACACCTAAGGAAGTGTGAGACGGCATAATTGAGATTCCTTATGTAAGGACCTGGGTCCCGCCATTCCAGGATCACATTGGGTGCTGTCGTGCGATGCGACACCCAACAGCACACATGAAAAGCATATCAAAATAACCAACACAAATCTTTTATTTCACAAGATTCTATTTTACATTGTAAGATACAACGCAGCGGAATATCCATACTCATGCTCTCAACTAGCTACGCACAAGAGAAGGCATCCATGCCCAGGGACACTTCTCACTAGCAACACAAAACAGATACTACAGTGGCAAGGTTATCTCGTGATAGATACATCTCGACCAACTCGAGGTCTCATGGACAACCACAACATAAGCATAAGCTATTAATACCTACAAAAAAAAACACAATATAGCAACCATGAGCACAAGGCTTAGCAAGACTTAACCATATCACCTAAAGCATAAAACTCTACATGCTGGAAACTTTAAAAACTGGAAAGCTAAATTTGCAGAAATGGACTCGCTGGAAATAAATCCATAGTGGTCAGTTTTAAAGTAGAATACACATTCTATGGGCATAGCATCATTGTGAATTCCACAATCAAACAAGAAACGCTTCATCCACGGTGATACTCACCCAAAGTTGCATAAGCTTCATACAATTTAAAGGTTTGGAAACAAAAACTTTAATTGTGCTAATTCTTATTCAACCAAGGTTGCAATACAAAATACTAATCATAGCAGCATATTCATAATCTTAAGACTACTCTTTATTACTACGTCAAGACTTAGTGACCAAGTATGCTCGATCCGTAATCGCGAGCGACGGTGATTCGAATCAAAAACACCCAGACTGCACAATACGTATGCCCATACTCGGAGTTGTGTCGGCACACTCCACTGATGTCGCACTCAACCACCTCTCCCCAGATTCAACCACATCGAAACAATTCGATTGACCCGAACAGTGAGCTCCCCTCAAGGTGCACCTCCGCCGTGAGATGTTATTGAGTAAGTTGACTCTCACTGTACTAACAACCGACAGCTTAAGCCGATTGAGAAGGTTCCGACATAACTCAAGGTACATCGGTTTCCTGGGTCCCATATAGCCAGTATGCTTTCCGGTACAGTTCAAACTTGTTCAAGAGGGTAAAGCACGAGACGGGCCTTCACCAACACAGACGGGGCTACCAATTCACCTCCCAACACCTGCCTCGCCATTACCGAGCCATGAACGATGTGGGAAAACCAACCTACACAAATCCACGTCCATGTTTCATATTAAAGAGTGAACATTATAATAACATCTCACGAGTAGGTTTCCCTCACTCGACTTCTCTCGCAAGTAGAATTCAACTACTTGACTTGTGGTCAATCAAATGTGATCAATCTCGCGAGTAGTATACATCATACTCGACTTCTACCGATCTTCTAGCTAAATATTAAGCATAGCAATATAATTCGAGGGAGTCTTATACTACCCATCCACTCCAATGATTATTTGGTCATGCAAGTGGAGTATTCAATCAACATAGACCTAATGCACATATCAAGTCTATTAAATACAGTGTGTATAAAGCAAAACTTTATAAAAGCTCTTAAATGCAAATCGGAACTTGTCTTAGGTTGCGACTAGAGTAAATGTCAATAAGTTAGTGCTTGCTCTTCTGGATGAAGCTTCTCATCGCTTTTCCTCCTTTCCTTGTCTTCCCCACTGATTTGGAAATACCTGGAGCTTTTCCATGAGTGAAGTCCATATGTGTGCCTCCTCCTCCTCCGTGCGTTCTCCTCGTCCATCTCACTCGTCGAATGCCATCGTCAGGATCACTATCGATATGAAAATGTATACAAGAATATTGCAACTTAGTAAAGTAATAAATGAAATGGTTTCTGACCGTAGAAGACTGACTTAGGCTATAAAGAAATGGTATGCTGCTGTGATGTACAGCAACAAGGGAAAAAATGAAATGGAACTTGGGAAAGATTAGTTATGAAGTGATATGTGCAATGTAAACATACAATGCAACATAGCAAAAGACTCAATAAAGATAGTTATAACTCGAGGAGTAGCTTGAGACAGAAATGAGAATTCTGCTGTTGTGCTGCACAGAACAGTGGAGAAACCAAATGAACATAGGAGAATTGGGATATGAATGAAATGGGCAATGTTTTAGACTTAGTGAACTCATCAACCAAAAACATAGGTTAAGTAGTTCAAATGGTATTGGTAATTTTACAGTGGAATCATGTGATCATGGAGGACCAACCAGAAAAGTTTCAGATCAAACACAAAATGGTTGTAGTCTACCAAAAATCCCATAAGAATTAGTTTTCTCTGAATTTTAATGAAATACCTGGAGCTTTTCCATGAGTGAAACAAGGTTTTCTGTATAGTGAAGTTCTTATGTAGTCCAACAAAAGTGGTTTGACAATTTTCTGAGCATTCTACAGCCAGATATGAATTTTAGAAGTTTCACTAATTTTCTGAAAATGTTTCTGGACTTTTAGTGTTTTTTCAACTAACCTGAGATAAATCTCCAGAATTAACCCCCTTAATGAATGTTAATGAGGATGAAATTTTATTGGGATACAAGTGTATGATGAAGATGATCCTGGCAAAATTTGGGAATTTTTTTAAGGATATTTGCTTTTGGAATTAATTCCCAAGCGACTTATGGAAAAGGAATTAATCAGACAATTACATGGAGTTTCATACTGATTTAATGGCTCCAGTGAAAAGTACATGAAATTAGGAGTCCAAAGAAATTTATTTGACAATTTTTGGGAATTTTTACATAGAGTAGTGATTTTCCAAAGATCAATTAGTTTCTGCAATTATTTTCTTATTGAAAAAGGTTTTAGCCATTGACTTGTGGTCCAGGGTTTAAAATGGGCCAATATGTTTTGAGAACACAGGAAGGCCCACAAGGTTTTACCCACAGCCACAAATGATCCCTGCCGCAAATGGATCCGGGAAGAGATTATAGCGGCTGACAAGTGGACCGAGGGGTGGTCGTCTCCCACCTCGGGTCAGGGCCGAGCGGGCGGCACACCACCGCCAGAGCACGGCGGCTCCATCACCGGAGTCGGCGCTAGGGCTCCGGAGAGCATGGAACTCACCGCCACCACCTAGATTGGAATGGGAGAATGTTGGTGTTGTCGGAACATTCCGGGGAAGACCAGAGAGTGGCCGGCGCCGGCGGTGGCGGATGGGCCAATTCCGACGAGCAGGAACACCTCGATGGTTGATGGAAAAATATTGGAAATTATTAGGTAAGTATCAGGGTGATGCGGGGAACAAGAATATGGACCAAATCGGGAGGAAATCGGCTTGAAATCAAAATTCAACTGTGACCTAGGTTATTATCACAGTGGAGGAGAAAATTACAATTTTGGTGTGCCTGGTGGATTAAATCTCAATACGTTTGATCTGGAATGTCCGTGGGGAGTCGGGGAAGGTATCTTCAAATTGGATTGAGGCGTTTTGCTGTGTGCGACAAGAACTTGATCGATGAAGGTGCGGTGTTCAAGTGAAGGACCGAGAGAAATTCTTGAAATCGATTGAAGCCAAGTTAGGGAACGATGAGCTAGGTGAGGAGGAGGAATAGGATGTCGTTGTGAACCTTTTGGCGCACTGGATGGAGCGGAAATGAGACCAAGACGGCCGGGCGACGTCGCGGCGTGCTCGCGCTGGAACAAAGCTGAAGAAACATTTCCCACGGTGGTGCCGCCTGGGGAAAGCATGGGATGGCGCAACGCCAAGTCGGAGAGGATGAAGAAGATAATGCTCGGCGTGCAGTACCTTCGGTTGAGCTGAGAAACAAAGAGGAGGCCGGCTGATGCTGCAGCGGTTGGGAAACGAAGAACAGGGGGCGGTGCACTGCGAACTCGAGCAGAGCAGCGAATGAACCGGGAAGATGAGCAAGAACCAGGCAAAGGCGATGAGAGCAAGCTATTGAGCGTGCGTTGGACAGCCTGACGATGGGGAGGTGTCTTTTGCATGCCCCTCGGTGGCAAGCCGTGAGCAACCGGCTATAAGGATGAAAACAGAGTCGGTTTGAGGGTTTTGTGACAATGACGAGTGGGGCCCACCTCTCTCCTTTGCCTTTCTTTTCTAAATTCAGTTTCAGCTGATAACAGATCTATAGAAATTATGAAATTTGGCAGAGTTGTTAATAAAAAGATGGAGAATTCATTTCTGAAATAATTTCTTAGATTCGATCAAGTTGAGTTTGAAATTCAGATATGAATTTTGAATTTACTCTTGATGTATGTGCACTATACTTCATCCAAAGTTTGCAAATAACTGCAGGGTTGATAATTTGAATAGGATGAAGACAAAGGTGCACTTTAATTTGGCTTTTGAAAATATTTACTTTGGACATTCAACTTTGAATTTGAATTCACATATAGGCTTTTATTTTTATAGTTTCTTCATTTTTTTTCCAAAAGTGACATAGACACTAAATCAAGTAATTTATTTAGATGCTGATTTCAATTCTTTGCTTTTACTGTTTTAAACCTAAAATTGAATTTAATTCAATTTTTTTAGATCTATGTATTTGAATATTTGAACCCTCATATGTGCAATCTCTCATTTCCTTTCTCCTCTATTTCATTTCCACAACTAAATTGAACATTCCTCTTTTTGGGCTTTTACATCCCTTCCCCTTAAAAGAATTTCGCCCCCAGATTTCGTTGGAAAAGAGAGAGGGTAAAGTAGGTTAAAGGTGATATGACGCTAACAACTCCAAGTAAATGGATCAGTGAAACTTCTCACCTTGTGATGGAGTTTTCCCTGATGGTGTAGTTAATCTAGGTTATGTTATGAAACCACATTGTCCAGCTTTTGTGTCACCTGCTTGATGACCAAACGTTCTTGATCGCAGGTTGTACGGGTGAGAAGGCGGTGGTCTGGAGCGCTGTCGCCGAACCGGGCACTAGGACGGCGGCGCCGTGTTTGCGCCAACAGACAAGGCTCGGGGTAAGGAGATTAACTCTGAAAAACATGCTTTATTTTTCCCAGAAGATAGATATATATAGTACAAGTATATCTGTCCCCAGGGGAACTCAGACTCTAACATGGAAACAACCTCTTAGCTAAAAATCGATTCTGACTCTGACTCTATTTCCTAAACTGACTCTGTTTTCTAAACTGATCTGAACCAAACATTACTAGACTCAGGTTCTGACTTAAACTTAATTAATTCAGAACCTACAATTCTTATTTGACTCCATACCCTATAATTACAGGCTTCTTTTCTTAGATATTCCTTCTACGGCGTTGATCTCTTGCACGTCTGGTATATTGTAATCCCCACATGACATCTCTCCCTCTCTCAGGAAAGAGCTCGTCCTCGAGCTTAATAGATGGATAAGTCTTCCTGAATTCTGTTACGTCCTCCCAAGACGCTTCTAATGCTGGTTGATTAGCCCATTGAACAAGTATTTGCCAAGTTCCCCTGTAAAGTCTTGATTTCAGAACTGTTTCTGGTGTTGGTATAACATGGCCATTATGAATTAGAGGCAATGTTGGTGGTTCTGTTGGTGGAGTCCCTATGAAGGCCTTGAGTAAACCAACATGAAACACTGGGTGTAATTTTGCTTTGGCTGGTAATTGTAATTTATATGCTACTGCCCCAATGCGTTCCAGAATTTTATACGGCCCATAATATCTTGCTGCCAACTTTCCTTTCTGGTCTATATGTGTAGAAGTCAGTCTTTTCTGGTGAAGGCACAGCCACACCCATTGTCCTACCTCAAATTCCACTTGACAATGCTTAACATCATAATACTTTTTATCATGTTGTTGGGCTTGCATTAGTCTCTCCTTGACTTGCTGCAAGAACTCATCACGATGCAGCAATGTTTGATCTACTGCTGGTATTTGTGCTTAATATTTTTCATAAGATCTTAAGGATGGAGGATCTCGACCATAGACAACTTTGAAGGGTGTTGTCTGTAATGCCGTATGATAAGATGTGTTATAGCAGAATTCAGCCCAAGGCAACCATTGTACCCATTGTTTGGGCTTGTCACCATTCATGCAACGTAAATACATAGCAATTACCTTGTTCACAGCTTCAGACTGTCCGTCTGTTTGAGGATGAAAGGCAGTGCTGTATAGCAATTTTACTCCTGAAAGGGAGAATAATTCCTTCCAGAACTTGCTAGTAAATACGGAGTCTCTGTCTGAAACAATAGTTGCTGGAAATCCATGAAGTCGCACAATGTCATTGAAAAACGCCCTTGCAACAGATTCAGCTGTATATGGGTGGGATAAGGGGATGAAGTGTGCATATTTAGAAAACCTGTCAACCACTGTTAGAATTACTGATTTTCCATAAACTTTGGGTAAAGCTTCTATAAAATCCATAGCAATGTCTGTCCACACATGTTCAGGAAGGGGTAATGATTGTAATAATCCTGATGGGTGTTTGTTTGAAACTTTATGCTGTTGACAAGTGATGCAAGCATGAACAAAGTCTTCTACAGCCTTTCTCATACCAGTCCAAGTGAAATCTTTGCGAACTCTATGTAGTGTTTTCTCAATACCTTCATGTTGTGGTTCATGTGATGATATCAAGATTTCTGATATTGAAGGGGATGATTCAACCATATATATACGGTTCCTATGCAGGATTAATCCATCTTTGACTGTCCAGTCCAGACCCATGTCTCCTTGATTTATTTTCCTTGACAGATCAACTAGAGCAGGATCTTCCTCTGTTTCTTTCCGTAATTTGTCCAGTAGGTCAAATCTTAGTCCAGATAAGGCAAATAATTGTGCTGTTTCCATATCCCGTCGGGACAAGGCGTCGGCTACTTTATTAAGTTTCCCTGGACAAAATTCGACGGCAAAATCAAACCCAAATAGCTTGCTTACCCATTGATGTTGTGGTATAGTTGATAAGCATTGGTCGAGTAGGTATTTCAGGCTAAAATGATCAGTTCGCACAATGAAACTTCGTCCCCATAGATATGGTCTCCAGTGTCGTATTGCATATACTAGTCCAATTAGTTCACGCTCGTATGCCGCCAATTTTGCATGCCTAGGCAATATAGGTTTTCTGAAAAAAGCTACTGGACCACCACCTTGATGAAGGACTGCCCCGAATCCTGATCCCGATGCATCACATTCAACAATGAAGTTTGTTGAGAAATCTGGTAGTTGTAATAGGGGAGCAGATGTTAAGGCGCTCTTTAGTGTTTCAAAAGCCATAGAGGCATCAGGAGACCACCGAAATCCTTCTTTTGATAACAGTTTTGTTAAAGGAGCTGCTATAGATCCAAAGTTTTTAATGAACTTTCGATAATAACCAGCTAGGCGTAAGAATCCTCTCAGTGCCTTGATATTCTTTGGCGTGGGCCATTGCTGTACTGCTGCAACCTTGTCCTGATCCATAGCGACTCCCTCAGCTGAAATTATATGGCCCAAGTAAGAGACTTTTTCTGCACCGAAAGAGCATTTAGATTTCTTTAAATATAGGTGGTGGTGTCGTAGTAATGAGAATACTAGCCGAACATGATGGAGATGATCTGCCCAGTTTTTGCTGTAAATGAGAATGTCGTCAAAGAATACTAGGACAAAACGGTGTAAATACGGTTGAAGAACTGAGTTCATCAGTGCTTGGAAGGTTGCTGGCGCGTTGGTGAGACTGAACGGCATTACCAAGAATTCAAAAAGGCCTTCATGAGTGCGGAAAGCTGTTTTTTCAATATCTCCATCGAACATACGTATCTGATGATATCCTGATTGTAAGTCCAGTTTTGTGAAAAAACAACTTCCCTTTAGTTCGTCCAATAATTCATCGACCACGGGTATGGGAGATTTGTCTTTGATAGTTTTATCATTCAATGCTCTATAGTCGATGCAAAGTCGCCATGAGCCATCCTGTTTTTTTACTAGTAACACGGGAGATGAGTATGCTGATGAACTATGCCGAATGAGGCCTTTGGATAAGAGATCTGCACACTGTTTCTCCAGTTCATCTTTTTGTGTTGGAGGGTAGCGATAAGGACGTACTACCACTGGTAAAGTTCCTGGTTTGAGGTGTATGTGATGATCACAAGGACGGGCTGGTGGCAGTCCCTGAGGAGTATTGAATAAGTTGTTGAACTCATCTAGGAGTGCTTCTAATAAATTATCAGTAGAGCATGCATAGGCCGAAGCTTCATATTCAGAAGTTGCATGTAATCCTTTCCAGACGACTTGATGGTCAGAATGCTAGAAGGTCATCTTCATGGTTTTGAAGTCCCAAAGTACATGGCCAAGTGTCTTAAGCCAGTAAACACCCAGGACAATATCATGTTCCCCTAACAATATGGCGATTAAATCTGTCAAAAAGTCTGACCCATGAATATTTAATGCAACCTCTCTGCAAATACCAGCACTGTCAATCTTATCACCATTAGCCACGGACACCTGCAGGCCATGGCGCGTAAGAAGGTGGAGCCCTGCTAACCGAGCAGCTTCTTCCGAAATAAAATTATGTGTCGATCCCGAATCAATCAAGGCCGTGAATTTTTTTCCTCCGATATACACATGTATCTGCATAGAGTTCTGGTGTTTGATGCCTGATATTGCATAGAGAGAGATTTCTGGAGAGTCTTCCTCATCTGATATTTCATAAGCAACTTTATCTTCATCAGAAGTAAGAGCTAGCTGAAACAGGCGGGGCACGTCCTTTTATGATCAAGGGAGAACTTTTCATCGCAGTTAAAACAGAGGCCCTTCGCTCGTCAATCTGCCAAATCTTCTTTGCTAAGAATTTTAATTGGGCGACGTGATATTCCTGCTGCAGTTGTAGTTCCAGAGGATGGTCCTTAATTTTTATCCTTGAGTAATTGATGTTGCCTGAACTGTCTAAATCTGCCATCATATGAAAGGAGGCTTCTCTTCTCGTAAGCTTGTGCTAAACTCATTGCCTCTTCCAGAGATGTTGGGCGAAGAAGTTCCACATCTGTTCGTAGTGGTTCACGCAGTCCAGATGTGAAGTGCTTCATGGCATGAAAATTAGGCACGTCGTCACATCTGCATAATAGATGAAGGAAGCTTTCTTGGTATTCAGCCACAGTCCCGGACTGAGATAACCTACCCAAATCGCCCAGAAAATTAGATCTCATTGGAGGACCAAAGTGTCGATTAACATGTGAAACAAAGTCGTGCCAGGATGGTTCTCCATGATCGCAGGCGAACCGATAATACCATAAGTCAGCTGATCCCTCAAGGTGCAATGTGGCATACCAAACTCTGTCCTGATCAGCAATATCTTGTCCCCTAAAGAATTGCTGGCATTTGTTTAACCAAGGTAATGGATCTGTAGAACCATCGTATACTGGGAACTTGATGCGATGCAGTTGTTGGGGAAATCGACGGCCCTGTCTCAGATCATCCTCAATACGTCCCTGGTTGCGAGTCCTCCTAGCATCATGACCTCCTGAACCAGAACTCTGGTTATCGTCTGGGTCACCTGGATCATCATGAAACTGTTTCTTTCCTGAGATCTTGAATTGTGTTCGGTTGTGACTAAAGGTGTTGTCATCTGTAATAGTCTCAAAGAGCTTTTCTGTGTTGAGCTTCCCGTCCTCTTTGTTCCTTGATGTAGAGGGGTGTTCCAATCGTGAAATTGCGATATTCTGGGCGGCCACCTACTGTGAGATGTCCCTGATATCTGCTTTAAGTCCCGTCATAGAGTCCAGTTGTGCTGCCTGATGCTTGACTTGCGTGGCGAGTTCGTTCAGGGATGCAGTCAGCTTGTCGATCTTGTCATTGAGTGCATCATTGTTTTTCTTGTCAGCCATCGGATCGCTGCTGGAATCTGATATCAAGTTGTCACCTGCTTGATGACGAAACGTTCTTGATCGCAGGTTGTACGGGTGAGAAGGCGGTGGTCTGGAGCGCTGTTGCCGAACCGGGCACTTGGACGCCGGCGCCGTGTTTGCGCCAACAGACAAGGCTCGGGGTAAGGAGATTAACTCTGAAAAACATGCCTTATTTCTCCCAGAAGATAGATATATATAGTACAAGTATATCTGTCCCCAGGGGAACTCAGACTCTAACATGGAAACAACCTCTTAGCTAAAAACTGATTCTGACTCTGACTCTATTTCCTAAACTGACTCTGTTTTCTAAACTGATCTGAACCAAACATTACTAGACTCAGGTTCTGACTTAAACTTAATTAATTCAGAACCTACAATTCTTATTTGACTCCATACCCTATAATTACAGACTTCTTTTCTTAGATATTCTTTCTACGGCATTGATATCTTGCACGTCTGGTATATTGTAATCCCCACATGACATTTTGTGACTCAAAGTCTTCTTATTGCAACTATGATTCAAATGCTTGGTGTGATTGAGACACACCGTAAAGTTTTTTATTTCTAGTGTGAAGTACGTCAATGTCTTGAGATCTTCTTCTTGACGTTGAAACAATGTAAACTTTTCATGGTAGAGGCACATAGGATTCTATTATCTTTGGGTTTCTTGATTCTTGACGCTCCGTTCATGGAGACTTTACTGGACTACCCTTGTACTCGGAAAATCGACGCTTCTTCTTCAACTCTCTTGATCATCTTGATGGTCTTAAACAATAGTGAGGTTGTCTTCAACTCTAGCTTTGTGTATCTGAGTCCTTAAGGCTTAGTGCAGTATTTTCCAATCATGAATCAAGGTGCTTTACGAGTGTCGAAGTGTTAATGTGACACTTCCTCCGGATCTGCTAAGGAGCAGCCCGCGGACGTTCTTGTTTAGCAAAGCTTAGGCCTCAAACTAGTGTTCTAGCGGAAGAGTATGTCACACGTTGGTTTTACATGGTTTGAGCCGCAAGGAGCATAACACCCTACTTCACGGTGGATTGTATTGCTGGTGAGTGTGTATGCATGTGTGTGTGTGTGTAATGGGGATTCTGAGTCTGGTCTTTCTATTGGTTGCGGTCCGGGCCTTTTATAACCAAGACCGGACGCCTTACAAGTGGGGTCCCGGGGCCTGACAGGTGGTCCCGGGGCGATCTTATCCTAAAGATCCAAGGCTTCTCGCATAAGCTTCCTCTGAGGGTGGCAGTGGTGACTCGCCGTCCTGCCGCCTCCCTTGTCAGTAGCGCACACGCCATTGCTGACGGTGGCAGAAGGTGTCCCATCAGCTTGTCTTGTTGTCGCAGACTACCCACTTGGCTGAGTGGGATAGGCCTGCAGCGCCTTCACTGGGATGTGATTGTTCATAGCAGTCTCTGACCGTTGGCATGCCCCACGTCGTGCGCCAGGGGTGGTTGCGGGTCTTCAATGCTTGACTGGAGCGGAGTGCTCCACCCTTTAACTCCCGCACCTTACCGTCTGAGGCAAGCTGCGAGACATGTGGTAGCGTCGGGGCAGGTCCTCGGTGGGAATGCTAGCTCGAGTCCTTCATGACGTGTGGTGGCTCCGGGGCTCCCCAGGGTATGTAGCAGCTCCGTGCTTTTTCCCTTGGGAGGTGATGGTCCTTGCGCTCCGTGCTTCGTGGCTGTTCTAGGGGCGCTCCCCCAAGGATAGGTGAGCTTCCGTCCCTACACGTGGCATCTCGGGAGCCCGTCACAGCGGAGGGGCCAAGTCCCATCTTCAAGGCTTATGTGGCAGTGCTGTAACTTGATCTTTGAGGGAGGCAAAGGCCTTGGCTCCTATAGAACACGTGGCGCCTCCGGACGCGCCTCACTATCTTTATCCTGTGTGCGAGGGCACCCCATCTGCAGGGTACCAACAGTGGCCCCTGGATCCACCTTGGGGCGTGGTGAAGAGCCCAAAGGTGGAGCCCTTTCCATGTCTTCCCGCACTCTGCTTTAAATTCTTTCATGGACAGCCGAAGCGGTGGGTCCTTCTGCCAATCGTCGCCACACGTCTTTCTCAAGTTGAGAGGTTGTGGTGACGGGATCTTTGCCTGTTGTCGCTTCTGTACCTTATGCGGCGCCTTTAATCGCTACGATTCCCGATGCGGTTATGTAGGATCGAAAAGCACGTGAAAAGCTACTAGAGGGGGGTGAATGGTAGATTTAAAAATCTTACGCAGCGGAAACAATTAAACCCCAACCCCTTCGGCAGAAAAACGATCTGTTAAATAAATCGTGTGTGCGACTAATCTAAATGTGTTTCACCGTGACAAAAGTGATGGATATCAGAGAGAATCAAGTCAGAAGACAACACAAAAGGAATCACTCAAATCCGTCAAGAAAAACTCAAGTTATGATCGAAAGATCAAACAATGGTCAATCTGCCCTACCCGAGAAAAAAACAGTTCTGGAAAGCTGCAAAGAAACGCGTGTAGATCATATACCACAAATCCAATGACCGTGAAATTTTATCAGATGATAGAAAATCAAGTTGTGAAGACAACCCAAAAAGAATCACATCAATTGGATCTGTAAAACTCGAGTTATGATAAAACCACCAACGAATGGTAGTGCTGTCCAGAAACTTGACGACTAAAACTTGTCTGGAACAAGTCGGACGAACAAGGCACAAAAGTTCCTTCAAACTACGAATTTTATTCAATGGAACACAAGAGGAACAGCCCCCAAAGTCGTGTGTCACGAGCTCTGGGCTCCCTTGCTTATATAACCAGCCCTTAGGCCAACCCAATATCAACTAGGACTCCAATCCTACTCAGATCACGAATCGTAACTTTCCATAACTGCTCAAGATTTTTCTATACGCAGATAGAAGCAATATTAAGACTTCCAAACACCTTAGGAACGTATCCCACATTACTAAACAACTCAAATTCGTGACACACACGAAATCCTATCATAACCAACTCAAATCTTTCCATATTTGAGTCAAACCCGACTCAGCCGCAGCTTGAGTCCATAACCTAGTCGGTTGGACCTTTCCGACCAATTCTTTACGTCCACATCTCTTCATCACGTCTCGGAACCATGTAGCCACGTCCATGCACTCCTTGCACATGTGCAAACATCTTCCAATGACGTCCACGATACCTTCATATGCATTGTTCTTGATTCAATCATGTTGCGCAACCTCCTAATCAGCTCAACCACAATTCCTCCTGAATTTGGTTGTTAGAACCTCATCTCCTCCCTGAGACTAGTCCAATGGATCCCGTCACCAGCCATGTCTTGAACTCAAGCAACACCTGCACATGAATAAACAACCAATCCATACGAGTCCAAGTCCTCGACTTGACTCAAGTTAGTTCCGAACACAACACACTACGTGAGAACCTCACATAAGCATGTTGCAAAAACCACAGTAACACGATATCATCCATATCAACCAAAACACACCAAAAACTTAGCAAATGAATACTAAGCAATCTTTCCAACAATGTAAAGCAAGTACGAAACATTGCAAATGAAAAGCAGAAGCACTGCGGTCAAGTTCCGGACCTTGCCAGAGCAACCCGGACCTTGAGCTGGAGCTAACAAAAGCTAGTAGAACCTAGCACCGGAGCTTACCAAAACTAGTACAACCAAGCTCCCGCCGGAGCTTACAAAACTAGCAGGACCTAGCGCCGGAGCTAACTAGAACTAGTCAGAACTAGTAATCCCAAAAGCCGGAGCTAGAAAAATCAACTTCGGAGCTTAGCAAAAACATGTCGGAGCTAAAGACAAAACTTCACTGGAGCTGACCAAAGCTAGTCGGACCTAGCATCGAACGTAACCGGAGCTACCCAAACCAAGTCGGACCTACCGTCAAACCTTGCTGTAGCTCAGAGCTAGAGTCTGACCTTGATAAAAAGGTGTTTTGGTGATATTCAAAACTTTTATCATCAAAGCCAACTGTATTCACTACAAGCCAATGTATTCAGCACACATAGGTCTTACAGGTTACAACACTTTCGTACACCCCGCCTTTATGGGAGCTGCTTTAGCTATTTTTCTGGGTGGCTGACCGTCTGGGCCAATGATCCAACCTGGGGGCGTAGGGCCTATTGCCATGGGCGCCGCGTTCTGAGTGGTGTGGGATGATCCTTCGTTCGAGGTACTCAGGCGTCGCGGGGGTGACTAAAAAGGAAACCTTTAGAGGGATCATTTCCTTCCCTATTCACACCCCGCATCCTAAGCTTTCGCCTCCTTCCTCGAACACTCAAGATTTCTTACTTTAGTCAAGGCTCCCACCTTTACTTGCTCCAATGGCTTCCCCATTGCCTCCGTCTTGCCTTCGGTCGGTCGACAACCTGTTGTCGATGCGGCGACTGCATGGCTGGTTGGCGGCGGAGCGTGCAGTGATGATCTGCTACGGATCTCCCGCTCTTGAAGACTTGCGCGAAGACGAGACTGTCCTCTTCTCCTCCTATGTGTATGCAGGGCTTGGACTTCCACTGTCGCGATTCTTTTTCGCGGTAATGGAGGAGTATGGGCTGCAGCTCCACCACCTGGAGGAGAAGCGCTGGGCTTTGCAGGACCTGGAACTCGTCATCAAGCGTCGGGAGGATGATCTGGAGCGTTGTGCTCAAGAGGTCGCCGACTGGGAGGAGACTGTGCGGAGAGAGACGGAGAGCCTCCAGGACTCAGTCTTGGACTTCCTGGCCTGTGCTGGGGCGGTGCTGGAACCCCTCGGCCTTGGCCCTGTGCCGCGTGGGGAGCCATCTCAGGGGGTGGCCCAGCTGCTTCCTACCTTGGACTCCCTCTGTTCGTCATTGGGGTAGGTGAACACCGTCCTCGCAAGCCAGCTGGAGGCCGAAGGAAAAGAGCTGGCTGAGCTGGTGGCCTGCCATGTCCTGGTATGCTTCCGAAGTTGGTACCCGAAGATCCCGCTCGAGGTGGTGGAGAAATGTCCCCTTGATGAGCAGGAAGATGAGGCTAGGGCCGAAGTCCAAGACCTTGCCAGGGAGGTCGCTTCTTTGTTCTAGCGGAGTTGAGGCCAGTGGCACCTGGGTGCAAGGCTTTTGTATCTGGGGATGACCCCCTTGTGTAAATAAATGTTTATGAATTTGGATTCATGTTGTTTTGTTTGTTGGCTTGTCGCGTGCTTTCAGATTGTTGCCCCAATTCCTTCTCTTGAGTAAGATCTTGAAGAGCCTTTGTTCATGTCATTAGCCTTTTAGGGACCAACGCTTGCACAATTGATGCATCCGGTTTGTCGCTAGATGACGTCCTGCCTATGGAATCCCCCTTAGAGGCCCCCTGGTAGGCGTGGCCAGATTCTTGGGTACGTCTGCCACTTGAATGCAGGATGTCTTCGACTGGTCCCCATCGGTAGTGAGGGAGCATGAGTGTTGTCGTTGCCGGCAGCTGGAGCTGGCTGCTCTGGCTCCGCCCTCCGTTGTTGTGAAGTCGTCAATGGCAGGCCCCCTAGGAGGTGCCAGAGTTGGGTGCTCTGGCGTTTCCTACCACCGTTGTGTAGTCGTGGAATGCAGGTGCCTAGTGGACAGGACACCACAAGAAAACTTTGTTAGCAACAGAAACAGGGCAGGAGAGTGCACTCACTTGTCCGCACTTGTTGTTGTTGCTGACGTATCGGGACGTCGACGGCAGGGCCCCTGGGGGTTGCTGGAGCTGTATACTCCGGCATCGCCCACAATCATCGTAGAGTCGTCAACAGCAGGCCCCTTGGGAGGTGTCAGAGCTGGATGCTCCGGCGTCGCCCACCGTCTTCGTAGAAACATCGACGGTAGGCCCCTTGGAAGGTGCCGGAGCTGGATGCTCCAGCGTCGCCCATCATCATCGTAGAGTCGTCAATGGCAGGCCCCTGGTGTACACGCTATCGCGAGAGAACCCCGTTAGCAACAAGTGTCGAGCAGGAGAGTTTACTCACTTATCTGCGCTTGGTGTTGACATTGACGGTCTGGGACGTCGACGGCAGGACCCTTGCGAGGTGCTGGAGCTGGATGCTGCGACATTGCCCACCATCTTCATGGAAATGTCGACGGCAGGCCCCTTGGGTGGTGCTAGAGCTGAATGCTTCGGTGTCGCCCACCATCTTCATGGAAACGTCGACGGCAAGCCCCTTGGGAGGTGTCGGAGATGGATGCTCTAGCGCCGCCCACCATCTTCGTGGAAACATCGACGGCAGGCCCCTTGGTAGGTGCCGGAGCTGGATGCTCTGGCGTCGCCCACCATCTTCATGGAAACTTCGATGGTAGGCCCCTCGGGAGGTGCCAGAGCTGGATGCTCCGGCATTGTCCACCATTGTCGTAGAGTTGTCAACGGCAGGCCCCTTGTGTACAGGCTATCGTGAGAGAACCCTGTTAGCAACAAGTGCGGGGTAGGAGAGTTTACTCACTTATCCGTGCTTGGTGCTGACGTTGACGGTCTGAGACATTGATGGCTGGCCCCTTGCGAGGTGCTGGAGCTCGATGCTCTGGCATCACCCACCATCTTCATGGAAATGTCGACGGCAGGCCCCTTGGGGGCGCCTGAGCTGGATGCTCCGGCGTCGCCCACCATCTTCATGGAAACGCCGACGGCAGGCCCCTTGGGAGGTGCCAAAGCTGGATGCTCTACCAACGCCCACCATCTTCGTGTACATGATTCGATAAGTTACCAGAGGGGGGTGAATGGTAGATTAAAACTTTTCAGCGGAAGCAACAAAGACACCCCTCAACAAAAAATTGACCTGTTAAAGAAACCATGTGTGCGAGTAACCTAAATGTGTTCATCTGTGACAAATCTAGTATATATTGTAGAGAATCAAGTCACAAAGACGTCACAATAAGAATCACGAAAATCCATTGAGGCAAACTCAAGTTACGATTGAAAGATCGAACAAAGGTCAATCTGTCCTATTCGAGAAAAACAGTTCTGGAACACTGCAAAGATACTCATGTAGATTAGAAACCACAGATCCAATGACTGTGAAATTTTGACAGAAAATTAAGTTTTGAAGATAAACCAAAAGGAATCACGTCAATCAAATCTATAAAACTCGAGTTATGATAAAACCATCGAACCATGGTAGTGATGTGCAGAAACTCAACGAGAAAGACTTGACAGAAACAAGTCAGACGAACAAGGCACAAAAGTTCCTTTAAACTATGATGTTTATTCAATAGAACACAAGAGGAACAGCCCCATCGTCTACCACGAGCTCTGGCCTTCCTTGCTTATATAACCAGCCCTTAGGCCAACCCAAACCTAACTAGGACTCTAATCCTACTCAGTTCACAAATCGAAACTTTCTATAACTTCTCAAGACTCTTCTATACACAGATAGAAGCAATCTTAAGACTTCCAAACACATTAGGAACGTATCCCATATTACTAAAACAACGCAAATTCGTGACCCACACGAAATCCTTACATAACCAGCTCAAATTTTTCCATATTTGAGTCAAACACGACTCAGCCGCAGCCTGAGTCCATAACCTAGTCGGTTGGACCTTTCTGACTAGTTCTTTACGTCCACATCTCTTCATCATGCCTCGAAACCATGTAGCCATGTCCATGCACTCCTTGAATACGTGCAAACGTCTTCCAACGACGTCCACGATACCTTCATATGCATTGTTCTTGATTCATACATGTTGCGCGACCTCCCAATCAACTCAGCCACAATTCCTCCCGAACTTGGTTGTTGAACCTCATATTTTCCCTAAGACTAGTTCAATGGATCCCGTCACCAGCCATGTCTTGAACTCAAGAAACACCTGCACATGAATAAACAACCAATACTTCCGAGCACAAGTCGTCGACTTGACTCTCGTTAGTTCTGAAACTATAACATCTTACGTGAGCACCTCACATAAGCATGTTGCAAACCATAGCAAAATGATATCAACCATAACCACCAAAACACATATTAAAAACTTATTAAAAGAATACTAAATAAACTTTCCATATGTGTAAAGCAAGTTTGAAACATTGCAAGATAAAAGCAGAACAATTGCAATCAAGCTTCGAACCTTGCCAAAGCTAACTGGGTCTTGAGTCGAAGCTTACTAAAAAGATGTTTTGGGAGTATTCAAAAAATTTATCATCAAAGAGAATGTATTCAGCACACGTAGGTCTCACATCGTGGAAACGTCGACGGTAGGCCCCTTGGGAGGTGCCGGAGCTGGATGCTCCGGCGTCGCCCACCATCATCGTGGAAACGTCGACGGCAGTCCCCTTGGGAGGTGCCGGAGCTGGATGCTCTAGCATCGTCCACCATTGTCATAGAGTCGTCAACGGCAGGCCCCTGGTGTACAGGCTATCGTGAGAGTACCGTGTTAGCAACAAGTGCGGGGCAGGAGAGTTTACTCACTTATCTGCGCTTGGTGCTGACGTGAACGGTCTGGGACGTCGACGGCAGGCCCCTTGTGAGGTGCTGGAGCTGGGTGGTCCGGCGTCGTCCACCGTCTTCATGGAAATGTCGACAGTAGGCCCCTTGGGGGTGCCAGAGTTGGATGCTCTGGCATCGCCCACCATCTTCATGGAAACGTCGACGGAAGATCCCTTGGGAGGTGCCGGAGCTGGATGCTCTGGCGCCGCCCACCATCTTCGTGGAAACGTCGACGGCAGGCCCCTTGGGAGGTGTCGGAGCTAGATGCTCCGACGTCGCCCACCATCTTCGTGGAAATCAAGCAACACCTGCACATGAAAAAACAACAATACTTTCGAGCACAAGTCCTCGACTTGACTGTCGTTAGTTCTGAAACTACAACAACTTACGCGAACACCTCACATTAGCATGTTGCAAACCATAGCAAAATGATATCAACCATAACCACCAAAACACACCAAAAACTTCATAAAAAAATACTAAGCAAACTTTCCATAAGTGTAAAGCAAGTTTGAAACATTGCAAGATAAAAGCAGAACAATTTCAATCAAGCTTCAAACCTTGCCAAAGCTAACTGAACCTTGAGTTGGAGCTTAATAAAAAGATGTTTTGGGAGTATTCAAAACTTTTATTGTCAAATCCAATGTATTCAGCACACAAAGGTCTCACAATCTCCCCCTTGATGAATGCATTGGCAACACCACTTAAAATTCGAACATTGGCTTATTTACATGAAAAGTTTTGAAAACAATTTCTCTCCCTTTTTGAAAATCAAATGAGATAGAAATAAATTTCTTCCCCTATACATACTTCTCCCCCTGAGAAGAATCATGCCAAAAACACTTGTGAATATGTGCAAGGTGTGATCAATTTCTCACCAACAATGTATTCAGCAAGGTTCAAAAGAGAAATTTTAATTGTTATGAGCATATTATAACATATACATATAAAACAAAGTTTATCCAAGTCAAACTATCAAGTAACTTACACTATCAAAAAAATGAGATACATAAAGTAGTGTAAGCTATGCTAGAGATCAAATGTAATTTTCAATTTAAGAAGCTCATGATCTCACAAACTTAACTATTTAAATACCTGAAAGCATGACACTTGTTGCTGCAATTTTTTGAAAAAAAACACAAATTTTAACATATGACATTTGCAAGAGATTATATGCCACATCTGCCTTATTCTGACCAACCAAGCCAAGTCTATGCCATTTGACAATCAGAAGCTTAAGGACATGATTTTAGTCATACACAACTTCTTCCAAGTTCATATCTAAGTGCAATGATAAGCCATCTCAAAAGAAAAAGTGCGATGCATGCATATTCTCTTGATCTTTTCTCAATTTATATTTGTTCATAAAAACTCAACATGTGAGTTGATTACTTGATTAATTCTTTATGATTAAAAGCACTTGTGAGCATGCAACAAGTTCAAAACAGCAAGAAAGTTCAACCATGACCAGATTTAGTGTAAGTAATTATTCCAATTACTAGACATGGCAAACCTACAAAATGTATAACACGAGTAATGCAGTAAGAACTTTCAGCATGTAAAAGAAATCACAAAGTCATATATGTATGAAATATTATGCTCATATTATTTTAATTTCAGATTCAGTTGTGGATTGTGCATCTGAGTTTTGTTTTCTGGAGGACCAAGCAACAAGTGAATTACCAAGAAAATGAAAAGCACCGGAAGTACTTTTCCTATCAATCCTACAACCCCCAAAATCAGCAATCGAAAAAGCTTTCAAAGTAACGGTTGAGGAAGAAGGAAGAAAAGTGCCAAATTCTTGAGTTCCATGTAAGTACCTGAGAATCCTATTGAGGGCTTGACGATGTGAAGCACATGGAGAAGCATGAAACCGTGCACAAAGACATACGCTGAATTGTATGTGCGGTCTTGATGATGTGAGGTACAAAAGTGATCCAATCATGCTTCTATATTATTTTTGATCCACGGGTTCACCATCTTCAACAAGTTCAAGTGTTGTTGCTGTTCCCATTGGTGTCCAAGGAGGCTTGCTTTTGTCCATGTTGAAGTGCCTTAGGAGGTCTTTCGTATACTTCGTTTGATGCACAAAGGTACCCTTCTTGGTTTGCTTGATTTCAGCCCCAAAAAGTATGTGAGTTCTCCCATCATACTCATCTCAAATTCTGAACTCATCATAGCTGAAAACTTTGACACAAAATCATTAGAAGCACAACAAAAGATATCATCCACATAAACTTTAACGAATAATGAGTCATTGTCATGCTTAAGCACAAAAAGAGTTTTATCAAATTTGCCCATGGTAAACCCATTTTCAAGTAAGAATGTTTTTAACCTATCATACCATGCTCTAGGGGCTTGTTTGAGACCGTACAAATCTTTGGACAGTTTGTAAACATGATTAGGAAAATCTGGATTTTCAAAACCAGGTGGTTGCTTAACATAAACCTCCTCATCTATGTAGCCATTAATAAAAGCACTTTTTACATCCATTTGATATAACTTGAAACCTTTAGATGCAGCAAAAGCTAACAAAATTCTTATGGCTTCTAATCTGGCAACAAGAGCAAAAGTTTCATCAAAATCTAGACCTTCAATTTGTGTGAAACCTTGAGCAACCAATCTAGCCTTATTCCTAATCACAACCCCATCCTCACTTTGTTTATTTTTAAACACCCATTTAGTTCTAATTAAAGTGTGATCTTGAGGTGGATGTACAAGTTTCCAAACATTATTTCTTCCAAAATTTTCTAATTCTTCTTGCATGGAAATAATCAAGGATTCATTAGTGAGTGCGTGTGATATATCTTTGGTTTCAAAAGAAGCAACAAAATCAGAATGAGCATGAGAGCTTGGATCGCAAAACCTTTACCGTGTGACTCGTTCGTGCAAGCTTCTGATAATTTGTTGTGGAAGATGACTTTTGAGAACCCGGAGGGGAGTGAACACTTCACAAGCTTCTTCTTCTTCATGTTCATCACAAATCGATGAGCTTGTGACTTGAGGAGGATCTGGACCAGCAATGGTGGTTGTCGGTGCTGGCTGTGAATCAAAATTAGAAGCTGGAACAATGTCATTAGCTGCTGAATTTTTGGGCGGCAACACCACTTCTTCCTCATCTTCAACGAAAATGCTCTCCCCCTCAAATATGGATCCGTACCTGCAATATTTGAGCTAGTACCTGTGCTAGCTTCATCGAAAGACACCTCACAAGTCTCCACAATTTTGTTAGTGTCAAGGAAAAGCACACGGTAGCCTCTAGTATGAGATGGATAACCAAGAAACATGCCATCAATGGATCTAGGTTCAAATTTATCAAGATTACCATGTTTCTTTACAAAGCATTTGCACCCAAATACCCGAAAGTGTGTAACACTAGGCCTATGTCCAAACCGGAGCTCATCGCGCAAGAAAACACAATTTGTGACATAACAAGCAGTTGCAATCGCATCAGCCAAAATTTCCTAGGAGTTTGATATTCATCAAGCATAGTCCTAGCAATTTCAACTAAGGTTCTGTTCTTTCTTTCTACAACACCGTTTTGTTGAGGTACATATGGTGAAGAAAATTGATGATCTATTCCATTTTCAGAACAAAAGTGATCAAAAGATTGATTTTTAAATTCGGTTCCGTTATCACTTCTAATTGCTTTTAAAGATCCTGGGTGATCAATTGGTAATCTAAGAAATAAAGTTCTAAAGTGACTGAAAGCTTTGTTCTTAGATGCCATAAAGTAAACCCCAGGGTATCTAGAATAATAATCAACTATCACAAGAACATATCATTTACCTCCATATGATTGAGCACGTGATGGTCCTACAGTGTCAAGGTGCAAAAGTTGACCCAGTTCAGTTGTCATGATCATTGTGAGAGGAGTATGTGAACCTGCAACCATCTTAGCATGTCTAAAAGAAGAGCACACAATTTCTTTGTCTCCATTAAGCTTTGGCAGCCCACGTATGCGATCAAGAGCACTAACACGCGTTAGATCATCAAAGCCTACGTATGCTGTTGGCCAGTAGAAGCCATGCCGGAAGGCTTTGCCAACCAGCATGTGGGAAGCTACGTGATTCCAACACTCTCCTTCGTGGATTTCTGCGAGCAAGTTACAACCTTCCTACCGAGTTATGTACCGTAGCAGTACGTCGTTGGAACCACGTCGGCAGAGATCACCTTTTACAAGCATGTAGCATTTAGCCATCCTCACGATTCTCTCAGCAGATGCAGGGTCCTCCGGGAGGAGGTTGTCCTTCAGGTCCCGAATCACTGTGATCCGGGCGTCGTGACTCTCCTAAGCTTTTGGATCTTGGGCGCCTGGTGATGCTCAAGAACCTTGGCGGCCCCCATGGTTGCAGGGCTGCTGTGGTTGCCAGTTCTGTGGAGCTGGGCTCACCTTCTTCATTAGGCCCTGCCGGCCTAGCGGTTGGCCGTACCAACCTCCTGCCAAAGACCCCTTCTGGAACGGGGGCTCCTGTGGATGCTATGGTTGACAGGGCATCGGCGATGGAGTTGTCAGCGCGCGACACATGGCAGAGATCCAGGGCATCGAATCCAGCTTCTAGCTTCTTGACATGTATTAGATATGCCGCAAGTTGCGGGTCGTTGCAACAGCACTCACCCCGGACTTGCTTGATGATCAGCTGGGAGTCTCCCTTGACCAGCATCTATTGGAAACTGAGACCCTGCTCAGCTGTGAGTCTGAAGATGAGGGCTTTGTACTCTGCTATGTTGTTAATATCCTTGAAGTCGAGGCGCACTGTGTACTTGGACTGCTCTCCTGTTGGCGAGGTGAGCAGTACGCCGGCTCTGGCCCCTTGTTTCCTTGAGGATCCGTCGAAGAAGAGTGTCCAGTGAGGACTGCTAAGCACCAGAGCCCTGTACTCCGGCTCACTGATCTCCCTGCCCCCTGGGTTGCTCGGAGAGGGGGTCCACTCAGCAACGAATTCCGCTAGGGCTTGACTCTTGATTGCATGTCATGGCAATAAATCAAGCTCGAACTCCTCTAATTCAGCCGCCCACTTGGCGATATTGCCAATTGCGTTTGGGTTGCACAGCACTGCTGCCAGTGGGAATGAAGTCACCACTGATACTTGGTGTGCCTGAAAATAATGGCGGAGCTTCCTCGACGTGATTAGCATTGCATAGAGTACCTTGTGGTCTTTGAGGTACCATTTCTTTGCCTCATGCAGGACTTCGTTGATGAAGTAGACCGTGTGTTGGATGGTCCGGGACCTTTTCAGGGAATTCGGCGCTTCTTCTTCCCTCTACTCCAGGTCCAGCGACTCCATGTCTCCTGGGCCTGGTGCTTCCTTCGGGGGCTGGGACTCAAAGGCTTCTTGACCTCTGGGGCCCCCTAGGGGGACCCGGTGAAAGTGCATCTAGGAATACCTTGTGGGTTTTGGATGATTTATGACAAGCAAATGAGATCCTAACCACTTTGTTGAGATGAGCACAAGTTTTAATGTGAAAATAAGCAAAGTGCCAAAAAGAAGGGGGAATGAGGAGCAATATGGAGAAGAGCTCAAGGAACAAGATTAGTAGATCATTGTGTGTGGAGTGTGTTAAGGAAACACACCCCAAGAGCTCAATCACAAATAAACACACACATTGCACAAATTTATATAGGATCGGACTAGTCCAACTGGCACCGGACTAGTCTGATATTCCTTCTGCACAAGATCGGACAAGTCTGATATCCATCGGACTAGTCCGATATCTTTCTGACTAGAATCGGACTAGTCCTCCCCAGTGCGGACTAGTCCTCAAAACACTTCACAAGTCACACAAAATCGGACAAGTCCGACCACACACTGGACTAGTCTGATATCTTTCTGATGTCAATCGGACAGGTCCAATATTAGCACGGACTAGTCCGAAAAACTCTCTGACCTAAATCGGACAAGTCCTCCAAGTGTAGACCGTCCTCATAACCACTTAGGGTTTCACTGTCCGGACAAGTCCGATGACTATCAGAGTAGTCCAAAGATTTCCAGAAGCGAAATCAGACAAGTCCGCTCCTATCTGGACTAGTCCGATATTTCGGGAAACTTAGGGTTTGCTACACACAGCACACCGGACTAGTCCGGTGTCCACCACGGACTAGTCTGATCTTTCTAAACCCTAACGGTCACTTTTAGAAACACCATATAAATAGAGGTGCACGGCCCAACTTTAACCTCTCTCGAACCCTAGCGCCATCACACCTCCCAAGATCCTCAAAAACACATCTCTCCACGAAATTTAAAGCCAAAAAGATCAATCCCTTAAGGATACATATTGGAATAATTGAGAGACACGTTTCATCACTCTTGAGCTCTTGGTTTGATTCCCTAACACACTCTTGTGATTTTCATTGTAATCTTTTGAGTGTGTTCTTGGTGGATTTGTCATTGTAATCTAAGGGAGCCCTCAAAGTGTGATAAGGCCCCTTGAATTCGGTTATTTACCCTTTGTGATAAGAGAAGAGGATTGACCTTCGTGGCGATCCGACGAGGGTAGGGTTGGAGAAGGCTCGGTCCTTTTGTGGACTCCTCAACGTGGATGTAGGTTGCCTCTGTGGGAGCCGAACCACGGGATAAATCGTTTGTGTTCTTGCTTTGTGTTCATCGTTCTTATTCATCACACAATCTAGGGTTTTAATCAATGTTGTTACTTTACGTTGAATCATTAAGTATAAGATTGAATTGTGATATATCCTAGTCCATAATCTTGCAACACTTCAATTAACTGTATATTTCCGCTGCATACATCGTAGAATCAAATTAATCGATCAAACTTAATCAACCTAGTTGGTACCCACCGGACTAGTCCGCACTTTACCGGACTATCCGATATCTCAAGTTTTGATCTGGTGGTTAAGTGTTGCATGTTCTAACAAATTTCAAAAAGGCCTATTCACACCCCTCTAGGCCACATTCACCCGTTCATCCTCCGGGGCTGGAACCTAGAGGCTCCTTGGTCTCCGGGGCCCCCTTGGGGGACCTGGACGTCCTCTGGGGGCTGGGACCCAGAGTCTCCTTGGTCTTCGGGGCCCCCTAGGGGGACCTGGACATCCTCTGGGGGTTGGGACCCAGAGGCTCCATGGTCTTCGGGGCCCCCTAAGGGGACTCAGACATCCTCTGGGGGCAGGGACCCAGAGGCTCCTTGCTCTTCGGGGCCCCCTTGGGGTGCCCGGACGTCCTCTGAGGGTTGGGATCCAAAGGCTCCTTGGTTTCTGGGGCCACCTAGGGGGACCCGGACATCCTCTGGGGGCGGGGACCCAGAGGCTCCTTGGTCTCCAGGGCCCCCTAAGGGGACCTGAATATCCTCTGGGGGCTGGGACCCAGAGGCCCCTTGCTCTCCAGGGCCCCCTTCGGGGGCCCAAACGTCCTATGGGGGCTGGGACCTAGAGGCTCCTCTGTCGTTAGGGCCCCCTGTGACCTCCATTCCCCAGGGCTCAGAATCAGCAGCAGGGGCCCTTCCTTTCGTCAGTGCTGCTGTGGGCCGGCCTGTTCTGCAACCAAAAACATACTTACCACCTCGGTTGTGGCAGCGATGTAGAGGTATAGGGGCTCCCCGGGCTCTGGTGCCACCATTATTGGTAGCAACATCAGCTGCTGCTTCAGCTCGCAGAATGCCTTCTCCACGTCTTCGGTCGAGACAAATGGTCCGGATTGGCGTAGGAGTTTGAAGAACGGGAGAGCCCGCTCTGCCAGCATAGAGATAAACCGGTTGAGCGCTGCCAAGCACCTTGCAAGCTTCTACACATCCTTGATGCGGGTCGGAGGCCGCGCCAGCTCCACCGCTTTGATTTATTTTGGGTTGGCCTCGATTCCTCGGTGTGAGACCAAGAACTCAAGGAGCTTCCCAGCTTTGACACTGAACACGCACTTGTCTGGGTTGAGCTTTGTGCGTGTGGTTCGCAGCCTGTCAAAGACTAGGGAGAGGTTTTCTAGCAGTGATGTTTGTAATTGGATTTTTACTACAATATCAACAACATATACCTCTACTAGGTCCCGAACGAGGTCACCAAATGTTTTATGCATGGCACGTACAGAGGTGGGGAGGGCATTCTTAAGATCGTAAGGCATGGAGACATAGCAGTAAAGGCCATCTACGGTTATGAAAGTGGTATGTTCTTCATCCTCTCTAGACATTGGGATTTTGTGGAACCCTGAATACGCATATAGAAAGCATAACATATCGCATCCCAAAGTTGAATCTATGATTTGATCAATTCTAGGGAGAGGGAAAGGATCTTTAGGACATGCCTTGTTGAGGTTGGTGTAGTCAATGCACATCCGAAGCTTGCCACCAGCCTTGGGGACAAGAACCGGATTGGCCAGCCATCTGGGATGGTGGACCTCTCGTATGAAGCCAGCATCGTGGAGCTTCTTGATCTCCTCGCGGATGAAGTTCTACCGCTCAATGGACTGCTTGCGGGGCCTCTGTTGTTGCGGCTGTGCATCGGGGTAGATCCTCAGACAGTGCTCGATCACATCCCTGGGGATGCCTGGTATCTGCGAGGGTTGCCAGTCAAAGACGTCGATGTTAGCTCGCAGGAAGGTAGTGAGCGCCGATTCCTGCTCGATGTCCAGACTCCCCACGATACGGGTGGTCTGAGCCACATCAGTGCCAATTTGGATTGTCTTGGTGGGTACGTCGTCGTCGTCGGAGGGCTGCACTCGTGGTGCAGCGACGCGGTTGCGCGTGCGTGGGTCTGGCGAAGGCTTACTCGACCCAACATCACACAGGGCAGGTGCTCGGGCCATTGCCAGCGCTTAGAGCTTCTCCAAAACTATCACCACAGCAGCACGATCTACGCATATTTTGAGGACGCCGGGGGTGTCGGCATCTTGAGGACGAGGTAGCCGTAATAGGCTACAGCCATAAACCGGTACAGGGCTGGCCTGCCAATAATGGTGTGGTAGGGGAGGCTAACCTCCGCGACGTCGAATAGGATATTCCTCATCTGAAATTATCGGGTGTCCCTAAGGTCACCCGGAGGTGTATGCAGTCGTACGGGATAACACTATCCGGTCTACCCCCGAGAATGATCTTGACGGGGTGAGCTCAGACACGGGGATCTTTAGCTTGTCGAAGGTCGTGCGGCTAATAAGGTTGAGGCCGGCTCCACCATCTACCAAAATGTGGTAAAACTTTACACTGGCAATGGTGGGGGCGACGAGGACGGGCAGCTGCCCGGCTCTCGCCATGTTCTCAGGGCAGTCGGAGGCGTCAAAGTTGATCGGCATCTCCATCCTTTTGTGGTGCAGTGTCGGGACATGCGTAGAGGCTATCGAGCCATTGCCCGGCACAAGGTCTTGACCGCATTCCTTGATGCGGGTTCCCAAGATCCTCCACAGATGACGTGGAGTGCTTTGCGATGCTCGTGGTCGTTGTTGAGGTCGAAGTTCACAGCCGGGTGTACCGTTTCCACAGTGTGTTTCAGCCTTTGGAACTCCTTCTCCACGTCTTTATCAACACGATGGTCGACCTTTTGCGGCTTGATCTCGCTGCAGCTCGCAGCTTGATGAACACCATGGTGGTGAAAGCGCTACCACTTTTTTATGGAAAAAGCCCCTTCCTAGCGCGCCAAATGTCGAAGTGTTAATGTGACACTTCCCTCGGATCTGCTAAGGAGCAGCCTGAGGAGATTCTTGTTCGGCGGGGCTTAGGCCTCAAACTAGTGTTCTAGCGGAAGAGTATCTGACACGGTGGTTTTTACGTGGTTCGGGCCGCAAGGAGCATAACACCCTACTCCACGGTGGATTGTATTGCTGGTGAGTGTGTATCTCGGGGCCCGACAGGTGGTCTCGGGGCGATCTTATCCTAAAGATCTAAGGCTTCTCGCATAAGCTTCCTCTAGGGTGGTAGTGGAGACTCGCCGTCTTGCCGCCTCCCTTGTCAGTAGCCCACGTGCCGTTGCTGACGGTGGCAGAAGGTGTCTCGTCAGCTTGTCTTGTTTTCGCAAGCTACCCACTTGGCTGAGTGGGATAGGCCTGCAGCGCCTTCACTGTGATGTGATTGGTCACAGCGGTCTCTGACCGTTGGCGTGCCCAACGTCGTGCGCTAGGGATGGTTGCGGGTATTCAATGCTTGACTGGAGCGGAGTGCTCCACCCTTTAACTCTCGCACCTTACTGTCTGGGGCGAGCTGTGGGACACGTGGTAGCATCGGGGCAGGTCCTCGGTGGCAAGGCTAGCACCAGTCCTTCATGACGCGTGGCAGCTGTGGAGCTCCCCAGGGTACATGGCAGCTTCGTGCTTTTTCCCTTGGGGGTGCTATTCCTTGCGCTCCGTGCTACGTGGCTGTTCCTGGGGTGCTCCCCCAAGGATGGGTGAGGTTCGGTCCCTACACGTGGCATCTCTGGAGCCTGTCACACCGGAGGGGCCAAGTCCCATCTTCAAGGCTTACGTGGCAGCACCGTAGCTTGATCTTTGAGGGAGGCAAAGGCCTTGGCGTCTATAGAACACGTGGCACCTCCGGACGCACCTCGATGTCTTCATCCTGTGTGCGAGGGTACCCCATTTGCAGGGTACCGACAACGAGGTTAAGCAACGAGTCGATAACCTCGTCCAGATCGAGTTTCTCAGACGATGTAGTCAACAATTGGATCACTTCGCTAGAACATAAGAGTAGTAAGATTTTGTCCCTCTTATGCGGTCAAAACAGCAAGGTCACTAAATGTATGGCAACTCAAGGCTTTTGGACATGTCAACGCTGCCATACAATAAGAGTCAAGAAGTTTCTCAAGCTTGCAATCAAAATGATAATCTTGTGAACATAGAGAATCTAGGTTTCTACTAAGGTTTATCAATTAAGGGAGAACCTCATTAATCAAGAGTGGTATTGTTTTTCACAAATAAGGTACTTGAACCTATACAAGTCAAGGATGAAGGTTCAACTCCTAGTTGGACTGCAAGGGTGAATTGAGTAATCGGTTTCCCCAGTATTGCTCCACCAAGATAAATCAAGTAAGGTGATGACTACTTAGAGTTGGAAAAGCAATCAAGATTACTAGACAATACTCAACTCTTTGAATGGAGATACATATTCTTGCTCAAAATTACTTATGACGCATGTATCATGATGCATTACAAATCGGATGATGTTATGCAGACACAATGCAACCCCGTGGAAAACTATGCATAGGTATGGTACATTCATTTTTGTGATTTGAGCAAAAGTATGTATAATGATTCAAACACAATAAGCATGATCACAACATCACAATGCTTGAATCAACTTGGTCATGAGAAGTGCTGGATAAGGAATGCTCTTCTCATATCTTGACCAAGGTTGCATAATTCAAGTTTAACCATGTAAACAAGGAATGGTGAGCAATATACTACACAACCTTAATCTTGGTAAACTGGTACCCAATTTGATCGATATATTCATTTCTTCACCTAAGTCTTCGCTGCACTTGCTGAACCATGGAGTCGTTTCTGCGTGACAACTCTAACTAATTCATCTCCATGGTAGAATACCACTAGGCATAGGATCAAGTTTACTAGAGTTGTCCTTAATGGTGCTTCACTTAATCTTCCCTTCACTTATGCAGTGGTGCTTGATGTCTTCCTAGATAGCACTAATGGAGTTGATGTAACACTTCCTCTATAACGGGTCAGTCTACTGCTTCAAGTTGCATTCTCTTGCAAATGAAATCCCACTTGATCACTTTGTTACTTGAGCGCACTCCTTCCCCCTTAAAGTTTCGAACTAGGAGTTTGAGAAACTTACTCCAATTGATCAACATGGGAAAATGATGTGCAACTCATCTCTAGACCAACTTCACAATAGCGAGTTCCAAAATAATGAACTCCATGGTTGGAAGTTCATTTCAGCTATTGTGGCTCACGATGAAATGTCATGCGAGTTATCGTGCATACATGCTCCCTATTCTTCAATACGACACAAACATGGCCATTGAGAGAAAAGAAGTTTGATTGGGTCAAACACTCAATTTCACTGGCACAATGTTGAATCACAACACTTGGGATATTATGAAACTTCTCGAGTCGAAATCGAGAACCAAAGTCACAATAAAACCAAAACGCCTCAAACTGACCAAGTTTCTGTTGAAAAATGACCAGTCCGGACTCAACTTCGATTGATCCAGTTAATGGCAAAAACAGATCTTTAGGTGACCAACAAAGTTGAATTACACTTCAATTCCTTTCCAAAATGTATTTGGTCGCCACCAGGTCAATTTTGCATTATGAGATATAGATTTTCAAACCTGAAAGTTTTCTGAGAAATTTTGACAGCACCTCCTTTGTTTATGGCTGATTTGTGCACAAAAGTTCATACAGAAAATATCAATATTGACAAAAATTAAAATTACAACATTGTTACATATATCATCAGGATTCCAGAAATATATCACATGCCTTCATTTGATTTTTCTACAGCGAGTTATGACTACAATAGTGAAGGGTCCAGAAACTGTCCCAGTTTCTGTCCAGATTGGCAGAGTTTGGTGATTTGTAATTTTGAATAGGTTGGAGAGGGATTATGCTCTATAGTTGAACAGAGAAGTTTGAGAGGACTTCCTAAACTTTCTAAAAATATAAAATACACCTCAATTAGATGATTTTACTGAGAGTTATGGTAAAAATAGTGAACAGTCCAGAAACTGTTTCAGTTTCTGGACAGTTTTTACAGATTTTGGAAATTTCAAATTTTAATTAAGTTCTAGGGAGATTATACAGTGGTGAACTCTCAGATGTTTTCAACCATGTATGGAACAACTTAATTGGATAATTCTACTGGGAGATATTCCTTTTTAAAGTTGGGCTATTGTTCTGCCAGAATAACGTAGGAAAGACTGGAGGTGACAGTTTCGGTTCAAACTTCATTTTCATCATTTTAAAGTGGAAATCTGTATTTGGAGCTTAACATAAGCTTGTGTTGTGAGCTACACCTTTGGCACGGATTTTAACCTTTGATATGCCGATGTAACGCAAATGCAATATCAGAACTACGTGAAAATTCTAAGCCGGTATTCCGGCATACGTCTCAACAGTGGCACAAATGACGTTCACTCGCAAACATTTTCTACTCGAGCTACGGATAACTAGGTTAGTGTACCTGCATAAGACACTAAATTTACAGAACACTCATTATGGTGCCGTACGGCATGGCCCACACGGGCGATCATTTCAGACAGTCAGAATAATACATATGAAAGTAAGACATCTGTCCCGTATCATTCCATACGAGCCGCTCGGAGCTGAGCCATGTCTCGAGGTACATGACCGGGTTTTCTACCACACGATGGAGGTCCCAACTCTCTCCTTTTCCTTTCTTTTCTAAATTAAGTTTCAGCTGATAACAGATCTATAGAAATTCTGAAATTTGGCAGAGTTGTTAATAAAAAGATGGAGAATTCATTTCTGAAATAATTTCTGAGATTTGATCAATTTGAGTATGAAATTCAGATATGAATTTTGAATTTACTCTTGATGTATGTGCACTATACTTCATCCAAAGTTTGCAAATAATTGCAGGGTTGATAATTTGAATAGGATGAAGACAAAGGTGCACTTTAATTTGGCTTTTGAAAATATTTACTTTGGACATTCAACTTTGAATTTGAATTCACATATAGGCTTTTATTTTTATAATTTCTTCATCGTTTTCCAAAAGTGACATAGACACTAAATCAAGTAATTTATTTAATTGCTGATTTCAATTCTTTCCTTTTACTGTTTTAAACCTAAAGTTTAATTTAATTCATTTTTTTAGATCTATGTGTTTGAATATTTGAACCCTCATATGTTCCATTTCTCATTTCCTTTCTCCTCTATTTCATTTCCATAACTAAATTGCAAATTCCACTTTTTGGGCTTTTACACCTTAGTCATCAAAAGGTGATGAAAGCACGAACTTGTGGGTAAAGTGGTACAACCTCTGCAGAGTGTGTTTAAAACGACCATGATAGTCGTGATCCCGATTATGAGCAACCTGGACCCTCACATGATTGGAGTTATGGACCTCGAATATGGTTTAGTGGTTGGAATTGAGTTGGGAATTGGTAGTGGTTTGTTAATTGGCTTTGGAACATGAAATTGATGAAAATGAGACATATGAGCAATTATGAGTTGATTATGGATTAATATTGCTCGTATTGGTTATTTAAGTTAGAATTTATGTTACTTGGGATATTTTGAGAAGGGCCTCACTTAATGACGATATAATTGCATTTCCAACTGTTTCGAATGTACTTTTATGCAATTAGCCAATTTCATTATCATGCCTTGTTTAAGCTACATGTCATACTTTCCCACACTTGCTGAGTACGACATGTGCTCACCCTTGCTATTCGCCCAACAAATTCAGACGCAGGCGACAATGTCGAGTACCAGGAGGTTTTTGAGGACTTCTAGACGCGCATGTTACCATCAAGCATGCCTGTGGAATTTGGAGTCATTAGTGCTTATAATTTTCCATTGCAGTTGTTTAGAGCTTGTATTCGAGACTATTTGGTTTGTAATAAGGTACTACTATTAGTATTATTATTTGAGACATGGTTTTATCTGTTTATCATTTGTGGATCACTTGTGTATGTGTGTTAAACATCTTAGGCACACATATGCATCACGCTTGGTTCATTTTTGGAACCGGATGTCACATATTTGTATCAGAGCCGTGTTTGACCGTAGGACACAAGCCTAGTTAGAATGGACACCACAAACCACTTAGGACTTCTTTCCTATTCAAAATTAGTCTGTTTTGCATTATTTTGCCTTCCACTAGCTATATAATGTGGAAAATTTTGTGCTTTTTGCTGCTGCTGCAATTTTTGCCACTTTTCCATCTTTTTGAGCAAATGCACGTCTTCTCATCTTAATTTATGGCTACTGCAATTTTAGAATTGATATTTGTTCCTCTATTTTTCTCATGTTTTCTGGTAGATGGCTCACACCAAAATGACAGCCCGCAAGAGAGCTCGTTTGCCACCCCTTGGAAGAAAGCTTAGGCCTCACAAGGAGCCGCACATGGAGCCAGCCCAAGAGGAGGAAGAAGTAAATTCTCCCGCAAAGGAAATTGAGCATGAACACTCCAACATGACGGAGGAAGACCCTGAGATGGTGGGATTCTATGATGATGAGGAGGAAGAAGATCTGGAGATGGTGGAAATCTATCATAGTGAGGAAGGGGAAGGGGAAGGTGAAGCCCATGAGGAGAATGAAGGTGAAGCCCGAGATGAGGAGGAATCACAAGAGGATGAACCCTCTGCACAAGAAGAGGTACCCGAATCCCAAAACAATGCATCGCAGCCTAGTGAAGCTAGAAAGGAGGACAAATGCATAGTTTACCGTGATGCCCAAGAATTTCGTTCTGATGGCACTGATGGAGGATTTGCAGCAAAGCAATTGAAGGAGTTCCTTGATCTATGCAAAATGCACCCGGGGTACTATGTTAAGAGGATTTCTCGCCATGGACATGAAGAATATAGGGCTCAAGTTACTGTTCTTGCCAAAGATGAGGTGGTCACTCGACACTTTGCATCCACATGGAGAAGCACCAGGGAGCAAGTTATTGATGATGTCGTTTGGGATGCACTTACTAGATTGTGCCACATCTATCGGGAGCAGGATGGAGGTACTAGTTTTGCGCTACACCTGCAAAGCAAGAAGGGAACAAGGGAAGTCTTAAGACCGCAAGATGGAGATCAATACAGTTATCATGCCATTGACAGATCTCAGGTAGTATTGGTGAACTTAGGAAATCGCTATGCTGATGCCATGGAAGAGATCTGTTACCTCTGTAAGAAGCTATTCATCATGGAAAAGCAAGAGGGAGCTCGTGCCCCCGTGGAGGTCAACAGTGCAGCAACCTCTCCAGCACCTACATGGACGGCCAACCCCCCTTGTGTGCGCCCATGTATGCCTCGCCGCCATTGTCGCCTTCACTGCCTCACAGCCAGGACAGCCGCAGATGACATAATTAAGTCTAGGTCTCCTGTCTAGAAGTTAGAAAAGCATTCAGATCATATTAGTCATGTTTAGTGTGGTGTGCTGAATTTTTGTGGTGTGTGCTTGTGCTTGTGTGCATGGTGCGAGGTATGAAACGTTTAGCGTTTTGTCCACATTCGCGAGTAGTAGAGAGTTGTGGGATGCTTGTCCACATCCTCTAATAGGGTCTTTAGTATTAATAAGAGAGTTGTTTAGTTACATACACCTTGATGCATATAGTTGGGGCGTTTCTATTTGTCGGTATCCTGCGTACCGTATACCCCTTGGGACTACAAAAAGACCAAAGGAACTTCACCTTTCTGAGTTCAAGACCTGCGAAGGCCCCACACGTCATACGGGACCGGACCTGCCTCCCATCTATGGTTAGTCCCGATGCTTCCACGTGTATACTGCAACCGGACCTACATCCCACACATAGAATAGCTCCGGGCTAAACATCTGTGCGGCACCCTCGGACCTAACCCCCGACAGAGGGAAGCTCCGGTACCGACACGTGTACATCTACACCGGACCTACCCGTCCCAGACAGAAAGCTCCGAAGCTGCCACGTGTCCAACCGCCAGACCTTCAGCCTCAACAATCAGACTGGTGCACCCCCAACGGCTCGGACCTTCAAGGGGCAATCAAAGACTTCAAGACCCGATTAAGTGTCATTAATGCCATATTAATGACACACGATCGGAAGGCCCTTAATACCAGTAACGGCATTGTCAAGGCCCGTTATCACGCTATTAAGGGTAATTAACCTCATTAATTGTGTATTAAGCAATAATAACCGCCAGGGCCACATGTAGGGCCAGGCTAGCGATGTAACGACCTGTCCTTATGCTATAAAAGGACTGGTCGAATGATACACAAGGGCGGATCTCTCTCTCTCTCTCGACTGGTTGGGGATTCTCGACTCTTAGACAATCTCATACTAGGCTCTGACACTGTAAGTGCATCTAGGATATCCTTGTGGGTTTTGGCTAATAGATAACAAACATATGAGATTCTAATGAAACTATTGAGATGATTGCAGGACAAACAAAGTGAAATAGCTCGGTGCACACAAAAAGGTGAAAAATGGAGTGGTGTCCAAAGAGGGATACTTTGATAGAGCTTGGAAGAACAAATTAGATTTTAAATGTATCGGGAGTGTATGAAAGACACACTCTAAGAGCTCAGGACTTTGCGCAGGGGTATGGGTTTTAAAATTAACCTAACTTTCACAGTGCATCGGACTAGTCCGATCATGGACCGGACTAGTCCGTCAGACTTTCTGGAGTCTCCCTTCTATGGACACCGGACTAGTCCGTTAAACTTTCTGGAGTCTCCCTTCTCCGGAGACCGGACTAGTCCGTGTGTCCACCAGACTAGTCCGTTAAACTTTCTGGAGTCTCCCTTCTCTGGAGACCGGACTGGTCCGTGTGTCCACCGAACTAATCTGTTGAACTTTCTGGAGTCTCCCATATCGGGAGACCGGACTAGTCCGTGTGTCCCCCGGACTAGTCCGTTGAACTTACTGGAGTCGGTTTTCACAAAAGGTCGGACTAGTCCGTTTCTAACCAGACTAGTCCACCAGACTCTCTGGACTTCGAGTTACACTGTGATCGGACAAGTCCGGACTTGCACCGGACTAGTCCGGTGTTAGGGTTTTTCAATGGTAACTTTTTGGAAACCATATAAATAGAGAATCCACGGCCTTCCACAACACACACACATCGACTACTGCTGATAACACAAACCCTAGTGCCGCCACTTTGTCCCAAGAGCCCAAAACACATCTCCCCACACATCTAAGGTGCAAAAAGAGTCAAATCATTTGAACACTTGGATTCGGGATTGGGAGATTGTCGTTCCTTCGCTGCGAGCTCTTGGGGTATAATCTTTCTACACTTATACTCTGCATTGTAATACTTTCAAGTGTATTTGATCGTCTCTTTCGTTATAATTCTCGTGGGAGCCCTCAACGTGTGAGGTTGCCCCACAAACTCGGTGATTACCCATGATAGTGGAATCAAGTCGGCCTTTGTGGTGACTTGAAGAGGGAAAGGGTTGGAGACCCGACTCTGTGTGAGCTTCCTCAACGAGGACATATATCTCGTGGTGAGATCGAACCTCGGTAAAAATTCACTTGTCTCTCGTGCCTCATTTACTTTACTTTTCGTTCACTAGATCACTTGATTACTAAACATCAATTAAGTTGCTTATAAGTTTCCACGTGCATTCATACAATAATCTTAAATCAAAGGATCTGTTGTTCTCATTTCCGCTGCTAAAAGAACTAGTTTCCCAAACAACACTTAATCAATTCACATATTTCAGCACACCGGGCTAGTCCGCCCACACAACCGGACTAGTCCGGTCAATCAAGTTTTTGACGACTCTATTAAGTGTGCAGGAAATTCAAAAGGCCTATTCACCCCCCTCTAGGTCACATTCAATTGGTATCAGAGCCTGGTTCTCCACCAACGAGACTCACATCTCGAAGAGATCAACGGCCTCTAAGAAGAACAACGATATCCCGAAGATGAACATCAATGAGGAGGAACAAGAAGATAAAGCCTTCGATGTGCTGAAAGAAAGCCCACATGATGATGAAGAAGTGCGAAAACTAAAGGCACTCCTGAGAAAGAAACTACTAGGACAAAAAGGAAAAGAAGAAGAGAAGACGACGGGGAGTGGTCATCACGACTACTCCTGACATCCCTACAACTACAACCGTCTCAATTCAAACAATCACTATCTCTCCATTCCTATGGGAAAGCCTCCACAGTTTGACAGAAGTGACTACACCATGTGGAAGTACAACATGAAGATGCATCTAATATCCCTAAATCCTAGCCTGTGGCACATTGTTTGCACTGACATAGATATCCCGGACACGGATGAGGAACTCACCCCAGAACAAGAACAAGAGATTCACAGAAACGCACAAGCCGTCGTCATGATAACATCATCACTAAGCATAGAGGAATTCACTAAGATCGATGGTTTAGAAAGTGCAAAAGAAATCTGGGATACACTTAAGACAGCTCACGAAGGAAATAGATCGGTTCGTGAAGATAAAATCGAGATGCTTGAAGGAGAGTTGGGGAGATTTGCTATTGAAGAAGGCGAATCACCTCAGGACATGTACAACTGGATGAAGGCACTCATCAACAAAATTCGTGCCTATGGAAGTAAGAAATGGACAGATCACGAGGTGGTCAAAAGAATGATTAGAGCCTTCATGCCAAGAAATGTCACACTTTGCTCAATGATTAGAGAAAGCCCTGGATTTCACAAAATGACTCCGGATGAGTTATTGGGGAATATCATAAATCATGAAATGATGGAGAAAGAGGCTCAATACGTCAAAGACATAGCTGAACTCACCTCTTCCAGAAAGAAAGAAGTTGCTCTCGAAGCAACGTGCAGACCCAAACTTAAAGAAACTCGTGAAGACCAAGACGATGGGCATACAAGCGACAAGAGCACTGATCTTGATGATGAAGAAATGGTACTATTTATCAAGAAGTTCAAACGCATGATGAAAAGAACACAGCAACAATTCAAATGAAGGCAAAAGCAAGGATAAAGGAAAATCCAAGGCTCGACGCACTTGCTACAACTGCTTAGAGTATGGTTACTTCATGGTGGACTGCCCCTATGAAGAAAATAAAAAGAAGAAGGAAACAAGACCTCAAGAAAAGAAAAATTTCAGAAAAAGAAGACAAGCCCATCAAGCTCATATTGGCAAGGAGTGGGACTCAAATGACGAGTCCTCTTCCGATGAAGAAGAAGAGATAGCCACTATCGTAGTCAAGAAACCCACTATGAAGGCCCCACTCTTCCCAAACATGGGAGGATGAGATATGAACAACCACACTTGCCTTATGGCTAAGGAAGGCAAGAAAAAGGTACGACTCACTCCTCCAACGCTAAATTCCTCTATTGATGACTTTGATAGCTCTAGTGATAATGAAGAAATGTTTAGAGGACTAAGTAAAATTGCTTTAAAGAAAATGGAAATGTTGTCGAACGAAATCTTTGAAAAGGAGGAAGTTCTTAACCGACAAGAAGATATGATCATCTGTGAAAGGAAGAGATATCAAGAAGTTGAAAAGCTTCTCGAGCTTGAAAGAGAGAAGAACGAGTCGCTTGAAGTTGAGCTAGCCTTGAGTAAGGAACCTTACTCAAAGCTAGAGGACTCACATATTGCAATCAAGGAAGAACTTGCTAACTTGTCGAAAGTTAACAAGATCCTTGAGGTGCAAGTTGAGTCACTCAAGTAAAGTGACTCCTCTTCCTCCAAGAGCTCTTCCCCCAAAGATATGAGTTTGACAACAATCGAAACTTGCACTTGCTCTAGTAAGAAGAATGTTACTTCTAATACTTCAACTTCTCATAATTTGCATGCTTCTCCGAGTGGCATCTTTGATAAGGAGAAGATCAAATATGCACGCAGTGCATATATGGTTACTATACCTCCTAATGCCAAAGATGGCCTTGGTTTTGACAGGAACAAACACATGTCTACTCCTAATCATGCTAATAATAGAAATGTCTTTGTTAAGGAAAATCCCATGAATCTGACTTACAAATATTGTTTCGTACATTTGATGCTTCCTATGTTCTTATGAAAGCCAAACATGGAAAAGTCATTGCTAAATATACAGGGCCACACCACAAGAACTTGAAAACTTGTGTGTGGGTGCCCAAGACTCTTGTGACTAACCTGAGAGGACCCAAGCAAGCTTGGGTACCTAAAACCAAAGAATAATTCTTTTTTGCAGGCTTACTCCTCCGATTGATCTAAATGGGTACTAGATAACGGATGCACAAATCACATGACCGGAGAGAGAGGTATGTTTGTGGTATGAGTACAACAAGTATCCAAGTGAAGGCATATACTTCGGAGACAACAACCAAGGAAAGGTCCTTGGTAGCGATAACATTGAAATATCCTCTCAGCACACCTTATCTAATGTTTTACATGTAGATTCTCTAGATTATAACCTTTTGTCAATATCTCAACTATGCGACAAAGGTTACAACTGTTTATTCACTAATGAGGGTGTGACCATTTTTAGAAGAAGCGATGGCTCGATTGCATTCAAGGTAATGTAGAAGGGCAAGCTTTATCTTGTTGACTTCAACAAACATAAAGCCGAACTCAACACTTGCTTGGTTGCTAAGACCAACATGGGATGGTTGTGGCATAGACGGCTAGCCCATGTTGGGATGAGAAATCTGCAGAAACTTCTAAAAGGTGGTCACATCCGTGGTCTTAAGGATGTGGTTTTTGAAAAAGACAGGTCGTGCAGCGCTTGTCAAGCAAGAAAACAAGTCGGAGCACCACACCCCGCCAAGAATGTGATGACCACCGCAAGACCGTTGGAACTCCTCCACATGGATCTCTTTGGTCCAATTTCGTACATCAGCATCGGCGGTAACAAATACGGTTTAGTAATTGTTGATGATTTTTCAAGATTTACCTGGGTATTTTTCTTGTATGATAAATCAGAAACTCAGGAAATCCTCAAGAAGTTCTTGAAAAGAGCTCAGAACAAATTCTCATCAACCATAAAGAACATCAGAAGTGACAACAAGACATAATTCAAGAACCTCCAAGTTGAAGAGTATCTCGATGAAGAAGGAATAAAGCATGAGTTCTCGGCACCCTACTCCCCTAAACAAAACGGAGTGGCCGAAAGGAAGAACAGAACATTGATTGAAATGGCAAGAACTATGTTGGATGAATACAAGACATCAGATCGATTTTGGGCAGAAGCGGTGAACACCGCTTGTCATGCCACAAATCGGATGTACCTCCACCGACTACTGAAGAAAACTCCATATGAGCTCCTTACCGGTAAAAAGCCTAATGTTTCTTATTTCAAAGTATTTGGTTGTAAATGTTTTATTATGAACAAGAAACCGAGGGCCTCAAAGTTCGCTTTGAAGTCCGATGAAGGGTTCTTGCTCGGTTATGAATCGAATGCCTACGCCTATCGTGTCTTCAACAAGGTGTCTGACCTTGTTGAAGTAGCACGTGACGTAGTGTTCGATGAATCTAACGGCTCACAAGTGGAGCAAGTTGATAAGTGTGTGCTAGATAAAGAGGAAGCTCCATATGAAGCTCTAAAGAAAATGGGACTTGGTGATATCTTACCACAAGAGTGAACATTCGACTCAAATGCACAAGATGAACTTCAACACGGAGGCAATGATCAAGGGGGAGCTCTTTCACAAGACCAAGATGTAAGACCTATGTGTGCTGAATACATTGGCTTGTAGTGAATACACTTGCTTTGACAATAAAAGTTTTGAATATCACCAAAACACCTTTTTATTAAGGTCCGACTAGCTTTGGTCAGCTCCGGTGAAGTTTTGTCTTTAGCTCCGGCATGTCTTTGATAGCTCCGACATGTTTTTGATAGCTCCACCGTGTTTTTGCTAAGCTCCGAAGTTGATTTTTCTAGCTCCGGCTTTTGGGATTACTAGTTCCGACTAGTTCTGGTTAGCTCCAGCGCTAGGTCCTGCTAGTTTTGTAAGCTCCAGTGGGAGCGTGGTTGTACTAGTTTTGGTAAGCTCCGGCGCTAGGTTCTACTAGCTTTTGTTAGCTCCGGCTCAAGGTCCGGGTTGCTCTGGCAAGGTCAGGAACTTGACCGTAGTGCTTCTGCTTTTCATTTGCAATATTTCATACTTGCTTTACATTGTTGGAAAGATTTCTTAGTATTCATTTGCTAAGTTTTTGGTGCGTTTTGGTTGATCTGGATGATATCGTGTTATTGTGGTTTTGCAACATGCTTATGTGAGGTTCTCACGTAAGGTGTTGTGTTCGGAACTAACTTGAGTCAAGTCGAGGACTTGGGCTCGTATGGATTGGTTGTTTATTCATGTGCAGGTGTTGCTTGAGTTCAAGACATGGCTGGTGACGGGATCCATTGGACTAGTCTCAGGGAGGAGATGAGGTTCCAACAACCAAATTCAGGAGGAATTGTGGTTGAGCTGATCAGGAGGTTGCGCAGCATGATTGAATCAAGAACAATGCATATGAAGGTATCGTGGATGTCATTGGAAGATGTTTGCATGTGTGCAAGGAGTGCATGGACGTGGCTACATGGTTCCGAGACGTGATGAAGAGATGTGGACGTAAAGAGTTGGTCGGAAAGGTCCAACCGACTAGGTTATGGACTCGGGCTGCGACTGAGTCGGGTTTGACTCAAATATGGAAAGATTTGAGTTGGTTATGATAGGGTTTCATGTGGGTCACAAATTTGAGTTGTTTAGGAATGTGGCATACGTTCCTAAGGTGTTTGGAAGTCTTAAGATTGCTTCTATCTGCGTATAGAAGAATCTTGAGTAGTTATGGAAAGTTACGATTCGTGAACAGAGTAGGATTAGGTTCCTGATTTGAGTTGAGTTGGCTTTCGAGCTGGTTATATAAGCAAGGGAGCCCAAAGATCGTGGGGCACGACTTTGGGTCTGTTCCTCTTGTGTTCTATTGAATAAAATTCATAGTTTGAAGGAACTTTTGTGCCTTATTCGTCAGACTTGTTCCAGACAAGTTTTACTCGTCGAGTTTCTGGACAGCACTACCTTTCGTTGGTGGTTTTATCATAACTCGAGTTTTACAGATCCAATTTACATGATTCCTTTTGGGTTGTCTTCACAACTTGACTGTCTATCATATGTCAAAATTTCATGGTCATTGGATTTGTGTTCTATGATCTACACGAGTTTCTTTGCAGTGTTCCAAAACTGTTTTTTCTTGGGTAGGGCAGATTGACCATTGTTTGATCTGTCGATCATAACTTGAGTTTTTCTCGACGGATTTGAGTGATTCTTTTTGTGTTCTTTTTGTGACTTGATTATCTCTGATATCTATCACTTTTGTCACGGTGAAACACGTTTAGATTAGTGTCACACACGATTTCTTTAACAGATCGTTTTTCTGCCAAAAGGGTTTGGGGTTTAATTGTTTCCGCTGCGTAAGATTTTTAAATCTACCATTCACCCCCCCTCTGGTAGCTTTTCACGTGCTCTTCGATCCTACAATTGGTATCAGAGCCAAGGTGCTCTAATCTTTGTGATTTGCACATGTTTTTGACTAATCATCATGGAGAAGTACCCCGCCAAACCGTGTGTGTTTGCTGGTATTGATTTTCAGGTTTGGAAGGCATGCATGGATGCTTTCATCCAGGCACAAGGCTTTGCAATATGGGAGAAGGTATACAAGACTTACGAAGTGCCATCAAATGATCAAGTTACAGCTACAAATCTGAGAGATGTCGACAACAACAACAAGGCTCGGAACTTGATCATACAAGGATTAACACAAAGCGACTTCGACCGTGTTGCACACCTCCGATCTGCATACGATGTGTGGGAAGCACTTTGTGACTACCACGAAGAATCCAACACGATAAAAGAGGTAAGGTAAGACATGTTCAAAAAGGAATACATGCGCTTCGAGATGCAACCCGGTGAGTCTATTGATGACCTTTTTGCTCGCTTTAATAAGATTCTCAGCAACTTGCGTAGTGTCAATGTTAATTTTTTAGATGCTGAAAATGCTAGGCAATTGCTAAGTGCATTAGATATGTCAATTTGGGAGATGAAAGTCACATCTATTCGTGAATCTACTGTCATGAGTTCACTTACTTTAGATGTGCTATATTCCAAGTTAAAAAATCATGAAATTGACATAATGTCACGTAAGAACCCCAATAAGTCTATTGCATTTGTTTCACAACGTGATATGTCTAGCTCCAGCCAATCATCATCTTGCAATACTCTTGCTTTGTTGTCCTCACTAACCGTGGAGCAGATCGAAGAATTTCTAGAAGAGGAGTTGGCACTCATCTCTACTAGATTCTCAAAAGCATTGCAAAATGTGAGAACTAGAAGGAGAGGAAGCTTCGGACCTCAACATTGTTTTGAATGTGGTAAAACAGGACACTTTTGTACAGAATGCCCTAACCTTTCAGGTCTGACCACCTGGGAAGAAAAACAAAGCAAGGTTCGGACCTCCTTTGGAAATTTCAACAACAAGAAGAAAGGTACCATAGGACGCAAGATGATCAAAAGTTTCATCACCGCACTTCAAGAGTTCAGTTCAAGCGACGTGGACATTGGAAGTGATGAAGATGAAGATGATTTGGCAAACTTGTGCTTCATGGCGGGCAAGTCAAGATCAAGTATGGAGGAGGCAAAACACAACAGCGACAATGAAGAGGTATGTCCTACTTGCGAAGAAATGTGTGATGCTATTTCTCGTGCCACTATTATTATTAAGAAAAAGGACAAAAAGCTTAGGGATAGTACTGCTAAAATTGAATCACTAGAATCTGAAATCAACCGTTTAAAAACTTTGATTCCTAGTGATGATGCATGTTCCTCATGTGATTTAATATATGAACAATTGTCCTCATTAAGAAGTGCGCACACCTCCACACTTGATAAACTTGAGTTAGAAATTGAAAAGAACAAAGAGCTTGCTGCACTTAATGATAAAAACTTGAAAGGTGCTAGCTGTTCTACAATTGATTTGCATTGTTCTACATGTGATGATCTTTATAAGAAACTACAGGATGCTATGAATGAAAATTCTATATTGAACAATGTTTTACGTTCTCATGAAGTTAAATTTTGTTCCAATTGCAAACTAAAAGGAAAAACTTCATGTGAAAATTGCCTTGATCTGTCCAATAAACTTGATGACATGCATAAGACATTAGATCGGTTTTGTAATGGGAATAAGAACCTAAACATACTGCTGAATTATTCCAAGTCTTGCAATGATAAAACTGGTTTAGGCTTTGATTCTCATGCTCATGCTAAGGCACATCCACCTAAAATTGTAAAGTCATTAGGAAGTGGTTTGATTCAAACAGTTCCTAAACAAAAAGGAGTGGTTTTCAAATCTGCAGGAGTGTTATATCATTCGGTTTCAAATAAAAATATTGCTTGCTTATCTAGACATGAACACAAAGTTAAATTTCATTGTACCTTCTGTGGTAGAGATGGTCATGTCATAGATTTTTGTTATAGACTAGCTAAACAACAGAAAAGGGAAAGAATGGTTGCTAGATCTAGTAACTTTCATGCAAAATTTGCTGCACACATTGAACCGAATGTACAACCTGCTGTTTTGAGTCAAAAACATTCAAAGTTTACCTCCGGACCTTCTGTTTTTGCCTCCAGAGCTACTGATTTTTGTGCTACACAAGTAACACCTTATAGGTCAGTAGTCAAGAATAAAAAATCTCAAACTTTGACTCATAAACCTGCTGTTTTGTCTCAGCTTTCGCGTGTTTTTCCTGTTGCACGTCGCGTGACTCAGTACTGGATTCCTAAATGCCTTTTGACTAACCCCAGTATTGAGTCATCGACGTATTGTGCTTCTATGTAGGTTACACGTTTGAGGAAGGAGAACAATTGGATTGTGGATTCAGGTTGCTCACGCCACATGACCGGTAACAAAGATTGGTTCTCCTCCCTCTCTTTTGTGTCACGTGTAGAGAATGTTACTTTTGCCGATAATTCTTCAACTCCAATAATTGCTAACGGTTCGGTTAGAGTAAATGATCACTACACTTTGAAGGATGTGGCACTTGTCAAAAATTTGAAATACAACTTGCTTTCTGTTGCACAATTGCTAGATGAAAATCTAGAAATTATTTTCAATAAAAACTGTTGCAAACTTGTAGGTTCAAATAGTGAGCTTATTTTTAACATGTCTCAGTTTCAAAGAGTTTTTAAAGCTGATTTTGATATGTCTTTCTCTAATCATAGGTGTCTAGTTGCTAATGATTCAAAGGACTTATATTTTTGGCATCGTAGACTTGGTCACGTAGGCTTTGATCACCTAACGCGTGTTAGTGCTCTTGATCGCATACGTGGGCTGCCTAAGCTTAAAGGGGACAAAGAAATTGTATGCTCTTCTTGTAGACATGCTAAGATGGTTGCAGGTTCACATACTCCTCTCACAATGATCATGACAACTGAACCATGTCAACTTTTGCATCTTGACACCGTAGGACCTTCACGTGTTCGATCCTTCGGAGGTAAATGGTATGTTCTTGTTATCATTGATGATTATTCTAGATACTCTTGGGTTTACTTTATGGCGTCTAAGAATGAAGTTTTTAGTCACTTTAGAACTTAATTCTTAGATTATCAATTGATCACCCAGGATCATTAAAAGCAATTAGAAGTGATAATGGAACTGAATTTAAAAATCAATCTTTTGATCACTTTTGTGCTGAAAATAGAATAGATCATCAATTCTCTTCACCATATGTACCTCAACAAAACGGTGTTGTAGAAATAAAGAACAGAACCTTAGTTGAGATGGCTAGGACTATGCTTGATGAATATCAAACTCCTAGGAAATTTTGGGCCGATGCGTTAGCAACCGCTTGTTATGTCTCAAATCGTGTTTTCTTGCGTGCTAAGCTAGGTAAAACACCATATGAGCTCCGGTTTGGACAGGCCTAGTGTTACACACTTTTGGGTCTTTGGTTGCAAATGCTTTGTTAAGAAACATGGTAATCTTGATAAATTTGAACCTAGATCCTTTGATGGCATGTTTCTTGGTTATCCATCTCATACTAGAGGCTACCATGTTCTTTTACTTGACACTAACAAAATTGTGGAGACTTGTGAAGTGTCTTTTGATGAAGCTAGCCCAGGTACTAGCTCCGGTGTTGCAGGACCAGATCCGTATCCTCAAGGGGAGGGTATTTTCGAAGATGAAGAAGAGCCGGTGATACTGCCTGGTAGTTCTGAAGTTGACACGTGTCCAGCTCCGGACATTGAACAAGCTCCGGCTATCACTTATGCTGGTCCTGATCGTCCACAAGTCACAAGCTCATCAATCTACAATGAACCTAATGAAGAAGAAGCTTGTGAGACATCTGTTCCCCTATGGTTTTACAAAGATCATCCCCCACAACAGATGATTGGAAGCTTGCATGTACGAGTCACACGGTCCAGGTTTTGCGATCCAAACTCTTATGCTCATTCTACTTTTGTTGCTTCTTTTGAACCCAAAGATATATTACACGCACTCACTAATGAATCTTAGATTATTGCCATGCAATAAGAGTTAGAAAATTTTGAAAGAAATAATGTTTGGAAACTTGTACCTCCATCTCAAGGTCACACTTTAATTGGAACTAAATGGGTATATAAAAATAAACAAAGTGAGGATGGGGTTGTGGTTAGGAATAAGGCTAGTTTGGTTGCTCAAGGTTTCACTCAAGTTGAAGGTCTAGATTTTGATGAAACTTTTGCTCCTGTCGCTAGATTAGAAGCCATAAGAATTTTGTTAGCTTTTGCAGCATCTAAAGGTTTTAAGCTATATCAAATGGATGTTAAAAGTGCTTTTCTTAATGGCTACATAGATGAGGAGGTTTATGTCAAACAACCACCGGGTTTTGAAAATCCAGATTTTCCTAATCATGTTTACAAACTGTCCAAAGCCTTATATGGTCTCAAACAAGCCCCTAGAGCATGGTATGATAGGTTAAAAATATTCTTACTTGAAAAGGGGTTTACCTTGGGCAAGGTTGATAAAACTCTTTTTGTGCTTAAGCATGGCAATGACTCATTATTTGTTCAAGTGTATGTGGATGATATTATCTTTGGTTGTGCTTCTCATGATCTTGTGTCCAAGTTTTCAGCAATGATGAGTTCCGAATTTGAAATGAGTATGATGGGTGAACTCACTTACTTTTTGGGGTTGCAAATCAAGCAAACAAAGGAGGGTACCTTTGTGCATCAAACAAAGTATACCAAAGACCTCCTAAGGCGCTTCAACATGGACAAAAGCAAGCCTCTTCGGACACCAATGGGAACAGCAACAACACTTGAACTTGATAAAGATGGTGAATCTGTGAATCAAAAAGAATATAGAAGCATGATCGGATCACTTTTGTACCTCACGACATCAAGACCGAATATACAATTCAGTGTATGTCTTTGTGCACGGTTTCAAGCTTCCCCACGTGTTCCACATCGTCAAGCCGTCAAAAGGATTCTCAGGTATTTACATGGAACTCAAGAATTTGGCATTTTTCTTCCTTCTTCCTAAACCGTTACTTTGAAAGCTTTTTCGGATGCTGATTTTGGGGGTTGTAGGATTGATAGGAAAAGTACTTCCGGTGCTTATCATTTTCTTGGTAATTCTCTTGTTGATTGGTCCTCTAGAAAACAAAATTCAGTTGCACAATCCACAGCCGAATCTGAATATGTAGCTGCTGCTAGTGCTTGCTCACAAATTCTTTGGATTGTTCAAACACTTAAGGACTATGGGGTTGATCTAGATAGTGTTCCACTATTCTGTGATAACACTAGTGCCATTTGCATTGCTAAAAACCCCGTGCAACATTCTAGAACTAAGCACATTGCCATTAGGTATCACTTTCTCCGAGATAATGTTGAAAAAGGAAACATTGTGCTTCACCATGTAGATACCGAACAACAATTGGCTGACATTTTTACAAAACCTTTGGATTTCACTCGTTTTTGTTACATTCGTAGTGAAATAGGGGTTATGCATCCTCATGGCTTAAATTGAGGGGGAGTTTTTGAAACTTGGGAAGTCTATGTGTGAATCTGAAATAAAAATAATATGAGCATAGTATTTCATACATATATGACTCTGTGATTCCTTTTACATGCTGAAAGTTCTTACTACATTACTCGTGTTATACATTTTGTTGTTTTTGCCATGTCTAGTAATTAGAATAATTACTTACACTAAAACTGGTCATGGTCAAACTTTCTTGCTGTTTTGAACTTGTTACATGTTCACAAGTGCTTTTAATCATTAAGAATTAATCAAGTAATCAACTCACATGTTGAGTTTTTATGAACAAATATCAATTGAGAAAAGATCAAGAGAATATGCATGCATCACACTTCTTCTTTTGAGATGGCTTATCATTGCACTTAGATATGAACTTGGAAGAAGTTGTGTATGACTAAAACCATGTCCTTAAGCTTCTGATTGTCAAATGACATAGGCTTGGCTTGGTGGTTAGAATAAGGCAGATGCGCATATAATCTCTTGAAAATATCATATGATCTAAATCTGTGCTTTGAAAAATAATAAAATAGCAACAAGTGTCATGCTTTCAGGTTTTGAAATAGTTAAGTTTGTGAGATCATGACTTACTTAAATTGAAAATTACATTTGATCTCTAGCATGGCTTACACTACTTTATGTATATCATTGATGTGATATTGTAAGGTACTTGATAGTATGACTTGGATGAGCATTGTTTATATGTATATGTTATAATATGCTCATAACAACTAAAGGGGGGAGAGATAATTTGTTTATATTCTCATGCCTTGCTGAATACATTGTCAAAGGGGGAGAGATAAGCATGAAGAGAAAGATAATATGTGCATAAGGAGAGATAATAAAGGGGGAGAGATAATATGGGAATTTTTGTTCTCATTTTACTTTTGATTTACAAAAGTGGAAAAATTGTCTTCAAAACTTTTATGTGAATAAGCCAATGTTTGGATTTTAAATGGTGTTGCCAATGCATTCATCAAGGGGGAGATTGTAAGACCTATGTGTGCTGAATACATTGGCTTGTAGTGAATACACCTGCTTTGACGATAAAAGTTTTGAATATCACCAAAACACCTTTTTATTAAGGTCCAACTAGCTTTGGTCAGCTCCGGTGAAGTTTTGTCTTTAGCTCTGGCATGTCTTTGATAGCTCCGACATGTTTTTGATAGCTCCGCCGTGTTTTTGCTAAGCTCCGAAGTTGATTTTCTAGCTCCGGCTTTTGGGATTACTAGTTCCGACTAGTTCTGGTTAGCTCCGTCGCTAGGTCCTGCTAGTTTTGTAAGCTCCGGCGGGAGCTTGGTTGTACTAGTTTTGGTAAGCTCCGGCGCTAGGTTCTACTAGCTTTTGTTAGCTCCGGCTCAAGATCCGGGTTGCTCTGGCAAGGTCCGGAACTTGACCGTAGTGCTTCTGCTTTTCATTTGCAATGTTTCATACTTGCTTTACATTGTTGGAAAGATTGCTTAGTATTCATTTGCTAAGTTTTTGGTGCGTTTTGGTTGATCTGGATGATATCGTGTTACTGTGGTTTTGCAACATGCTTATGTGAGGTTCTCACGTAAGGTGTTGTGTTCGGAACTAACTTGAGTCAAGTCGAGGACTTGGGCTTGTATGGATTGGTTGTTTATTCATGTGCAGGTGTTGCTTGAGTTCAAGACATGGCTGGTGACGGGATCCATTGGACTAGTCTCAGGGAGGAGATGAGGTTCCAACAACCAAATTCAGGAGGAATTGTGGTTGAGCTGATCAGGAGGTTGCACAGCATGATTGAATCAAGAACAATGCATATGAAGGTGAATGTAGGCCTAGAGGGGGGGGGGGTGAATAGGCCTTTTTGAATTTTCTCGGTTCCTGTAACACTCAACAACAAAGTCAATACTAGAGATATTGGACTAGTCCGGTAAAGTGCGGACTAGTCCGGTTTTCATGGGCTAAGTTGATCAAGTTCAGTCAATTTGATTGATTCGTTAATGTTTGCAGCGGAAATATAAACTTGAATGACAGTTTAATAGTTGTATGTCAAATTCTATTACAATTAAGCCTCTTGTTCATCAATTTAACTCAAATTGAACAAAGTGAATCAAACCCTAGATTAAGTTGATCAATAAAGATGAAGAACGCAAAAGGACAAGGCACACGATTTATCCCGTGGTTCGGCTACCACGAAGGCAACCTACATCCACGTTGAGGAGCCCACAAAAGGACCGGGTCTTCTCCAACCCTTCCCTCGTCGGATCGCCACGAAGGCCAATCCTCTTCCACTAATCACAAAGGGTAAATAACCAAGTTGAAGGGGCGTTCTCACACGTTGAGAGCTCCCTTGATTACAACTTACAAAGCCACCAACAACACACTCGAAAATTACAAATTGAAACGCAAGAGTGTGTTAGAGAATCAAACCAAGAGCTCAATGATGTGTGCCAAGTGTCTCTCCAATGATCTAGAAGTGATCTTCAATAGATTGATCAATTTTGCACTTAATATCGTGGAGAGAGGTGGTTTTTGAGTCTCTTGGGAGGTGTGACGGCGCTAGGGTTCGAGAGAGAGTAAAAGTGGGCCGTGCACCTCTATTTATATGGGGTTTCTAAAAGTGACCATTAGGGTTCAGAAAGATCGGACTAGTCCGTGGTGGTCACCGGACTAGTCCGGTGTGCTGTGTGTAGCAAACCCTAAGTGTCGAGGAATATCGGACTAGTCCGGTTGAAAACGGACTTGTCCGATTTCACTACTGGAAATCTTCGGACTAGTCCGATTGCCATCGGACTTGTCCGGACATGTGAAACCCTAAGTGTTTAGGATGACAAGTCCGCACTTGGAGGACTTGTCCGATTTAGATCAGTGTGTATATCGGACTAGTCCGTTTAGACACCGAACTTGTCTGAAGTGGATCAGAAAGAATATCGGACTAGTCCGGATCGTAACGGACTTGTCCGATTTTGTGTGACTTGTGCATTGTGTTGAGGACTAGTCCGCATTGGGGAGGACTTGTCCGAAGTGGATCAGAAAGATATCGGACTAGTCCGGTGGATACCGGACTTGTCCGATCTAGTGCAGAATGTGATATCGGACTAGTCCGGCTGATATCGGACTAGTCCGGCCCTGTATAATTTTGTGCATTGTGTGTGTGTGTGCTTGAAAGTGATTGAGCTCTTGGGTGTGTTTCCTTAACACACTTCATACATAATAATCTACTATTTTCTTCTCCTTGAGCTCAAATTCACTTTGCTTCTCATTTCCCTTCTTTTTGGCATTTTGCTCATTTTTCATTATTTGCCTGCATTCATCTCAACAATAGGATTTGGATCCCAATTGCTTGTCATAAATCATCCAAAACCCTCAAGGGAGTCCTAGATGCACTTTCAATCTCCCCATTTTTGGTGATTGATGACAACCAATTGAGATTTCACAAAATAAGGCAAAAAAATGAGATTTTCATAAAGTATGCACATATGACTCAAAAATACATCAAGCAACAAGAGAATTATCCATATGTGCATTCTTTATGGTGGGATGCATACTAAGTGCATGAATACATTGAGAATGACAGAATTTACATTAATCAACCGATACCAAGTGCATATGACATTCTAGGAGCAAAAATGCAGTTTTCATCACATACTCGCAAATAACTTGAGCAATTCATCACAAGACCAAACTTAATATGAAAACAGTGTTAAACTATTACAATCACAAATAAAAGTACAGAGAAGGCTCTCTCCTCGCATCCTATTACAGCTAAAGCTAAGACTTGACTCCCCCTCAATCTCTCCCCCTTTGGCATCAAGACACCAAAAAGAGAGAGAGGAAGGTCCTAGGTTCTTCACTCTTCACTGTCTTTCCTCTCGTCTATTCTTCGCTCTCCGCTTGACGAGGAGGAGAGGGAGGAGGAGGAGCGGAGCTGCTCGAGCCCCCAATGCCAAAATAGGCAAGCTCGGAGGGGGACAAGGGCCCGAGCTCGGAGATGTCAAGATCAGAATCTTCAGAAATTACTGGAGATCCAATGGGGTTGATCTCCAGCTTTTCACTCAGTTGCTTCACATTGGCTTTGATATATCTCATATCCTCCTTCCTCTTCTGATTGAGTTTATGAAGGTTTACTTCAGTCTTCTTGCAGGAGGAGAATATCACGGACAAGTATTTGAGGATCCCACTGGCGGATCTTCTCTGAGGGGCTTCCCCGGAGGGGGGAGGAGCTCTAGTAGCATCTCTTTCTCTTGCCGGTGCCTCAGGACTTGAGGCCGGCGAGGGAGCAGCCTGGACACTCACAGGCTGAGGCTTCTGAGGCCTCAGGGGAGTGTGCTCTACATCCTTCATGAATTCTATTCCTGTGACCTTCTCAATCATGAACATCAAGTAGGGAGCATAGCCACAGGACCGGTTGGGGGTGCTTGAGATGTTGACCATGTCGTTCCATATGTAATCTGCAACATCAAACTGTCTCTTCTTGCTTATGACCCTCATTAGAGTCCGGAGGTAGCCCTATACACTCCCTGCATCCCCATCCTTGGGAGCAATGGTCTTTCGGAGAACTCTGTTCAAAACCACAAAGAAGGGCTTCATGTTCTTTGTGGAGGGAGGAACATATTTAGAGTTGGGCTCATACATGAACTTCATTCCGTCCCTCTCAATGACCCCTATGTTGTGGATGATCAGGTGGTCATTTCCAGCAGAGTCTAAATGGAGCAAGCTTGCAAAATCCCCCCGAGTGATGGAGTACTTGGATCCATGGGTCATCCAAGTCACACTCTCTTCATCTTCACTCGAGAAGTGGCACGTTGCATAGAATTGTGCAATCACTTCATCATTCCAATTGTGTCTAAAGGCAAACAAATCCTTCAGACCATGCCTTTCTGCTGCAGCAATGACCTCATCAAAAGCTGAGCACTTCTTCTTCTCTAGGTGGGCCCAGTCAATCCACTGACTGCGCACCACCGGAGTCTTCATCGGCAAGTAAACCAGCCTGTAGAAATCTGCATGGAAGTTTGACCAAAACCTTCCATCAGCTGCCTGCTTTGTCCTTCCATAGCAATCAATGCTTCTTAGCTTGGCTGCCACATCGCTGCCTTTCCCATTGAATTTCTCTTCATTGGGGTCCCGGACCCCTTCTCTGGGAGCATGAAGCTTCAAGGGCCCAACTGGCCCCGTTGCGACTCCCTTGCCCTTTCCCTTTGCTTGACGAAGGCCGCTTGTAGATGTAGCAGCCTTCGAGGCGGGCTTCTTGACACAGACCTTCCTTCGAACCTGGGGAGGGGAGGTAGCAGGCTCGGAAGGTATTTCTTGGCGTTTCTTGCCAAGACCCGCCGAGGACCGAGGTGCCACCTCGTGGTCCAACTCGGCCTCAAAGTCGGAGATCTCGTTGTCGGAGCTCGACATGATCTGAGAATGATTGAGCAAGAATAATGACAAGTTATACAAGGCATAGGTAAGACAAGATAGCAATGGATGGCATTAAGGAATTAAGGAATTAGGTTTCAGGTTCAGAAACATCGGACTTGTCCGGTGACCAGGCACGGACTAGTCCGGGGTACCGGACTTGTCCGTGCATGGACCGGACTAGTCCGATGTTCATCCTCAAAAACCTAACAGATTGGACAGGATACAATCCCTAATGCAAATCTAGTCTAGCATACACGTAGTACATCAACTAAACATGTAACTAGTGAAGGGTGCTAGGCCAAACGATCAACAATTGAGAAAAACACGATTTCTAGGATTTTGAAGATTTTTACCGAAGAAATCGATGGAGGCTCGAAGTTTTGGGGGTTGGAGGCCGGACTAGTCCGCTAGCTTCAATCCCCAAGTCTTCAAGCTTGATCTCCGCCCAAATGAGTGGCTTTTCGACGGAGGATGCAAAAGATCGCCTTGGGAGCTCGAGCGCAAGAGAGAGGAAGCCTAGAGCGAATGTGAGGGTGAGGAGATTAGGGTTTGGTGGCGGCTAGGGTTATGGACACGAAAAACCGGACAAGTTCGGACATGATCGGACTAGTCCGAAGTCATCCAGAGACCTATATCGGACTAGTCCGTGGTCTATCAGACTAGTCCGGCCTAACCGGCACTCTGCGGACTAGTTTGCATGGGCGGACTAGTCCGAGTAACCACGGACTAGTCCGTGGTCACCAGGAAAGAATTGCATAGCCCATTCATATATATTTGAAGGTTTAATAATAGAGAATAGAGAGGCAAAACAATTCAAGTAATCTTGATGAATTTGACCAGTAAGCATACAACAATCATACAATGATCAAAACTCATCAAGATCTAGTAATTGACATAGTTTTTCGAGAGAAAAATGGAGAGGGATGATTTTCACAATTCAATCAACATTTCTGAAGCAATGATACAGGTATGCAACTTTTCAAGCCACACTCCGAGAATCAAGAATATTTAGCTCATTTCGGAGTTCGCAAAAACGCTTTTCATCAAGTGGCTTGGTGAATATGTCGGCCAATTGTTTTTGGGTGTTGACATGTGAGATGGTTATGTCTCCTTTCATGGAATGGTCTCTTAAGAAATGATGTCTTATGTCTATGTGTTTAGTCCTAGAGTGCTCAACTGGATTGTGGGCTATTATAATGGCACTCTCATTATCACAAAGGAGAGGAATACGGTTCATATTGTAACCGTAATCCCTTAGAGTTTGTCGCATCCAAAGGAGTTGTGCACGACAACTCCCGGCTGCAACATACTCCGCTTCGGCTGTGGATAATGCAATGGAATTTTGTTTCTTAGATGACCAAGAAACCAAAGATCTTCCTAGGAATTGGCATGTGCCAGAGGTGCTTTTTCTATCAACTTTGCACCCGGCATAATCTGCATCGGAGTAACCAATTAGATTGAATTTGGAGCCTTTTGGGTACCAAAGACCAAGGTTGGGTGTATGAACTAAATATCTCAAGATTCTTTTTACGGCTGTCAAGTGACATTCCTTAGGGTTGGCTTGAAATCTTGCACACAAACATACACTCAATATAATATCTGGCCTAGATGCACATAAGTAGAGTAAAGATCCAATCATGGAGCGATATACCTTTTGGTCGACGCTCGGTCCATCTTCATTGAGATCCAAGTGGCCATTCGTAGCCATGGGAGTCTTTATGGGCTTTGCCTTGTCCATGCCAAACTTCTTGAGTATGTCCTGCGTGTACTTGGTTTGGCTTATGAATGTTCCTTCCCTTTGTTGCCGCACTTGGAATCCCAAGAAGTACTTCAATTCTCCCATCATTGACATTTCAAACCTGTCTGTCATAATTCTACTAAATTCTTCACAGAAAGATTGGTTAGTTGACCCAAAAATTATATCATCAACATAGATTTGGCAAATAAAAAGATCATTATATAGATTCTTTGTGAATAATGTATAATCTACTTTGCCAATTTGAAAACCATTATCAATTCAGAAAACTCTAAGACACTCATACCAAGCTCTAGGAGCTTGTTTGAGGCCATAGAGAGCCTTACACAGTTTATATACGTGGTCGGGGAACTCTTCGTCTTCAAACCCGGGTGGTTGCTCCACGTACACCTCTTCCTTGATCGGTCCGTTGAGGAAGGCGCTTTTCACGTCCATTTGATACAACTTGAAATCATGGTGAGTAGCATATGCAAGTAATATTCTAATTGATTCAAGCCTAGCTACTGGAGCAGAAGTCTCATTGAAATCCAAACCTTCGACTTGTGAGTAACCTTTGGCCACAAGTCGTGCCTTGTTTCTTGTCACCACTCTGTGTTCGTCTTGCTTGTTGCGGAAGACCCACTTGGTGCCCACTATATTTGCATTGGGTCTTGCCACAAGTTCCCAAACCTCGTTTCTCTTGAAGTTGTTCAACTCTTCTTGCATTGCCACCACCCAGTCCGGATCCTTCAATGCATCCTCAGTCGTGCGTGGTTCCAAAAAGGAGACAAACGAGTAATGCTCACAAAAATTAGCTATACGAGATCTAGTGGTTACTCCCTTTTGGATGTCACCGATGATGTTGTCGATTGGGTGATCCCTTTGAATGCATTGGTGTACTCTTGGGTGTGGCACTTGGAGAGTTGTGTGTTGGTGATCATTTTCTTCTCCCCCTGAGTGGTTGCCCTCGTTGATTTGTTGATCGTCTTCATATTCTTGTGATTGATCTTGTATCGAAGCTACCCCTTGATTGTTGATCTCCTCTTGTGGTTCACTTTCCTCTTGTATTTGTGATGATGACTCTTGTGGTCGAACTTCTCCTAGAGCCATTTTCTTCAATGCTTGATAAGGAGCTTCTTCTTTACCTAATTCACATTGATCAACTTGCTCCTTTTGGGAGCCATCAGTTTCATCGAACACTACGTCACGTGCCACTTCAACAAGTCCGGAGGCCTTGTTGAAAACACGATAGGCGTAAGTGTTCGAATCATAACCAAGCAAGAAACCTTCATCGGACTTTGAAGCGAACTTTGAAGTCCTGGGCTTCTTGTTCAAGATATAACATGGAGAGCCGAAAACTCGACAATATGAAATGTTTGGTTTGTTACTGGTGAGTAGCTCATAAGGAGTCTTCTTGAGTAGTCGATGAAGGTAGAGTCGATTTGAGGCGTGGCAAGCGGTGTTAATTGCTTCCGCCCAAAATCAATCCGAAGTCTTGTATTCATCGAGCATTGTTCTTGCCATCTCTATGAGCGTTCGGTTCTTCCTTTCGGCAACTCCGTTTTGTTGTGGAGAGTATGGTGCTGAAAATTCGTGCTTGATTCCCTCCTCATCAAGGTACTCCTCCACTTGTATGTTCTTGAACTCTGTGCCGTTGTCGCTTCGAATACTCTTGATCGATAGTGAGATCTCGTTTTGCGCTCGCTTGAAGAATTTCTTGAGTGTCCCTTGTGTTTCTGACTTGTCATGCAAAAAGAACACCCAAGTGAAGCGGGAAAAATCATCAATAATGACTAAACCGTATTTATTACCGCTGATGCTTATGTAAGCAATTGGACCAAACAAGTCCATATGAAGTAGTTCGAGCGGTCTTGTCGTAGTCATGATGTTCTTTGCAGGATGATGTGCTCCAACTTGCTTCCCGGCTTGGCACGCGCTACAAGGCCGGTACCGAGCACCCTTCCTTGACTATTATCTCCGAAGTAGATGCCTTCGTTTGGGTCCTCGTTTTCTTCATATTCCACGAACATCCTCCTTTCTCCGGTCATGTGGTTGGTGCATCCACTGTCTAGCACCCATTTGGATCCACCGGAGGAATAGGCCTGCAGAAACAAATTATGCCTTGGTTTTAGGTACCCAAGCTTGCTTGGGTCCTTGGAGGTTAGTTACAATACATTTGGGCACCCACACATGGGATTTTGTGTTCCCATGGCGTGGCCCAGCATAATAAGCATAAACTTTACCAAGATTGTTTCTCATTAATACATAAGAGGCATCAAAGGTTTTGAACAAAAGTTGCTGTTGTTTATGGATCGGACTAGTCTGGGTGACCGGACTTGTCCGGATGACCGGACTTGTCCAGACCACAACCGGACTAGTCCGGTGTTCATGAGAGTTCAGGTTCTTAATTTTCGAGTTACCAGGTTGTGAGGGTCCTCCCTTCACAAAGGTAATCCTTTCCTTGTTATTCTTATGACTTCCAGCATTTTGCTTTCCATCATAAGAGTAACCAATGCCATACTTGACATTTGGAGGTCTTTGGACCAAGTATGCACTACGTGCATAGTTGATCCTCTCCTTGTCAAATATTCCACATTGGGTAGGATTTTTATCCTTTGTGGAGGTAGACTTTTCCTTCAAACTGGTGTTGATTTTACCACATTTGCACATATGAACAAGATTAGTTGAAGTGGGTTGAGAAGGTAGACTTGAAGAGGAGGAAGATTCACTTAGCTTGAGTGACTCAACTTGCACTTCAAGGATCTTGTTAACCTTGATCAGGTCATCAAGTTGATCCTTGATTGCACCGTTTGAGTTGGTTAACTCCAAGCAAGTTTTCTTGCTTGAAGCTAGCTCAAGCTCTAGTGAGCTGTTTTTCTCCTTTTCAAGAACTAGAAGATTGTCAAGTTCGACATACTTCTCCTTTTGGGAGATAAGCATGTCCTCTTGACGATCAATTAGCCGTTCCTTCTCAACAAGTTGGTCAAGTAAAAATTTCATTTTAGCAGTAGTTTTTCTATCTAATCCAATTAACATATCTTCATCATCACTATCTAGTTCATCATTGCTTGAGTAGGAATGCATGGAAGGAGTTTTGATGTTTACCTTGCGTTTACCTTCCTTTGCCATGAGGCAAGTGCCATTTCCCTTCTTTGTACCGAGTGTGGGGAAGAGTGTGGGTTTCTTGGACGCGCTTTCAATTGGCTATGCTAGCCATCTCTTCTTCATCGGATGATGAGGACTCATCGTTTGAGTCCCACTCCTTTCCAATGTGTGCTTGTTCAGCTTGTTTCTTCTTCTTGAAGAATTTCTTCGGTTGAGGCTTGGCTTCTTTATTCTTCTTCTTGTTGTCCTCATACGGGCAATCGACTATAAAGTGGTTATACTCACCACAATTATAGCACGCCCACCTCATCTTCGGCTTTGTCCTCTCCTTTTACTTGCCTTCACTTGATTTTGTTCCTTGTCTTTTCTTCATTATTCTTTTGAACTTTTTCATGAACAAAATCATATCCTCTTCGTCCAGCTCACTGCTTTCATCATCGCTGTCCTTCTCAAGCTGTGCTTCTCTTGTTTCTTTGGATAGAGGCTTGAGTGTGGACTTTAAGGCAACTCCCTTCTTCTTGGCCGATGTGAGGTTGGCTATTTCTTTGACGTGCTTGGCTTGTTTCTCCATCATGTCAAAGTTGATGAGTTTGCCAAGCAATTCATCTGGAGTCATCCTCTTGTACCCGGGACTTTCTCTGATCATAGAGCATAGTGTGACATTGCGAGGCATAAAGGCTCTATGGATGAGCTTTACAACCTCGTGGTCATTCCACTTCTTGCTCCCATATGATCGAACCTTGTTTAGAAGTGTCTTCAATCGGTTGTACATGTCCTGGGGAGACTCGTCTTCCTCAATTGCGAACCTTCCTAGTTCGCCTTCGATCATTTCAATTTTCGCCTCCCGCACATGCCGGTCACCTTCATGGGCTGTTTGTAGTGTGTCCCATATTTCCTTGGCAATCTCCAGTCCCTCCACCTTTGTGAATTCATCTCGACTTAGAGAGGAGGTGATTACGGCTGCGGCTTGAGCGTTTCTGTGGATGGCTTGCTCTTGACTTGGGGTGAGCTCTTCGTCGTCATCTGGGATGTCTATTCCTATGCACACAATATGCCATAAACTTGGGTTAAGGGAAATCAAGTGCATCTTCATATTTTGCCTCCACATGGAGTAATCACTCCCATCTAAGTGTGGGGCTTTTCCAAGAGGAATAGATAGGTAATGGCTGTTGTTTGAATTTAAACGATCATAGTTAAAAGGATAGCAGGAGTAGTCGGTGTGACTACTCCCCTTCTTCTTTTCTTCAACTTTAGCTTTCCCTTTGGAAAGTGCTTTCTTTCTGAGGAGTGCTTTCAGCTCCAGCGTCTCCTCGTCATCATCATCGAAGTCTTGAATTGCTTCGAGATACTTTTCCAGCTTTTGGTTCTTGTCGTTGTTCAATTCTTCCTGATTGTTGATTTTCTGAACTTCCTTCATGTCCGACATGATCTCTTCGAGTGGTTGCACTCTTTCTTGAAGAACCGGCTCTGATACCAATTGAATGTAGGCCTAGAGGGGGGGTGAATAGGCCTTTTTGAATTTTCTCGGTTCCTGTAACACTCAACAACAAAGTCAATACCTGAGATATCGGACTAGTCCGGTAAAGTGCGGACTAGTCCGGTTTTCACGGGCTAAGTTGATCAAGTTCAGTCAATTTGATTGATTCTTTAATATTTGCAGCGGAAATATAAACTTGAATGACAGTTTAATAGTTGTATGTCAAATTCTATTACAATTAAGCCTCTTGTTCAACAATTGAACTCAAATTGAACAAAGTGAATCAAACCCTAGATTAAGTTGATCAATAAAGATGAAGAACGCAAAAGGACAATGCACACGATTTATCCCCTGGTTCGACTACCACGAAGGCAACCTACATCCACGTTGAGGAGCCCACAAAAGGACCGGGTCTTCTCCAACCCTTCCCTCGTCGGATCGCCACGAAGGCCAATCCTCTTCCACTAATCACAAAGGGTAAATAACCAAGTTGAAGGGGCGTTCTCACACGTTGAGAGCTCCCTTGATTACAACTTACAAAGCCACCAACAATACACTCGAAAATTACAAATTGAAACGCAAGAGTGTGTTAGAGAATCAAACCAAGAGCTCAATGATGTGTGCCAAGTGTCTTTCTAATGATCTAGAAGTGATCTTCAATAGATTGATCAATTTTGCACTTAATATCGTGGAGAGAGGTGGTTTTTGAGTCTCTTGGGAGGTGTGACGGCGCTAGGGTTCGAGAGAGAGTAAAAGTGGGCCGTGCACCTCTATTTATATGGGGTTTCTAAAAGTGGTCGTTAGGGTTCAGAAAGATCAGACTAGTCCGTGGTGGTCACCGAACTAGTCCGGTGTGCTGTGTGTAGCAAACCCTAAGAGTCCAGGAATATCGGACTAGTCCGGTTGAAAACGGACTTGTCCGATTTCACTACTGGAAATCTTCGGACTAGTCCGATTGCCATCGGACTTGTCCGGACATGTGAAACCCTAAGCGTTTAGGATGACAAGTCCGCACTTGGAGGACTTGTCCGATTTAGATCAGTGTGTATATCGGACTAGTCCGTATAGACACCGGACTTGTCTGAAGTGGATCAAAAAGAATATCGGACTAGTCCGGATCACAACAGACTTGTCCGATTTTGTGTGACTTGTGCATTGTGTTGAGGACTAGTCCGCATTGGGGAGGACTAGTCCGAAGTGGATCAGAAAGATATCGGACTAGTCTGGTGGTTACCGGACTTGTCCGATCTAGTGCAGAATGTGATATCGGACTAGTCCGGCTGATATCGGACTAGTCCGGTCCTGTATAATTTTGTGCATTGTGTGTGTGTGTGTGTGCTTGAAAGTGATTGAGCTCTTGGGTGTGCTTCCTTAACACACTCCATACATAATAATCTACTATTTTCTTCTCCTTGAGCTCAAATTCACTTTGCTTCTCATTTCCCTTCTTTTGGGCATTTTGCTCATTTTCATTATTTGCCTGCATTCATCTCAACAAAAGGATTAGGATCCCAATTGCTTGTCATAAATCATCCAAAACCCACAAGGGAGTCCTAGATGCACTTTCAGAAGGTATCGTGGACGTCATTGGAAGATGTTTGCATGTGTGCAAGGAGTGCATGGACGTGGCTACATGGTTCCAAGACGTGATGAAGAGATGTGGACGTAAAGAGTTGGTCGGAAAGGTCCAACCGACTAGGTTATGGACTCAGGCTGCGGCTGAGTCGGGTTTGACTCAAATATGGAAAGATTTGAGTTGGTTATGATAGGATTTCGTGTGGGTCACGAATTTGAGTTGTTTAGGAATGTGGGATACATTCCTAAGGTGTTTGGAAGTCTTAAGATTGCTTCTATCTGCGTATAGAAGAATCTTGAGCAGTTATGGAAAGTTACGATTCGTGAACAGAGTAGGATTAGGTTCCTGATTTGAGTTGAGTTGGCTTTCGAGCTGGTTATATAAGCAAGGGAGCCCAGAGCTCGTGGGGCACGACTTTGGGGCTGTTCCTCTTGTGTTCTATTGAATAAAATTCATAGTTTGAAGGAACTTTTGTTCCTTATTCGTCAGACTTGTTCCAGACAAGTTTTACTCGTCGAGTTTCTGGACAGCACTACCTTTCGTTGGTGGTTGTAACATAACTCGAGTTTTACAGATCCAATTGACGTGATTCCTTTTGGGTTGTCTTCAAAACTTTATTGCATATCATATGTCAAAATTCCACGGTCATTGGATTTGTGTTCTATGATCTACACGAGTTTCTTTGCAGCGTTCCAGAACTGTTTTTTCTTGGGTAGGGCAGATTGATCATTGTTTGATCTGTCGATCATAACTTGAGTTTTTATCGACGGATTTGAGTCATTCTTTTTGTGTTGTTTTCGTGACTTGATTCTCTCTGATATCTATAACTTTTGTCATGGTGAAACACGTTTAGATTAGTCTCACACACGATTTATTTAACAGATCGTTTTCTGTCAAAAGGGTTTGGGGTTTAATTGTTTCTGCTGCGTAAGATTTTTAAATCTACCATTCACCCCCCCTCTGGTAGCTTTTCACGTGCTCTTCGATCCTACACAAGATGAGGAAAATCAAGAATATTCAGATAATCATGGGAGTAATGATCTAGGGAGAGACAATGAACATGAAGATAATGAAGAACAAGCAACTACACAAGTTCCACACCCAAGAGTACATCAGAGCATGCAAAGAGACCATCCTGTCAATAATATTATTGGAGATATTGCTAAGGGAGTAACTACTAGATCTCGAGTTGCAAATTTCTGTGAATACTATTCTTTTGTGTCTTTTCTGGAACCATACAGGATAGAAGAAGCCTTAAGGGATCCAGACTGGGTGATGGCAATGCAAGAGGAGTTGAACAACTTCAAAAGAAATGAAGTGTGGGAGCTGGTGGAGAGACCAAGGGCAAACATCGCCGAAACCAAATGGGTCTTCCGAAACAAGCAAGATGAGCATGGAGTAGTAACAAGAAATAAAGCGAGATTGGTGGCTAGGGGCTATTCTCAGGTCGAAGGTTTGGACTTCGATGAAACTTTCGCTCCTGTAGCTAGACTTGAGTCCATTCGCATTTTATTGGCATATGCTACTCACCATAATTTTAAGCTGTATCAAATGGACGTCAAAAGCCCTTTCTTAAATGGTCCAATCAAGGAGGAAGTTTATGTGGAGCAGCCACCAGAATTCAAAGACCAGGAGTATCCCGATCATGTCTACAAACTGCGTAAGGCTCTCTATGGCCTCAAACAAGCTCCTCGAGCTTGGTACGAGTGCCTTGGAGACTTTCTGACTCAAAATGGATTCAAAATTGGTAAAACTGACTATACACTCTTCACTAAACATTGTGATGATCATCTATTCATATGTCAAATTTATGTTGATGACATTATCTTCGGATCCACTAACAATTCTTTCTGTGAAGAATTTAGAAAAATTATGACAGATAGGTTCGAGATGTCAATGATGGGCGAATTGAAGTTCTTCTTGGGATTTTAAGTGAAGCAACTAAGAGAAGGTACATTTATAAGCCAAACCAAATATACACAGGACATTCTTAAGAAATTCAATATGGACAAAGCCAAGCCCATCAAGACACCCATGACCATTAATGGACATCTCAACCTCAATGAAGATGGTCCAAATGTGGACCAGAAGGTATATCGGTCCATGATCGGCTCCTTACTTTATTTATGTGCATCTAGGCCAGATATTATGCTTAGTGTTTGCTTGTGTGCAACGTTTCAAGTCGCACCTAAAGAGTGTCACTTAATTGCTGTAAAAAGAATTCTAAGGTATCTTGTGCACACACCCAACTTGGGCCTTTGGTACCCCAAAGGATCCAAGTTTAACTTGATAGGCTATTCTGACGCCGACTATGCAGGATGCAAAGTCGATAGAAAGAGCACGTCAGGGACTTGTCAATTTCTTGGTAGGTCCCTAGTTTCTTGGTCATCTAAAAAGCAAAACTCCATTGCTCTTTCCACAGCGGAAGCAGAGTATGTTGCAGCTGGTAGTTGTTGCGCACAACTACTTTGGATGCGACAGACTCTTAGGGACTACGGCTACAATCTTAGCCATATCCCGCTTCTATGTGATAATGAAAGTGCTATAAAAATTGCACACAACCCTGTAGAGCACTCAAGAACTAAGCACATAGATATCTGTCATCATTTTCTTAGAGATCATTCATTGAAAGGTGACATTGCTATTTCACATGTTAGGACTGAAAAACAACTTGCGGATATTTTCACCAAACCATTAGATGAGAAAAGGATTTGTGAGCTTAGAAATGAACTTAATATTCTTGACTCTCGAAATGTGGCTTGAAACGTTGCATACCTGGTTGAAACTTCAAACATCGCATTTTATTGTTAAAAACTGCTCCTCACCTCTTTTTCTTCTAAGAAAACTATTTTAATAAAGAAATCTTGTAGTTTATGACCACTTTTCATTGTTGATTGCCTTCTGGTCATAATTACCAAGATTATTTGCAAAACTTGTCCTTGGATCACTTTCAATTATCTCAAATACTTAGGTTTTCTAGGGGCACCGGACTAGTCAGGTTTACCATCAGACTAGTCCGGACAGTCTCTCACTCCTAGGTTTTCCAGGGGCACCAGACTAGTCTGTCACCCTGACCGGACTAGTTCGTTCGGCCGCGTATATAAGCGGCTAGCCGGCCCAAATCAAAATTTCAAACCTCCCTCCACTTGCTCTCCCTCTCCTCTTCTCTCCTAAACCCTAGCCCCCCAAAGAGACCTTCGAGTTGAGCCCTCAAAAATCAAGTTTCCTCAGTGGGGAATCCTCTTCTCGACGAGTTGATCCTCCCCTCCGGACAGATTCAAGCTTCCTCAACGCGAATCTTCAAATCTTGGTAAAATTCACCCTAAAACCAAAATCTCAACTTTTCTCATTATATCTCGTTTCCTTTGATTCCAAGGTTGTACATTGGCTTCATAGATGTATTCCTACCACCTTCATGTCATTTTGTATCCTTGGATAGAAGTTTTGGAATTCAAGGAAATCATTAGGGTTCTTGCCAGGCCGGACTAGTCTGGCGCTCAGATACGGACAAGTCTGGTATGCCGGACAAGTCCGGTATGCCGGACAAGTCCGCACTCTAAACCCGGACAAGTCCGGTCTCTGACATCTGAATCCCTAATTTGACCTTGATCCTTGGTTCATTCTTATCTAATCCATGAACTCCTTATTAGGAACAATGTCTTCAAGCTCAGATGACAGCTCTTTCCACGTTGATGAAGAAGTTGAACGTGAAAAAGCGAGGAGAGCCAAGGAGAGGTACATGAAGAAAAGACATGATGTCAATGCCCACTCTCCACCCTCCGACGACAATCTGCCTAAGAAGGGGAAGGTGGTTGTCAAGAAGGCCCAAGGAAAAGCTGCCGAGAGCTCCTCAGGGCCAAAGAGGGCTCTCAATAAAGGGAAGGGGCTTGCTAGCGGTCCCATTGGGCCCCTGAAGATGAAAAACCCAAGTCATCGCAACAGGCAGCGTTCTAGTGAGGATTTCACCAGAAAAGGGGGTGAGCTAGCCGATAGCTTTAGGAAGATTAATGTGTATAATCAACCTAGGCAATGCCCTGACCCAAGATTCTGGAGCAACTTCCATGCCGACTACTATGAGCACGTGTACATGAAGATGAAGAATCCTGTTGTGGAGAGTCAATGGGTGAATATTGGATACATGCAGTCAAAGAAGTATCCTGCCTTTCGTGAGGTGGTTGAGGCTCTGTAGAGGCACGGTTTGAAGGAACTATTTTCCTTTGAGAATGACTGGAACAATGAGATCATCACCCAATTCTACTCTACACTCTACTTTGCTTGGGGTGATCAAGACAGTCTTACTTGGATGACTCATGGTTCCAAGTATAGTGTTACTTATGATGAATTTGCAAGGATTCTTCACCTTGAACACACTCTGGATCATGATCTTGTCATCCACAATTTGCAACCCTTGGAGAAGGATGAGCTCAAGTTCCTCTATGACACAAGGATGCCCTACACTCCTCCCAACATCAAATATCTGAAGCCCTTCTTTGTGGTCCTCAACAGAATCTTGAGGAAGACAATAGCCCCAAAAAATGGAGATGCGAGGACTATTCGAGGAACCTTGAGGACCCTAATGAAGGTCATTAGTGGAAGGAGACCATTCAATGTCTTTGAGTACATCTACAACGACATTGTGAACATCTCAATCACTCCAAATAGGTCTTGCGGGTATGGCCCGTACATCATGTTCATGATTGAGGAAGTGACGGGACTTGAGTTTGTCAAGGATGTCTCTCATAAGGGGTTGAAGCCGCAAAAGCCCACCGAGTACACTCTTCCCTCAGCTCCAACTGCCCTTCCTCCCCCGAAGCTGAGAGGAGGTCTAAACAATCTCGGGATGTGAATGCCACGAGATCTGTAGCTGCTCCTCCTGGCTATCCTCCTATTCATGAACCCTCCGGTGGCATCCTCAAAATGCTCACCTCCATCTTTGCCTGCTGCCGCAAGATCGAAGTCAGGCAGAAGAAACATCAGCAATATGTAAATGCCAACATCAAAGCTATCTGTGACAAACTTGAGATTAAGCCGGTTGGATCACCGCCCGTCTTCGAGGACTCCGAGGAAGATCTTGCCTCGGTGAATGATGATGAAGATGAAGATTGGACCGAAACTGAAGAAGGAAGCGGCGATGAGTGATTCCCCTTGATTTTTCCCTTTTTGGTGCCTTGATGCCAAAGGGGGAGAGATTGAGACTAGTTTGAGACTATCTCTAGTAGTAGTGCTTATTGTGCTTTTGTGATCGAGGACATGTACCAATTTTTAAAACTTTGTAATGCACTATTTCTTTTCTTATGTGTGATGCTTATTGTTCTCTAATGCTTAATTCTATGCTCATTATTGTTTATCTTTATTTCATCACACTTTGTTGATCACACACCTGTTAGGCACCCCACCATAAGGTGTGTGCATATGTGAGAAGCTTTTTGTGGATTTATCGTTATTCTCATATGTGCACACCTTATGAAAATCAAAAATTTATTCTCAATTGTGATATATCAAATGGTTGTCATCAATCACCAAAAGGGGGAGATTGTAAGTGCATCTAGGATATCCCTTGTGGGTTTTGGCTAATTGATGACAAACATATGAGATCCTAATGAAACTATTGAGATGATTGCAGGACAAACAAAGTGAAACAGCTCGGTGCACACAAAAAGGTGAAAAATGGAGTGGTGTCCAAAGAGGGATACTTTGATGGAGCTTGAAAGAACAAATTAGATTTTAAATGTATAGGGAGTGTATGAAAGACACACTATAAGAGCTCACAACTTTGCACAGGGGTAAGGGTTTTAAAATTAACCTAACTTTCACAGTGCACTGGACTAGTCCGATCATGGACCAGACTAGTCCGTCAGACTTTTAGGAGTCTCCATCTCTAGAGACCGGACTAGTCCGTGTGTCCACCATACTAGTCCGTTAAACTTTCTGGAGTCTCCCTTCTCCGGAGACCGGACTAGTCCATGTGTCCATCAGACTAGTCCGTTAAACTTTCTGGAGTCTCCCTTCTTCGGAGACTGGACTAGTTCGTGTGTCCACCGGACTAGTCCGTTGAACTTTCTGGAGTCTCCCATATCGGGAGACCAGACTAGTCCGTGTGTCCCCCAAACTAGTCCATTGAATTTACTGGAGTCGGTTTTCACAAAAGGCCGGACTAGTCCGTTTTTAACCAGACTAGTCCGCCAGACTCTCTGGACTTTGAGTTACACTATGACCGGACAAGTTCGGACTTGCACCAGACTAGTCCGGTGTTAGGGTTTTTCAACGGTAACTTTTTGGAAACCATATAAATAGACAATCCACGGCCTTCCACAACACACACACGTCGAATATTGCTGAAAACACAAACCCTAGTGCCGCCACTTTGTCCCAAGAACCCAAAACACATCTCCCCACACATCTAAAGTGCAAAAAGAGTCAAATCATTTGAACACTTGGATTCGGGATTGGGAGATCGTCGTTCCATCCTTGCGAGCTCTTGGGGTTTGATCTTTCTACACTTATACTCTGCATTGTAATACTTTCAAGTGTATTTGATCACCTCTTTCGTTGTAATTCTCGTGGGAGCCCTCAACGTGTGAGGTTGCCCCACAAACTCGGTGATTACCCGTGATAGTGGAATCAAGTCGGCCTTTGTAGTGACTTGAAGAGGGAAAGGGTTGGAGACCTGGCTCTGTGTGAGCTTCCTCAACAAGGACGCAAATCTCGTGGTGAGATCGAACCTCGGTAAAAATTCGCTTGTCTCTCGTACCTCATTTACTTTACTTTTCGTTCACTAGATCACTTGATTACTAAACATCAATTAAGTTGCTTATAAGTTTCCACATGCATTCATACAATAATCTTAAATCAAAGGATCTGTTGTTCTCATTTCCGCTGCGAAAAGAACCTAGTTTCCCAAACAACACTTAATCAATTCACATATTTCAGCAACCAGACTAGTCCGCCCACACAACCGGACTAGTCTGGTCAATCAAGTTTTTGACGACTCTATTAAGTGTGCAGGAAATTCAAAAGGCCTATTCACCCCCCCTCTAGGCCACATTCAGACACATGCTCACAAGTGCCTAGATGCTCAATACAACAACTACACACCCCGTGGAGTAGGGTATTACGCTCAGGCGGCCGGAACCATGTAAATCCTTGTGTCTACTTGCCATCGTGTTCTGAATCTCTGCGCACCCAATACCTAACTACAAACTCTGCGAGCTACCAACAGTAGTATCAGGAGAATTGCCAGAACAACACTCCGACAATTGGCGCGCCAGGAAGGGGAGTGCCCGAGATTCAAAGATGGTGAACTCTGCTGTCGGATCGTCCAACAGCAACCCTGCAGCGCAACCTGCTGGAGGCAATCCTTCTAACGTGCAGCATCTAGAAGGTGTTGTGGCTCCAGCAGGAGTCGTGCCTCCGCCGATGTCGGTACCCTACGTACCGTATACCCCTTTGGACTACAAAAAGACCAAAGAAACTTCACCTGTCTGAGTTGAAGACCTACGAAGGCCACACGTGTAATACGGGACCGGACCTGCCTCCCATATATGGTTAGTCCTGGTTCTTCCATGTGTATACTGCAATAGGACCTACATCCCACACATGGGATAGCTCTGGGCTAAACACTTGTGCGGCACCCCCGGACCTAACCCCCGACAGAGGGAAGCTCCGGTACCGACACGTGTACATCTACACCGGACCTACCCATCCTATACGGAAAGCTCCAAAGCTGCCACATGTCCAAACCGCCGGACCTTCAACCTCAGCAATCAGATTGGTGAAGCCCCAACGGCTCGGACCTTCAAGGGGCAATCAAAGACTTCAAGACCCGATTAAGTGTCATTAATACCACATTAATGACACACTATTGGAAGGCTCTTAATACCAGTAACGGCACTGTCAAGGCCCGTTACCATGTATTAAGGATAATTAACCTCTTTAATTGTGTATTAAGCATCAGTAACCGCCAGAGCCACATGTTGGGCCAGGCTAACGGTGATACGACCAGTCCTTGTACTACAAAAGGATTGGTTGACGATACACAGGGGACGACTTTTTGAACGCTGAGTCCTCTCCCATACTCAACTTAGACACCCAATACAAACAACTACACACCCCATGGAGTAGGGTATTACGCTCAGGCGGCCCGAACCACATTAATCCTTGTGTCTATTTCCTATCGTATTTTTGAATCTCTGCGCGCCCAATATCGAACTACAAACTCCGCGGGCTACCAACGGTAGTACCGGGAGAATTGCCGAATCTACACTTCGACAGTTGGCGCGCCAGGAAGGGGGGTGCCCGAGATTCGAAGATGGTGAACAACTGCTGCTAGATCGTCAAACGGCAACCCTACAGCACAACCTGCTGGAGGCCATCTCTCCAATGTGCAGCATCCAGCAGGTGCCTCGACTCTAGCAGGAGTGATGCCTCCGCCACCATCGTCTGCACCAGCAAATCAAGTTGGACAGCAGGACGGGGCATCTTCGTCGGTCACAGCATCGACTAACAACAATCCTGAACATGCGCTCCATGCGGCGCGTGCTCTCCTCCAATGCCCACCACCTTCAAGCGCATCCCAGAGTGCAATGGAGCAGTGGAGGGATGATGTGGAACATTTGGTTGCAGCAGCAGCCGATCGCATTAGCAACCAAGGTCCTTCCCCCTCGGGGCGGGCCCCATCACAGCATCGAATTGTGTCAGGCAGACTTGGTCCGCACGCTTCCCAACATAGGAGGCGTGCTGTGTCTCAACAAGTGACGTCGCTGCCTTCCATGGTGTGACACACCCATACAGTGACCAGGCTTTCAACTCACGACCTCCGGGCAGAGCTTGATCGCCGTTACCATCAATAGGACAGCCGTGTCCATATCGAGCGTGCTCGTGAAAGGCGAGAGGCTTGAGACAGTCATGCTCCCGAGGGAGTTGGAGGAGGCTGTTCTGCCCTAGCCATGCACCTTCGCATGGTCAGATGGCCACAAAAGTTTCAGCCTCACCTACCGAAGAAATTTGGTGAGACTGTCAATCCCGCTGAGTTTCTCCAGATTTACTCCACCGCAATCCTTGCGGCCGGAGGCAACGAGACCGTAATGGCCAACTACTTCCCCGTGGCTTCGACTGGGACCGCTAGGTCCTGGTTCATGAGCCTTCCGCCCAACTCCATCAATAGTTGGGCGGAACTGTGCCAACAGTTCACCGCCAATTTCGGGAGTTCATACACTCGACCAGGCACTGAACTGGACCTTTTTGCTGTCACGCAGAAGGGGGGAGAATCCCTACATTCCTTCATCCAGAGGTTCTCACGGGTATAAAACACTATTCGTTCTATCTCCAGCACCTCTGTTATTATGGCATTTAAACAGGGCGTACGAGACAAGAATATGCTGGAGAAGCTGGCGATCAAGGAGATCACCTGTGTCACGGAGCTCTTGAGCTTGGCAGACAAATGTGCCAAAGCTACGGAGGGCCGCAAAATGCACTCCAAACCACCTCCAGAGGATAGTAAAAAATCATCCAAGAGTAAAGCCACTACCTCCGGGAGTGGCAAAAAGAAGAAAAAGTCCAATGGCAAGAAAAAGTCGTCGGCCGGCACACCTACTGCTGCAGTTGCCGCAGCTCCGGGTGGCCGGGGGCCACACCCCGAGAAACGACCTCGACCGTCATCTGAACACGGTGGCAACTCCAAGATGTGGTGTCCTATACATAAGTTGAACAGCCACAACCTGGAAGACTGCCGAGAGGTCCAAAACCTTGCCGAGCGCTACAACAAGCAGCGGGAAGAAGTTCCTTTCTGTCAAAGAGAAGGAAAACAGAAAGTCGATGAAGCTCCGGCTGAAGAGGAGTTAGGCTTTCAGGACCCTAAAAAGGTCTTGAAGGCTGTTTACCTCCATCGACAACAACTCTGACATCTCCGACAATGAACGTCGGAAAACCATGAACACCATCTTTGGTGGTTCGTGGGACATCACCTCCCGCCGCGTCCTCAAGACTATGCGGCGGGACAGGGCCTCAGTAGCTCCCACCGCCAAGGCAGAGCCGCACCGGAAGTGAATGGATACTTCCATCACTTTCGATGCATCAGACTCCCGATGCATCAGACTGCCCTCGGAATATGATCGGAGCTGGCCAACACCCATTGATGGTATATTCGACCATCAATAACATCCAACTCCACCATGTAATGGTGGACGGAGGTTCGGGGCTGAACCTTATAAGCTTCGAAGCTTTCGTCAAGCTTCAGCTCTAACCTTCGGACCTTCGCCCCTCCCGACCTTTCTCTGGAGTAGGTCCGGGAGCCATAACCCCACTCGGTGCAATTACTCTTCCGGTGACCTTCGGGACCCGGGAGAATTACCGCATTGAAAAGTTGGTCTTTGACTTGGCGCAGATTAACTTACCCTTCAATGCCATTCTGGGCAGGCCAGCCTTATACAAGTTCATGGCTGCTGCTCATTATGGCTACTTGGTGTTGAAGATGCCAACACCAGCTAGTGTTCTCCGGATCCGTGGAGATCGCACCGCCGGAGTGATAGCCCTATAATAACTTCACGCGCTTGCTACAACACAGAAAGACGAATCTGGAAAGGAGCAAGCTCCGAAACCCCCGAGCATTTGTCATCGAGGCTCAACCTCCGCACCTCGCGTGCAACCAAGCGGCGACACCGACATTCCCATCAAATTGGTCCAAATCGGTTTCGACGCCGCTCAGACCACCTGTATATCGGGAGGTCTGAATGACAAATAGGAAATCGTGCTCATCACTTTCCTCCGGGCTAACGTCGACGTGTTTGCCTGGCAACCATCGCAAATGCCTGGGATCCCTAGGGAAGTGATCGAGCATAATCTGAAGATCTATCCTAACACTCGGCCTGTACATCAGAAGCCTCGGAAGTAATCAGTAGAGCGATAGAACTTCATACAACAAGAAGTGAAGAAGTTGCTCAAAGCTGTATTCATCCGAGAAGTCTTCCATCCAAAATGGCTGGCAAACCCAGTCGTTGTAGCCAAGGATGGCGGGAAGCTTCGGATGTGTATCGACTACACTACACTGAATAAGGCATGCCCAAAAGATCCATTCCCACTACCTAGAATAGATCAGATAGTGGATTCCACCTCCGGGTGTGAATTACTATGTTTCCTAGATGCATATTCTGGGTACCATCAAATCAGAATGTCTAGGCAAGATGAAGAGCATACCTCCTTCATCACATTAGATGGATTATATTGTTATACTGCCATGCCATTTGGTCTCAAGAATACAGCTTCAACATTTGTACGAGCTATGTACAAAACTTTTGGAGAGCTCATCAGAGACGCAGTGGGAGTGTATGTCGATGACATCATTGTGAAGATTAAGAACAAGGAGTCGTTCCTTGATACCTTGCAAGCTGTCTTCGACAAGTCGCGAGTCACTCACACGAAGCTGAACCCGGACAAGTGTGTATTCGTGGTTAGCTCTGGAAAATTCTTGGTTTCTTGGTGAATCACCGAGGAATAGAAGCAAATCTGGCGAAGATAAAAGCTATTGAAGATATGCGACTACCAGCCTGCATCAAGGACGTCCAGAAGCCGACTGGATGTCTAGCTGCCCTTAGCCGATTCATCTCAAGACTGGCGGAACAGGCGCTACCCTTCTTCAAGTTATTGAGGAAGTTCGGACTATTCCAATGGTGTGAAGAAGCAGAGAAGGCGTTCCAGGAGCTGAAGCAGCTCCGCACCACCCTACCAACCTTGGTAGCTCCGAACCCTGGTGAGCCACTTCTTCTTTACATCTCTACAACTGAGGAAGTTGTTAGCATGGTCCTGGTCGCGGAGAGACCAAAACCGTTGCAAGCTCAGGAATCCAGACCCCTCCGGGAGGGTCAGGAGGTTCCTGAAGGCGAGTCTGGGTCCCAGCCCCCAGACTTGGATCAACAAGGAGTTACTCTTGTTGAGCAAGAAGAGCTGGACCTCCCTGCGAGGGTCCCGATCACTCTTGAAGAAGCTCCGAGTTCCTTCAACAAGGACCCGGAGGTCCCCGAAGAAGGTCTGGACCCCTCCGAGAGGGTCCAGGTCGATGAGGAGGAAGCTCTGGGCCCCTCCGGGAGGGTCTGAACAGTCCAACGCCCAGTGTACTTCATCAGTGAAGTACTCCACGATGCCAAAACTCAGTACCTGGAAGTACATAAACTGGTATACGCAGTTCTTATTGCTTCCGGGAAGCTCCAACACTACTTCCAAGCTCACAAGATCTCAGTGGTGACTTCATATCCACTGCGAGCGATTTTGCATAATCCCAACTCTACTGGGAACATTGCAAAGTGGGCAGCGGAATTGGCCGAGTTTGACCTTGAATTCGTCCCAAGACAAGCGATCAAGAGTCAAGCATTGGTGGACTTCGTGGCGGAATGGACCCCCTCTCCATCAAATCCTAGGGGCCCCAGTGAGCAGAAGTCGGAACCTAAGGTTCAGGTCTTCACTTAGCCTCACTAGACTCTCTACTTCGATGGCTCCGTGCAGAAGCAAGGGGCCGGAGCTGGAATCTTTCTCCTCGCCCCAACCAGGGAGAAGGTAAAATACATGGTCCACCTTGACTTCAAGGCGACCAACAACATGGCGGAGTATGAAGCACTCATTTATGGACTAAAGGTGGCACTATCATATGGTGTCAAGCAGCTCTTGGTCAAGGGAGATTTGCAGCTCATCATTAAACAGGTGAAGGGTGAATACTCCTGCAACAATACCCAACTAGATGCTTATCTCCTTGAAGTCCAGAGGCTTTAGAAGGACTTCGAAGTCCTGGACCTCCACCATGTCCAGCGTCTCCACAACGCTGAAGCTGACGAACTCTCGATGAAAGCGTCAATCGGAGCTCCGGCTCTCGGCGGAACCTTCGTCCAGAGGTTGTCAAAACCCATAGTTGAGCCCGCCAAACTGAGCGAAGGAGGCGAGACCAGCACCCCAAAGTTGGCGGTCCCGATGGCCCTGTTACCATGGCAGCCATCAAGGGTCGTAGGTGCTGCTGGAAGCTCCGAGCAACCCAGCACGCAAGACTAAAATGCTCAAGCTAGCTCTGATGCATGGATCTCGGAGATCTAGAGCTACTTGAAATACAATTTCCTTCCTAGAGATAATGTATCCGCTGACCAGATAGTCAGATTGGCTAAAAGATACACGCTGGTAGAAGGGGATCTCTACTGGCGCGGTGCCAACGACGTCCTAATGCAGTGCATTACAAGGGAAGAAGGTTGCAAGCTCCTCACGGAAATCCATGGAGGTGAGTGTGGGAACCACGCGTCTTCCCGCATGTTGGTCGGTAAAGCCTTTCGGCATGGCTTTTACTGGCCTACAGCACTCCAGGGTGCAACTGAGCTGGTGAAGAAATGTGAAGCATGCCAGTTCCATGCGAAACAAATTCACACACCGGCTCAGCCTCTACAAATGATACCTCGTACATGGCCTTTCGCCGAGTGGGGGATGGATATTTTGGGACCTTTCCCAAGAGCCGTCGGAGGTTACAAGTTCCTGTATGTTGCCATTGCCAAATTCACCAAATGGCCGGAAGCAACTCCAGTTGTGATAATAAACAAGCAATCCGCTATCAACTTCTTGCAGTCCACCGTATGCAGATTTGGAGTCCCAAACAAAATCATAACTGATAATGGGACCCAGTTCACAAGCTCTGCATTCCAAGGATATTGCGAAGACCTCGGCATCCAAGTCAGCTATGCTTCCGTAGCTCACCTGGCAAGCAATCGCTAGGCCGAGAGAGCAAATGCATAAATCCTAAAAGGACTCAAGATGCTGAATGTGGCCTAGAGGGGGGGGGGTGAATAGGCCTTTTGAATTTCCTGCACACTTAATATAATCGTCAAAACTTGGTTGGCCGGACTAGTCCGGTTGTGTGGGCGGACTAGTCTGGTGTGCAAAAATTATGTGTGTTGATCAGGTGTGATTTGGGAAAATAAATTTCTTTTGCAGCGGAAGTGAGAACAACTGATATTTGTACTTGAGATTAATATAAGAATGCAGGTGTGACTTATGATTGCCTTAAGTTGATGTTTAGCACTCAAGTGATCTAATGAACAAAATTTAAAGCAAATGAGACGCAAGACACACGAATTTTTCCCAAGGTTCGATCTCACCAAGAGATCTACGTCGTCGTTGAGGAAGCTCACACAGAGCCGGGTCTCCAACCCTTTCCCTCTTCAAGTCACCACGAAGGCCGACTTGATTCCACTATCACGGGTAATCACCAAGTTTGTGGGGCAACCTCACACGTTGAGGGCTCCCACGAGAATTACAATGAAAAAGTGATCAAATACACCCAAAAGTATTACAATGCAAAGTATGAGTGTAGAAAGATCAAACCCCAAGAGCTCACAATGAAAGAATGACGATCTCCCAATCCAGAATCCAAGTGTTCAATTGATTTCACTCTTTTTGAACTTTAGATGTGTGGGGAGATGTTTTTTGGGCTCTTGGGACGAAGTGGCGGCGCTAGGGTTTGCTCTTTGATCAATATTCGACGTGTGTGTTGATAGGAAAGTCGTGGACACTCTATTATAGGGTTTCCAAAAGCTAGCCGTTGAAAAACCCTAACACCGAACTAGTCCGGTGCAAGTTCGAACTTGTCCGGTCCCAATGTGTTTTGAGGTCCAGAAAGTTTGCCGGACTAGTCCGGTCCAACTTCGGACTAGTCCGGTGCAGTGTGAAAGTGACTCCAGAAAGTTCATCGGACTAGTCCGGTCCATGATCGGACTAGTCCGGTCCCTCAATATGAGAGACTCCAGAAACATCAATGGACTAGTCCAGTGGATGCACGGACTGGTCCGGTCTCCTTGTGAGTGGGATTCCAGAAAGTTGAACGGACTAGTCCGCTAGTCCGGTGCTTTGTGAAAGTTAGGTTAATTTTAATCCCTTACCCTCGCGTAAAGTTGTGAGCTCTTGGAGTGTGTCTTTCATACACTCCCTATACATTCAAAATCTATTTTGGTCTTCCAAGCTTCATCAAAGTATTTCTCTTTGAACACCACTTCATTTTTCACCTTTTTGTGTGCACCGAAATGTTTCACTTGTTTGTCCTGCAATCATCTCAGTAGTTTCATTAGGATCTCATATGTTTGTCATCAATTAGCCAAAACCCACAAGGGATATCCTAGATGCACTTACAATCTCCCCTTTTTTTGGTGATTGATGACAACCATTTGAGATATCACAATTGAGAATAAAATCTTGATTTTCATAAGGTGTGCACATATGAGAATAATGATAAGTCCACAAAAAGCTTCTCACATATGCACACACCTTATGGTGGGGTGCCTAACAAGTGTGTGATCAACAAGGTGTGATGCAGTAAAGATAATCAACAATGAGTATAAAGATAATCATCCAAGCAACAATAAGCATCACACATAAGAGAAGAAATAGTGCATTACAAGGTTTTAAAATTAAGTACACATGTCCTTGATCACAAAAACATAAAGACGCCAACTACTCTCAAACTATTAGTCTTAATCTCTCCTAGTCTCAATCTCTCCCCCTTTGGCATCAAGGCACCAAAAAAGGAAAAATTGAGGGGAAGTTTTAGCAATAAAATGTAACATTTGAAGTATCAACCAAATGTGCAACGTTTCAAGCCACATTTCGAGAGTCAAGAATGTTAAGTTCGTTCCTAAGTTCAAAAAACCGTTTCTCATCCAATGGTTTGGTAAAAATATCCGCAAGTTGTTTTTCAGTTCTAACATGTGAAATAGCAATGTCACCTTTTAATGAATGATCTCTAAGAAAATGATGACGGACATCTATGTGCTTAGTTCTTGAGTGCTCTACTGGGTTGTGTGCAATTTTTATAGCACTTTCATTGTCACATAGAAGTGGGATATGGTTAAGATTGTAGCCGTAGTCCCTAAGGGTTTGCCGCATCCAAAGTAATTGGGCGCAACAGCTACCGGCTGCAATATATTCTGCTTCTGCTGTGGAAAGGGCAATGGAGTTTTGCTTTTTAGATGACCAAGATACCAGGGACCTACCAAGAAACTGACAAGTCCCTGACGTGCTCTTTCTATCGACTTTGCATCCTGCATAGTCGGCATTGGAATATCCTCTCAAGTTAATTTGGATCCTTTGGGATACCAAAGGCCCAAGTTGGGTGTGTGCACAAGGTACCTTAGGATTCTTTTTATAGCAACTAAATGACCCTCCTTAGGTGCAGCTTGAAACCTTGCACACAAGCAAACACTAAGCATAATATCTGGCCTAGATGCACATAAATAAAGTAAAGAGCCAATCATGGACCGATATACCTTTTGATCCACATTTGGACCGTCTTCATTGAGGTCGAGATGTCCATTAGTGGCCATGGGTGTCTTGATGGGCTTGGCTTTGTCCATATTGAATTTCTTGAGAATGTCTTGTGTATATTTGGTTTGGCTTATAAATGTACCTTCTCTTAGTTGCTTCACTTGGAATCCCAAGAAGAACTTTAATTCGCCCATCATTGACATCTCGAACCTATTTGTCATAATTTTGCTAAACTCTTCACGGAAGGATTTGTTAGTTGATCCAAAGATAATGTCATCAACGTAAATTTGACATACAAATAAATGATCATCACAATGTCTAGTGAAAAGTGTATGGTCAGCTTTACCAATTTTGAATCCATTCTGAATTAGAAAATCTCTAAGACACTCATACCAATCTCGAGGAGCTTGTTTGAGGCCATAGAGAGCCTTACGCAGTTTGTAGACATGGTTGGGATACTTCGGGTCTTCGAATCCTGGTGGCTGCTCCACATAAACTTCCTCCTTGATTGGGCCGTTTAAGAAAGCGCTTTTGACGTCCATTTGATACAGCTTAAAATTATGGTGAGTATCATATGCCAATAAAATACGAATGGACTCAAGTCTAGCTACAGGAGCGAAAGTTTCATCGAAGTCCAAACCTTCGACCTGAGAATAACCTTTGGCCACCAGTCTTGCCTTGTTTCTAGTTACTACTCCATGTTCATCTTGCTTGTTCCGAAAGACCCATTTAGTTCCGACTATGTTCGCCTTTGGTCTCTCCACTAGCTCCCATACTTCATTTCTCTTGAAGTTGTTCAGCTCCTCTTGCATTGCAATCACCCAGTCTGGATCCCCTAAGGCTTCTTCTACCCTGTATGGTTCCAGAAAAGACACAAAAGAGTAGGATTCACAAAAATTTGCAACTCGAGATCTAGTAGTTACTCCCTTTGCAATATCTCCAATGATGTTGTTGACAGGGTGGTCTCTTTGCACGCTCTGGTGTACTCTTGGGTGTGGAGCTTGTGTAGTTGCTTGTTCTTCATTATCTTCATGTACATTGTCTCCCCCTAGATCATTGCTTCCATGATGGTCCTGATCTTCTTGACCTTCCTCCTCTTGATCTTGTGCAAGGGCTCCCCCTTGATCATTGCCTCCGCGTTGAGGTTCAACTTGTGCATTTGAGTCGAATGTTTGCTCTTGTGGTAAGATATCGCCAAGTCCCATTTTCTTCAGTGCTTCATATGGAGCTTCCTCTTCATCTAGCACACACTTATCAACTTGCTCCACTTGTGAGCTGTTAGATTCATCGAACACTACGTCACGTGCTACTTCAACAAGGCCGGACACCTTGTTGAAGACACGGTAGGCGTAGGCATTCGATTCATAACCGAGCAAGAATCCTTCATCGGACTTCGAAGCGAACTTCGAGGCCCTCTGTTTCTTGTTCAGAATAAAACATTTGCAACCAAAAACTTTAAAATAAGAAACATTTGGCTTTTTACCGGTAAGGAGCTCATATGGAGTTTTCTTCAGTAGTCGATGGAGGTACAGTCGATTAGTGGCATGGCAAGCGGTGTTCACCGCTTCTGCCCAAAATTGATCTGATGTCTTGTATTCATCCAACATAGTTCTCGCCATTTCGATCAATGTTCTGTTCTTCCTTTCGGCCACTCCATTTTGTTGAGGGGAGTAGGGTGCTGAGAATTCATGCTTTATCCCTTCTTGATCGAGAGACTCTTCAACTTGGAGATTCTTGAATTCTGTCCCGTTGTCACTTCTGATGTTCTTTATGGTTGATGAGAATTCGTTCTGAGCTCTTTTTAAGAACTTCTTGAGGATCCCCTGAGTTTCTGATTTATCATACAAGAAAAATACCCAGGTAAATCTTGAAAAATCATCAACAATTACTAAACTGTATTTGTTACCGCCGATGCTGATGTACGAAACTGGACCAAAAAGATCCATGTGTAGAAGTTCCAGCGGTCTTGCAGTAGTCATCACATTCTTGGCGGGGTGTGGTGCTCCAACTTGTTTTCCCGCTTGACAAGCGCTGCACGACCTGTCCTTTTCAAAAACCACATCCTTAAGACCACAGATGTGACCACCTTTTAGAAGTTTCTGCAGATTTCTCATCCCAACATGGGCTAGCCGTCTATGCCACAACCATCCCATGCTGGTTTTAGCAACCAAGCAAGTGTTGAGTTCAGCTTTATCTTTGTTGAAGTCAACTAAATAGAGCTTGCCCTTCAACATTCCCTTGAATGCAATTGAGCCATCGCTTCTTCTAAAAACAGTCACACCCTCATTAGTGAATAAGCAGTTGTAACCTTTGTCGCATAGTTGGGATATTGACAAAAGGTTATAATCTAGAGAATCTACGTGTAAAACATTTGATAAGATATGTTGAGAGGATATTTCAATGTTATCGCTACCAAGGACCTTTCCTTGGCTGTTGTCTCCGAAGTATATGCCTTCACCTGGATCCTTGTTGTACTCGTACTCCACAAACATACCTCTCTCTCCGGTCATGTGATTTGTGCATCCGCTATCAAGTACCCATTTTGTTCCGCCAGAGGAGTAAGCCTGCAAAAAAGAATTATTCCTTGGTTTTAGGTACCCAAGCTTGCTTGGGTCCTCTCAGGTTAGTCACAAGAGTCTTGGGCACCCACACACAAGTTTTCAAGTTCTTGTGGCGTGGCCATGTATATTTGGCAATGACTCTTCCATTTTTGGCTTTCATAAGAACATAAGAAGCATTAAATGTATGAAACAATGTTTGTGGTTCAGATTCATGAGATTTTTCCTTGACAAAGACAATTCTATTCTTAGCATGACTAGAAGTAGGCATGTGTTTGTTCTTATCAATACCAAGGCCATCTTTGACATTAGGAGGTCTAGTGACCATATATGCACTGAGTGCATATTTGGTCTTCTCCTTATCAAAGATGCCGCTTGGAGGGGCATGCATATTACGAGAAGTTGATGTATTAGAAATAATATTCTTCTTACTAGAGCAAGTGCAAGTTCCGATTGTTGTCGAACTCATATCTTTGGAGGAAGAAGAGTCACTTTGCTTGAGCGACTCAACTTGCACCTCAAGGATCTTGTTAACTTTTGACAAGTTAGCAAGTTCTTCCTTGATTGCAATATGCGAGTCTTTTAGCTTTGAGTAAGTTTCCTTACTCAAGAGTAGCTCAACTTCAAGCGACTTGTTCTTCTCTCTTTCAAGCTCGAGAAGCTTTTCAACTTCTTGATATCTCTTCCTTTCACGGATGAGCATATCTTCTTGTCGATCAAGAAGTTCTTCCTTCTCAAAAATTTCGTTCGACAACATTTCCATTTTCTTTAGAGCAATTTTACTTAGTACTCTAAACATTTCTTCGTTATCGCTAGAGCTGTCAAAGTCATCAATAGAGGAATTTAGCGTAGGAGGAGTGAGCCGTACCTTTTTCTTGCCTTCCTTAGCCATAAGGAAAGTGTGGTTGTTCATGTCCCGTCCTCCCATGTTTGGAAAGAGTGTGGCCTTCATAGTAGGTTTCTTGATTGCAATAGTGGCCATCTCTTCTTCTTCATCGGAGGAGGACTCGTTGTTTGAGTCCCACTCCTTGCCAATGTGAGCTTGATGGTTTTGTCTTCTTTTTCTGAAATTTTTCTTTTCTTGAGATCTTGTTTCCTTCTTCTTTTTGTTTTCTTCATAGGGGCAGTCCATCATGAAGTGACCATACTCTCCGCAGTTGTAGCAAGTGCGTCGAGCCTTGGATTTTCCTTTGTCCTTGCTTTTGCCTTCATTTGAGTTGTTGCCGTGTCTTCTTTTCATCATTCACTTGAGCTTCTTGATAAAGAGTACCATTTCCTCATCATCAAGATCGGTGCTCTCGTCACTTGTGTGCCCATCGTCTTGATCTTCACGAGCTTCTTTGAGTTTGGGTCGGCATGTATCTTTGAGAGCGACCTCTTTCCTGTTGGAGGAAGTGAGTTCGACCAAGTCTTTTACGTATTTTGCCTCTTTCTCCATCATCTCATGATTTATGATCTTCCCCAACAACTCATCGGGGGTCAATTTGTGAAAACCGGGGCTTTCTCTAATCATTGAGCAAAGTGTGACATTTCTTAGCATGAAGGCTCTAATCATTCTCTTGACTACCTCGTGATCCGTCCATTTCTTACTTCCATAGGCACGTAACTTGTTGATGATTGCCTTCATCCGGTTGTACATGTCTTGAGGTGTTTCGCCTTCTTCAATAGCGAATCTCCCCAACTCTCCTTCAAGCATTTCGATTTTTGCTTCACGAATCGATCTATTTCCTTTGTGAGCTGTCTTAAGTGTATCCCAGATTTCCTTTGCACTTTCTAAGCCATCAATCTTGGTGAATTCCTCTCTTCTTAATGATGATGTGATCATGGCGACGGCTTGTGCATTTCTGTGAATCTCTTGTTCTTGTTCTGGGGTGAGTTCTTCATCTGTGTCCGGGATATCTATGCCAGTGCAAACGATGTGCCATAGACTAGGATTTAGGGATATTAGATGCATCTTCATGTTGTACTTCCACATTGTATAGTCGCTTCCGTCAAGCTGTGGAGGTTTTCCCATAGGAATGGAAAGATAATGGTTGTTTGAATTGAGACGGTTGTAGTTGTAAGGCTGTCGGGAGTAGTCATGATGACCGCTCCCCGTCGTCTTCTCTTCTTCTTTTCCTTTTTGTCCTAGCAATTTCTTTCTCAGAAGTGCCTTCAATTGTCGCACTTCTTCATCATCGTGTGGGCTCTCTTTTAGCACATCAAAAGCTTTAGTTTCTTGTTCCTCCTCGTTAATGTTCATCTTCGAGATGTCGTTGTTCTTCTCAGAGGCCATTGATCTCTCCGAGATGTGAGTCTCGTTGGTGGAGAACCTTGCTCTGATACCAATTGAATGTGGCCTAGAGGGGGGGTGAATAGGCCTTTTGAATTTCCTGCACACTTAATAGAATCGTCAAAACTTGGTTGGCCGGACTAGTCCGATTGTGTGGGCGGACTAGTCCGGTGTGCAAAAATTATGTGTGTTGATCAGGTGTGATTTGGGAAAATAAATTTCTTTCGCAGCGGAAGTGAGAACAACTGACATTTGTACTTGAGATTAATATAAGAATGCAGGTGTGACTTATGATTGCCTTAAGTTGATGTTTAGCACTCAAGTGATCTAATGAACAAAATTTAAAGCAAATGAGACGCAAGGCACACGAATTTTTCCCGAGGTTCGATCTCACGACGAGATCTACGTCCTCGTTGAGGAAGCTCACACAGAGTCGGGTCTCCAACCCTTTCCCTCTTCAAGTCACAATGAAGGCCGACTTGATTCCACTGTCACGGGTAATCACCAAGTTTGTGGGGCAACCTCACACGTTGAGGGCTCCCACGAGAATTACAATGAAAAAGTGATCAAATACACCCAAAAGTATTACAATGCAGAGTATGAGTGTAGAAAGATCAAACCCCAAGAGCTCGCAATGAAAGAATGATGATCTCCCAATCCCGAATCCAAGTGTTCAATTGATTTCACTCTTTTTGAACTTTAGATGTGTGGGGAGATGTGTTTTGGGCTCTTGGGACGAAGTGGCGGCGCTAGGGTTTGCTCTTTGATCAATATTTGACGTGTGTGTTGAAAGGAAAGTCGTGGACTCTCTATTTATAGGGTTTCCAAAAGCTAGCCATTGAAAAACCCTAACACCGGACTAGTCCGGTGCAAGTCTGGACTTGTCCGGTCCCAATGTGTTTTGAGGTCTAGAAAGTTTGCCGGACTAGTCCGGTCCAACTTCGGACTAGTTCGGTGCTGTGTGAAAGTGACTCCAGAAAGTTCATCGGACTAGTCCGGTCCATGATCGGACTAGTCCGGTCCCTCAATATGAGAGACTCCAGAAACATCAACGGACTAGTCTGGTGGATGCACGGACTGGTCCGGTCTCCTTGTGAGTGGGATTCCAGAAAGTTGAACGGACTAGTCCGGTCCATGATCGGACTAGTCCGGTGCTTTGTGAAAGTTAGGTTAATTTTAATCCCTTACCCTCGCGCAAAGTTGTGAGCTCTTGGAGTGTGTCTTTCATACACTCCCTATACATTCAAAATCTATTTTGGTCTTCCAAGCTTCATTAAAGTATTTCTCTTTGAACACCACTTCATTTTTCACCTTTTTGTGTGCACCAAAATGTTTCACTTGTTTGTCCTGCAATCATCTCAGTAGTTTCATTAGGATCTCATATGTTTGTCATCAATTAGCCAAAACCCACAAGGGATATCCTAGATGCACTTACAGACGCGCACATATGAGCGCCTGAAAAAACATGGAGCCAACTAGATCAAAGAGCTTCCACCCACTCTATGGGCCAACAGGACAGCTCCAAACCGGTCAACTGGAGAGACACCCTTCTTCCTGGTGTACGGAGCTGAAGCAGTCCTTCCTCCGGAAATCACCCTGGGGTCGCTCCAGGTCCGGACATTTGACGATGTCACGCAGGACCAGCTCCGACGTGAAGACCTTGACCTCCTCGAATAGGGAAGGTGCCGAGCAGCTGTTCGGAATGCCCGATACCGCCAAGCTCTTCGGCGCTATCACCAACGACATGTTCACATCCAACACCTCGAGGAAGGCGATCTGGTGCTACGGAGAATACAATCCAGAGAAGGGTTAAACAAACTTTCCCCTAGTTGGGAAGGACCTTTCCGAGTGATCAAAGTATCCCGTCGCGGATGCGTTCGCTTGGCAACCGAGGATGGGACACCTCTCCCAAATCCTTGGAACATTGAGCACCTCCGTAAGTTCTACGCTTAATATCACGGAGGTGAGTCTGTAGTTTCATGTGATGTATGTTATAGAGTCATTGTACAGAGTTGGTTAGCTCCTCCGGGAGAACAGCCGGACCTTCCCTGGAAGGTCCGCAAAGTTCAGGCAACACTTGTCATAGTCTCAGAACTAAAAGTGTAGCTAGCTACCTTGGGTCAAACAAGAAACGAAACACACTTAGCCTGGTTCCGTACCCTAAGGGTGTACTTGTTTCCCCTGTACCCCGAACCTATAATGAAAGACATCATTGTGTGAAAGACTCCACGTGCATTTATTTTGTGCAGGCTCAATATTTTTTATTTTTCTCTTTCTTGGCTACAACAAAGTTTTGCAATTCTCAAGAAACTTTAGCTCGACCACTTCATGTACAATTCGAGTTGCATCGTCTATTCTTTCGGGTCCAAACATTGTTAATGGCCTACTCACCTGAATGCCACCAAGTCAATCTAGGGCCGGAGTGTGCTATCGACTTAGCCTGGTCATGCACCCTAAGTATGCCACTCTACCCACACCCTGGCAGGCCGAAGTAAAGCGAGTCTAGAAACGATCGGATCTGAAGGAAGCAAGGCAGTGCACTTGATTGTATTTAGAATTATGTTTGACCTAAAACTTTCTTGGGAATAGTATGTCGCAATGAAGTTATAGATAGAAAACGGATTTTACTGTTTTTCTTGACTTCAGTGTGCAGGAAAAATAAAGACCACATAATGATGGTGAATGACCGGAGCTACCAAAGCTCTGACATCCCCTAAGGTGGCTTGTGTCGATGTTCCAAACATTGATAATGAGCGTCTCTGGAGCTACTCAGCTCCGGTAAAGCCAGGGGGTCAGCCTTCAACGTGGACAAAAGATGGTGGGAAGACTCTACCATGGAGTCTCTTGTCGACACACTGCGTGTTGACAGAGGTCACTGCCGGAGCTACCAAGCTCCGACACCCCAAAGGACTAACTTTCGATGCTCTACGCGTTGATGGAGACTGCTGCCGGAGCTACTGAGCTCCAACGATGGTCAATGCCGGAGCCACTAAGCTCCGACAACCTTAGGGGGCCTTCACTATTGAAGACTTCGGACCTACACCCTACAAGTTCGAAGCACGCAAGTCTTCAACAACTGTTACATCCTGTTGGTACATGTTCACAATCAAATTGTGTACATCTACCAGGGGGGCAAGTGGGGCAAAGGTGTTGAAGACAAAAAAATGAAATTCACAAAAAAAAAAACTTGCATTTCATTAATCTGGAGACAAGAGATAACAAAATTGGAGAAAAAGAAGAGAGGATACAAGTGGGAGCTACAAAGAGATGGTCCTAGACCCTATGGAAGAACGAGGTGACCTTCTGGGCAACCTCTGATATGCTGGCTTGGGCAGCTTCTCCCTCTCGTCGATGGGGCCTTCAAGCACCGGGTCCAGGGGGAATTGAGGGTCCCGGCTTGTGTAGCACGTCAACATGAATTATGCGACGTTCTTTGCCAGGGATTGTCCCTCATTTTCCAACTGGTCCGCAATGACATCGCCCATCTTAGTGAGCTTGTTGCCTGCCGAACTCAACGCCTGCAACGCTTGGTCTAGCTCTGGCTCCGGATCATCCGGATGCACGGGACTAAAATCCATTGGCATTAGCACATCGTTAGCTTTGCCCAGGAAGTCCCAAACTTGTTGGGACTCTGCAGCCCTTGTGCCTCGCATCTCCTCCAAGGATCTTATGGCCGATGCAAGCTCCGAATTCTTCCGGGCAAGACGCTCTACCTCTTTGGCGCTCTGCGGAATCTTTTTAGCAACCTGCCTGTCGAGTTTGCTGAGCTCTTCCTCCCGGAGGTGGATCTCGTTCCGGCGGTTAACCAGGTCCTTCTCTCGGCCCCGCACCTTCTTCTCCCTAGCAGCAACGTCATTTTCCCTCTTGTGGAGGTCCTGTCCTTGCTGCCAGGCCTTCTTCTCCTCTTTCTCGTAGCGCTCATCCAACTTCTCGGTGCGCTCCGCGAGACTTTTGTCACCCAGAGTCATCCTCTGAGTAAGCTCTTCCTCCCTCTTCACGAGGTCATCCCGCAGCTCCAGGAGTTTTTGCTCTTCATCCTCGAGCATTTTCTCCCACTCCTCAAGCACCTCCCGGCGCTTGACGAGGCTGTCGTGGATGGCGCTGAGCTTCTCCCCGCAATCATTTGCTGCGTTATTAGCAACTATGGCATGTTCGTGGATGGCCCGAGACTAGTTGTCGAGGGACCGCACCATGCTTTCTCTCTCATCCAGCAGCTTACCCCAGTACTCCAACCGGACCTTCTCCTTCTTCACCCACTCCTTGTTGTCAGCCAGCCTCGACTGCGCCAGCTTGGTCTCAAATTGGAGACGGTTGCACCACCTCCTAAGAGTTTGGCGCTCCTCCTCGAGGGCCTTGCTGTCGTAGTAGAAAGCCAGCTGGACCTGACGAAGACTGGAGCAGGCGTTGTCAATAGACAACAACAGAGGGATTGGGTCCGAACCCACCGGGGTCCTCTCCGCTGGCTCCAGCGGGTTCTCCGTGACAAAAATCGGGCCCCACTCTACAAGAGCGGTCCCCTGGGTTTCCATGGCACTGGGACCTTCCTCCGGGATAGCCTCGGCCGCCGTCGAGGAAGGTCCTGCTACAGATGATTCGACCCCCAGAGTTGGCTCTGAAGGTCCCGCCGCCAGGTCATCAACAACTGGCACCTCAGGCGGGGGGCCAGCAGCTTCATCTAGGCACCCTGGCTCAGGCGCGGGCACCTCCGGGATCATCACCTCCGGGGCAGGTGTTGAAGGTTCGATCGGAGCTGAAGCTACTTCCGGCTCCGATGCTGGTGCCTCCTCCACCGTCGGCTCAAACGCTGATGCTTCGACCATCATGGGCTTAGGCGCCGGCACCTCTGCAGCGACTGGCTCAGGCGTCGGAACTTCTCCGATGACCGGCTCTACCGCCGAAACTTCCGCAGCAACCGTCTCTACCGCCGGGACTTCTTCGACAATCGGCTCAGGCGTCGGAGCTTCATCGACCACCGGCTCTACCGCTGAGGCCTCATCAACCACCGGCTCGACCGTCGGGGCTTCAACAACATCCAGTTCCAGGGCCCAAATCGCAGCTACCTCCAGCTTTGAGGCCGAAGTGTCCACCATTTCAACATCCAAACCCGGAGCTTCAACCTCCGGGGCTGGTGCCACTGGTACATCTTCATTCCCGTGATCCGGCGCTACCACGGGAGCTTCTGGGGATGAGTCAGGGTCCAGGACCACGACAGCCGGCGTCGGAGCTGTCGCAGCCTCAGCCACTTCTTGGGGTGGCGCTAGGATTGGAGCCGGAGCCTCCGCCTGCACAGCTTCAGCTGCTGTGGCAGGAATCGGAGCTTTAGCCCCTTTCTTGGGTACCCTGTGGATGAAGGACAAAGACACTCAAAACGCAGTTACAACATAAAACAACCAACTGAGGTAAAAAAACAAAATTTACCTTGGAAGGCTTTCGCTCCAGCTAGCACGGAACCTCTTCCCCAGACGCTCAGGGTCGGACCCTGTCTCCACTGGCGTGTCAGCTCCGGAAGGTTCCCCGGAGCTTGCAGCTGCCATCGGCGTCAGTTTGGTTGAGGTCCCCCTCGATCAGGAAGGACCTCCGGACCTAGAGCCTTCAGCTCGCCCTGGTACTGTAGCCACACAGCCGGAACTAGCACCCCGGGAAGATGCCGATGTTGGAGTGGCTACCGCCGTTGAAGACCTTCCCCTCTGGGGAGAAGGAGCCGCTGCAAAACGAACAAACCTGACAGACCTCCCTTCAGAGTGCTTCACCTTCCTTTTACGGCTCGAAGGCTTGGCTAACTCTTTGCCTTTGCCCACGACTTCAACTCTCTATTCCGGAATGGGAGGTGCGAAAGAGCACGATACAGGGAGGAATACCCACCCACATCTCGCAGAAGTGGACAAAGATCGACACCAAAAGAATGGAGTGGGGGCCAAGGTGGTACAACTGTAGACCATAGAAGTCTAGCAAAATCAAGAGAAAAGAAGAAAAGAGTGGTATTAGTCCCACCATGGCGTACGCGGAGAAGTACACCATGTCGCCGACGTGTTCCTTCTCGAACGGAAGCTTGCCTGCGTGGACCTAGTGGTTGAAGAAGTCACTGGACCACCCCTTCAGGGCCCGGACCTTCTTCAAATCACCGTCAGTCTTCAGTCTGCCCTTGCGGAGACCCAACTCCATCGCAGCACAGCGGGCGAAAGATGAAAAGCAAGCGAAAGTTTGGAGGATTTGAGCGCAAGTTCAGATGAAGGCGTAAAGAATCCCCAAACGATGCGCGCTTTCCTTCTTAAGTAAGCTCCCGCAACACTTGGATGGAAACCGCAAAGGAACCAGCAATACAATTCAAAAACTTCACACTGCCAATGACAAGGGGGCCAGGGGTCACCCCGACGATCAAGTCGAGGTCCTTACCCCAGGCGAACGGTTGTCATCATGAAAGGCAGTAAGCCTGAGGGCGGCGGCTTGACAGGGGCGCGGAACCGATACGGTTTTTGTATCGGGAACCGGCGACCTTCAATTGCGTGAGATCCGCACGCTCAGATCTCACCTGCAAAATCCTGGACCCACCTCCGGCAGAACGACTTCATCCAAAAGGTCTCTCCCAGAGGTGGGCCCAGGGGGCCACTGTCGGTACCCTGCATACTGTATACCCCTTGGGACTACAAAAAGACCAAAGGAACTTCACCTGTCTGAGTTGAAGACATGCAAAGGCCCCACGTGTCATACGAGACCGGACCTGCCTCCCATCTATGGTTAGTCCCGGTGCTGCCATGTATATACTGCAACAGGACCTACATCCCACACATAGGATAGCTCCAGGCTAAACACTTGTGCGGCACCCCTGGACCTAACCCCCAACAGAGGGAAGCTCCGGTACCGTCACGTGTACATCTACACCGGACCTACCCGTCCCATACAGAAAGCTCCGAAGTTTCCACGTGTCCAATCCGCCGGACCTTCAACCTCAGAAATCAGATTGGTGAAGCCCCAACGGCTCGGACCTTCAAGGGCCAATCAAAGACTTCAAGACCCGATTAAGTGTCATTAATACCACATTAATGACACACTATCGGAAGGCTCTTAATACCAGTAACAGCACTGCCATGGCCCGTTACCATGCTATTAAGGATAATTAACCTCTTTAATTGTGTATTAAGCGTCAGTAACTGCCAAGACCACATGTCGGGCCAGGCTAACAGTGTAACGACCAGTCCTTGTACTATAAAAGGACTGGTCGGCGATACACAGGGGACGGCTTTTTGAACGCTGAGACCTCACCCATACTCAACTTAGACACCCAATACAAACAACTACACACCCCCTGGAGTAGGGTATTACGCTCAGGTGGCCCGAACCACGTAAATCCTTGTGTCTATTTCCCATCGTCTTTTGAATCTCTTCGGGCCCAATACCGAACTACAAACTTCGCGGGCTACCAACTATAGTACCGGGAGAATTGCCGGATCTACACTCCGACAGCCGCCACCGTCCGCACCGGCAAATCAAGCTGGACAGCGGGATGGGGCGTCTGCGTCGGTCACGACATGAGCTAACAATAACCCTTAACACGAGCTCCATGTCGCGCGTTCTCTTCTCCAATGCCCACCACCTCCAGGTGCATCCCAGGGCACAATGGAGCAGTGGAGGGCTGATGTGGATCATTTGGTTGCAGCAGCAGCCGATCGCATCAGCAACCAAGGTCCTCCCCCCTCGGGGCGGGCCCCATCGCAGCATCGGACCGTGTCAGGCAGACTTTGTCTGCATGCTTCCCAACATAGGAGGCGTGCTTCATCTCAACAAGCGAAGTCGCTGCCTTCCGGGGCGCGACGCACCCATACGGTAACCAGGCTTTCAACTCACGACCTCCGGGCGGAGCTTGATCGCCGTTACCGACAACAGGATGGTCGCGTCCATATCGAGCGCGTTCACGAAAGTCAAGAGGCTCGAGACAGTCCTGCTCCCGAGGAAGTAGGAGGAGGTTGTTCTGCCCTGGCCATGCACCTACGCATGGTCAGATGGCCACAAAAGTTCCGGCCTCACCTGCTAGAGAAATTTGACGAGACTGTCAATCCCGCTGAGTTTCTCTAATTCTACTCCACCACAATCCTTGCGGTCGGAGGCAACGAGGCCGTAATGGCCAACTATTCCCCCGTGGCTTTGACTGGGACCGCCAGGTCCTGGTTCATGAGCCTTCCGCCCGACTCCATCAACATTTGGGCGGAACTGTGCCAACAGTTCATCACCAATTTCAGGAGTTCATATACCCGACCAGGCACCGAACTGGACCTTTTTGCTGTCAAGCAGAAGGGGGGAGAGTCCATGCAATCCTTCATCCAGAGGTTCTCCCAGGTACAAAACACTATTCCTTCTATCTCCAATGCCTCTGTTATTGTGGCATTTAGACAGGGCGTACGAGACAAGATGTTGGAGAAGCTAGCGGCCAAGGAGATCACCAGCGTCACGAAACTCTTCAGCTTGGCAGACAAATGCGCCAAAGCTACGGAGGGCCGTGAAATGCACTCCCAACCACCTCCGGAGGACAACAAAAAATCCTCCAAGGGTGAAGCCACTACCTCCGGGAGTGGCAAAAAGAAGAAAAAGTCCAACGGCAAGAAAAAGCCGTCGGCCGGCACACCAACTGCTGTAGCTGCCGCAGCTCCGGGTGGCCGGGGGCCACGCCCTGAGAAACGACCTCGACCGTAATCTGAAGACGGTGGCAGCTCCAAGATGTGGTGTCCTATACACAAGTTGAACAGCCACAACCTGGAAGACTGTCGGGAGGTCCAGAACCTTGTCGAGCGCTACAACAAGCGCCGAGAAGAAGTTCCTTTCCGTCAAAGGGAAGAAAAACAGAAAGTCGACGAATCTCTGGCTGAAGAGCAGTTAGGCTTTCAAGACCGTAAAAAGGTCTTGAAGGCTGTTTACACCTCCGTCGATGACGACTTCGACGTCTCCGACAATGAACGTCGGAAAACCATGAACACCATCTTTGGTGGTTCGTGGGACATCACCTCCTGTTGTGTCCTCAAGACTATGCGCCGAGACATGGCCTCAGTAGCTCCCATCGCCAGGGCAGAGCCACACCAGAAGTGGATGGACACTGCCATCACTTTCGACGCATCAGACTGCCCTCAGAATATGATTGGAGCTGGCCAACTCCCATTGATGGTATCTCCAACCATCAACAACATCCAACTCCACCATGTAATGGTGGATGGAGGTTCGGGGCTGAACCTCATAAGCTTTGAATCTTTCATCAAGCTTCAGCTCTAACCTTCGGACCCTCACCCCTCTCGACCTTTCTCCGGAGTTGTTCCGCGGGCCATAACCCCACGCGGTGCAATTACTCTTCTGGTGACTTTCGGGAACCGGGAGAATTATCGCACTAAGAAGTTGGTCTTCGACGCGGCGCAGATCAACTTACCCTTCAACACCATTTTGGGCAGGCCAACCTTATACAAGTTCATGGCTGCTGCTCATTATGGCTACTTGGTGTTGAAGATGCCAACACCAGCCAGTGTTCTCTGGATCCGTGGAGATCGCACTGTCGGAGTGACAGCTCTGGAAGAACTCCACGCGCTTGCTATAGCGCAGGAGGAAGAATCCGGAAAGGAGAAAGCTCTGAAACCCCCGAGCATTCGTCATCGAGGCTCAACCTCCGCACCTCGCATGCAACCAAGTGGCGACACCGACATTCCCTTCAAAGTCGTCCAAATTGGTTCCGACGCTGCTCAGACCACCTGTATATTGGGAGGTCTGAATGAAAAATAGGAACTCGCGCTCATCACTTTCCTTTGGGCCAACGTCGACATGTTTGCCTGGCAACCGTCACAAATGCCTGGGATCCCTAGGGAAGTGATTGAGCATAATCTGAAGATCTATCCCGATGCTCAGCCTGTACATCAAAAGCCTCGGAAGCAATCAGTAGAGCGACAGAACTTCATACGTCAAGAAGTGAAGAAGTTGCTCGAAGCTGGATTCATCCGAGAAGTCTTCCACCCAAAATGGCTGGCAAACCCAGTCGTTGTACCCAAGGCCAGCGGGAATCTTCGGATGTGTATCGACTACACTACACTAAATAAGGCATGTCCAAAAGATCCATTCCCACTACCTAGAATAGATCAGATAGTGGATTCCACCTCCGGGTGTGAATTACTGTGTTTCCTAAATGCATATTATGGGTACCATCAAATCAGAATGTCTAGGGAAGATGAAGAGCATACCTCCTTCATCACAGTAGATGGATTATATTGTTATACTGCCATGCCATTTGGTCTTAAGAATGCTGCTTCAACATTTGTACGAGCTATGTACAAAACTTTTGGAGAGCTCATCAGAGATGTAGTGGAAGTGTATGTAGATGACATCGTCGTCAAGATCAAGAACAAGGAGTCATTCCTTGACACCTTGCAAGCTGTCTTCGACAAGTTGCGAGTCACTCGCACGAAGCTGAACCCGAACAAGTGTGTCTTCGGGGTTAGCTCCGGAAAACTTCTAGGTTTCTTGGTGAACCACCGAGGAATAGAAGCAAATCCGGCGAAGATAAAAGCTATTGAAAACATGCGGCCACCAGCCCGCATCAAGGACGTCTAGAAGCTGACTGGATGTCTAGCTGCCCTCAGCCGGTTCATCTCAAGACTTACGAAACGGGCGCTACCCTTCTTCAAGCTATTGAGGAAGTCCGGACCATTCCAATGGTCTGAAGAAGGAGAAAAGGCATTCCAGGAGCTGAAGCAGCTCCTCACCACCCTACCGACCTTGGTAGCTCCGAACCCTCGTGGGCCACTCCTGCTTTACATTTCGGTAACTGACAAAGTTGTCAGCATGGTCCTGGTTGCGGAAAGACCAGAACCATCTCTAGTTCAGGAATCCTGACCCCTTCGGGAGGGTCCGGAGCTACCTGAAGTCGAGTCTGGGTCCCAGCTCCCAGACCCTGATCCCCAAGGCGAGATGCCGAAGGATCCATCTCCTTCAACTGAAGGGGTCGTTGCTGCTGAACAAGAAGATTCAGACCCCTTTGGAAGGGTCCAGATCACTTCAGGAGAAACTTCGAGTTTCTCCAGCCATAACTCGGAGGTTCCTGAACAAGGTCTGGACCCCTCCGGGAGGGTCCGGGTTGATGAGGAGGAAGCTCCGGGCCCCTTTGGGAGGGTCCGGACGGTCCAGCGCCCAGTGTACTTCATCAGCAAAGTACTCTATGACGCCAAGACTCGGTACCTCCGACACTACTTCCAAGCTCACAAGATTTCAGTGGTAACCTCTTATCCACTACGTGCAATCTTGCATAACCCCAATTCCACTGGGAACATTGCAAAGTTGGAAGCGGAATTAGCCGAGTTCGACCTTGAATTCATTCCAAGACAAGCGATCAAGGGTCAAGCATTGGCGAACTTCGTGGCGGAATGGACCCCTCTCCATCAAATCCTGGGGGCCCAAGTGAGCAGAAGTCGGAACCCAAGGTTCCGGTCTTCACTAAGCCTCACTGGACTCTCTACTTCGACGGCTCCGTGCAGAAGCAGGGGGTCGGAGCTGGAATCCTTCTCCTCACTCCGACCGGGGAGAAGGTTAAATACATGGTGCACCTTGACTTCAAGGCGACCAACAACATGGCGGCGTTTGAAGCACTAATTTATGGACTCAAGGTGGCACTATCGTATGGTGTCAAGCAGTTGTTGGTAAAGGGTGATTCACAGCTTGTTGTAAAACAAGTCAAAGGTGAATGTTGATGCAACAACCCTCAACTAGCTTCATACCTACTTGAAGTCCAGAAGCTTCAAAAGGACTTCGACGTCCTGGATCATTGCCATTTCCAGCGTCCCAACAACACTGAAGCCGACGAACTCTCGACGAAAGCTTCAACAGGGGCTCCAGCTCCCGACGGAACCTTCATCTGGAGGTTGTCTAAACCTACAGCTCAGCCTGCTGAACTGAGCGAAGGGGGCGAGACCAGCACCTCGAAGCTGGCGGTCCCGATGGCCCTGTTACCATGGCGTCCATCAAGGGTCGTAGGTGCTGCAGGAAGCTCCGAGCAACCCAGCACGCAAGACTCAAATCCTCAAGCTAGCTCCGTGTGACGCCCGGTTCTGAAAAATGAACCAAGCTAACGCATATGTGTGCCCAGGATGTTCAACACACATACACGAGTGCAATCACAAAAGAGTATACAGAAAATTTCCACAGAACAAGATTAATTATCAAATTTTATTACTCAAACCATATTATCCTCGAATACAAGCTCTAATGAATATTAACGACAAGTTCAACTAATGCAGCGGAAATAAACTAATTAAGCAACTAAGCAAACTAAGCATAAGGGAATAGCGCAGCTCCATGCAACACCACAGGCAAAGTTGACGGTAGACACGGCTTAGAACTCCGCATTATCGCCATTAAACTCCCAATCCTGACCTGCAACTGTTGGGGGGATTGCAAGAGTGAGTACATGTCGTACTCAGCAAGTGTGGAAAGTATGACATGTGGCTGATTCAAATGACGACAATAATAATGGCAAAGTGCTGAAAAGTACAGTAAAACATTTGAAAAGCAATATATTATATGTATGTGAAGTAAACCCATCATAATCATAAGTAATACCATAATACCAATCTGAATTCACTACCATCATCAATAATTCCAGATTTCACTATCGTCAATAACCATATTCAATACCAGAAATTAATCCATAACCATCCATAACCATTACCAAAACATAACCATTACCAATACCAAATACCCTCTAATCATGGAAGTTGTCCAGGTGCTCATAACCGGGAGCACGGCTATCATGATAGTTTTAATTTAACTCTACAGAGTTTGTACCTCTTTACCCACGTGTTCGTGATTTCATCATTTTTCGGCGACTAAGAATCTCACTTATGCCCATGACCCGTCAGTCATATTACACACTTCCGTTGGTGTGTGGCCAAGAGATCACAAAATAGCCTTTACAAAGGGATTACTAGCCTATTTAGACCCCACTGAGGTTTCACCGGTGGCGATGCCTCCAACTGAGCACATCTTCAACCAAGGGCCCCCTCTTGAGCCATTCGGATCCCAGGATAGTCCCACCAATCCTCAACAAACCCAATCCGACTACCCCTTCCCCGAGCATCCACAATGGTCCAAACAGCACTAGCAAAGCCCTAATTAATCAGCTACGCCGCACCCATACTTGGCCTCGTGGTGGCACTGTAGTCCTGGCTTATTCTCGCATGAACCGGTCCTTAGATCTAAAGCAAGCAAACCACCATAACATCCAACCCATCCACATACCAGGCTTGCTTAGATCATCCATTACCATACCATATTTAACCAGTTCACATTAACCAGAATATCATTGATGCATAATTAAATGTGTAGTGTTGTTTGCCATCCCAATTAATTAAGCGAAGCAAAAAGGTAAAAACCCTTCCCGACTCTCTACCATATATTCCAGGTGACAAGGGTGGTTAAACAAATCTAGTAAACTTCCTACCATAGGATTCCCATCAAATTGACACAAGCATGCAATTTTGCAAACAAAACATTTATTTTAAAAACGGGATCAATATGCTTCAAGGACACTTGCCTTGCTCTTGCTGTTGATTAGGGTCAAAGCCTTCAAACTCTTGATGCTGGAGATCCTCCGTGTCACTTTCTAGCGCAAATCCGTCTAATCCACACAATAAACATACAAGACAAGAAACACAATCAAAGAGTGCACAAATATTACTCAATATGACATGACATGCATGATTGATGCAAATGCAAGGTAGAACTTGTTACTAGATTGCTTTTAATGATCTCTAACTAGTTCTAATAGCTTTTAACAAGTTTATACAGGTTTGGAGTTGATTAGATCAAACTTTAGAGTCAGTTCAACACAATTTAACCAGGAAGATCGGACTAGTCCGCTAGGGACCGGACAAGTCCGCACTTAACGAGATCAGCAGATTAGGGTTTTCTAGAGCGACGTGAATTTGGATATTAGGGGTTGAATTCTCGTAAGGAAAAGAGAATAGAAGGTATACCAGGTGTTTAGAACTCCAATGAACCAAGAAACTTGGAGGTAACACTTGGATCTTGATGATATAGGGTTGGTGATGAACTTGGAGATGAATTGGTGGTGAAGGACGAAACTTGGTGGAGATCTTGATCCTCCTTCGTTTCCTCCTCTTCTTCCTCTTGCTTGGGATCTTCTCCTCCCTCCTTGATGGTGGCTCCCCACGAACTAGGGTTTGGGTGGGTGGAAAAGTGGCAAATAGATGTCAAACCAAAGGGTGGGGCTGTTTATATAGAGGTGGAGGCTAGGGTTAGATGGATTTCGAGTTTTGGGATGAGTAGAGGCCGGTTTAGAGTCCCACATGGGCTCTAAAAGAGTTGGGCATGAGTCTCTAGGCCCACTTAACATGAAACCCAAGAAACAAGTCGTAAAACAAAAGATCAACTCGGAGTCGTGAAATATCGGACAAGTCCGGACAGGACCGAACTAGTCCGAAGTCGTCTAGAGAGAAAATCGGACAAGTCTGGCCAAAAATCGGACAAGTCCGAATTTGAACAGAGAGGAAAAACGGACAAGTCCGCTGGAACACCGGACTAGTCCGGAAAAGTCCAGGGACTTAGCAAATTTTCAAGGATTCATGGAATATCGGACTAGTCCGCACAAAATCGGACAAGTCCAAAAGTTTCCAGGGGCAAAATCGGACTAGTCCGCAGCAAAAACGGACAAGTACGTTTTTAGTCAGAGAGAAATCGGACTAGTCCTCAGTAAAATCGGACTAGTCCGCACTTTCCTGCGTTTTAAGTGCGGTTTTGTTCCAAATCAATTTTAAATGCTCCCAATCAATGTTAAACCCGTTCCTCTTTATGTGGGTTAATGTTAAACATGTATATGAGTGTATGTAGGGCATGATGCATGGAAATTAGGGTGTTACACTCCGATGCATGTATCTCGGAGATCCGGAGCTACTTCAAAGGCAATTTCCTTCCTGAATATAATGTATTTGCTGACCGGATAGTCAGATTGGCTAAAAGATACACACTGGTAGAAGAGGATCTCTACCGGCGTGGTGCCAACGGCGTCCTAATGCGGTGAATTACAAGGGAAGAAGGTTGCGAGCTCATCACAGAAATCCATGGAGGTGAGTGTGGGAACCACGCGTCCTCCCGCACACTGGTCGATAAAGCCTTCCGGCATGGCTTTTACTGGCCTACAGCGCTCCAGGATGCAACTGATCTAGTGAAGAAATGTGAAGCATGCCAGTTCCATGCGAAACAAACTCACACACCGGCTCAGCCTCTGCAAATGATACCTCCTACATGGACTTTCGCTGTGTGGGGGATGGATATCTTGGGACCTTTCCCAAGAGCCTTCGGAGGTTACAAGTTCCTATACGTTGCCATTGACAAGTTTACCAAATGGCCGGAAGCAACTCCAGTTGTGACAATAAACAAGCAATCAGCTATCAACATCTTGCAGTCCATCGTATGCATATTTGGAGTCCCAAACAAGATCATAACTGATAATGGGACCCAGTTCACAAGTTCTGCATTCCAAGGATATTGCAAAGACCTCGGCATCCAAGTCAGCTACGCTTCCGAAGCTCACTCGGCAAGCAATGGCCAAGCCGAGAGAGCAAGTGCAGAAATCCTAAAAGGACTCAAGACACGCACATATGAGCGCCTGAAAAAACATGGAGCCAACTGGATCGAAGAGCTTCCGCCCACTCTATGGGCAAACAGGACAACTCCAAACCAGTCAACTGGAGAGACACCCTTCTTCCTGGTGTACGGAGCTGAAGCAGTCCTTCCTCTGGAGATCACCTTGGGATCGCTCCGGGTCCAGACCTTCGACGATGCCGCGCAGGACAAGCTCCGGCGCAAAGACCTAGACCTCCTTGAAGAGAGAAGGTGCCGATCAACTTTTCAGAATGCCCGATACCGCCAAGCTCTTCGGCACTATCACCAAAGGCATGTTCATAGCCGAAAGCTCAAGGAAGGTGATCTGGTGCTACGTAGAATACAAACTCGCAAAGGGTTAAACAAACTCTCCCCCAGCTGGGAAGGACCTTTCCGAGTGATCAAAGTATCCTGTCCCGGATGCGTTCGCTTGGCAACCGAGGATGGGACACCTCTCCCTAATCCTTGAAACATTGAGCACCTCCGTGAGTTCTACGCTTAATATCACGAAGGTGAGTCTGTAGTTACATGTGATGTATGTTATAGAGTCATCGTACAGAGTCGGGTAGCTCCTTCGGGAGAACAGCCGGACCTTCCCCGGAGGTTCGCAAAATTCAGGCAATAGTTGTCACAGTCTCCGAACTAAAAGTGTGGCTAGCTACCTTGGGTCAAACGAGAAACAAAACACACTTAGCCTTGTTCCGTACCCTAAGAGTGTACTTGTTTACCCTGTACCCCGGACCTATAATGAAAGACATCATTCTGTGAAAACAGAATCCACGTGCATTTATTTTGTACATGCTCAATATTTTTTATTTTTTTCTTTCTTGTCTATAACAAAGTTGTGCAATTCTTAAGAAACATTAGCTCGACCAATTCAAGTATAATTCAAGTTGCATTGTCAATTCTTCAGGGTCTAAACATTGTTAACGGTCTACTCGTCTGAATGCCACCAAGCCAATCTAGGTCCGGAGTGTGCTATCGACTTAGCCTGGTCATGCACCCTAAGTACGCCACTCTACCTACACCCCAGCAGGTCGAAGTAAGGCGAGTCCAGAAATGATCGGACCTAGAGAAAACAAGCCAGTGCACTTGATTGTATTTAAAATTGTGTTCGACCTAAAAATTTCTTGGGAATAGTAAGTCGCAATTGAGTTATAGATAGGGAATGGATTTTACTGTTTTTCTTGACTTCATTGTGCAGGAAAAATAAAGATTTCATGATGATGGTGAATGAAGCCGGAGCTACCAAAGCTCCGACATCCCTTAGGTAGCTTGTAGTCGATGTTTCAAACATTGATAGCGAGCGTCGCTGGAGCTACTCAGCTCCGGTAAAGCCAGGGGGCCAGCTGTCAACGTGAAGAAAAGATGGTGGGAAGACTCCACAGTGGGGTCTACTGTCAACACACCGCGTGTTGACAGAGGTCACTGCTGGAGCTACCAAGCTCTGACACCCCGGAGGACTAACTGTCGATGCTCTACGCGTTGATGGAGACTGCTACCGGAGCTACTAAGCTCCAACGATGGTCACTACCGGATCTACTAAGCTCCGACAACCTCAGGGGGCCCCTACTATCGAAGACTTCAGACCTATGCTCTACAAGTTTGAAGCACTCAAGTCTTCAACAACTGTTACATCCTCTTGGTACATGTTGACAATCAAATTGTGTACATCTACCAGGGGGCCAAGTGAGACAAAGATGTTGAAGATAAAAAATGAAACTCATAAAAACATGGATTTCATTCATCTAGAGACAAGAGATTACAAAATTGGAGAAAAAGGAGAGAGGATACAAGCGGGAGCTACAAAGAGATAGTCCTAGACCCTATGGAAGAACGAGGCGACCTTCTAGGCAACCTCCGACACGTAGTCTTGGGCAGCTTCTCCCTCTCCGTCGATGGGGCCTTCAAGCACCGAGTCTAGTGGGAATTGAGGGTCCCGACTTGTGTAGCACGTCAGCACATATTCTGTGACGTTCTTCGCCAGGGATTGTCCCTCGGTTTCCAGCTGGTCCGCGATGACATTGCCCATCTTGGTGAGCTTGTTGCCTGTCGAACTCAATGCCTGCAACGCCTAGTCCAGCTCCGGCCCCAGATCATCCGTACGCATGGGACTAAAACCCATTGGCGTCAGCGCGTCGTTGGATTTGCCCAAGAAGTACCAAACTTGTTGGGACTCTGCATCCCTCGAGCCTCGCATCTCTTCTAGGGATCTTCTAGTCGCTGCAAGCTCCAAATTCTCCCAGGCAAGGCGCTCAACCTCTTTGGCATTCTGCTGAATCTTTTCAGCAACTTGCCTTTTGAGTTGACTGAGCTCCTCCTCTCGGAGGTGGATCTTGTTCCAGCAGTGGACTAGGTCCTTCTCCTGGCCCCGCACCTTCTTCTCCCTGGCAGCAATTTCATCCTCCCTCTTGTGGAGGTCATGTCCTCGCTGCCAGGCCTTCTTCTCCTCTTTCTCGCAGCGTTCATCCAACTTCTTGGTACGCTCTGCGAGACTCTTGTCACCCAGAGTCAGCCTTTGAGTGAGCTCCTCCTCCCTCTTCACGAGGTCATCCCGCAGCTCCAGGATTTTTGCTCTTCATCTTTGAGCTTTTTCTCCTGCTCCTCAAGGGCCTCCCGGCGCTTGACAAGGCTGTCATGGATGGAGCTGAGCTTCTCCCCGCAATCATTCGATGCATTATTAGCAGCTACGGCCTGTTCGTGGATGGCCCAGGACTGGTTGTCGAGGGGTCGCACCATGCTTTCCCTCTCGTCCAGCAGCTTACCCCAGTACTCCAACCAGACCTTCTCCTTCTTCACCCACTCCTTGTTGTTAGCCATCCTCAACTGCGCCAGCTTGGTCTCAAATTGGAGCCGGTTGCGCCACCTCCTAAGAGTTTGGCACTCCTCCTCGAGGGCCTTGCTGTCGTGGTAAAAAGCCAGCTGGACCTGATGAAGACTGGAGCAGGCATTGTTGATAGACAACGACAAAGGGATTGGCTTTGGGACTGCCAGGATCTTCTCCGCTGGCTCCAGCAGGTTCTCCGTGACAAAAATCGGGCCCCACTCTACAAGAGCGGTCCCCTGAGCTTCGACGACACTAGAGGCGCCCTCCGAGATAGCCTCGGCCGCTGCTGAGGAAGGTCCTGCAACAGAAGTTTCGACCTCCGGAGTTGGCTCCGAAGGTCCTACTGCCAAGTCATCAACAACTGGTCCCTCGGGCTGGGGGTCGGCAGCTTCATCTAGGCACCCTGGCTCAGGCGCGGGCACCTCCGGGACCACCACCTCCAGGGCAGGCGTTGAAGGTCCGGTCGGAGCTGAAGCCACTTCTGGCTCTGATGTTGGCGCTTCCTCCACCGCCGGCTCAGGCGCTGGCGCTTCGACCGTCATGGGCTCGGGCACCGGCACTTCTGCAGCAACCGGCTCAGGCGTCGGAACTTCTTCGACGACCGGCACAAGCACCAGAGCTCCATCAACCACCGGCTCTACCACTGGGGCTTCATCAACCACCGGCTCTACTGTCAGGGCTTTGTCAACATCCAGCCCCACCACCGAGGCTTCAACAACAACCGGCTCTAGGGCCGGAATCGCAGCTACCTCCGGCTCTGAGGCCGGAGCGTCCATCATTTCAGCATCCAAACTTGGAGCTTCAACCTCTGGGGCTGGTGCCGCTGGTACATCTTCATTCCCGTGGTCTGGCACTACCACGGGAGCTTCTGGGAATGAGTCGAGGTCCAGGACCACAACAGCTGGCGCCGGAGCTGTCGCAGCCTCAGCCACCTCTTGAGGCGACGTTGGGATTGGAGCCGGAGCCTCTGCCTGCACAGCCTCAGCTGCTGCTATAGGAACCGGAGCTTCATCCCCTTTCTTGGGTACCCTGTGGATGAAGGATGAAGACACTCAAAACGCAGTTACAACAAAAAACAACCAACTGAGGTAAAAAACAAAATTTACCTTGGTAGGCTTCTGCTCCAGCTAGCGCAGAACCTCTTCCCCGGACGCTCGGGGCCGGACCCTGTCGCCACTGGAGTGTCAGCTTCGGAGGGTTCCCCGGAGCTTTTTGCTGCCGTCGGCATCACTTTGGTTGAGGCCCCCCTCGGACGGGAAGGACCTCCGGACCCAGAGCCTTCAGCTGGCCTTGGTACTGGATTCACATGGCTGGAGCTAGCACCCCGGGGAGAAGGAGCCGTTGCGGAAGGAGCAGGTCTGACGGACCTCCCGTCAGAGTGCTTTAGCTTCCTTTTACGGCTCGAGGTCTCGGCCAACTCTTTGCCCTTGCCTACGACTTCAACTCTCTGTCTCGTGGCAGAAGGGGGACCACCCTTAGAAGCTCCGGGGATCGCCAACCCAGTGGTCGAATGCCTCTCAACTTCATCGAGGTCGTCAAGTACTGGCATCTTCAGTCGGAGCTCCCTGCTGAACTCCGCCTCCATGTTCAGAGGGAGGAAAGCTAGCGGTGGAGTTAAGTCATCACCCTCGACGTCGATGTCGTGCTGGAACTTCTTGAGGTGAAACTCCAAAGCTGCACCTTCCATGTTGGACTTCAAACTAGTCTCGATCCGGTCGTCGTCCATCACGCTATTAAGGGCCCAGGCAAGCTTCTCCCTCTTCTTTAGCAGAGCCCACTTGTTGACAAGAAAGTTGCAGAATACTGCCTGGGCAGTCACCCCCCTCCACACATTGGCGGATCATGGTCAGAGCAGGTTTGAAGGCGTCCGATAACACCAGAACTTCGCTCCAAGCTTCAGTGTTGACGTTGGGGAGGCCTTCAGGCAGCTCCAGCTTCTCATGCTCCTCCACCCTGATGACAATCCAATCCTTCTTCCAGTCGTCCCACTTTCCAGAAGGGAATGACCGCAAGTACTTGTACGGGCACTTCTTGCGCTTCACAAAATAATAGAAGCCAAGGTACCCGTCACTTTTGCCAGTGGTGTGGATGGTGATGAAGGTGCGGAAGAGCTCAGCGCAGGGGGGAATGCCCACCCACATCTCGCATAAGTGGACAAAGATCAACACTAGAAGAATGGAGTGGGGGCCAAGGCGGTACAGCTGCAGTACACCATGTCGCCGGCGTGCTCCTTCTCGAACGGAAGCTTGCCGGCGCGGACCTGGTGGTTGAAGAAGTCACTGGACCACCCCATGAGGGCCCGGACCTTCTTCAAATCACCGTCGGTCTTAAGTCGGCTCTTGCAGAGACCCAACTCCATTGCAGCATAGTGGGGCGAGAGATGAAAAGCAGGCTAAAGTTTGGAGGATTCGAGTGCAAGTCCAAATGAAGGTGTAAAGAATCCCCAAATGGTGCAAACTTTCCTTCTTAAGTAAGCCCCCGCAACGCTTGGATGGAAACCGCAGAGGAGCTGACGATACAATTCAAAAACTTCACCCTGCCAATGACAAGGGGGCCCGGGGCTACTCCGACGATCAAGTCGAGGTCCTTACCCCAGGCGAACGGTTGTCATCATGAAAGGCGGGAAGCTCGAGGGCAGCGTCCTGACAAGGCGCGCAAAACTAATACGGTTTTTGTATTGGGAACCGGCGACCTTCAATTGCGTAAGATCCGCACGCTCAGATCTCACCTGCCGCATCCTGGATATGCCACGTGGTGTTGGTTTAACTGTGAACTATCGCTAATGGCACATCCGAAGACCCTTGAAGACACGGATCAAAAACCGAAGGATGGACCCACCTCTGGCAGAACGACTTCATCCAAAAGGTCTCGCCCAAAGGTGGGCCCAGGGGGCCACTGTTGGTATCATGCGTACCGTATACCCCTTGGGACTACAAAAAGACTAAAGGAACTTCACATTCTGAGTTGAAGACCTGCGAAGGCCCCACGCGTCATACGGGACCGGACCTGCCTCCCATCTATGGTTAGTCCCAGTGCTGCCACGTGTATACTGCAACCGGACCTACATCCCACACATGGGATAGCTCTGGGCTAAACACCTATGCGGCAATCCCGGACCTAACCCCCGACAGAGGGAAGCTCCGGTACCGACACGTGTACATCTACACTGGACCTACCCGTCCCAGACGGAAATCTCCGAAGCTGCCACGTGTCCAACCGCCGGACCTTCAGCCTCAACAATCAGACTGATGGACCCCCAACGGCTCGGACCTTCAAGGTGCAATCAAAGACTTCAAGACCTGATTAAGTGTCATTAATACCATATTAATGACACACGATCGGAAGGCCCTTAATACCAATAACGGCATTGTCAAGGCTCATTATCACGCTATTAAGGGTAATTAACCTCATTAATTGTGTATTAAGCAACAGTAACTGCCAGGGCCACATGTCGGGTCAAGCTAGCGATGTAACGACCAGTCCTTGTGCTATAAAAGGACTGGTCGAATGATACACAAGGGCGGCTCTCTCTCTCGCCTGGCTGGGGACTCTCGACTCTTAGACACTCTCATACTAGGCTCTAACACATGCTCACAAGTGCCTAGACGCTCAATACAACAACTACACACCCCGTGGAGTAGGGTATTATGCTCAGGCGGCCCGAACCACGTAAATCCTTGTGTCTACTTGCAATCGTGTTCTGAATCTCTGCGCACCCAATACCTAACTACAAACTCTGCGATCTACCATAGGGATGGCAATTATACCTGCGGGTTCGGGTACCCGGCGGGTATTGTACCCGACGGGTACGGGTTCGGGTAGAATTTTTTACCCGCGGGTACAACCCATACCCGACCCGATATGTTGCGGGTACGGGTACGGGTTTTATTTCTCACCCGCAGGTACCCGTCGGGTACCCAAAATACTGTTATGATTGATTTTTTGGCCCATAAAAAACTCAGCCCAGTAAAGCTCAAAGTCCCCGACCCACATGGACATGGCCTAGCCTGTTAACTCGGTACTCCAGTTTTTTTTAAAAAAAAACTCAGTACTCCAGAGATAGCACAATCACATAACCCTAGTTCCTAAATGCCGCCACCCTGCAGCTCAATTTTTTCTGCCGCCACCAACGTACATGTACGAGACTGAAATGCCGCTAGCCATGTACGCCGCATCCATCTTGCCCTCGCTGATGTGCCGTCTTTCGAGCTCACGACCGCGTGCAACTGGCCCCGGCATCGTCTATCGGTCTCGTTGCCGCCCGCAGCTAGCCCGGCTCGGCCTTTCGACCTCGCCACCGCGGCACCGCCTATAGGCTACAACTCGCTCGGCTGCCGGCGCTGTCTCCCCGCCTCGTCGTTGCCTGCAGCTCGCACCGGCGGTGCCGTCTTCCAGACCCTTCGGCATTTGCAACTCGTCCTTGCGTCACGTGCCCCCGACGACGCTGCTTGCCAACAAGGTATGGCCGCCGCCGACGTCTCAGCCCATTTCGAATGTTAAAAGCGGGTACCCGACGGGTACCCGAAATCCGCCCGAAACCCGTCGGGTACGGGTTCGGGTGCTAATTTTTACCCGCGGGTATGGGTTCGGGTATGAAAATTTACCCGTGCATGTTTCCATTTCGGGCGGGTATTCGCTCTACCCGACCCGAACCCGACTCGTTGCCATCCCTAATCTACCAACAGTAGTATCAGGAGAATTGTCGGAACAACACTCCGACACTATTCAAATTCTAAATTCTTTCGTCTCTACCATTCTTTCACCAACAGATGTCGAGGACTCGCAACCAGGGGAATGCCAATGGTGAGGAGAACAATGAAGCACCTCAGAACAACCATGGACCTGCACATGGAGCCATCAACCTTGAGCAGATGTTGGCTATGCAGAACCAGCTCATGCAGACCATGATACAGACCATGGGACAACTGCAAGCTGGCAACAACAATCAGCCCAACATGCCTTCACCACCACCACCCTCGCCACCCCACAATCATTTGGTAGAGTTCATGAGGACCAGGCCGCCTACCTTTGCTTAAGCCACAGATCCTATGGAAGCTAATGATTGGTTGAACTCTGTTGAGAAGAAACTTGCTATATTCCAGTGTAGTGGCAGAGAAAAGGTCCTTCTTTCCTCACATCAGCTGGTTGGAGCTGCTACGGATTGGTGGGAATCTCTATGCAATGCCCATGAAAATCAAGAGAGACCCAATAATTCTGGTGGAGTTAAGAAGTGTTATACTTGTGGAGAAGCTGGACACTTTGCGCATCAATGTCCTAAGTCAGGCCTTGGTCAAGGAAGCAATGCGTCGAGGTGAAACCCAAGACCCAATGGAGGACAACCACAAGGGAACCGTGGACAACAGAATTTTGCTCGTGGCAACGTGAACCATGTCTCTATGGAGGATGCTCAACAAGCGGATGACGTGGTCATTGGTATGTTTCTCGCCAACTCCAACCCTGCGACTATGTTATTTGATTCTGGAGCATCGCATTCATTCATTGCACTGAAGTATGTTGCCAAGTATAGTTTGCCTATCTCTCATATGAAGTTTACTCTATTGGTTAAGTCTCCTGGAGGAGAGATGAGGACAAATATAGTATGTCCAAAAGTAAGCCTTAGAATAAGGGGGTAGACTTCTCCGCCAACCTCATTGTTTTGGATTCTCAAGGATTGGACATTATACTTGGTATGGACTGGTTGAGAAAGCACAATGGAGTTATTAAGTGTTCCAAGAAGACGGTGAAGTTGACCAATGAGGAAGGGATCACCATAGAATTTGAAGCATCTCAAACCGCACCAAAGCAATTGGAGTTGAATCATATGGACGGCGCCACAATTGAGGAGATTTCGGTGGTGTGTGAATTTTTGGATGTTTTTCCGGACGAGTTGCCAGGTATGCCACCTGATTGAGACATTGAGTTTGTTATTGATTTAATACCTGGAACTGCACCTATAGCTAAGAGGCCGTATAGGATGCCTCCTTTGGAATTAGCGGAGCTCAAGAAACAAATTCAAGAGCAACTCGAGAAAGGTTTTATTCGCCCTAGCTCTTCGCCTTGGGGAGCGCCTGTTCTATTCGTGGACAAGAAGGATGGATCCCAAAGGATGTGCGTAGATTATCGAGCTCTCAACGAGGTAACAATTAAGAACAAGTACACCTTGCCACGCATAGAAGACTTGTTTGATCAGATGAAAGGTGCTTGTGTCTTCTCTAAGATTGATTTGAGGTCGGGATACTTTCAAATGAAGATTAGACCATCGGAGATACCCAAGACAGCTTTTAGGATGCGGTATGGATCTTATGAGTACACTGTGATCTCCTTTGGATTGACAAATGCACCTGCCTACTTTATGTACCTCATGAATAAAGTCTTCATGGAGTACTTGGACAAGTTCGTCGTGGTGTTCATTGATGACATTATGATCTACTCGAAGGATGAGAAGGAACATGAGGAACACTTGAGGCTTACGTTGCAGAAATTGAGGGAGCATCAATTGTATGCCAAGTTCAACAAGTGTCGGTTTTGGTTGAAAGAGGTGTCGTTTTTGGGTCATATCATCTCAGGAGGAGGAGTATCGGTTGACCCCGGAAAAGTGAGAGGCATGTTGAAGTGGGAACCACCACAAAACGTCAAGGAAATAAGAAGTTTTCTTGGGATGGCTGGATATTACCGTCGGTTTATCAAGGAATTTTCCAAGATAGCCAAGCCCATGATGGAATTGCTAATGATGGGGAAGGCTTTCCAATGGACTCAAGCTTGTCAAGAGAGTTTTGAGGAGTTGAAGAAGAGGTTGACAACAGCCCCAATTTTGGTATTGTCGGATGTAAGCAAGAGTTTTGATATTTATTGCGATGCATCGAGACAAGGACTCGGATGTGTATTGATGCAAGAAGGTCAAGTGGTCGCCTACGCATCAAGACAACTAAAGAAACATGAGCAGAATTATCCTACACATGATCTTGAACTAGCAGCTGTGGTACATGCATTGAAGATTTGGAGACACTATATTCTTGGACATAGGTGTGAAATTTATACGGATCATAAGAGTTTGAAGTATATTTTCACACAAACGGATCTGAACTTGAGGCAACAGAGATGGTTGGAGCTCATCAAAGATTATGATTTGGGGATCTACTATCATCCGGGAAAAGCCAATGTAGTGGTCGATGCTTTGAGTAGAAAGGGAGTAAGTCATCAACTCACAGTTTGAGAGTTACCATTCAAGTTATGTAAGGAGTTTGAAAGGTTGAACCTCGGATTTGTAAATGAGATAGAGGTGATGGAGTTAAACCCAACCCTGGAGCAAGAAATTCGAGAGGCACAAACCACAGATGAAGAGATTAAGGAAATCAAGGAAAGGACCGAAGAAGGGAGAGAATTCATATTTGATGAAGACGAACATGGTACCTTATGGCTTGGAAAGAGAATTGTTGTGCCTAATGTAAAGCATATTCGGGAGACAATATTAAAGGAGGCACACGACTCGCCATACTCGATTCACCCCGGTTGTACGAAAATGTACAAAGACTTGAAGGCTTGCTATTGGTGGGATAGCATGAAGAAGGACATAGCTGAATATGTGGCATTGTGTGATGTGTGTCAACGAGTCAAGGCGGAACATCACAGGCCAGCAGGATTATTGCAACCATTGAAGATCCCGGAATGGAAGTGGGAAGAAATCGGTATGGACTTCATAGTTGGGTTACCACGTACTCAGTACGGGTATGACTCAATTAGGGTAATTGTGGACCGCTTAACCAAGTCAGCTCATTTTGTCCCTGTGAAGACCAAGTATACAGCTGCACAATTGGCCGAAATATACATAGAGCATATTGTGTGTCGACATGGAGTCCCTAAGAAGATAGTCTCGGATAGAGGTTCTCAATTTACCTCCAGATTTTGGCAGAAATTGCATGAAGCCTTGGGAACGAGGTTGAATTTTAGTTCAGCATATCATCCTCAAACGAATGGACAAACTGAGAGGACCAATCAAATTTTGGAGGACATGTTAAGAGCTTGCGCTTTAAAGCATGGGAAAAGTTGGGACAAAAGCTTGCCATACGCGGAATTTTCATACAACAATAGTTACCAAGCAAGTTTGAAGATGTCACCATATGAAGCGCTTTATGGGAGGAAGTGTAGGACACCTTTATTCTGGAATGAGGTAGGAGAAACTCAAGTATTTGGTCCGGATGTGTTGCAAGAAGCCGAAAAGCAAGTCCAAATAATTCGTGAAAACTTGAGGGCTGCCCAATCAAGGCAAAGGGGCTATGCAGACAATAGGAGAAGGAAATTAGCCTTTGAAATAGGAGATATTGTTTACCTCAAGGTGTCACCAATGAGAGGTCATAAGAGGTTTAACATAAGGGGCAAGCTCGCACCTCGTGATATTGGACCATTCAAGATTTTGGACAAAAGAGGAGAAGTAGCGTATAAGTTGGAGATGTCAGCTCATCTTTCGGATGTCCATGATGTCTTTCATGTTTCCCAGCTCAAGAAGTGCTTGAGAGTACAGGAAGAACAAGTGCCAATGGAAGGATTGGAATTAGAGGAAGATTTGACTTATGCCGAGCAACCGGTCAAGATCTTGGAAACCAAGGAGAGAGTCACAAGGAGCAAGGTTATTAGATGGTGTAAAGTTCAATGGAAGCACCACACTGAAAAAGAAGCAATGTGGGACTTGGAGGATGATCTCAAGAAGGACTTTCCCTATCTCTTCTCTTCCTCATCGAATCTCGAGGGTGAGATTCATTTTAAGGGGGGTAGGTTTGTAACACCCTCATTTTCATGCATCATGCCTTGCATGCACTCATATACATGTTTAACATTAACCCACAACAAGAGGAACGAGTTTGAAATTGATTGGGAGCATTTAAAATTGATTTGGAGCAAAACTGCACTTAAAACGCAGGAAAGTGCGGACAAGTCCGATTTTACTGAGGACTAGTCCAATTTCTCTCTAACTAAAAACGGACTTGTCCATTTTTGCTGCGGACTAGTCCGATTTTGCCTCTGGGAACTTTCGGACTTGTCCGATTTTGTGCGGACTAGTCCGATATTCCAAGAATCCTTGAAAATTTGCTAAGTCCTTGGACTTTTCCGAACTAGTCCGGTGTTCCAGCGGACTTGTCTGATTTCCTCTCTGTTTAAAGTCGGACTTGTCTGATTTTTGGCCAGACTTGTCCAATTTTCTCTCTGGACGACTTCGGACTAGTCCGGTCCTTTTCGGACTTGTCCGATATTTCGCGACTCTGAGTTGATCTTTTGTTTTATGACTTGTTTCTTGGGTTTCACGTTAAGTGGGCCTAGGGACGTCGTGCCTAACTCTTTTAGAGCCATGTGGGACTCTAAATCGGCCTCTACTCATCCCAAACTCGAAATCCATCTAACCCTAGCCTCCACCACTATATAAACGACCCCACCCCTTGGTTTGACATCTATTTGCCACTTTTCCACCCCACCCAAACCCTAGTTCGTGGAGAGCCACCATCAAGGAGGGAGCAGAAGATCCCAAGCAAGAATAAGAAGAGGAGGAAATGAAAGAGGATCAAGATCTCCACCAAGCTTTCGTTCTTCGTCACCAATTCATCTCCAAGTTCATCACCAACCCTAGATCATCAAGATCCAAGTGTTACCTCCAAGTTTCTTGATTCATTGGAGTCCTAAACACCTGGTATACCTTATATTCTCTTTTCCTTATGTGAATTCAACCCCAAATCTCCAAATTTACGTCGATCTAGAAAACCCTAATCCACTGATCTCGCAGAGTGCGGACTTGTCCGGTGCCTAGCGGAGTAGTCCGGTCTTCCTGGCTAAATTGTGTTGAATTGATTCTAAAATTTGATCTAATCACATCCAAACCTGTATAAACTTGTTAAAATCTATTAGAACTAGTTAGTGATCATTAAAAATCAATTAACAAAGTTCCACCTTGCATTTGCATTAATCATGCATGTCATGTCATCTTGAGTAATATTTGTGCACTCTTTGATTGTGTTTCTTGTCTTGTATGTTTATTGTGTGGATTAGACGGAGTTGCGCTAGAGAGTGCCGCAGAGGATCTACAGCACCAAGAGTTTGAAGGCTTTGACCCTAATCAACCGCAAGAGCAAGGCAAGTGTCCTTGAAGCATATTGATCCTGTTTTTAAAATAAATATTTGTTTGCAAAATTGCATGCTTGTGTCAATTTGATGGGAATACTATGGTAGGAAGTTTACTAGATTTGCTAAACCACCCTTGTCACCTGGAATATATGGTAGAGAGTCGGGAAAGGGCTTTTTACCTTTTGCTTCGCTTAATCAATTGGGATGGGAAACAACTGTATCACTCAATTTAATTATGCATGGATGATATTATGGTTAACATGAACTAGTTAAATATTATATGGTAATGGGTGATCTAAGCAAGCCTGGTACGTGGATGGGTTGGATGTCATGGTGGTTTGCTTGCTTTAGATCTAAGGACCGGTTCATGCGAGAATAAGCCAGGACTACAGTGCCACCACGAGGCCAAGTATGGGTGCGGCTTAATTAGGGTTTTGTCAGTGCTATTTGGACCATTATGGATGCTCAGGGAAGGGGTAGTCGGATTGGGTTTGTTGATGATTGGTGGGACTACCCTGGGATCCAAATGGCTCAAGAGGGGGCCCTTGGTTGAAGATGTGCTCAGTTGGAGGCATCACCACCGGTGAAACCTCAGTGGGGTCTAAATAGGCTAGTAATCCCTTTGTAAAGGCTATTTTATGATCTCTTGGCCACACACTGACGGAAGTGTGAGACGGCATAATAGAGGTTCTAGTCATCAAAAGGTGATGAAATCACAAACACGTGGATAAAGAGGTACAAACTCTGCAGAGTGTGTCTAAAACTATCATGATAGCCGTGCTCTCGGTTATGAGCACCTGGACAACTTCCATGATTAGAGGGAACTCGGTATTGGGATGGTTATGGTTGGTTATGAATTTATTTCTGGTATTGAATATGGTTATTGGCAAATGGTGAAATCTGAAATTATTGATGATGGTAGTGAATTCGGACTGGTATTATGATATTACTTATATTTATGATGGGTTTACTTCACATACATGTAATCTATTGCTTTTCAAATGTTTTGGTGTACTTTTCAGCACTTTGCTATTAGTATTGTCGTCATTTGAATCAGCCACATGTCATACTTTCCACACTTGCTGAGTACGACATGTACTCACTCTTGCAATCCCCCCCAACAGTTGCAGGTCAGGATTGGGAATTTAATGGTGATAATGCAGAGTTCTAGGCTGTGTCTACTGTCAGCTTTGCCTGTGGTGTTATTGGAGTTGCGCTATCCCTTATGCTTAGTTTGCTTAGTTGCTTAATTAGTATATTCTGCTGCATTAGTTGAACTTGTCGTTAATATTCATTAGAGGTTGTAATCAAGAATAATATGGTTTGTGTAATAAAATTTGGTTAATTAATTTTGTTCCGTGGTAATTTTCTGTATACTCTTTTGTGAATGCACACGTGTATGTGTGATGAACATCCTGGGCACACATATGTGTTAGCTTGGTTATTTTTCGGAACCGGGCGTCACAGATCTTGTGTTCAAGTTTTTAGCAATGATGAGTTCAGAATTTGAAATGAGTATGATGGGTGAACTCAATTACTTTGGGGCTGCAAATCAAGCAAACAAAGGAAGATACCTTTGTGCATCAAACGAAGTATACAAGGGACCTTCTCAAGCGCTTCAACATAGACAAAAGCAAGCCTCTTCGGACACCAATGGGAACAACATCAACACTTGAACATGATGAAGATAGTGAACCCTTGGATCAAAAAGAATATAGAAGCATGATCAGATCACTTTTGTACCTCACGGCATCAAGATCGGACATACAATTCAGCGTATGTGCATGGTTTCAAGCTTCCCCACGTGCTTCACATCATCAAGCCGTCAAAAGGATTCTCAGGTACTTACATGGAACTCAAGAATTTGGCATTTTTCTTCCTTCCTCCTCTATTGTTACTTTGAAAGCTTTTTCGGATGCTGATTTTAGAGGTTGTAGGATTGATAGGAAAAGTACTTCCGGTTCTTGTCATTTTCTTGGTAACTCACTTGTTGCTTGGTCCTCTAGAAAACAAAACTCGGTTGCACAATCCACAGGTTAATCTGAATATGTAGTGCTGCTAGTGCTTTCTCACAAATTCTTTGGATTGTTCAAACACTTAAGGACTATGGGGTTGATCTAGATAGTGTTCCACTGTTTTGTGATAACACTAGTGCCATTTGCATTGCTAAAAGCCCCGTGTAACATTCTAGAACTAAGCATTGATATTAGGTATCACTTTCTCCATGATAATGTTGAAAAAGGAAACCTTGTGCTTCACCATGTAGATACCGAATAACAATTGGCTGACATTTTCACAAAACCTTTGGATTTCACTCGTTTTTGTTACATTCGTAGTGAAATAGGGGTTATGCATCCTCATGGCTTAAATTGAGGGGGAGTTTCAAAACATGGGAAGTCTATGTGTGAATCTGAACTTAAAATAATATGAGCATAGTATTTCATACATATATGACTTTGTGATTCCTTTTACATGCTGAAAGTTCTTACTACATTACTCATGTTATACATTTTGTAGTTTTTGCCATGACTAGTCATTGGAATAATTACTTATACTAAATCTGGTCATGATCGAACTTTCTTGCTGTTTGGAACTTGTTGCATGCTCACAAGTGCTTTTAAAAGAATTAATCAAGTAAGCAACTCACATGTTGAGTTTTTATGTTCAAATGAAAAAATGATAAAAGATCAAGAGAATATGTATGCATCACACTTCTTCTTTTGAGATGGCTTATCATTGCACTTAGATATAAACTTGGAAGAAGTTGTGTATGACTAAAACCATGTCCTTAAGCCTCTGATTGTCAAATGACATAGGCTTGGCTTGGTTGGTTAGAATGAGGCAGTTGCGCATATAATCTCTTGCAGATATCATATGATCATTTGTGCTTTGAAAAATAATAAAAAACGGCAGCAAGTGTCATGCTTTTAGGTTTTTAAATAGTTAAGTTTGTGAGATCATGACTTGCTAAAATTGAAAATTACATTTGATCTCTAGCATGGCTTACACTACTTTATGTATCTTATTGTTGTGATAGTGTAAGTTACTTGATAATATGACTTGGATGAGCTTTGTTCTACATGTATATGTTATAATGTGCTCATAACAAATTAAAATTTCTCTTTTGTACCTTGCTGAATACATTGTCAAAAGGAGAGAAGTATGCAAACGGGGGAAATATGTATAGGGGGAGGAATTTATTTCTATCTCATTTGATTTTTGAAAAGAGGGAGAAATTTTTTTTAAAACTTTTCATGTGAATAAGCCAATGTTTGGATTTTAAGTGGTGTTGCCAATGCATTCATCAAGAGGGAGATTGTGAGACCTATGTGTGCTGAATACATTGGCTATGGCGATAAAAGTTTTGAATACTATCAAAACACCATTATCATCAAGGTCCGACTCTAGGTTCGAGCTACAACAAGATCCGACGATAGGTCTGGCTTGTTTTGGGTAGCTCCAGCAAGCTCCGACGTAAGATCCGAGTAGCTTTTGTTAGCTCCGGCTCTAGGCCCGACTAGCTTTGGTATGCTCCGACGCTAGGTCTGACTAGCTTTGGTTAGCTCCGGCGTTAGGTCCTGCTAGCTTTGGTAAGTTCCGCGCTACATCATGCTAGCTTTGGTTAGCTCCGGTTCAAGGTCCGGTTAGCTGTGGCAAGGTTCGGAGCTAGATTGCAATGGTTCTGCTTTTACTTTGAAATATCTTGAACATGCTTTACCTCTATGGAAAGTTTGATTAGTATTCTTTTACTAAGTTTTTGGTGTATTTTGGTGGTTATGACTGATATCATTTTGTTGTGGTTTGCAACATGCTTACGTGAGGTGCTCATGTAAGGTGTTGTGGTTATTGAACTAACGAGAGTCAAGTCGAGGACTTGTGCTCGGAAGAATTGGTTGTTTATTCATGTGCAGGTGTTGCTTGAGTTCGAGACATGGCTGGTGACGGGATCCATTGAACTAGTCTTAGGGAGAAGATGAGGTTCAACAACCGAGTTTGGGAGGAATTGTGGTTGACTTGATTGGGAGGTTGCACAGCATGTTTGAATCAAGAACAATGCATATGAAGGTATCGTGGATGTCATTAGAAGATGTTTGCACGTGTGCAAGGAGTGTATGGATGTGGCTACATGGTTCCGAGGCGTGATGAAGAGATGTGGACGTAAAGAATTGGTCGGAAAGGTCCAACTGACTAGGTTATGGACTCAGGCTGCAGCTCAGTCGTGTTTGACTCAAATATGAAAAGTTTTGAGTTGGTTATGATAGGATTTCGTGTGGGTCACGAATTTGAGCTCTTTTAGGAAGGTGGGATATGTTCCTAAGGTGTTTGGAAGTCTTAAGATTGCTTCTATCTACGTATAGAAGAGGCTTGAGCTGTTATGGAAAGTTTTGATTCGTGAATTGGGTAGGATATGAGTCCTAGTTAGAGTTGAGTTGGCCTTCGGGCTGGTTATATATGCAAGAGAGGCCAGAGCTTGTTGGAGATGACTTTTGGGCTGTTCCTCTTGTGTTCTATTGAATAAAATTCGTAGTTGAAAGGAACTTTTGTGCCTTGTTCGTCAGACTTGTTTTCTTCAAGTATTTCTCGTCGAGTTTCTGCACAGAACTACCTTTTCGATGGTTTTATCATAACTCGAGTTTTACAGATCTGATTGGCGTGATTCTTTTTAGGTTGTCTTTATAACTTGATTTTCTATCATCTGTGAAAATTCCACGGTTATTGGATTTGTGGTTTCTGATCTACACGAGTTTCTTTGCAGTGTTCCCAAACTGTTTTTCTCGGGTAGAACAGATTGACCTTTGTTCGATCTTTCGATTGTAACTTGAGTTTTTCTTGACAGATTTTCGTGATTCCTGTTGTGACGTCTTCGTGACTTGATTCTCTACAATTTATACTAGTTTTGTCACAGTTGAACACGTTTAAATTAGTCGCACACACGGTTTCTTTAACAGATCGGTTTTCTGCCGAGTGGTGTTTTGTTGCTTCCGCTAAAATGTTTTAATCTACCATTAGCCCCCCCTAGTAGCTTTACACATGCTCTTCGATCCTAAACTTTATGAAAAATTTCATTTATGAGAAAACTCCGTCATTTCGTCCATGACAAAACTCTAAGAAGACGGAGAAGTCAGGGCCATCCAAATGTCCCAAGTCCACTAAGCTGCCAAAAAGAGAATGGTGGAAGAAGTACAAACCTCACCATGCTCATAAAAGAATATATTCAAGGAAAAGTAATCACAGCATCAACAAGTATCCATCAAGACGATAAATAGATTGGGGCCACCGCATGCCCCACTTGTCCAATTGACAGCTAAAGGAAGTTTGGCATGTCAATCAACAGAAGTCATCTATGCCTTCATCCCCCGACATGGACAACACACCATTACGCCAAATAGGACACAGGTAAATCTAGCTCATTAGACTTCAAAATTTTGGTGAGTTCTTGCCAATAGGTTAATTGGTAGTTATCTCATATTTGCTTTGCATATTTGGATTTCTCATCAATCCTTGCATTTGCATTTAGCATGTTTGAATTGTCACACTTGCATATTGGGAAGTAAAATCTCCAACCAACATAAACTAAAATTTTGAATTAGGGAAAATTTTTATTTGGATATGAACTTTGGGGCATAACCACTTGGATTTAATTTTCTAATTCAAACCAAAAATATTTCCCTTGTCCTCATTGCATTTGCAAGTTGTTTCAAGTTGGACAAGACAATTTGACAAGGGGTTCAATTTGCTTTTGGCTAACGTAACTTGTTCTTGAGTTTTTTGTTTGTTCTTGATTTATTACAGCCAGGAGGAATTGTGTGAAAAAGTTGTTTGGCAAGAAGAAGAGAAGACTCATCAAGGTCAAAACACCATCGAGAGGGTTCAAGCGCATATCCCTACACCGATCTCGGTTTGAGTTCATGGTGGAGGAATGCTCAAGATGATGGCTCGATGGAGGAGCAAGATGAAGCTTCATTAATTTTCAACTCCGACCTCAACTTGGAAATAGACATCAAACATGAAGGCTACACCAAAATCCACGATCATGAGTTTCTCACAAAGAGACCTTCAACTTTGAAATGCTATTCAAATGAGGTACGATTTTAGAATTTTTTTGTCATTTCGATTGCATTATGATTGAATGATTTTATCTTGCATTGGCAAGGAAGGTTTACACCTCCACGTCATTCAATTCTTATGCATCCTTATGAGAGTAAGTGTTGACATTGCCTTTTGATTTTTCAAAAGGAATGTCACCTTACTTCGAAGGAATTTAAACAAGTACCTAGAATCTCATAAGCATTGCTTAATTGACTTAGTCATTCTCTGCCTATGTTAAGTACACAAAGCTTATGAAATAACTTAATAAATAAATTGGCATGCAGCAACCTAGAAATAGTGATGAACATGATTTTGATTGAATATCGTGCATATATAAGGTCACTAAATTTCAAATTCCTAGGGATGACATTAAAACTATTTGGGAGGATAAATTAAGAATCTTGTTTGCCATGATCCACAAGATAAAAATTTGCTCTTGTAAAAGTCATAATGGTTAGAGACATTCAAATGAGGTACGAGTTTCTCACACAGATATCTTCAACTCCGAACTGCTCTTCAAATGAGGTACATGTTTTGAATTATTCAACGTCTATATTGCATTATGATTGAATGATTTTTCTCTTGCAATGGCGAGGAAGGTTTATACCTCCTCATTCAATTCTATGCACCCTCACAAGAGTAATTGTTGGCGTTGCCTTTTGATTTTTCAAAAGAATGTCACCTTACTTGGAAAAAATTTAAACAAGTACGTAGAATCTCATAAGCATTGTTCTATTGATTTATCCAATCTCTTTCTATATTTAGTAAACAATGCTTATGAAATAACTTGATGGTTGAATTAGCATGTAGCAACCTAGGAATAGTGTTGTCCATAATTTTGTTTTGAGACCCACTCATACATGGATTAGTAGATTTCAAATTCCTAGTCAAGATATTAGAAATGTTCAAGAAGATAAAATTGAGAATCTTGTTTGCAATGATCCAAATAATAAATATTTGTTCTTGTTAAAAGTAAAGATGGTTAGAAAATTCAAGATGAAGGGGCCCATAGAGTAAACGGGCATGGTTGCAACCTATCGAAAATTAAGACTGAAGGCCAATCATATGAAATCCCTATGCTCCCAACTATTTTAAGCACCCATCCAAGCTCAAGGGAGTTGCCATAATCGTTGGGTGTATGTTGTTCCTTTGTGACTAGAGGTTATCATGACCTTAGTCAAGGAATGAATGACACCCAACGTATGGAAGAACTTGAGGTGCGGACGAGCGGCATCTAACAACGTTCTCTTTGACTACACTCATGGTTCCCATGGGAGGCAACACAACATTGACACTCAACCCTTCAATGTTGAAGCCATCTGCATCAAGGATAGGCCGACCTCATGGCCTACCTCTACCGTTAGGTTTCCAACCCCTATCCCGGATCTTGACCAAGAACAAGCTTGGGGAAGGACTCCCTACTTGAGGTAACTTGTATCACACACCATTTGCATTTTATTTCTTTGATTTCTATCTTTCCACATCATTTTCATATAAAAATATATAATAATATAGGTTAGGATAGTTTAAATAAAATAAAATATGTCTGGTAAAAATATTTTTACTTTGTATAAGTTGAAATGATGAATAGTAGCTCTGCTCTATTTTTTCTTAGTCTCTTGTATACAACTTAGTATTCTCCAAGTATTACGTTTAATGGTTTAGAAGTACCGTTGCCTTAAACTTGGAAATTGTGGGTGGCATAAGCTTAATCTAATTTTAGGTTGTTGTGGGATATGATATTGTGATAAGAGCTGCTAAAATCCTAATTGAAAGTGAAACTTGATTTCTGGAGAAATTCTAAAATGAAAGTTCCTCATTTAATAGAAATTCCTACCAAAGCCATATGATGTTCAAATTGGATAAACTTCATGCACATGCTATTTGTTTTTACATTGAGCCTAGTCAAACTAGTATAGACCTATGTGAGAATCTTTTCGTACTTTTAGGATCAATATTTAACGGGCACATGCTAAACTTCTACACTAGAAGTTAGCAAAATTTTATCATACCACTCCACCATCAAAAGATACTACATATCTGTCATGTATAACACACTCTTCAAAATATTTGAAAAAGGGGAGTAGTAGATACGGCTACAAGAAAAAAAAAATGCTCATGTACAAGAGCATGAGAAAAAAAAAGGAAAAGAAAAATAAGTAGTCATGTTTCATCGTCACAACAAATAGAAAAAGGAGATATCTTCAAATTTCTACTGCACCACATTCCATCACACATGCCAATCTTAATCAAAAGTATGATTTTTTTCTCCTAAGGTTTACTCTTTTAACTTAGCAATATATATGTTGCAAATATGCCTACTCTTGGTCTCTACCAAGCTCCACATAAAGCCATATTTAGATGTAGGACAAGAAAGGCATTGCTTTAGTGAGGATAAGAATTTCACTTATCACATAGGAGTGATTGAGAGCATCATTTAGGGGACTTGAAACTAAACACCATTTGAAACTCTCCGGAATTCAGGTAATACCTATACACCTCCACTATAGTCTAATTAGGTAATAACATGATTATGTTGATATGAATAAGTTAGTACTTGCTTCTAACATTGGTTTAACGATGTTTAGGTTAGTCATTGCTTTAGGATGGATCTAGTATTGTAACTCTTAAGCCATTTACTTAGCATGTAAGTGTGGTGCTTGGATAGCTAAGTAGCATTGGATGTCTCGTAGACCCACGGGTTGTAGAGGTAGGCGGCAGGTGGTGATAGCCTTGTCCGTCCTTTCCACTCCCCCATGTTCGGCTATGCCATAGGCTCTTAACGAGAATCGTTCTAGTTTTGCCAGAGGTACACCCGTGGTTGCGGACCACTAAGCCCTAGTATTCACTATTAACATATTTATGTGTATATTATTAGGCTATGTATATGAGTAACTAGAGCACAGTGGGAGCAGCCCCTTCTCGTAATTTAACTTTCACTAGGACAACTTTATCCCTTGGAGTAGATTGCTTAAGTGTGTGTCACACTATCCATATTATCAGATTACCCCTATTGTGATAATTATTTAGTACTCTTTACCTTGATCATAATAATAGTGTTTACTTTACTCTACTGTCTTCTTTTGGGATAAATACGATACACTTACGAATACTCATGGGTTAAATGCTATAACGGTATCTTCTGTACGCTTGCGGGTCATCGGAAATGATTTGTGCTGTTAAGAAACTACAACACATGTGAAAGGGGGCTTGGCTTAGTGGCTAAGTACTCTGAGTAGCACCACTAAGGTCTTGAGTTTGATTCTCGGTAGAATCGAATTTGAGGCTGAATTTCACAGTATTAAATGCAGGTATTCTACAGAGGAAGTCATGGGCGCAGGATCTGGAGTGCACTTACGAAAAATGTGAAGGTGTGAACGTGCCATAATATTGGCTTACGAAGTCCAGTCTATAGTCGTGTGCTTATTCATTCAGTTATAGTCGTCTTGTTCTAGACAATAGGTTGTGAGTGTCTGCATTTTTACTTGCTTGTAATAAATTGGCTATAACCTCCTCGAAGGAGAAGGTCGGAACTTTACCCATCATCTAAAAAAAGAAACTACAACACATAGTAGGGAGCATGCGCAGGGAAAGAGAAGCGGAAGTTAGAAAAAATTACTGGTGGTATGCAAATCGGTGGGATCGTAGTCGGAATGCACGCCACTTATCCAGAATAATGGATGCAACAATTCACGGTGTTGACTCGGTGTGAATCGATTCGCGGCTTCCGTTGGCTAGCATAGGCGTTGGCGTGTTGGCTCCACAGCTTGCTCACGCCTATGAGGAGCCGGTTGACGCTGACTCAGGAATCCGGATCGACTTCGGTGCGCACGCATGCCTGTTCCATGGTGCCCAAGGTCAACGAGACTGACGATGACGCCAAGAAGCACTTCCGACGTCTCAGTGAGTCCGGCGACGGCGAGGACACAGCGCCGCCGGTGCTGCTCGCTTCAGGGTAATGCCAGCGAGATGGGGATGGCGTGGCGGTTCTGGTACTCATACTGGAGCAGCAGCCAGAGCCAAATGCTCACCCCTGGGCTGGAGCCCCTTCATCGGGGAGAAAGGCCTCGCCGCCGGTGACACGTCGCGTTCTTACAGGCTGCCACCAACGATGAGGTGTTTTGTGACAAGCAGCGGCTGTTCATCGATCGAGCCGTCCAAGTCTCCGTCTATTCGTCATGTCTAACGACGCGCTCTGAGATCAGTAAGAGATGATGTGGCGGGAATCCAGATTGTTATTAGCAATCAGATTTGTGAAGGTCATGACCGAGGGGAGATTTGTTCCAGTATTGTTTAAAAAAATAACTTAATACCGTACGTTAAATATAGTCTAAAAATATATAAAAATTAAGCATAATTTTATGGTACTTAAATGCACTAAAATGAACTATGGTGATATCCAATTCAAAATGCAATATTTTGGGTATTTATTGAAGAAAAGTTATTGTGCTACTACTACTTAACTTTCATTACTAATAATTTTGTATTTTAAAGTTGTTTGGCCACCATGGGAGTAGCCATCGAATATCCTTACCCCAGTTCTGGGTTGAGCTGATAAATTTCATACGGACTTCTATTTTTTAGTCTGTGATTCTCTTACGTTTAGCTTCCGTGAGGGAAAATACGACATCTTAAGATACTCTGAGGTGAAATGTTATAATGTTGTTTCGTTCCCTTGTCGAGTTAACATATTCTATCTTAATAAGTGCATAAGCAACACCAACTGTCAGGACCTGCCTTCTGAGGGTCCACTTGTGCATTCCGTACCAATCCCTGAATCAGTAGTTGGTACGCACAACAGAATAGTTCGAGATCCATACAACGATTATTTATTTATAATCAATAAAATTCTTACAATCATGTTCTAAATTACATTGGATGTGGTCGGAGATGACCACCAAAATAGAAAAATCTTCAAAACAGCGGAGCAGAACGGTGCCATGCCCAACGGGCATACTTGGGAAGTAGGACTAGACCAACCCGTCATCTTCACACGCTTCAGCGTCTTTGTCTTCTGATAAAACCACATATAAAGCAAGAGTGAGTACATAAGGTACTCCGCAAGCCCTAACACTACTCAAGGGGAGGTGTTTCATGCATTGGGGCTCGTAGCAAGGAGAGGCCATACGGCTTAGTTTTGCCGAAAATCATTTTATGCAGGTTCTCTTTGAAAAGAGTTTTGCAATAAGAGGGAGAGGTAGTTGAATCAGTATTATTAAAGTTGGTGGGCCCTGGGGGAGTTTCAGAACATCCCGCCAGTTCCCTCACTTTTATATGAGTCTTCGGACACAAGGCCCTGACGACTCTGGCACGCATGCCAACTCTTTCCCAAAACACGGCGGCCACGGCCACCCACACACACTTCAAGGAGATGTGCTAATACTAGGAGCCCAAAGCATAGTGTGCCAAGACTGTGATAACAACTATCTGAATAGATTAAGACTCTCTAGAGTTTGTACACTTTACCCACAGACTACGTACTTTGGATCAGAGAGTAACGCACGCTCATCCCATCTTTCCCGCGTAACCCCACAATCACACCTCGGCCCGACCCAGGGGCTATTTGGGTATTACCAACCCAGCCAGACACCAGACGACCCTCGGTCCCTGTGCCATTTCCTGGTCCACCGTGCCCTCCATGGCTCTCCAGGTTTTCTCTTGTGGCAGTTACCAGAAAGGTAGGGTGTGACGCCCGGTTCCGAAAAATGAACCAAGCTAACGCATATGTGTGCCCAGGACGTTCATCACACATACATGAGTGCAATTACAAAAGGATATACAGATAATTACCACAAGACAAGATTAATTAACCAAGTTTTATTACACAAACCCTATTATCCTCGAATACAACCTCTAATGAATATTTATGACAAGTTCAACTAATGCAATGGAAATAAACTGATTAAGCAACTAAGCAACTAAATATAAGTAATAGGGTATAGCGCAGCTCCAATCAACACCACAGACAAAGCTAACGGTAGACACGGCCTAGGACACCGCATTATCACCATTAAACTCTCAATCCTGACCTGCAACTGTTGGGGGGATTGCAAGAGTGAGTACATGTTGTACTCAGCAAGTGTGAAAAGTATGACATGTGGCTGATTCAAATGATGACAATAATAATGGCAAAGTGCTGAAAAGTACACTAAAACATTTGAAAAGCAATATATTATATGTATGTGAAGTAAACCCATCATAATCATAAGTAATATCATAATATCAATCCATAGTTCACCATCCTCATCGATAATTCTAGATTTCACCATTTACCAATAACCATATTCAATACCAGAAATAAATCCATAACCAGCCATAACCGTTACCAAACCATAACCATATCAAATACCATCCCAATATCGAGTTCCCTCGAATCATGGAAGTTGTGCAGGTGCTCATAACCGGGAGCACGGCTATCATGATAGTTTTATTTAACTCTGCAGAGTGTGTACCACTTTACCCACGTGCTTGTGATTTCATCACCTTTCAATAACTAGAACCTCTATTATGCTGTCTCACACTTCCGTCGATGTGTGGCCAAGAGATCACAAAATAGCCTTTACAAAGGGATTACTAGCCTATTTAGACCCCACTAAAGTTTCACCGTTGGCAATGTCTCCTACAGAGCACATCTTCAACCAAGGGCCCCCTCTTGAGCCATAATAGTCCAAATAGCACTGGCAAAGCCCTAATTAATCAGCTACACCGCACCCATACTTGGCCTCGTGGTGGCACGGTAGTCATGGCTTATTCTCGCATGAACCGGTCCTTAGATCTAAAACAAGCAAACCACCGTACATCCAACCCATCCACATACCAGGCTTGCTTAGATCACTCATTAACATATCATATTGACCAGTTCATGTTAACTAAAATATCATTAATGCATAATTAAATGTTTTGTATTGTTTTCCTATCCCAATTAATTAAGCGAAGCAAAAGGTAAAAAGCCCTTCCCGACTCTCTACCATAAATTCTAGGCGACAAGAGTGGTCAAACAACGCTAGTAAACTTCCTACCATAGGATTCCCATCAAATTGACACAAGCATGCAATTTTGCAAACAAAACATTTATTTTCAAAAACAGGATCAATATGCTTCAAGGACACTTGTCTTGCTCTTGCTGTTGATTAGGGTCAAATCCTTCAAACTCTTGGTGTTGTAGATCCTCCGCGGCACTCTCTAGCGCAAATCCGTCTAATCCACACAATAAACATACAAGACAAGAAACACAATCAAAGAGTGCACAATTATTACTCAATATGACATGACATGCATGATTTATGTAAATGCAAGGTAGGACTTGTTAATGGATTGCTTTTCATGATCATAGCTAGTTCTAATAGCTTTTAACAAGTTTATACAGGTTTAGAGTTGATTAGATCAAATTTTAGAATTAATTCAACACAATTTAACCAGAAAGATCGGACTAGTCCGCTAGGGACCGAACAAGTCCGCACTCTGCGAGATCAGCAGATTAGGGTTTTCTAGATCGACGTGAATTTGGAGATTAGGTGTTGAATTCATGTAAGAAAAAGATTATAGAAGGTATACCAGGTGTTTAGGACTCCAACGAATCAAGAAACTTGGAGGTAGCACTTGGATCTTGGTGATCTAGGGTTGGTGATGAACTTGGAGATGAGTTGGTGATGAAGAATGAAAGCTTGGTGGAGATCTTGATCCTCCTTCATTTCCTCCTCTTCTTCTTCTTGCTTGGGATCTTCTCCTCCCTCCTTGGTGGTGGCTCTCCACGAACTAGGGTTTGGGTGGGGTGGAAAAGTGGCAAATAGATGTCAATCCAAGGGGTGGGATTGTTTATATAGAGGTGGAGGCTAGGGTTAGATGGATTTCGAGTTTGAGAGGAGTAGAGGCCGGTTTAGAGTCCCACATGGGCTCTAAAAGAGTTAGGCACGACGTCCCTAGGCCCACTTAACGTGAAACCCAAGAAACAAGTCGTAAAACAAAAGATCAACTCGGAGTCGCGAAATATCGGACAAGCCCAGAAAGGACCGGACTAGTCCGAAGTCGTCCAGAGAGAAAATCGGACAAGTCCGACTTAAACAGAGAGGAAAACGGACAAGTCCGCTGGAACACCGGACTGGTCCGGAAAAGTCCATGGACTTAGCAAAATTCCAAGAATTCTTGGAATATCAGACTAGTTCGCACAAAATCGGACAAGTCCAAAAGTTTCCAGAGGCAAAATCGGACTAGTCCGCAGCAAAAACGGACAAGTCCGTTTTAGTCAGAGAGAAATCGGACTAGTCCTCAGCAAAATCGGACTAGTCTGCACTTTCCTGCGATTTAAGTGCGGTTTTGTTCCAAATAAATTTTAAACTCGTTCCTCTTATGGTGGGTTAATGTTAAACATGTATATGAGTGTATGTAGGGCATGATGCATGAAAATGAGGGTGTTACAAACCTACCCCCCTTAAAATGAATCTCACCCTCTAGATTCGACGCGGAAGAGAAGAGATAGGGAAATTCCTTCTTGAGATCATCCTCCAATTCCCATGTTGCTTCTTTTTCTGTGTGGTGCTTCCATTGAACTTTACACCATCTAATAACCTTGTTCCTTGTGACCCTCTCCTTAGTTTCCAAGATTTTGACCGGTTGTTCGGCATACGTCAAATCTTCCTCTAGTTCTAATTCTTCCATTGGCACTTCTTCTTCTGGTACTCTTAAGCACTTCTTGAGCTGGGAAACATGAAAGACATCATGGACATCTGAAAGGTGAGCTGGCATCTCCAACTTATACGCTACTTCTCCTCTTTTGTCCAAAATCTTGAATGGTCCAATGTAACAAGGTGCGAGATTTCCTCTTATGTTAAACCTCTTATGACCTTTCATTGGTGACACCTTGAGGTAAACAAAATCTCCTATTTCAAAGTCTAATTTCCTTCTCCTATTGTCCGCATAGCCTTTTTGCCTTGATTGGGAAGCCCTCAAGTTTTCATGAATTATTTGGACTTGCTTTTCAGCTTCTTGCAACACATCCGGACCAAATACTTGAGTTTCTCATGCCTCATTCCATAATAAAGGTGTCCTACACTTCCTCCCATAAAGTGCTTCATACGGTGACATTTTCAAACTTGCTTGGTAACTATTGTTGTATGAAAATTCTGCGTATGGCAAGCTTTTGTCCCAACTTTTCCCATGCTTTAAAGCACAAGCTCTTAACATGTCCTCTAAAATTTGATTGGTCCTCTCGGTTTGTCCATCCGTCTAAGGATGATATGCTGAACTAAAATTCAACCTCGTTCCCAAAGCTTCATGTAATTTTTGCCAAAATCTGGAGGTAAATTGAGAACCTCTATCTGAAACTATCTTCCTAGGGACTCCATGTTGACACACAATATGCTCCATGTATATTTCGGCCAATCATGCAGCTGTATATTTGGTCTTCACAGGGACAAAATGAGCTGACTTGGTTATGTGATCCACAATTACCCAAATTGAGTCATACCCGGACTGAGTACTTGGTAACCCAACTATGAAGTCCATTCCAATTTCTTCCCACTTCCATTCCGAGATCTTCAATGGTTGCAATAATCCAGCTGGCCTTTGATGTTCCGCCTTGACTCGTTGACACACATCACACAATGCCACATATTCAGCTATGTCCTTCTTCATGCTATCCCACCAATAGCAAGTCTTCAAGTCTTTGTACATCTTTGTACAACCAGGATGAACTGAGTAAGGTGAGTCATGTGCCTCCTTTAATATTGTCTCCCGGATGTTCTTTACATTAGGCACAACGATTCTCTTTCCAAGCCATAGGGTACCATTTTCATCTTCATCAAATTTGAGTTATCTCCCTTCTTCGGTCCTTTCCTTGATTTCCTTGATCTCTTCACTCGTGGTTTGTGCATCTCAAATTTCATGCTCCAAGGTCGGATTTAACTCCATCATCTCCATCTCATTTACAAACCCGAGGTTCAACCTTCAAACTCCTTGCATAACTCGGATGGTAACTCTCGAACTGTGAGTTGATGACTTACTCCTTTTCTACTCAAAGCATCGGCCACTACGTTGGCTTTTCCCGGATGATAGTTGATCCCCAAATTATAATATTTGATGAGCTCCAACCATCTTCGTTGCCTCAAGTTCAGATCCGTTTGTGTGAAAATATACTTCAAACTCTTATGATCTGTATAAATTTCACACCTATGTTCAAGAATATAGTGTCTCCAAATCTTCAATGCATGTACCACGGCTGCAAGTTCTAAATCATGTGTTGGGTGATTCTGCTCATGTTTCTTCAGTTGTCTCGATGCATAGGTGACCACTTGACCTTCTTGCATCAATACACATCCAAGTCCTTGTCTTGATGCATCGCAATAAATATCAAAACTCTTGCTCACGTCCGGCAATACCAAAACTAGGGTTGTTGTCAACCTCTTCTTTAACTCCTCAAAACTGTTTTGACAAGCTTCAGTCCATTGGAAAGCCTTTCCCTTCATTATCAACTCCGTCATAGGCTTGGCTATCTTGGAAAAGTCCTTGATGAACCGACGGTAATATCCAGCCATCCCAAGAAAACTTCTTATTTCCTTGACACTTTGCGGGGGCTCCCACTTCAACACGTCTCTCACTTTTCAGGGGTCAACCGATACTCCTCCTCCTGAAATTATATGACCCAAAAACGACACTTCTCTCAACAAAAACTGACACTTGTTGAGCTTGGCATACAATTGATGCTCTCTTAATTTCTGCAGCGTAAGCCTCAAGTGTTCCTCATGTTCCTTCTCATCCTTCGAGTAGATCATAATGTCATCAATAAACACCACAACAAACTTATCCAAGTACTCCATGAAGACCTTATTCATGAGGTAGATAAAGTAAGCAGGCGCATTTGTCAATCCAAAAGACATCACGGTGTACTCATAGGATCCATACCGTGTCCTAAAAGTTGTCTTGGGTATGTCCGATGGTCTAATCTTCATTTGAAAGTATCCCGACCTCAAATCAATCTTAGAGAAGACACAAGCACCCTTCATCTGATCAAACAAGTCTTCTATGCGTGGCAAGGCATACTTGTTCTTGATTGTTACCTCGTTGAGAGCTCTGTAATCCACACACATCCTTTGGGTTCCATCCTTCTTGTCCACAAACATCACGGGCGCTCCCCAAGGTGAAGAACTAGGGCGAATAAAACCTTTCTCTAGTTGCTCTTGAATTTGTTTCTTGAGCTCCTCTAATTCCATAGGAGGCATCCTATATGGCCTCTTAGCTATAGGTGCAGTTTCAGGTATTAAATCAATAACAAACTCAATGTCTCGATCAAGTGGCATACCTGGCAACTCGTCTGGAAAAACATCCAAAAATTCACACACCACCGGAATCTCCTCAATCGCGGCATCGTCTATATGATTTAGCTCCAATTTCTTCGGTGCGGTTTGAGATGCTTCAAATTCTACGGTGATCCATTCTTCATTGGTCAACTTCACCGTCTTCGTGGCACACTCAATAACTCTATTGTGCTTCCTCAACCAGTCCATACCAAGTATAATGTCCAATCCTTGAGAATCCGAAACAATGAGGTTGACGGAGAAGTCTACCCCCCTTATTCTAAGGCTTACTTTTGGACATACTATATTTGTCCTCATCTATCCTCTAGGAGACTTAACCAATAGAGTAAACTTCATATGAGAGATAGGCAAACTATACTTGGCAACATACTTTGATGCAATGAATGAATGCGATGCTCCAGAATCAAATAACATAGTCGTGTGGTTGGAGTTGGCGAGAAACATACCAATGACCACGTCATCCGCTTGTTGAGCATCCTCCATAGAGACATGGTTCACGTTGCCACGAGCAAAATTCTGCTGTCCACGGTTCCCTTGTGGTTGTCCTCCATTGAGTCTTGGGTTTTGCCTCGGCGCATTGCTTCCCTGACCAAGGCCTGACTTAGGACATCGATGCACAAAGTGTCCAGCTTCTCCACAAGTATAGCACTTCTTAACTCCACCAGAATTATTGGGACGAGCTTGGTTCTGAACATTGGCACCAGGAAAGTTAGCACGAAGTGCATAAGGCATTGGAGGCCTAGGTGCTTGCATAACAGGGCGCTGCTGCACAAACTGAGTTGGACGCAGTGCAAATCCAGGGCGTTGAGCAGGAATAGAGGAGCTGTAATAGGGCGCATTGGGTGGTGCAAGGCGAGGGTGCACATTACTTACTTGTTGATGTCCTTGATATGGCGCCTTCCTCCTGTTGTCTTGCTCCATCTCACGGATCTTGTTCTCAACCACAATTGCTTTGTCCACAAGCTTTTGAAAAATTGCATAGTCACAATTGAGCAATTGCACTTGAATTTCATTGTTCAAGCCCCTCATGAACAAGTATTGTTTTCGGCTGTCCCGACTAACATCCTCAGGTGCATATCTTGAGAGTTGAGTGAACTTATTGAGATATTCACTCACGCTTGATCTCCCTTGCCTTAAGTTCTCAAATTCTTGCCTTTTCAAAATCATAACTCCTTCCGGCACATAATGAGAACGGAAACTCTCCTTGAGTTCCGCCCAGGTAATTCCCTCTTGGTTCTCATGAGCATTGCAATAAGCATCCCACCAATCCGCAGCGGCTCCAACGAGTTGATGAGAAGCAAATAGCACCTTCTCCCGGTCATTGCATTGGACAATATCAAGTTTCTTCTCCACAGACTTGAGCCAATCATCCGCATCCATAGGGTCAGCAGCTTGAGCAAAGGTCGGTGGCCTAGTCCTCATAAACTCTCCCAATTGGTTATGAGGAGGCGGGGGTGGCGGTGGAGGCACGTGGGGCTGCTTGTTGATATTGCCAGCCTACAGTTGTCCCATAGTTTGTATCATGGTCTGCATGAGCTGGCTTTGCATAGCCAATAGCTGCTCAATGTTGATAGCTCCCTGAGTAGATCCTTGTCCAATGTTGTTTTGAGGCACTCCATTGTTCTCGTCCTCATCATTGCCATCCCTATGGTTGCGAGTCCTCACCATCTGAAGAAAAGCAATAGGTAAGAACTAGAAAATGTCCCCGACTATATACATCAAGGGATATGAAACTAAACAACTAACTACCCTAGGTGGACATGGCAATGCTAAAGCACCCCAAAATCATCTATTAAGCACACAAGCAAACAATATATAGCAAACAACACACCAACCAAAATATATCGATTCCTGAGTGCTCCTATGTGCCCTAAAGTGTCCATTCTATCTAGGTTGCGTCCTACGGTCAACATGTGGCTCTGATACCAATCTATGACGCCCGGTTCCGAAAAATGAACCAAGCTAACGCATATGTGTGCCCAGGACGTTCATCACACATACGCGAGTGCAATCACAAAAGGATATACAGATAATTACCACAAGACAAGATTAATTAACCAAGTTTTATTACACAAACCCTATTATCCTCGAATACAACCTCTAATGAATATTTATGACAAGTTCAACTAATGCGGCGGAAATAAACTGATTAAGCAACTAAGCAACTAAACATAAGCAATAGGGTATAGCGCAGCTCCAATCAACACCACAGGCAAAGCTGACGGTAGAAACAGCCTAGAACTCCGCATTATCACCATTAAACTCCCAATCCTGACCTGCAACTGTTGGGGGGGGGGTTGCAAGAGTGAGTACAAGTCGTACTCAGCAAGTGTGAAAAGTATGACATGTGGCTGATTCAAATGATGACAATAATAATGGCAAAGTGCTGAAAAGTACATTAAAACATTTGAAAAGCAATATATTATATGTATGTGAAGTAAACCCATCATAATCATAAGTAATATCATAATACCAATCCATAGTTCACCATCCTCATCAATAATTCCAGATTTCACCATTTACCAATAACCATATTCAATACCAGAAATAAATCCATAACCAGCCATAACCATTACCAAACCATAACAATCCCAAATACCATCTCAATATCGAGTTCCCTCTGATCATGGAAGTTATCCAGGTGCTCATAACCGGGAGCACGGCTATCATGATAGTTTTATTTAACTCTGCAGAGTTTGTACCACTTTACCCACGTGCTTGTGATTTCATCACCTTTCAATGACTAGAACCTCTATTATGCCGTCTCACACTTCCATCGGTGTGTGGCCAAGAGATCACAAAATAGCCTTTACAAAGGGATTACTAGCCTATTTAGACCCAACTAAGGTTTCACCGTTGGCGATGTCTCCTACAGAGCACATCTTCAACCAAGGGCCCCCTCTTGAGCCATTCGGATCTCAGGGTAGTCCCACCAATCATCAACAAACCCAATCCGACTACCCCTTCCCCGAGCATCCATAATGGTCCAAATAGCACTGGCAAAGCCCTAATTAATCAGCTACACCTCACCCATACTTGGCCTCGTGGTGGCACGGTAGTCATGGCTTATTCTCGCATGAATCGGTCCTTAGATATAAAACAAGCAAACCACCGTACATCCAACCCATCCACATACCAGGCTTGCTTAGATCACTCATTACCATATCATATTGACCAGTTCATGTTATCTAAAATATCATTAATACATAATTAAATGTGCAATATTTTTTTCCCATCCCAATTAATTAAGCGAAGCAAAAGGTAAAAGCCCTTCCTGACTCTCTACCATAAATTCCAGGCGACAAGGGTGGTCAAACAACGCTAGTAAACTTCCTATCATAGGATTCCCATCAAATTGACACAAGCATGCAATTTTACAAACAAAACATTTATTTTCAAAAACAGGATCAATATGCTTCAAGGACACTTGCCTTGCTCTTGCTGTTGATTTGGGTCAAAGCCTTCAAACTCTTGTTGTTGTAGATCCTCCACGGCACTCTCTAGCGCAAACCCGTCTAATCCACACAATAAACATATAAGACAAGAAACACAATCAAAGACTGCACAATTATTACTCAATATGACATGACATGCATGATTTATGCAAATGCAAGGTAGAACTTGTTAATGGATTGCTTTTCATAATCACTAGCTAGTTTTAATAGCTTTTAACAAGTTTATACAGGTTTGGAGTTGATTAGATAAAATTTTAGAATTAATTCAACACAATTTAACCAGAAAGATCGGACTAGTCCGCTAGGGACCGGACAAGTCTGCACTCTGCGAGATCAGCAGATTAGGGTTTTCTAGATCGACGTGAATTTGGAGATTAGGGGTTGAATTCACATAAGGAAAAGATAATAGAAGGTATACCAGGTGTTTAGGACTCCAATGAATCAAGAAACATGGAGGTAGCACTTGGATCTTGGTGATCTAGGGTTGGTGATGAACTTGGAGATGAATTGGTGATGAAGAATGAAAGCTTGGTGGAGATCTTGATCCTCCTTCGTTTCCTCCTCTTCTTCTTCTTGCTTGGGATCTTCTCCTCCCTCCTTGGTGGAGGCTCTCCATGAACTAGGGTTTGGGTGGGGTGGAAAAGTGGCAAATAGATGTCAATCCAAGGGGTGGGGTTGTTTATATAGAGGTGGAGACTAGGGTTAGATGGATTTCGAGTTTGAGAGGAGTCGAGGCCGGTTTAGAGTCTCACATGGGCTATAAAAGAGTTAGGCACGACGTCCCTAGGCCCACTTAACGTGAAACCCAAGAAACAAGTCGTAAAACAAAAGATCAACTCGAAGTCGCAAAATATCGGACAAGCCCGTAAATGTCCGGACTAGTCCAAAGTCGTCCAGAGAGAAAATCAGACAAGTCTAGCCAAACATCGGACAAGTCCGACTTTAAACAGAGAGGAAAACAGAAAAGTCCGCTGGAACACCGGACTGGTCTGGAAAAGTCCAGGGACTTAGCAAAATTTCAAGAATTCTCGGAATATCGGACTAGTCCGCACAAAATCGGACAAGTCCAAAAGTTTCCAGAGGCAAAATCGGACTAGTCCGCAGCAAAAATGGACAAGTCCATTTTTAGTCATAGAGAAATCGGGCTAGTCCTCAGCAAAATCAGACTAGTCCGCACTTTCCTGCGATTTAAGTGCGGTTTTGTTCCAAATAAATTTTAAACCCGTTCCTCTTGTTGTGGGTTAATGTTAAACATGTATATGAGTGTATGTAGGGCATTATGCATGAAAATGAGGGTGTTACATAGGGGGGGTCCTGCCCACACAGGTTATGTGGTTGTACGAAATCACTATGTTGAGGTCAAATGAACCGGTCCTTATATTGGTGAGGCGGCTCCATCCGTCCTTGGCAAGAGGACTAGTTCAGAACACCCAGCATCGAACTAAACTGAAGTACTCAGAATAAGGCTAGTCCGGAAAACATGATCATCGTACTACTACTGAAGCACTCAGTGCCGACCGGTGATTACACCGAATACACAGCCGCAGCTGGTATACCTACTAGGGAGCCCGCAGCATCCCATCACCATACCCGCCTCGACCACCCATCCCCTTCACACACACAGTTCATTAATATCCCACCCATATCCTAACTCACACCACCAAACACCTTTTAACACATTTCACAATCATGTATATAGTGTGTAGTGGTTCGCGATGCGAACATCGTAGGGGTTCCTAAGCATCGTACTAACAAGGAGGTGCTCACATCGCTGCTATAGCGCAGTGATGAAGCTGTTAGGTTGTAAAGGGGTTGTGTTGTCAAGGTCAAGGAGAGGATTGTGATAGTCATTGCTATTATCGTAAATGATACAGTGTCTTGTTTCAAGCCATTGATAGCGAGTAACTTATGTGTTACTGTTCATCGTTGGCTAGTAGCTAACACCGATACTCTGTCATCAACATAGCTCATGCTACCACATCAAGTGGTTCATAGCATAACAATATTTTAAAATAGACATACAGTCATGCAATGAAAACAGGTCATAGGTGCGATTGCAAAACATAGGTGAAATATGATCAAGGAGTTAGATCTTGCCTTTGCGTTGGCTTATCGAAGTCTTTGTCTTGTTCTTCATCATACGGGTCTTGAATGTCTCCTCCGCGAACTCTCCAATTACTAAGTACGTAGCTATGCGAAGAAAATATGGTTCATCCATAAAGATCCAAGAAATCCAAATAAAACTTCAATAAATACAGACAATCATTCATTAATGCGATTAATAAGATTCTTATAAGGTTTATCAGAGAATACATCATTTTACTAGTGGCTTATTTGGAAACTTTACTATTTTGTTGGTTATCTAAATGGCCATTGGAAGGCTATAATGGTTTCATCGTTCTTCTTAGTTTAATTGCTTAATTCTCAGTTTTACTACACTATAGGTTACTAGGGATATCTTTATATAATTATATTGACATAAGTTCCAAGCTGGGGGTTTAACAAGGTTTTCTTCAAGCTTCTAATCATTTACATGGTTTATGACAATTAATGCGAACTAGTTTATACTATAAGTTTCTTATATTGTGGTGAATGAGTCATCCATACTTTTTATAATTATTCCACGTTCATCTTAGTACACTCGGTGAGCTGCTATTAATGCATATCTCAAATATTTTAGGTGCTAAGCATAGGTTCTAATATTTTTGGGTTAAATGAATGTCTTTACCAAGACCTGGTGTGTGGCTCATTAACTCATTCAATTTCTTAATCTGTTCTGTTAATATGTTCCCAAAAGTGACATGTTTATGTACTCCTCTAGTACAGGACCGTTGAGACTCTCTAGAATTACTAATGAGGATATCATTTTATTCAATTTCTGTATGTGAACTTCTATTATATAATAGCTCTCTAATTGCTTTTCTATAATGACCCTAGTTGGTTCAATATCTCATGTTTTATTTTAATCCGCTACTATTGTAAAGTCCTAGTTATATCTCCTTTGGAATATTTAGAAGGTCATTTGTAGAGAGGTCATTCAATTGGCAGCTTTTATGTGTATTTTAATAATTATGATTATTCACTTGATTTTACTATGGGAATGATAATCAATTCTCTACCCCGTAATTTATATTTTCCAATTTACACTTGCATTATATTTATATATGTCTTGCAATATCCTTCTAGGGATTTTAATTAGCCCATCTAGAGTTTATATGTATCTTTCTTCAAACTATAGGTAATTTAATTAATTTTTCTATGTGAATGATAGCTGATTCTTATTCCATCAATTATATTCATCCACTATCACCTATATTATATTATATAAGTTGAATATCTAGGGATTATTAGATAATTATTTGTGAAGAGAATATTAAATTTGAATACTGAACATGGGTATTACCACTCGCCTAATTATTGTTATTACTTACCTAATAATATTTCTCATAATAACTACTATTTATTTTTGTTATTAATCACTGTTTTCATGCTTTAGAATTCATATACTAATTATGGATGATTTTCTAGAATTTCCTGGATAAGAAAATACATTTTCTGAATTATTTTTGGTACCCTAACGAGTGGCTCTAGCAGTTTCCTAGCGTACGGTGAGGCTGCTAGTGGGTCCTTCCACTAGTTGTGTGTACGCACGTGTGTGCCTAGCATTTCTTCCTTGTGTCAGGAGCTGACTGATGGGGCCATGGAGTCAGTGGCTAGTGGCAGCTGTTTCGTGAGCCGCGGACTCGGTTCACGGGCCATGTCTCCTCGGTCTAGGAGGACCGAGGCCACGCAGCAAAATTGGTGTGGGACACGGCTGGCATGGCGCCCGCGTGGCAGCCATGTGGTGGACATGTCAGCTAGAGCGGCTGAGGTGCAGCCACTTTGGTGCCACATCAGTAGGCGGCGCAGTGGCTGTGAGCGCGGCAGCGCTCGCCAGCGGCTGACCGGCGCGTGCGTCTAGCCACCGGGGCCATCCGGCAAGTCCTCAGGGGTGCATAGATTCCCTACACGGCCATTCCTGGTCAGGGACGATGCCCAAGGTGGCCGGCGGCTAGCTGCCGTATCAAGTTGGGGAGGCGCTCGGTGAAGGAGGTATGGGTGCTGGATTTCTAAGCGGAAAGTTATCGTGGACGTGCTAGGTTGTGCGGCGACGCATCGGGTGGCTTGGCCGGGCATGGGTGGCGTCGACGGCGTCCGACGGCGAGCCGTGGTGGCCATTCTCGGCGGTGCTCTGGTGATTCGCTTGTGCGTGCTGCTATCCAACAAGACTTCTTGCCGGTGGCGTGTTCTAGCGTTCGAGGAAGGTTCTGGGATGCTCGGCCTGGCCATAGTGGTGTCCACGGCGGCCGTCTACGCACCTTGGAGGTGAGCGGCGGTGATGCACAGTGAAGGCAGGGGTGTGCTCATTTTCCGGCGGCTTGGTGTTGCCTAGTTCGTGTGCGGGCGACATCAATACGCACTGATGCGCTTGGACAGGCCGGGGAGCGGTCCTCGGCAGCCGGCGGCGGGAGGGGGGGGACTATGGCGAACACGGCGGTGGCTTGGTGAGGTCCACCTTCCCTAGCTCCACTTCCCAAACTAAGTACTCTAACACGTTATACATGTCAAGGCGCAGCTTACAGGCAAGGTGTCAAGGGAGGAATGAGTTCCTAGCTCGCCGGCGGTTATGGCGCGCAGCAGCGCAATTAGGGTTGCCGATGAGTGCTCGCTACACTAAGCTATCCCATGGACTAACACGTGTTCCAGATAATGCACTAGTTGATGGATGTAATGGCAAGGTTAATTGGGGAATAGATTCTCACCGAATCGGGAACGAGCTTCGGCGGTCGGAGTTGGGGAAACAGGGGAGGTCCGGCAATCGACGGCGTGGGGTGCTCAGCGAAGCGCACTACATGCTCGGGAAGGGGGTGTGAGGAGTTCTAAGTAACATGCTCGATGGAACGGAGATTTGATGGGGGATTTTATAGGCGAGAGGGGCGGTGGCCAGGTAGGGCGGCTGAAGGCGGTTTGACGGAATGCGAGGCTGGCACTCGGGTGGTGAGCAGCTGGCTTTCCTTGGCGGGTACGCACGCGGGCGACGTGACAGGAAGGCTGGTGACGTGACACGGTGGTGCGACGGGTTGAGCTGGCATGGCGCAGGCGGCGTCTTGTCCCCGGAGAACCCGGAGCGGTGTCGGTTTCAATCGGGGAAGAAGGAGGGGACGGGGAGGAAGAAGGCGGTGGAACTCTCGGCCGGGTCGCGTGCGCGCGTGGGAAAAGTGTGGGCCGCGTGAGGAAAAATGAAGGGGAGAGAAAAGTGGCCAGACAGACCAGGCCGGGCGGAGGAAGAAAATGGGTCGTGCTGGCCGAAGGGAAGGAGGGGAGGAGCAGGCCGGAATGGAAGATTGGGCTGCTTGCCCTTTATATTTTTATCTGGTTTTCCTTTCTTTTCTAATTTACTTTTCCTATTTGGTTTTAAATTCAAATTTGGTTTGAACTCAATTGCACTCAAATTATTCTATGCACACATCTTTTATCTAGGGTATTTTCCATGCTTGGTTAATATTTGGATTTTAGTGTTTTTATTAGGTTTAAACTATTCTCAATTAGTTCACTATATAGGGTTTGCTTGGCATTTGGATTTGTCTCTGAATTGCCCTAGAATTGGGTTTACATTAATTCATTCGCATTTAAATTGTGTTTGATTAATTTATCTATCACTTGATTTGTTCGTTGTGAATAATTTATTATTTAACATCCATATATAGGTGTGTGTACGTATATGTGACTATATATACATATGTTGTGTTTTAATTATTGTGTTTAGCTCATATTTAGATTTGGTTTATTTGAGTAATTCACATTCGAGTAATTTTGTATTCATTAGATTGTCGCCCATCGGGTTTAAGCATATTCTTATCTAACTTATTCATTATATTCAAATTACCCGGTGCACACCCATTTACCCATATTGTCGCTTACTTACTCTCTCTCTCTTGTTCGGTCAATAGGTTTATATGATTCAAAAATTTGTCTGGTTTGCATATTGCTATTGTCGTTTTAGAATTTGATTTCCTTTCTGAGTGTGTACGTATTCATGTATGTCTCAATTTTTATTGATGATCAATCTTTATTCAAGAGTTATTAAAAAAATTAATTTGGAGCGACTTTTACGAGTTTTAAATTTTGGGCTGTGACAAATCTACCCCACTTAAATTGAATCTCGTCCTCGAGATTCAAAGGTTGTCTTAGGTAGGTAGGGATTTATTTTCTAAGGTTATCCTCACTGTCATGAGATGGTCGTTCCTTGATCTTGGCATCACTGTACTGCAGTTGCCCTCATCTACTGTGCCACAAGTTCGAGTATTCGTACAGTTAGTTCTCATTACGCCACATCGGTCTGTTGATCCAATGCATCGAGCAGTACTTGCCCTTTAGGATTTTTTTTACGTGTCTTGCGTGTGATTGCACACCTCAAGGGCGTGTATCTATCATCCTTTTCTGGTACTCACAGTATTAGGTTGTGACTCCTATTGTCTTAACTGATCTGACTGGTCATGGAGGCAACATGCCTTAGTTCCAAAAATTCGTTTGTACCACATACTGGTGTCTCCCTAGGGTACACGCAATCATCGCCATGGTGGTGAATTCTCACAGAGGTTGTTTGTTTATTATTACCGTTGACTACCTCTGGTTCCGATTTCTGCCTCTTAGGGTCCTTACTACGGGCGGAGCACATAATGACGTTCTTTCATCTCTGATCATACTAGTGTTGCTCGATATTTTGTATCGTACAGGATCTCGGAAGGTGACATCTTTAGACTTTGTGGTGTCCACTATCATGATTTTGGCTTTTAGGGCTTGTCCAAGGAAGGTTTGCTGCTAGCTCCTCTACAACTATCTTGCCCATATGACTCAAGAAATAGACTGATGTGTTGGTCAATACGAAGGGTGTCACCGTGAAAGATCGCATTTTCCACATTGGGTCGCGAGCACCGGCTTCATGATGTGAGCATATATGATCTTGAATTGGTATTAACTTGACCCCAAATCACAGGTGCACCTAACTCTCTTAACTGGTTAAGCGAGTCATCGACTCAATGTGACGGGTATTTCTGCTTCTTCGTGCATTGTTTGGTAGATGATGCTTGTCTTGAGCTTGTTTTCTTCCTGCTTGACCACAACACTAGGGTTCTCTAAGGCAACTTAGTCAGAAGATCCATTCTTGCAGCTTACAGTTGTGTCTCTTGTGTTTGATCGAACAATATGTGTCTGTCTGATAGGATCTCTTTGCCCTCAGTGTTGCTTCGGATGTTGATATGGTCAGAAACTTCACGCCTATGTATTTTTTCATTCCTTGTAATCATTCCAAATCTATATCTGAGCACGTATACATTCCAACACTCGTTCCATGGCATAGCTTTCAAACTACGTGTCATGAATTTCCTGGGGGCTCTTATGGCTGACCTCTTATCGTTATCTCAATATGATTCACTGCGGTGACCTTTCGGTTGGCACATGGTGTAAATCCTTGTCGGTGTGCCAACCAATCCATGACAGTGGGATCCACACCGTTTTCCTTATGAGTCTTTAGCTCAAGATCCTACCCCACTTAAATAGGATTTTAACTTCTATGTTTTTTTGTTAGTGTGGGTTCATTATTATTATTATTATTATTATTATTATTATTATTATTATTATTATTATTGATTTAAAATTTATTATATGTAGTTTTGTTTTGTTGGTTTTGTTTGGTTTATTTATGCACTTAATTATTTATTTATTGACTTTGAGGATTAATTGGAGTACTTGGATCGAGACGGTTTCCTGCATGAGCAATGTGCTCATGGTGAACTCGAACAGGATAGGCTACTGAATGGGTATTGCGATGATCTAGTAGGAAAAAGGGGAGTGAAAGATCTTGTTTTGGTCGTTATTATTATCCTCACGTATATACATACGTTTGCATATATATACTTTTGTGTATTCTTATTGGTGCATTATATTTGATATACATATAGACATACGTGCGTAGGTATATAAATACACGTAACCCATATGTATTTATTTTAACAAACACCCAACTTATCTTCTTTCATTTGATTACTGATCTGTGTTGGTATTAGAGCACACAAGTTCACTCAATCAAAGAACCAAATGAAAACCAACGAATCACACCCAAACATAACTAGATTACAAACTTATATATTATACTATTAATCGTTCTATTCGTGACTTACTCTAGATCACTATAGGCTAAGCCATTCTACTCATGGGCACTACAGTCATTCTAGGATCCTATCGATGTGACTGGAGAATGTAGAGTTGCACGTGGTTGGTCTTCCACCGAACGTGATGTCGTCCTTAATACATGACGATGACATCTTCTAGTAGTCTTAGTAGAGTAATTATTTCCTTTGCCTTTATGTACTCTCTTGAGTTGATTAGAAGGTTGTTTGACTGATCGAATCTTCAATTTGTCTGGTGCAGACATTGCATGGTTCAAATCTCGCATAACGCGTTAGCGTCAATCGCACTCTTGAACGACCCAGGTGTATTGATGGGGTTGGTGAAATCATTGATATGATAGAAATGAGTTTTCAACATAGAAGGGGGTAAGTGCGGAAGGAACATAGAGGAGAGAGAATCTTTCATAAATAGTTTTATATTTTTCAAAATATGTGTTTAGGGTATAGGATGACTCTAAGGTTTCGTCATACGGCAAAGTATGGCTCTGATACCACTCTGTCAGGACCCACCTTCTGAGGGTCCACTTGTGCATCCCGTACCAATCCCTCGATCAGTAGTTGGTACGCACAACAGAATAGTTCGAGATCCATACAACAATTATTTATTTATAATCAATAAAAGTCTTACAACTATGTTCTAAATTACATTGGATGTGGTTGGATATGACCACCAAAATAGAAAAATCTTCAAAACAGCGGAGCAGAACGGCGCCATGCCCAACAGGCATACTTGGGAAGTAGAACTAGACCTACCCGTCATCCTCACACGCTTCAGCGTCTTTGTCTTCTGATAAAACCACATATAAAGCAAGAGTGAGTACATAAGGTACTCCGCAAGCCCTAACACTACTCAAGGGGAGGTGTTTCATGCATTGGGGCTTGTAGCAAAGAGAGGCCATACGGCTTAGTTTTGACGAAAAGCATCTTATGCAGGTTCTCTTTGAAAAGAGTTTTGCAATAAGAGGGAGAGGTAGTTGAATTAGTATTATTAAAGTTGGCGGGCTCTGGGGGAGTTTTAGACCATCCCGCCGGTTCCCTCACTTTTATATGAGTCTTCGGACCCAAGGCCCTGACGACTCTGGCACGCATGCCAACTCTTTCCCAAAACACGGCAGCCTCGGCCACCCACACACACTTCAAGGAGATGTGCTAATACTAATCAATAGGAGCCCAAAGCATAGTGTGCCAAGACTATGACAACAGCTATCTGGATATATTAAGACTCTACAGAGTTTGTACACTTTACCCACAGGCTACGTACTCTGGATCAGAGAGTAACGCACGCTCATCCCATCTTTCCCGCGTAACCCCACAATCACACCTCGGCCCGACCCAGGGGCTATTCGGGTATTACCAACCCAGCCAGACATCAGACGACCCTCGGTCTCTGTGTCATTTCCTGGTCCACCGTGCCCTCCATGGCTCTCCAGGTTTTCTCTTGTGGCAGTTACCAGAAAGGTAGGGGGAGTCCTGCCCATACAGGTTCTATGGTTGTACGAAATCACTATGTTGAGGTCAAATGAACCGGTCCTTATATTGGTGAGGCGGCTCCATCCGTCCTTGGCAAGAGGACAAGTTCGGAACACCCATCATCGAACTAAACTGAAGTACTCAGAATAAGGCTAGTCCGGAAAACATGGCCATCGGACTACTATTGAAGCACTCAGCGCCGATCAGTGATTACACCGAATACACAGCCGCAGCTGGTATACCTCTTAGGGAGCCCGCAGCATCCCATCACCATACCCGCCTCGACCACCCATCCCCTTCACACACACAGTTCATTAATATCCCACCCTTATCCTAACTCACACCACCCAAACACCTTTTAACACATTTCAGAATCATGTATATAGTGTGTAGTGGTTCGCGATGCGAACATCGCAGGGGTTCCTAAGCATCGTACTAACAAGGAGGTGCTCACATCGCTGCTATAGTGCAGTGATGAAGCTGTTAGGTTGTCAAGGGGTTGTGTTGTCAAATTCAAGGAGGGGATTGTGATAGTCACTGCTATTATCGTAACTGATACAGTGTCTTATTTCAAGCCATTGATAGCAAGTAACTTATGTGTTACTGTTCATCGTTGGCTAGTAGCTAACACCGATACTCAGTCATCAACATAGCTCATGCTACCACATCATGTGGTTCATAGCATAACAATATTTTAAAATAGACATACAGTCATGCAATGAAAACAGGCCATAGGTGCGATTGCAAAACATAAGTGAAATATGATAAGGAGTTAGAGATTGCCTTTGCGTTGGTTTATCGAAGTCTTTGTCCTGTTCTTCATGATTCTGGTCTTGAATGTCTCCTCTGCGAACTCTCCGATTACTAAGTACGTAGCTATGCGAAGAAAATACGATTCATCAATAAAGATCCAAGAAATACAAATAAAACTTCAATAAATACAAACAATCATTTATTAATGCGATTAAGATTCTTATAAGGTTTATCGGAGAATACATCATTTTACTAGTGGCTTATTTGGAAATGTTACTATTTTGTTGGTTATCTAAATGGCCATTGGAAGGCTATAATGGTTTCATCGTTCTTCTTAGTTTAATTGCTTAATTCTCAGTTTTACTGCACTATAGGTTACTAGGGATATCTTTATATAATTATATTGACATAACTTCCAAGCTTGGGGTTTAACAAGGTTTTCTTCAAGCTTCTAATCATTTACATGGTTTATGACAATTAATGCGAACTCACTAGTTTATACTATAAGTTACTTATATTGTGGTGAATGAGTCATCCATACTTTTTATAATTATTCCACATTCATCTTAGTACACTCGGTGAGGTTCTATTAATGCATATCTCAAATATTTTAGGTGCTAAGCTTAGGTTCTAATATTTTTGGGTTAAATGAATGTCTTTACCAAGACCTGGTGTGTGGCTCATTAATTCATTCAAATTCTTAATCTGTTATTTTGTTAATATGTTCCCAAAAGCCATGGACATGTTTATGTACTCCTCTAGTACAGGACCGTTGAGACTCTCTAGAATTACTAATGAGGATATCATTTTATTCAATTTCTGTATGTGAACTTCTATTATATAATAGCTCTCTAATTGCTTTTCTATAATGACCCTAGTTGGTTCAATATATCATGTTTTATTTTAATCCGCTACTATTGTAAAGTCCTAGTTATATCTCCTTTGGAATATTTAGAAGGTCATTTGTAGAGAGGTCAATCAATTGGCAGCTTCTATGTGTATTTTAATAATTATGATTATTCACTTGATTTTACTATGGGAATGATAATCAATTCTCTACCCCGTAATTTATATTAGCCAATTTATACTTGCATTATATTTATATAAGTCTTGCAATATCTTTTTAGGGATTTTAATTAGCCCATCTAGAGTTTATATGTATCTTTCTTCAAACTATATGTAATTTAATTAATTTTCCTATGTGAATGATAGATGATTCTTATTCCATCAATTATATTCGTCCACTATCACCTACATTATATTATATAAGTTAAATAACATTTTATAGGGATTATTAGATAATTATTTGTGAAGAAAATATTAAATTTGAATACTGAACATGGGTATTACCACTCTCCTAGTTAATTATTGTTATTACTTAGCTAATAATATTTCTCATAATAACTACCATTTATTTTTGTTATTAATAACTGTTTCCGTGCTTTAGAATTCATATACTAATTATGGATGATTTTCTAGAATTTCCTGGATAAGAAAATACATTTTTTGAATTGTTTTTGGTACCCTAACGAGTGGCTCTAGCAGTTTCCTAGCATACGGTGAGGCTGCTAGTGGGTCCTTCCACTAGCTGTGTGTACGCGCATGTGTGCCTAGCATTTCTTCCTTGTGTCAGAAGCTGACCGATGGGGCCATGGAGTCAGAGGCTAGTGGCAGCTGTTTTGTGGGCCGCGGACTCGGTTCACGGGCCATGTCTCCTCGGTCTAGGAGGACCGAGGCCACGCGGCAAACTTGGTGCAGAACATGGCTGGCATGGCGCCCTTGCACCCGCGTGGCGGCCATGTGGTGAACATGTCGGCTAGAGCGGCTGAGGTGGTGGCCAGTTTGGCGCCACATCAGCAGGCGGCGCAGCGACCGTGAGCATGGCGGCGCTCGCCAGCGGCGGACCGGCGCGTGCGTCTAGCCACCAGGGCCATCGGGCGAGTCCTCAGGAGTGCATAGATCCCCTACACGGCCATTCCTGGTCAGGGACGGTGCCCAAGGTGGCCGGCGGCTAGCCGCCGTATCAAGTTGGGGAGGCGCTCGGTGATGGAGGTATGGGTGCCGGATTTCTAAGCGGCAAGTTGTCGTGGACGTGCTAGGTTTTGCGGCGACGCGTCGGGTGGCTTGGCCGGGCATGGGTGGCGTCGACGGTGTCCGACGGCGAGCCATGGTGGCCGTTCGTAGTGGCGCTCTGGTGATCTGCGTGTGCGTGCTGCAATCCAACAAGACTGCTTGTCGGTGGTGTGTTCTAGCGTTCGAGGAAGGTTTTGGGATGCTCGGCCTGGCCATAGTGGTGTCCACGGCGGCTGGCTACGCACCTTGGCGGTGAGCGGCGGTGATGCACGGTGAAGGCAGTGGTGTTCTCATTTCCCGGCGGCTTGGTGTTGCCTAGTTTGTGTGTGGGCGACATCAGTATGTGCTGGCGCGCTTGGACAGGCCGGGGAGTGGTCCTCGGCAGCCGGCGTTGGGGGTGGGGGGGGGGGGACTATGGCGAACACGGTGGTGGCTCGGCGAGGTCCACCTTCCCTAGATCCACTTCCCAAACGAAGTACTCTAACACGTTATACACGTCAAGGCGCAGCTTACAGGCAAGGTGTCAAGGGAGGAACGAGTTCCTAGCTCACCGGCGGCTATGGCGCGCGGTGGCGCAACTAGGGTTGCCAACGAGCGCTCGCTACACTAAGCTATTCCATGGACTAACACGCATTCCAGATAATGCACTAGTTGATGGATGTAATGGCAAGGATAATTGGGGAATAGATTCTCACCAGATCGGGAACGAGCTTCGGCGGCCGGAGTTGGGAAAACAGGGGAAGTCCGGCAATCGACGGCGAGGGGGCGCTCAGTGAAGCACGATCCATGCTCGGGAAGGAGGTGTGAGGAGTGCTAAGTAACATGCTCGACAGAACGGAGATTTGATGGGGGATTTTATTGGCGAGAGGGGCGGTGGCGAGGTAGGACGGTCGAAGGTGGTTTGACGGAATGCGAGGCTGGCGCTCGGGTGGTGAGCAGCTGGCTTTCCTTGGCGGGTACGCACACCGGCGACGCGACAGGAAGGATGGCGACGTGACACGGTGGTGCGATGGGTTGGGCTGGCATGGCGCAGGCGACATCTTGTCCCCGGAGAACCCGGAGCAGTGTCGGTTTCAATCGGGGAAGAAGGAGGAGATGGGGAGGAAGAAGGCGGTGGAACTCTGGGCCGGGCCGCGTGCGCGCGTGGGAAAAGTGTGGGTCACGTAAGGAAAAATGAAGGGGAGAGAAAAGAGGTCGGACGGGCCAGGCTGGGCAGAGGAAGAAATGAGCCGTGCTGGCCGAAGGGAAGGAGGGGAGGAGCAGGCCGAAATGGAAGATTGGGCTGCTTGCCCTTTATATTTTTATCTGGTTTTCCTTTCTTTTCTAATTTACTTTTCCTATTTGGTTTTAAATTCAAATCTGGTTTGAACTCAATTGCACCCAAATTATTCTATGCACACATGCTTTTATCTAGGGTATTTTCCATGCTTGGTTAATATTTGGATTTTTAGTGTTTTTATTAGGTTTAAACTATTCTCAATTAGTTCACTATATCGGGTTTGCTTGGCATTTGGACTTGTCTCTGAGTTGCCCTAGAATTGGTTTTACATTCATCCATTCGCATTTAAATTGTGTTTGATTAATTTATCTATCACTTGATTTATTCGTTGTGAATAATTTATTATTTAGCATCCATATATAGGTGCGTGTACGTATATGTGACTATATATACATATGTTGTGTTTTAATTATTGTGTTTAGCTCATATTTAGATTTGGTTTATTTGAGTAATTCGCATTCGAGTAATTTTGTATTCATTAGATTGTCGCCCATCGGGTTTAAGCATATGCTTATCTAACTTATTCATTATATTCAAATTACCTGGTGTACACCCATTTACCCATATTGTCGCTTACTTACTCTGTCTCTTGTTCGGTCAATGGGTTTATATGATTCAAAAATTTGTCTTGTTTGCATATTGCTATTATCGTTTTAGAATTTGATTTCCTTTCTGAGTGTGTACGTATTCATGCGTGTCTCAATTCTTATTGATGATCAATCTTTATTCAAGATTTATTAGAAAAATTAATTTGGAGCGACTTTTACGAGTTTTAAATTTTGGGCTGTGACACCAACAATCTCCTTTGCAAATGGTGACACAACTTTTCTTTTAACAAATATTCACTCCACTTTTCTTTAATACATATTCACTCATAAATTATTTACGAAAGGTAACTCAACGTTTTTCTATAAACCATTTGCTCCTAATATTCTTTAGAAATAGTGACTACACAAATTTTTTTCCAGAAAATGTTCACTCAATATATTTTACATAAAATGATGACTCAACATTTTGAAAAATTTCCACTATCATATTTTACGTAAATCTTGACTCCACGTTGTGTATTCATTCCAGGGCCGGCTCTACACTTTTGAGGACCCTAGGGCGAGCTTGAAGTTGGGGGCCTCGAGCTTATACCAATATTATATACTTCAGTTATAATATATATACTCTCTTCTTTTTAGAATAATAATATTTATAATAAAAAATTGAGTTCAATTTATACTAAAGTACAATATAATTTATTTCAGAAATAATAAAATAGTAAGTATTAAACATAAAACAATTAATAAGATTAAGTTCTACCAAGATTTTCTTATTTTTTAGCAAATAATGAAAAATTTAGAGATCAATAGAGGAAAAATCGTTACCCCTCCAATAAAAGTAAACACTAAATCCCATCAATGACAACGACTTCCTATGCGATGTAAATTGATCCAGTTATCGAAAAGGAAAATAAAAACTACTTGCGGACTCGTTGATAGTCTACGGGTTCATTTCGCTTGGCCTTCCTATCGTTACCAAATTATCTTGAGCTGAGCAAGTTACAGCCTCCAGGAAACAATGAATGCTACTTCACCTAGACCGCGCGTGGAAGATGGTATAGTATACAAGATAACAACTTCATCAGAACTGATAATTATAATTACTGTTAAGTCTCCAAATATATATATGACAAAAAAATTAAGAACATCCATGGTTGTAGGTTTTGTAGCCGCCGTAATACTGGAGCTAGATGGGGTTCAAGCCGGAGTTGTAGCTTGGACAACGTCCCATACTCCAGACTGTTGTGATGGGAACTTATGAGAAACTAAAACAGTATTTAATTCGTTTATTCAAGGTCACGTGAAGGCAAAAGGACCCAGCACAATCCCTACCTATATATATCTTCAAAATTTGGGGGCCCCTGTCTTGGCTGGGCCCTAGGTAGTCATCACTCCCGCCTAGATCCAGAGCCGGCACTGATTCATTCTATGTCTAAAAAATATACTAACACAATTTTTTTTGGTTTTCAGAAAGTTACCAAAATATAGGCACTGTAAGAGCACAAAGTGCAACCGATTTTAAATTTCGAAACTTAGTTTGGAGCCTATGACTTTTAAATTCCAGAATCTAATGTACATTGGATGATGTCACCAAATTTGTTTATATCCTGTCCCATGTAAATGCGAACGCACATAATATCAGTGATGCATGTATATAGAACAGGAAGTAGAAATCTAGGGCGACCGGAGGCTGCATAATCTCTGGGTCACAAGAGAGTAGATACCCCCGGCAGCGAAGGACAGAATGGTTACAATATTACTCTTGCGTTGAGTGCATGCAACAACAGATGCAGCACATAGGTAACCATCATGGTTTTGTCAATGCCATTAACAGAAATTTCACTCATATGATTACTACTTAGGCATATTAAACTGTCATAAAGTGCTAGTTTGGTAAATATTATTCACGTAACAGAAGCTGAACTATAAACATTTCTCAAAAGCAAGATTCAGCTGAACAATTTGGAGTGAACTCATTGCCAAACACAATAAATATATGAGCATAGAAATAACGCATAGATCAGGGGCCAGTCCTGATAGGTTAACGAAACGGGACTTCGATACTTTTTTTTTGAAAAGAAGGCAGGAGGACTGCCTCTATATTGAAGCAGAGAGGAATTACAACCTAGGGGGTACATCAACTAACAGGTTACAGCAAGCAGTAAAAAAAACATCCTAAGGATACATCATCTAGTAGGTTATATAAAGTAGCTATCATTCTAAAGAGCACACCACCACTACTAATGACCTAAGGAGACCGTTGATACACAACTACTGATGACATGAGGTGGCCATCGAGTGGGATCGAATATCCTCCAATGTCAGTTGAGTAACTTGGTTGTATGGTAGTTCGTTTTGCTGAAAAACGCGTCTGTCTCATTCCTTCCAAATCTGCCACTAAAAATAAAATAGGTACCCTAGTGTTTTGTTTCTTTGAGTCTTGGGACAGGAATCTATAATATATTACACCCAACCTGCTGCTCCCGCAGGAAATGCATGTAGAAACATAGCCGGGATTTGTAGCAGTTGAGCCAGGGCACTCCACGAAGCTTCAGTAAACTTGCATTAGGCCAACAGGTGATCAGTGGTTTCTGGAAAATCATTACAAAGCGTGCAGGTTACCTGATGTGGCCAATGTTTTTTCGCGAGACTGTCAGCAGTGAGTGCCTTGTTGAGCATTACGAGCCAAGCAAAGAATCGACATCGTGGTTGGGTTTTGGCGGCCCAAAGTGATGGTGACCAGCTGGATGAAGCTCCCCCAAAGAACTGAACATTATAGGCTGAGGCTGCCGTGTATTTTCCATTTGGCGTCCATCACCAAGATATGGTGTCATCTTCCCCTGTTAAGGTGATCTCACTTAGTGCTTGAAATAGAAGAACAAATTCCTCCATTAGCTCCTCACTCCTTAGGGACCTAATGTTCTTAATCCAATTAAAATTCGCCAATTTTTTGTCAACCATTCGTTTCTTGAACCGTGCTTCTGAAAACAGATTAGGCGCAAGAATTTTCGGCGCTTGACCGTAAAGCCATTGTCCTTCCCAAAATGGGGTATTCTTGCCATTGCCGACCGTAAAAACGGTGGAAGCAAAGAACAGTTGTCTGTTGATGTGATCGTGATGTCTAAACGACGCTTTCCAAGGTCTTGCTTTCTGATCCCACCAAAACCAGAGCCATCTAAGGCGAAGAGCTCGTCCGAATCTTTCAAGGTGCTTGATACCAGGACCTCCTTGTTTTTTAGGCCGCGTGCATTGCTTCCATTTTACCAAACATCTTCCCCCCACGAACTTGATCTGGATCTTCACCTTTCCACAAAAAACTTCTTCTTATTTTATCAATCTGTTGGACAGCCCATGCAGGAAGACGAAAAACAGTCATAAAGTAGGTCGGTTTAGATGTTAGGACTGTCTTAACCAAGGTTTCTCTTCCTGAATATGAGAGCATGTTCTTCTTCCATCCTGCTAGTCTTGTGGCGACCTTCTGAATGACAGGTTGTATTGAAGTTTTAGGTAGTTTCCTGTAATGCAACGGCAGCCCCAAATAAGTGCAAGGGAAGGTGCCCAACTGACTTTCCAGACCTAATATTGATCTCAAATCGATATCTTGACAGCAAATGGGAAAGAACTCTGTTTTCTCTAAGTTGGTGATGAGGTCGGACGCTTGCCCAAATAAGTGTAGAATAAATTTAATGGTCATGAGATCCTGGGGGGAGGGCCGAATGAAAATGGCTGCATCATCCGCACGAAGTTGTTCTCCAAGTTCTGGTATCGGAGATAAAAGCTCCTTCTGCTGAGCCACTTGGAATAATTTGATCAGAGGCTCCATAGCAAGTAGGAAGATCATTGGAGAAAGAGGGTCTCCCTGCCTAACCCCTCCCGCATGAGCAATTCTTGCACCCGGTGAGCCGTTTAGTAAAAACGATGAGGAGGATGTACCCCAAAGTGCAGCAACCCATTCTATCCATTTGTTTCCAAAGCCCAGGTGCCTCATGACATCAAGCATATAAGGCCAATTAACTGTATCAAATGCCTTGGATATGTCTAACTTGATAAATAAAGCTGGTGATCTTTTTTTGTGGAGATGATGTACTGTATGTTGCACAAATAGGAAATTGTCATGTATGCATCTATTTTTAATGAAAGCATTCTGGTGCATGGAGATTATATTGTCGAGTTCTGGAGAAAGTCTGTTAGCCAATATCTTGGAAATGATTTTTGCAAAAAAGTGGATCATACGAATTGGCCTATAATCCGTGACCCTCCTTGGCTCCAATTTCTTTGGAATGAGAACTACGAACGCAGAGTTCAGGTTGTCAAGTCCTTGCTGATTGGTTTGGCAAAACTGGTCTATTGCAGCAAAAAAAATCTGATTTGATGATATCCCAGCATGTGGAAAGAAATAGACCAGAAAATCCATCCGGACCCTGGTGCTTTGCATTTGGGCATCTCCTTAACTACTCTCTGCACCTCTTCCTCTGAAATCGGTCTCTCCAAATGCTGCAGGTCTCTCTGTGCCATCCCAACCTTGTGAAGTCCAGAACAAAATTCCTGGGATGGTGTGTCCTCAAGTGCTCCTTAAAATGCTCAAATATTATCTTGTGTTTTGCTGGATGCGAGAAGGTTGTTGTGTTATCTTTCTCTAGGGACTGGATGAAGTTTATTTTCCTTTGCGAGTTGGCAATTGTATGGAAAAATTGTGTGTTAGCATCGCCTTCCTGGATCCATGTTAGACGCGACCTTTGTTTAGCCCGTGATTTTTCAATTGCTACCAGTCCCAGAATTCGACGTTTAAGGAGTGCTCTGACCTCTCTTTCCTGATCCCCTGCATATTATCATTGCCAGCTTGACTTGTAGAATATGAAGTTGAGACCATTTACGCAGGGCCTTGGCAGTCCTGTTTAGTTTGATATGTAGTTTGACCATGGCATTAAGGTGCTTGCACGCAGTCCAGAAAACCAGGCATATTTGGCCAATGAGCCTCGAAGCGAAACATCCGATTTCCATAATTATTCTCAAACGGACCCAATAATAATGGGCAGTGATCAGATGCTGAAGAAGATAATGCATGCAGCACAGGGGTACAGAAAATTGTTTCCCAATGGGAAGTGGTGAATGCTCGGTCGATTCCTGTCATCGTTGGCTGTTGCTGTTCATTTGACCAAGTAAAACGATGCCCAATCAGATGAACCTCTTTGACTTCAATACGGTTTAAAGTTCTGCCAAATTTGGACATCATACGTCTGTTGAGTCTCCTGTTATTCTTGTCTTCATTTCTGTAAATAAGGTTGAAATCACCTAATATCAGCCATGCCCGATGTGCTGTTTGTTTCAGTTGTCTAAGTTCAGCAAGGAATAATCTTTTCTCTCCTTCTTCATGTGGGCCATAAACTCCCATTATCGTAGAAGGCACCGTAGATCTATTATCAATGATGGTTGCTAAAATTGAATATTGGTTGATCACAAAATCATTAAGCTTCATGTGGGTATTAGAACAGGCGAGGAGAATCCCACCTCGAGTTCCATCAGAGGGGAGGTAGCCAAAGTTATCAGCATAGATCGATCCTAAGATTTCATTCACAGTTTGAGGGGATATTAAAGTCAATTTAGTTTCCTGAAGACACACTACCTTTGGTCGATGCATTTGAATAAGCTGTTTCACCTCAGCTCATTTAGCACCATTATTTAGTCCTCTAATGTTCCAAGACATAAATGAGTAAAGATGCGATTATATCATTCATCGAGCAAGGACATAACAACTGGGGTAAGGTGGGGTGCTGCCACCTGAACATCATCTAACAGCCAACATAAAGGATCTACTAGTACAACACCGAAGAAACAACACACTACACCCCAAGACTGATAAAAGTTCCATACACCAAAGCAGAGATGCCCCTTAAGCAGGTGAGAATACTCATCCTGCAGACCAAAAGAGGGACCCTCTATATTAGAAGCTAACATATAAGGTATTGCAGAATCTAGACTCTCGCCTTGCAATCCAAACAGGCAGCAAAATAAAGGAGGACAAAAGGAGAACATCATGAAATAATGACAACACAGGAACATCATTAGTTTGCATCAGCTTCCACCATGGACAGTTTCCCATCCTTCTTCTTCCGCAGAGCTTGCATTTCTTCTTGCGTTCAGTCACCGCTGTTAGAGTAGTAATAGCTTCCAGAGCTGAGGGGGATAAAGGAAACTTCTTTAAATATTTCTTCAGTGTTGCGTCATCCATGGACTGATTTGGCTGGATAAGACCCCACTTCTTCGCTAATACTTCCTGCGCCATTTTAATTGCTGGCTTGCGGTTCTTCATTTTGCTTGTGAGTCTTGGACTATGTCTCCGAGGAGTGTTGACCTCACTGTTCTGTTTTTGTGCGCCTTCCTAGGAACTATCTACCTTGTTGCTTGGTCTCTGTGAGTTTTCCGGAGAGCCATCTTTATTACGTGGAGGAACTGGGAGAAGAGCGGGCTGGACCATTCGTGCAACTTCTTCTGCAAAGTCCATTAGTTTGTCAATAGGGATGGTGAATTCTGCACTCTGCCTCCTCTGCTCTGGCACATGATCAGGAGATTTAGATTCCGTGTTTATTTCATGAGTTTTTGCTTCCATGTTTAACCCAGGAGGGTCTCTATCTTCCACATCTTCAGCTTCATTATTTGCTTCTGGAATTGTACCCTGGGACACTGCATCACAATCAGAGATCATTTCAGAAAGTCCATATTGACTGTCAGAGAGAATACCAGACACCACTGGTTGAAGGTTAGGATCCTTGCATGGCATTTGGATCTTATCCGAGGTTTGGATGATTATGGCATCAGAATGACGACTATGCTCTGCCTCCAAAAGTGCAGCGTTATTTTCATTAGCATCACCAGAGTCTATTGTTGGCCCAAGTTGAGGAATAATTGTTATTGCGTCTGAAGTAGCAGAACCTCTAGTGTCCATTTCATCACCCTCCTCTGCATCCACCTGATTAGTCATAACATTACCTGGGAGGGCTGTAAGCACTGTATCAGTAGCTCCTGCAATCACTTGATGGGTTGTACTATACCCTCTAGCAGTGACCATAGAGGTGGAAGTCGGCTTAGCTTTCCAGAGCTTCTGAGTTGCTCTGCGGTCTTCACACCAAAGGTCATTCCTTACTGGAGGGGGTGAGACAGCACGCATTCGACGACGCGATCATGATGTATTTCTATAAAGATACTGCAAAACTGACACGGAAACAAAACGGAATTGAGATTTGTAGTTATCGGATATTCACCGACGACATAAAACCACAACGAATCACAAACAACTTCAGGTAGTTCGTTGAGATACCATTCAGCTCCCAAGCTTATCGGCGCGCCAAGCCTCCACCCCGAGCAGTATATAAATACATGACCATTACCCCGGCCTCATGCATCTTCAGGTAGAATAGCAAGCCCAATTCGATCTCGCACACGGGAAACCACAGCCATGGCGAGGAGCAGCTCTCTTCTGCTTCTAGCGGCCCTCATCAGCGTGTTCTTCTCCCACGCCGCCGGCATCCACACCCTCGATCCCGCACGGCCTCAAGCCACCGCCGGCGATGGCGACGACACCAAGGTGAGCGGGTTCGCGTGTGCATTTGCTTGCTGCTTATTACATTAGACGTTATAAAATACTAGATCTGTAAGTTTGATCGGTGCAGCTGTTCTGATCTGGCCGGCCGGGATTGTTCGTGCAGGTGTACATCGTGTTCACGGAGAGGCAGCCAGCTGAGGCGGGGCTGCCGGAGCTGGAGGCCAGCGCGGCCGTATCGTCATTCCATCACGATCTGCTCAGCGACATGCTAGACGACAGGTCGGTCCATGCGATCTAGCGAAGTGTACATGTGTTATATATAGGTCTATATAATGCATCTATAATTAAATCTATGTATATGTGACCATTCGTGGTGCTTTGATGGGTGCAGTTCGAGCGTGCAGGACAGAATCGTCTACCATTACTCCAGGAGACTGCACGGCTTCGCGGCCAGGCTTACCGAGAACGAGAAGAACAGGCTCGCCGGTACTAGAAACATAATTATCTTTCGTGCATTTAATATCTAGCTAGCTAGTTCTTAGATCCAATCTATGTAGCTGTAATAACTTCTGTTAAAATTGTTCAACCGATGTAGATATAAACAGATCCATGTATATATATATAACTCGCTCTGTGAATTGAAATGTCAGGCAAGGATGGTGTTCTCTCGATCCATGAGACAAGAGTGTACTGGCCCCACACGACGAGGTCGTGGAACTCCCTCAAGTTGCCGCAGCACAACGATCCCACCAGGCTGCAGTTTGAGAACGACGTGATCATCGGCATGGTGGACACCGGCGTCTATACGGACTCCAAGTCATTCTCGGATGATGGCCTCCCGCCGCCGCCGGCCAAGTGGAAGGGCGTCTGCCCCAGCAACTTCACCTGCAACAAGTACGTATGATATGATGCCATTAATTCGTCATCTGATCTATTCACTTGTGGAAAGAGTAGTACACGACGCTCTACGTATCTCATTAATGTTTTGTTAACTCGTTGCAGCAAAATTATCGGAGCACGGTCGTACAAGAACGGCAACAGGACGCTGTCGCCCCTGGACGACGACGGCCACGGCACCCACACGGCGTCGACGGCGGCGGGCCGCGCGGTGCCCGGCGCGAGCATGTTGGGCGTGAAGCGGGGCACAGCCCGCGGCGCGGTGCCCGGCGCGAGGCTGGCCATCTACAAGGTGTGCTGGGAGGACGGGTGCTCATCTGAGGACATAGTGGCAGCGTTCGACGACGCCATCGCCGACGGCGTGGACGTGATCTCGGCGTCCTTGGGAACCATGATGGCACTCGACTACTCGAGCGACACAATCGCCATAGGCGCTTTCCACGCAATGCGGCACGGCGTTGTGACCTCCTTGTCCGCCGGCAACTCGGGGCCGTCGCTGGGAACCGTATGCAACGTCGCGCCGTGGGCCATCTCGGTCGCCGCCGTCACCACCGACCGCAGTATCATCAGCGAGATCGTCCTCGGCAACGGCAAGCGCATCGTGGGAAGCGCCGTCACCGCCTTCCCTCACCTCGGGAAGCCGTCTCTCATCGTGGACCCTGGCGACGGAATCTGCGACGCTGACCACCTGGAGGGCAGGAGGTACAAGGGTGCGGTCCTCTTGTGCAGCGAAGACATAGAGATGGCCGCCGTTAAGGCCACGGGCGCCGACGCCGTCATCCGCCCTAGCCTCTTCTTCAACGGAAACGACACCGCCTTCTCGTTCGCCATCCCCATCGTACTCGTCACGCAGGACCAGTTCAATGATGTCCAAAACTTCTACAACAGCACCAGGTTTGATTCTCCGGCCAAGGCAATAACTTCAGTTGTTGATTATAATTTTCTCTTACTAGTGTATTGATCATCGGAGGTCACGTGTTTCAGGGCTCCCATGGTCACCGTGAAAAACAGCGCGACAGTAATGGACGCGGCAGCGCCTAGTGTTGCAAGCTTCTCCTCCCGCGGCCCGAACGTCATCACTCACGGCGTCATCAAGGTTAGTTCCTACTGCTGAAATATAGCTAAAGCGGTAGTAAATTCTTTACTCGACAAAATTCTTGTGCTGAATGAATGAATGCATGTGTGCAGCCGGATATTAGCGCTCCGGGAGTCGACATCCTTGCGGCGTGGTCCGAGTTGGCCTCGGTGTCCGAGAGCCCCGTCGACGACCGGAAGGTCGCGTACAACATCATCTCTGGCACGTCGATGGCGTGCCCGCACGTCACCGGCGCTGCGGCCTACGTCAAGTCGGTCCACCCGGACTGGTCCCCAGCGGCCGTCCTCTCCGCCATCGTCACGACGGCCACTCCAGTGACCGCCACCCCGGAGGCTGAGTTTGGTTACGGCGCCGGACAGGTGAACCCGATGGGGGCCCGGTACCCGGGGCTCGTGTACGACGCCACCGAAGCAGACTTCGTCGCCTTCCTCTGCGCGCACTACTACAACGCGTCACAGATGGCGACCATGACCGGCAAGGCCGGCACCGCCTGCCCCAAGGAGAAGAGCGACGTCGGCCACCTAAACTACCCGTCCATCGCCGTGCCGGTCATGAACTACGGTGTACCCTTCGCCGCCGAGTTCCCAAGGAAGGTGACCAACGTCGGACCGTCGGGATCCGTGTACCGCGCTAAGTTCACCTCGGTGCCTACGGGTATCAAGATCAGCGTCACGCCGGAGGAGCTGTCGTTCAGCGCCAGCAAGCAGACGCTGAGCTTCAAGGTGAGCGTCTCCGGCATCCTGACGGTGAACGACACCCTTGGCGCGTCGGCGTCCCTCGTCTGGTCCGACGGCAGGCATGTTGTCAGGAGTCCCATCTACGTGTTCCCTCATAAACACGTCGTTTAAGTTATTAGGGATGACACCAGCTTGGTGTTGCCAAAGAGGTCATTCGTAAACTAGTAGGTTAAATAAGGTGTCCTTAGAGTTGGATGCCATTAGAATCAGAACATAAAAATGTCGATTTAGGTTTTCATTGTCCTAGTTTGAATCTCTCAAGCTAAGTGGACAGTATAATTAATTTCGAATTCTCTATCCAGTACTTTCTCCTTATCATAATTCACACATCAAAAGATCGTTTAAATCTGATAATTTCAATGGTGAAATTGATGAGGAATTATTATCTTTAACCGTTCTTTTATAATTATGGAGAAATTGATGAGAAATGTAGAGAGCCTTTTGGATTAGACAGAAAATCGTGCTAACACATAATTTATGCAGCGGCAAATTAAACTAGTGAAACATTCGGTTCAACAATCCGTCCGTCCGTAATCTTAACACGGTGTGCTTATTTGGTCAGTGAAACGTGAAAGTAACACCCTCTTATGCACAGGAAAAACGAACAAACACATGGTGGTTTCTCTTGTGGGACACCAAGCTTCTTCCAATCTGTGCTGGATCGAATACGATCTGCATGATTGAGAATCTCATTTTTTAAGAATTCACCAAACAATGTGAGCATTAAAAACCGAACTGGTAAACACGGAATCAACAAAAAGCCTTATAACATCCAAAAGCACCATAATATATAGAATGAGTTATGGTATCAGATTGAGTTCTTGCAATCGTTCGTGCACCCTTCGATTATGAGGAATGACAGCACAATAAACAGTAGTAGCTCCACAACCGCATACTGCCTTCCGATCTCCTAATGATATGATTTCAAATAGTTAAGCAGCTCACAGGAATTATTTATGGTGCCAGTTTAGCAAGCTCGTCCTACCGAAACGGAAAAAAACGCTAGAACTAGTAATTACGTTGTAGATGTGCAATACCAGGCATCAGATGTTCGCTTTATGATATTATTGGTAAAGGATGACTAACTGAATTATGCTCATTTGGTCCTTTTAATTGGTCTATGGCTCAGAAAATGGAACAGAACACATTCGTGAACCAGTTGTAAGACCTTTCCCAAAAAAAAGTAGAATAAGAGGATTTTCAATATGGAAGTTCAGGAACAAGAACATGTTGAGCTGATGTATTATCCGATGCAATGTAAAACTTGGCAAATATAACGCCAGCTAATGCAATAAACATGTCCGACACTAGTACAGAAAAAACAACTTAGAAGAAAAACATGCCGAACAACTATGATTAAGAATAGATTTTGCAAAGAGCACCGCAACTTGCATACTGTGATTAAGCATTTGATAAAACAGGATGCATTAACTGACCATTGGACGGTCTAACCCTACACGTCATGTCTGGAATATGGTGTCTGACTGGTTCTTTCACTAATAGCCAAGAAGAAAATCTACCAATACCACTAGCAAAGCAACAGCTTCACAGTTCCTAACTTAATAGGCCACAATGACTCAATGAGTGTTGTCCCACTGTATAAATAGATCATCAGATAGCCTCATTTCTCTTTCACTGCTTCCAAATGGTACTTGTCCAGTTCAGCATCAAGATCTGCAGCAGACACGTGAGCACGATTCCGATCCTGCCCTCGGCCTTTACCCTGTCCACGACCACCACTGATTTGACTACTGTTTCCAGGACGACCATTTCCTCTCCAACCACCTCTTTGAGGCGCACTGCAAACAACGTAACCAATATGTTACTAGTGTTTGTGGACATGGATTCTAATACTATCACAATGCAAGCTAATATATGCTCTAGAATATCATGGATGGACAGAACGACCGCTAGATGGATTAGTGACAAAAAATGTCTGGTCGAACCTAGAAGGAGCAGAGCAAAAGTACCAGGAGAAACATGAGAGTAAAGCTGTCTCTGTTGCGCCATTGCCGGGCACAAAATATATGCAGAACGCAATGAACTTGACAAGGGATTCCTCTGCTATCTAATAACCTGATAAGAATGTCATGCTTGTGATGTACGAAGGATCTCATTTGGCATTCTTTTTTGGAGGAATCTCATTTGGCATGTTATGGAGGCATGGAGCGATAGTGTCAGGTTGTGATGACTAGAACAATGAGGAAGCAACTACTGCTTCGTCGTGTACTTGTACCACTGAGGTACTATTATTCTACAATAAGTGCGTGGAGCAAGTAATATACAATCATACAATACCTGTTTCAAGCAACATTCAAGACTCATGTGGAAACTATGTTCTAAGATGCAGTTGCGGGTCTGAATAATCTCAGCAGCACACAACAAATAATTTACAGTTATGAAGCAAATAATTGATGATTCACTTTTCAAACATCTTAATTGATGATTGATAGCTTTTTTTGCTCCTGGCTTTACCCTTGTAATAGAATCCAGTTAATCACTCCTCAGCCTCGAGAATTAGAAGAAAATAAGGAATTGGATCTAGTGAGCAGAAACATAATAACAAATGGTCCTCATTAGATGGGGTGCTATACTGAATCATAGGATGGTATACTATATTGACTTAGAAAGACTTTTTGCAAGTGGTGACGTACTACAATGCTTTTGAGAAATGAGGTCTCATGGAAAGGCTACCTTGACTATCTTCTGCTACTGCTGGTGATATGTTCAGTTCAATGACTAAAGGAAGTTTCACATCTTTTATTTGTCTTGATATACCCAACTTCTCTTTGTTTCTTGAGCTTCATGAGCTGTTGTTAATGGAGATATGATAGGTAGGTAGAACCAACTTTTTGCTGTTAGGTAATATAATTTGAATTGATTTCTATAACTTCATTTATTTTCATACTGTCCATTTCATACTTCACTTTTTCATATATCGTTGAGCAATCCTGTATGGACGGTGCTAACACTTAGTGGGCATATCCTTGCCGCAAGCCCGCAAGCAAAGCTCTGGACTGTCTTCCATATAGAGGCATGAGCCTATAAACATGAAAAACTTCTAAGCATTTGTCTAACTACGGCTTGATTTTGAAGCATGCAGAACCAAAAGAAAATGCAATATGAGCATGGCAGCGAAGAAGATTTGTTTGTTCACTGTTTGTCTTTTTCTTAGAGAATAAGTTAGTCGATCCATAGCCTCTTCCATTAGCTTCTTGAAGATTTGCTTTGTTCCAGATTAGACTCAGCTTGTTATTGAGTTGCTAATGCCACCCTTAGATTATAAAAGGGACATACTTTGTAAATGAAGCAAAGAAAAATTATCCGTATACCTCTCTCCCTCTTCCTAAAATCTGTCTCGGTAGTGAGGTAGCCAACAGTAATACTACATTTCTAGTAGGCAACATACTGTGAGACCCTGCAGGTGCAGTATAAGACCGTCCGCAGTGGTATACTGGATATATGGAAATTTAAAGGATATACTGGAAAAGTAGAAGAAAAATAGTGTATAGAGTATGTTTTAGAAGAAACGAGTGCGGATAACCTAACAACCTGAACATCTCTAGAACTGACAACATTGGCATTTTGTGTCATGCAATGTTGTAAATGGGCGCCTAGACGCCTAAGCAGGCACCTACGCGATGCCCAGGCGACCAGCAGGTGGGGCGCAACAAAGGCAGAGCAGCAGCGACCACGAAAGCCGGGGCAGAGGATCGGAGAAGCGGGAGGAGGTGAACCGGGAGGCGGCGGTGGCAGCGGAAGAAGGTGAGCCGGGCGGCGGCAGTGACAGCGGGTGGAGGTGAGTCGGGCGGAGGCAGAGACTGCGGGCAGGCGGCAGTGTCGAGATGTCGAGCGAGCATATCCTCCTGGGCTAGCTCGGGCTGCCTCAGCCTAATTGATACGAACCGTCGGATCTCATACAACAGTTCTCCTTTTAGATTGGGGTATATAAAATATATATTTCCCTTCAACATACCCTAACCCTAAATCATTTTGTTCCTCTCCTCTCTCCCACCGGTAGCGGCAGCGGCCATGGTTGCCGAACTGCGGTCGACAGCGGGCGCCTCCCCTATTTTCTTTCGCGCTGCATGGCGCCTCCCCTGTCTTCTTTCACGGCGTGACTCCCCCTCGTGCCTCTGCGCGTCGTGACTCCCCCGCTAGTCGGAGTCGGACGACACCTGGATGCGACAATGGACACCAGGAGACGACAAGATGTTCCAATCGGGCACCTGGACCATTTCAGGCTAGGCAAGGAGGCATGGCGATGGCGTCCAGTCTGGAGCGACTGGACGCCTAGACGCCGCCTAGGCGTCACAACACTGGTGTCATGTGACCCTTAACTGGGAGGAGCTGGTGCAGCTACCCCAGCTGAAACCGAGTAGTATTCAGTGGGGCACACACAGGGCACCAGAACTGAGTCCGACTTGGACTCTGAGCTGCTGCCACTGCCTTATCCAGGGGGAGGGAAAACTGACATTAGATGAGTCCAAGCTGCTGTGCGGTGCACCAGGGACCAGATAAGACAAAGGGTGTCAGCACCTGTCAGAGTCCTTAGAGATAGAAAAAACCAATCAAGACTCCTGGCCTGATGCGGTTGCTACAGATGGAGATAAGTTTGTCTCATGTAATAAATATAGAACTCGTGTACCAGGCTTATAAAATAAGTCCCCTGCCTCCGGCAATGTTGTCCCATCAGTTGAATAGACAATAGTCCAAAAGGATTTGTGTGCCCAGGGCTTGAAACTCCTAATCAGCTCGACGTGATCAGGATACCTGCCTGTGCAGCCCCAACTCGCCTAATTCTCGTCTGATCAAGATCGCCATATGTTCAAGGAACACGGCGGCCTATCCCTCTGTTCTGATCGTGCCCAGATCAGAACCAGGAATCCCAGATCATCTCCAAAATCGGTTCTGCACCCAGCAGAACAGATCCCTCTCTGCTCTCTTCGTGCAAGACCTCCCCGGGTGCTACATACCTGTCTTGTGCTGTTCTGGACAGAACAGTACCATCGTGAGGTGTTTAGACACCGGATTTCAACAATCGTGGTATCAAATCCCGACTTGATCTTGGGTTGAATTCGGCAACATGTCGACGGAATCAGTGACCCCTCCAAACAGCTGTAGCGCCCCAGTGACAACACCGGCGGCAAAATCTATCCGAGAGCCCCTCTGGCAGTTCGTGAGGTGAACACGGGAACCGGGTTTCCCATACTCACCAAGACCAACTAGAAGACCAACTACGCTGGAGTGGGCTGTCATGATGAAGATCAAACAGCAGCGCGGTTACTTTGGAAGGCAATGGAGGAAGGCAACGAATCTGAGCAGGAAGACATGATGGCGCTAGACATCCTTGTCAGCGCCGTCCCGCCGAAGATGATCACGATGATCGGGAAGAAGACAACGAAGGAGGCCTGGGAAACGATTGCCCTCATGCGGGTCAAGACTGACCACGTGAAGAAGACGACATCGCAGCAACTCCGTGTGAGTTCAAGGCCGCCACCTTCAAGCATGGAGAGGGGATCGAGGATTTCTCCCTCCGACCGAGCGGCATGGTGGCACGTCTTGCCTCGCTCGAGGAGTCACTGGAGGAGTCAGTGGTCAAGTAGAAGCTCCTACGGAGCGTTCCAAAACGCTTCTAACAAATCATGGTGGCAATCTCGACTTCACTAGACGTGTCAACCCTCCCATTGTAGGATGTGACGAGACGGCTCAGGGCTACCGAAAACGCCTTCGACATGACACGGTGAAGTGGAAGAGTTCATGACGGTCAGCTGTACATCACTCGAGAGGAGTGAGTGTACATCACTCGAGAGGAGTGGGATAAGCAGTGGGGGAGCGGGTTGTCAAGTCGTAAAAGAAGGGTGGCGGCAAAGGCACGCTAAAGAAGAACAAGAAGTGTTCCAGGAAGGACATTCTGCGGGACCAATGAGGAAGTGCGGGCAGAAGGGTCATTGGGCCTGGGAGTGTCGATCGAATTCAGAACAGGAGAAGCCACAACAGAAGTCACACATGGTGGAGGTAGAAAAGGAGGACGTCTTGTTCATGACAAGGGCGACCTTAGTACGGGAGGAGCTTGTCCTAAGTGTCCACCGGAGATAGTGGAGGAACATGTCTTCGCGCATCGCGACAACAACAGCGACTATGATGACACATGGTAACTCGACACGAGCGCGACCAACCACATGACGGGCTCGCACACCGTCTTCTCCGAGCTCGATGAGAACGTCGTCAGGCGATCAAGTTCGGCGACAACTCGATCGTGCACATCCAGGTAAAGGGTATGGTCATCTTCGCCGCCAAGACGGGTGAGCACAAGGCTCACCGACGTCTACTTCATCCCGCGCCTCACCACCAACCTCATCAGCTTCAGCAGGCTGGATGAGGACGCTACACATGGAGGAGTAATGCAAATACGGAACGGGGAGTATTGTCTCCTCACACGAGTACAATGCGACAACAGCAAGTTGTACTCTGTCAAGCTTAATATCATGCGCCCGGTTTTCCTGACCACAGGACGCGATGTTGCGTGCTTGGGCGGGAAGCAACGATGCATCACCTTCCCTACGCAAGCACGACAGCGCGCGGAGGACGTGCTTGACTTAGTTCACGGTGACATCAGCGAGACAATTACCCCAACGACTCCGGGCAGAAAGAAGACATTCCTGTTGCTAGAGGATGATAGGAGCTGCTAGCCTGCTTAATGTGGATCTATCTTCTCGCAAGCAAGGAGCAAGTGGGCGACTTAGATTTAGCGATTCCGAGCTACAGCTGAATTAGAGTCTGACGGGAGTCCCGTCTGAAGCAACTCTGTACCAGTCGCGGGGAGGAGCTCACCTCACTGGACTTCGGAGGCTATTGCATTCGGCACGACGTACAACGTCAGCCCACAACCCCCCTACACGCAACCGGGCAGTGGTCAACATGGTAAGAAGCTTACTGAAGGCTAAGGAGCTACCAGGAATGTTTTGGGGTGAAGCGGTCATGACAGTTGTGTACATCCTAAATCGATTCCCGACACGAAGTCTTGACGGGAAGGAGGCCTTTTGAAGATTGGCACGGGGAGCGACTAGTGGTCCACTATCTGGAAACCTTCGGGTGCGTAGGGTATGTGACAAAGACGCTAATGGTATTAATCGGATATGTTGCAGGCACGAAGGTGTACCGAATGTACAATCCGATGAATCAGCGTGTCTACATCACGCGTGACGTGACGTTCGATGAGGCGATCAAGTGGGATGGGGGCGAAGGAGCAACAAGTGAAGACTTTAGCATGTTCTACGTCTAACTTCATGAGTCTAGCAGCCGTTGGACTATTTGTTCTAAGTGTTGAAATTGTTGTTCCAGGCACTAGAACAGTCCTGCAGGGGTTAGGAAGCCTTGTACGAGGTGTCGAAGTTGCTGGGAAATGGGCTGTAGCAACTGGGAGGAGCGCTAAAGGTATTGGAAGTCCTAAACAGCACTTTTGGTGCTGGACAACACCCAACTAAGACAACACAGAGCGCTAGAGACCCTGGACGTGCTAGTGTCCCTACGAGGGAGCACAAGGTTGAAGACTGGAGTTCTCGCAAAACTTCTAAACGTCCTCCGAGACCCATTCAGTTGGTCACGCTGTCGGCAAACATCGATAACTATGTCGACGCATACAACAAAGGGGATGCGTCTGTCACCTCTCCAGGACACGCTCCATGAAGCCGGGAGGAGGGTGAGCTCATGTTCATCACTGCGGAGGAGCCTACGTCGTTCAAGAAGATCAAGTTCGGTGAGGAGGAAGGGACGTGGGACGGTGAGGTGACGAAGCACAAGGAGCAGTAAGGGGTCAAGGGCAAAGACTATCAACAATGTGGAGGCAGTCATCTTAAATAAGGAGGTTGGAAGGAAGAAGACTGTTGAGATGAGAAGCATTGGGAACCTAGACGTGCACGAGCGTCAAGATCAAGAGGAGAATGTCATGTGATCCTTCCCTAAGAAGAGCTGGTGCGGCCACCCCAGCTGAAACCGAGTAGGATTCGGGGGGTGCACATGCCACTAGAACTGAGTCTGACTTGGGACTCTGAGTTGCTGACGCTGCCTTATCCACAGTAGGAAAAACTGACATTAGATAAGAGTCCAAGTTGTTGTGCGGTGCACCAGGGATCAGATAAGACAATGGGTGCCAGCACATGTCAGAATCCTTAAAGAGAAAAAACCAATCAGGACTTCTGGCCTGATGCGGTTGCTACTGATAGAGATAAGTTTGTCTCGTTTAATAAATATAGGACTCCTGTACCAGGCTTATAAAATAAGCCCCCTGCCTCCGGCAATGTAATCCCATAAGTTGAATAAACAATAGTCCACCAAAAGGATTCGTGCGCCCAGGAATCAAGCCGTAGGAACCTCCTCATCAGCTCGATGTGATCCGGATACCGCCTGTGCAGCCCCAACTCGCCTAATTCTTGTTTGATCAAGATCAAACTCTGTTCAAAAAACAGGGCAGCCTATCCCTTTGTTCTGATCGCGCCCAGATCTGAACTAGATACCCCAGATCATCTCCAAAATGGGTTCTGCACCTAGCAGAACAGATCCCTCTCTGTTCTCTATGTGCAAGACCTCCCAGGGTGCTGCATACCTGCCTGTTGCTGTTCTGGATAGAACAGTACCATCGTGAGGTGTTTAGACTCTGGATTTTCAACATTTTGTTCCACTAAATTAAAAAATACCAAATAAAACTGGTAGATTAATGCACCCATTTGCCTAATTGCTTTTAGGCAGGAAGCCAATATGGAATTTCGGGCGTTCAGAAGCAATCAAAACTGGGAGGTCTGTTTGTTCTGAAGGGATGGCTGGCATTATATAGCCGGGTTACATCCAAATTGACTCCAACTAGAACTCTAATCCTAATCGAAAACTGCAGCAATACTTCTATTCCTAGGACTCTATCTCTAGGACTCCAACTCTATCTTCCAGAGTTACAAGCCAACTCAAACCAGGACTCCTCCCAGGCGTGTCCCTGGGCTTCTTTCTACAACCAGAACCAGGCCCGCAGCCCACGTGTCTGGCCTAATTCGCTAAGCTCAGGATCATCGATTAATCTGCCCCTAATCCTAATGCTTACGCTTGTCTCATCCTTGGCTTGTTCTGTCATGACCTCGTCACGCACCATGTCTCCAAACACCATGTCCTCATCCTAGCGACATCCAGTCACATCATCGCAAGCCTTGTCCGCATGTGTGTTGCCAAGTCCTTGTTGTTTAGAGTCGTCATGACCTCATTCTCGCTCCCCCGTATGCCAAACCTCCCTTATGCCAAGCCTGCTACGCAAGTTCAAGTCGTCATGGAAGAACGCTTTTGAATCCTGTTGCATCGCCCCAGATCCTTCAAATTTAAGGTGCCGCCAAGCCTTATAGCATCCACCGTCGCGTACTCGCTATCTGGCATCCTCGTGTGCCTCCTATTGCGCTTGTGTCGCCTGCCAGCACGCGCGCGCTGCTCTGGCCGCCCCACAGCCGCCTGCTGCTCCACGGATTCCTTGTTGGACGACGACACCACATCCACACGCTGTAGCAAACGTGTGATGTTGAGTCAGATCGAATAGTATCCGCTGGAGGTGTGTCGTACCTGAGCGAGAAGGCCACGCTCCATATCTTCATCATCCTGCCGTGGATGTTGACATTGTAGCCCTCCTCATCCAGCTTGTCGATGCTAATGATGTTCTTGTTGACCGACGAACAAGGTACACACCAGTGAGCTTCTGAAGCTCCCCCATCTTGCTAGCATATGTAACTGCATACGTAACTGTGCATCGCCCCTCATCCCGACGACTGAGTTGTCACCAAGGCTCATTGTGCCAACGACTTAGTTGTCGAACTCGGGCAAGATGGCACATGACCCTGTCATGTGATTGGCCGCGCACATGTCAAAGTCCCACAGTGCATCGTCGATGTTGTCATTATTCTCGAGATGTGCGAAAACCATGCAACCGTGCTTCCACCTGCTCCACTAGTGGTGGTCTCACCTTATACTCCATTGTTGTAAAAGTCCCAACAGGACACGCAGCACACGGCTACCATCAACTAGGTGTCCTCCTCAGCCATCGTCATGTGTGCCTCTGCTTGATTAAGCTTGGAGACACTCCCTAGCCAAATGACCATACTTCGTGCCAGTGTTTAAAAAAGCGGAAGCAAAAATTAAGCAGAAGAGCTCCGACTAGCGCCTAGGCCGCCCAGGCGTTTCGCAAAAAACAGAGCTAAATTTATATAATATATTACATATATGTATATTTTAAATTATGAAAATATTAAATCAATGAGATGTTGTTTACATACCAGCAGCAGAAGACTCATGGAATAAGTCTTGTGTACTTTGGCATCTTTGCATGGTCTTTGTGGTCTTGTGTACCTTAACATCTTTGCATGGTCTTTGTGGCCTTAATTAGGACAGTATCTTAAAGACGCTAGAACAGCATATTAAGGACACTAGGACAGCATCTTAAGGACAGCTAAGACAACACCTTAAAGACAGCATCTTAGACTAGCATCTTGGCATATGCTTGGCTGCCATGGCAGCTATAAATATGTAACCCCAATCCCTAGGTTGGGCATGGCTTTGTGTGAGAAATAAACCAGAAAAATGTTCCAACTCCTAGTGTCATCCTATCTTTCAATAAGAGTAAGAATTTACTACTAACACTTGGTATTAGAGCTGTTCTATCCTACAACTTAAACATCTCATGCTCCTCTCCTTCTCGTGCCTCTCTCTGTCTACAACCGGTAGTAGGAACACCGGTTGTTCCAGCACATCCCTCCTCTCCTGCACAGACGAGCAACAGCTTGTCTGAGGTAGCCTATTTCCCACACAACAGTCCCACACTATTGCGCCATGTCCGAAGGACAGTCTCAACGTTTGGTCGCTTCGAGCGCGCGGCAGGCCAAGGTCGCCACGGCAGAGGAGCGCGAGCGAGCGGCGCCAGAGACTACAGCGGTGGTGGAACTGGCAACAGCGAGGGCGGAAGTGGAAGCAACAGCGGCGATGCAACACGTGCGACGGCAGCGGAGCTGGAGGCTCTGCGCAGCAGTAGCTCCAGCGGCTCTATGTCTGTCGACAGCGGTGCCGACGATAAGCTCAGGCTGGCGAGGGAGGCAGCGCGAGTACAGGAAGCGCAGCGAGGAGTCACGCACCCCCATGGGCGCGACGGCGGCAGCCCAGACGGGCACGGAGGCGCCGGCGGTGCTGCCGGCGGCGGCGACGGCGACTGGGTCGATGGAGAACGCGGTCATTACATGCGACGTGGCTCTCCTTCCCCGGACAGGTACCATGGACACCACAAGGTCCAGGCCAATGTCAGGGACGTCGATCCTGGCGATGGGTGGCCTACCCTCACCAAGACCAACTACGTCAAGCGGGCCGCGGTGATGAGGGTAGGGCTCCAGGTGCGGCACATGTGGGAACCATTTTGGTACAGCGACGTCGACTACTATGAGGATCGACGGGCGCTGGATGCCCTCATTGCTACAGTCCCGCCCATGATGCAGTTCTCGCTTTCCAAGAAGCGAACTGCTAAGGAGGCTTGGGACGACATCGCTGCGGCACGCATCGACAGCAATCGCGCTCACAAGACCACACTGTAGGCGCTTCGCAAGGAGTGGGAGAACCTAACCTTCAAGCCAGGTGAGGACGTTGATGACTTTGCTCTTCGTCTCAACACTCTGTTGCAGAAGTTGGTGCAGTTCGGCAACGACACCTACAACGAGGAGAGAGTCATCGAGAAGCTCTTTCGTTGTATCCCCGAGAAGTACAAGCAGATCACTCGCTCGATTGAGTCCATGTTGGACCTCTCCACGATGTCGATGGAAGAGGCGATAGGTCGCCTCAAGGTCGTTGATGGCAACGAACCACAGCCTCTCTCGGGACCTATCACCATTGGCGGGAAGCTTCACCTCACTCGGGAGCAGTGGGAGGCTGGTTAGGGTGACGGGAAGAAGGGGGAATCCTCTTCCTCGACGGGCGGCCGCAAGCGTGGCAAGTCGCGCAAGGGGCACGGAGATGCCTAGGCCGGGGCATAAGGACGTGCTAAGGCTGGAGCCCGCGGAGGCGCCCAGGGCGGTGCCACCGGCAACCCGAAGTAAGACGACACTTGCTGCAACTGTGGCAAGCTTGGTCACTGAGTCGTGGAGTGTCGATAGCCACGACGTGGCCAGGCTGACGTCGCACAGGCGGAGGAGGAGGCCCACGTTGCACAGGTGGAGGAGGAGCCAGCTCTGCTCCTGGCAGAGGGAAGCATCAAGCCACCTCTAGTGGCATCGACCGCAGCGGCTCTCCTCCATCTTGATGAGCCAACAGCACACGCCTTCCTCGATGACAGCTCTAGCAACGACAAGACTGACGGGTGGTGCCTCAACACCGGCGCCACCCATCACATGACCGGTCGACGGGAGTTCTTTGCTGAGTTTGACCCCAATGTCTAAGGCTCCGTCAAGTTTGGTGACGCCTCCGGCATGGAGATCAAGGGCGTCGGCTCCGTCATCCTCACCGCCGAGTCTGGTGAGCACAGGCTGCTCGTCGGAGTCTACTACATTCCCGCGTTGAGAAACTCTATCGTCATCCTGGGACAGCTGGATGAGAACGGTTCGCGCGTGGAGATTAAGGACGGAGTCATGAGGATTTGGGATCATCGTCGTCGCCTTCTTGCCAAGATAAACAGAGGCACCAATCGACTCTACATCCTTAACGTGCAGGTAGCACAACCTGTCTGCCTTGCTACTCGTCGAGACGACGAGGCATGGCAGTGGCACGAGCGCTTCGGGCACCTTCACTTCGAGGCCCTGAAGCAGCTCAGTGCCAAGGAGATGGTATAGGACATGTCGTGCCTTGACCACGTGAAGCAGTTCTACGATGTCTGCGTGTTGATGAAGTAGAGGCGGCTTCCCATTCCCCAACAGTCGAGCTTTCGAGCCAAGGAGAGGCTCAAGCTCGTGCACAGGGACGGGGACATGGACTTGTGTGGCCCAGTGACACCGGCTACACCAGGAGGACGACGCTACTTCCTGCTACTCGTCGACGACCTCTCCTGCTACGTGTGGTGATGGTCCTTGGCAGCAAGGGAGAGGCTGCGAACGCCATCAGGCGTGCGCATGCCACTGCAGAGGCGGAGTGCGGCCGCAAGCTGCGTGTGCTGTGCACCGACAACGACGGTGAATTCACAGCGGCTGAATTCGCGTCGTACTGCACGGATGAGAGTGTTCAGTGCCACTACTCCGCGTCGTACAGCCCGCACAAAACGGCGTCGTCGACGGCGCAACTAGACGGTTGTGGGGATGACTTGGGTCCTCCTCAAGCAAGGGGAATGTCGGTTGTCTTCTGGGGATAGGCGGTGGCGACGGTTGTCTACATCATCAACCGCTCGCCCACCAAAGCTCTCCATGGCAGGACATCGTACAAGGTTTGGTATGGGAGCAAGACGGCGGTCTCTCACCTACGGGTCTTCGGCTGCCTCGAGTTCGCCAAGGAGCTTGACTACATCGGCAAGCTTGATGACAGGAGCACTTCGGGGTGTTCGTCGGCCACGCGGAGGGCTCAAAGGCTTACCGCAATCTTGACCCAAAGACACAGCGCGTGCGCACGACGTGCGATGTGGTGTTCAATGAAGGGCGAGGATGGGCATGGGACAAGGCGATGAACGACGACTCGACTCCGACGAACGACGACTTCATCGTCGAGTACGTCTACTTCAAGGGAGTTGGGGGAGTAGGCAGCTCTTCTCCATCGAGTGTGTCTACCCCAGCCCCCGAGTGTCCACCTCCACCTCAGTCGGCGACCCCACGCACTCTAGCACCGACGGCCACCCCTCCGGGCACGTCCACTCCATCACCAGCTCGTGTCAAGCACGACCCGGTGAGTTCACTACTCCGCTCTCCCACGACGAGGAGCGCCTCGATGCGTGCCACGACAGCGAGCAATTGCGGTATCGTAGGATGGACAATATTCTCAGCGACCAGCCGGTGCCAGGACTGGTCCCTCACGATCTGGAGGATCTCGACCTGGAGGCGTAGTTGCATCTTGCGTGCGACAACAGCGAGCCTGGTCTTTCGCGGAGGCCGAGAAACACGCGGCATGGCGTGCCACGATGCAGTCGAAGATGGACGCGATTGAGACGAACCGCACTTGAGAGCTTGTTGACCTCCCTCGTGGTCGTCATGCGATCATCCTTAAGTGGGTGTTCAAGCTGAAGAGGGATGAAGTCGGCGCCATCGTCAAGCACAAGGCTTGCTTGGTGGCACGCGGTTTTGTGCAACAGGAGGGGGTCAACTTCGACGATGCCTTCGCTTGCGCTGGCTGCCCAAGAAGGCTGGCATGTCGAGCACATGGACGTCAAGTCGGCATTCCTTAACGACAACTTGAAAGAGGTCTACGTATAGCAGCCGTCGGGATTTGCAATCCCTGGCAAGGAGGGCAAGGTGTTGCGCCTGCGCAAAGCCGTCTATGGCTTGCGGCAGGCACCAAGGGCATGGAATGACAAGTTGGACTCCACGCTCAAGGGGACGGGTTTTGGGCAATGCCCGCGTGAGGCGGCCATCTACCGGCGGGGCAATGGAGGAAACACCCTACCAGTGGGTGTCTACGTCGACGACGTGGTGATCAATGGCACCAAGGATGTGGAGGTGGCAGCATTCAAGGAAGCGATGAAAGCCACCTTCCAAATGAGTGACTTGGGATCTCTCTCCTTCTACCTCGGATTGAGGTGCACCAGGCCGACTCCGGAATCACGCTTCGACAGACCGCCTACGCCAAGTGCATTGTTGAGCTAGCTGGGCTCACAGACTGCAACCCAGCTTTTACTCTGATGGAGGAGAGGTTGAAGCTGAGTCGCGACAGCACGACTGAGGAGGTGGACGCTATGCAGTACCGACGTCTTGTGGGGAGCCTTCGCTACCTCGCCCACACACGGCCGAACTTAGCATTCTCCGTCGGTTACGTTAGTCGGTTCTTGCAGCGACCGACGACGGAGCACCAACAGGCCGTGAAGAGGATCATCCGCTATGTTGCGAGGACTCTCGACCACGGCCTCTAGTACCCGAGATGCCCTGGGGAGGCACACCTTGTCGGGTACAGCGACAGCGACCACACTAGCGACATTGACACCAGCAAGAGCACAAATGGGATTCTCTTCTTCTTCGGCAAGTGCCTTGTTAGATGGCAATCGGTCAAGCAGCAGGTGGTGGCCATATCCAGCTACGAGGCCGAGTACATAGCGGCCTCCACCGCTTCGACTCAGACGCTCTAACTTGTTCGACTGCTTGGTGATCTCGGAGAGACATCGGAGCGATGGAACTCAGGGTGGACAACGTGTTCGCTCTGGCCCTGGCAAAGAACCCCGTTTTTCATGAACGGAGCAAGCATATTTGGGTGAGGTACCACTTCATCTGAGGTTGCTTGGAGGAAGAGAGCATCAAGGCTAGCTACATCAACATCAAGGACCAGCTTGCGAACCTGTTCACCAAGCCCCTTGGGAGGCTCAAGTTCCTTGAGCTTTGCTCTAGGATCGAGATGGTCCAACTCTCCCACAAGAAGGCGCACAGGACTTAGGGGGAGACTGATGTAATATGTCTTGTGTACTTTAGCATCTTTGCATGGTCTTTGTGGTCTTGTGTACCTTAGCATCTTTACATGGTCTTTGTGACCCCAATTAGGACAGCATCTTAAGAACACTAGGACAGCATATTAAAGACACTAGGAAGGCATCTTAAGGACAGCTAGGGCAGCACTTTAAGGACAACATATTAGACTAGCATCTAAGCATATTAGACTAGCATCTTGGCATATGCTTGGCTGACATGGCAGCTATAAATATGTAACCCCAACCACTAGGTTGGGCATAGCATTGTGTGAGAAATAAACCAGATAATTGTCCCAACTCCTAGTGTCATCCTCTCTTTCAATGAGAGTAAGAATTCGGCTACTAACAAAGACAACCTATTATACATTCCAGATTTGCATCAAGGACCACAAAGAAGATGTACAATAAAGCAGGATCCCGACTTGCCATAGCAACTACAGCTTATAGCTAATACAGCAGTACAACTAATAGAGCAACTAATTTGAGACATGTGCAACTCAGGGCAAAACTGTAGAATAGTACTTACGACTGGGATTGGAGAGCCGAAGGAAGGGGACGAGTCGGTCGCGCGCCGGCGGGTCGGGCGAGCGCTGGTGGCGTGCGGGTCGAGCAAGTGCCGAGCGCGTGCCTCCTGCGGCTTGAGTGTCGGGGACACGGGAATATGCGGCGGCCAGGGAGCAGGGATAGAAAAATAGGGTTTCATTTATTTGGGCTAGAAGTAAAAAAACGGCCCACCACCCCAATTGAGCGGCGCCCAGTGCCTATTCCCATTGCTCACGAGAAAGTGATGCGGTGGGGGCACACCCAGCGCCTAGGCGGCGCTTAAGCGGATGCCCAGGCCGCTTTTTAAAACCCTTCTTCCTGCATCTACAACACTGGTCCCAAGCGAGCTTCTTGTCACCATCGCCGACGAGCCCCATCGTGGGCGCATCTGACGGACACCCATCTTTGACGAACTAGCAAACTCCTCTTTCTGTTACAACAACCAAACCTTTTGTCTCAAGCAAGTTGAGGTCGGCTAGAAATAAAATCCAATATTTTTTAAGAAAAGTAATAGAAAATAAGATGAGAGTAACAAAATACAAATAAAATAAGATTCTGAATTTTATTTATTTGGAAATGAAATAGTAAGAAAGAAGATGAGTAACAAGATACGAATAAACTAAGATTCTTGCGTGTGAATTGCTAATTTTCATGCAGTCTTATCATGAGGAGTCCATACAGCATTGCAGGTCTAAACACCGTCGTATAGAATTTTCCTTTCAGTTCTTGTAGGACCTTATCATATAAGATTTCAGATGCTTGCCGCCACTTCATCCACCCGATCTTGACCCTATGGCACACATCTTCGTCAATATCATCATTGCTTTATAACATTGATCCTAAATATCGAAATGTGTCCCTCCTAGATACTACTTGTCATTGTAGACTAATATTTCTCTCGTTGCACCCGACATCACTAAAGTCGCACCTCATATACTCGATCTACCTCCATAGCTCCAATTTTTTAAACCCCTTGGACTCTAAGGTTTGCCTCCATAGCTTCAATTTTTTATCAACGACATCCCTAGTTTCATCTACCAACACTACATCATCAGCAAAGAGCATACACCAAGAGATATCCTCTTGTATATCTTTCGACACCTCATCCATCACTAAGAAAAAGATGTATGGGCTTAAGGTTGATCTTTGGTATAGCCCTACTATGATAGAAAAATATCGGTCTCACTATCATTTGTGTGCACACTTGTCACCACATTATCATACATATCCTTGATAAGGTTAATAACGTACTTTGTTGGGACTTTGTGTTTCTCTAGAGCTCACCACATGACCGCCATTAGTACCTTATCATATGTCTTGTCCATGTCAATGAACACCATATGCAGGTCCTTCTTTTGCTCCATATATCTCTCCATAAGTTGACGAAGTAGGAAAATCAACTCCATAGTGAACCTCCCACGCATAAAACCAAATTGATTTTTAGTGACATTGGTCACACTCCTCAAGCGGTGTTTAAACACTCTCTCCCAAGCAGTGTTCAACAACTCTCACCCAGAGCTTCATAGTGGGGACATCATAGGGGTCGAGGGACTTTCCTCCTTTCATCCTTTTTTAAGACCCCTCTAACCTCAAACTCTTGTATCCTCCGCACAAATCGCATGTTGTCATCAAATGAGTCATCAAACTCGAACCTAATGCTCTCATTCCCGTCATTGCCATATGTTCTTAATCTCTTCATCCTTCAATAGAATTCGATCAGCCTCATCCTTAATGCATTTGACATGATTGAAATCTCTCACCTTCCTCTTGCGAAGTTTCGCCATCTTGTATATGTTATTTTCGCCTTCCTTTGTCCCTAGTCTGTCACATAGTGCATCATAGGTCTGCCCCCTTGCTTTACTCACAACATGCCTTGCATTTTTCTTAGCCTATTTATACTTCGCCATGTTGCTTGTGCTTCTCTCACGATGCCAACTCTTGTAAGACTCATTCTTAACGTCTTTTTTACATCCTCATTCCACCACAAAGTGTCTTTATCTACAAGTTTCTTACCTTTTGTCTACTCAAACACCTCCCTAGCTACCTTCCTAATGTAAATTCGCCTATGTTGTAACAACCCCGGATAAAGGAGGGTTGAGATAGGTTTGGCGAGCCAACAACCATACCTAGCCATTCTTATGGAAATGAAAACTCCTCCTTCTGTTGAACCTCGAAATTCTTTCGAATGAGCAACAACTTATCATGAAACGCTTCGGAGATCTCGGCTTTGACGGACTTCAGAAGCTTAGTCTTGGTGGGATGGTTCATGGTCTACCACTGCATAGATCATGTTGATCAACTGTGCGACGCATGCCTGGTCGGCAAGCAACGTCGAGTGTCGTTCCTCCGCAGGCCAAGTATGTCAGGCGTCGAGTGTCGTTCCCTTCGCAGGCCAAGTATTGGGTGATGGGTCGACTCGATCTTGTACATGGTGATCTCCGCGGTCCTGTCAACCCGGCGACACACGGCAGACGCAACTACTTCCTCCTCATGGATGATGCCAGCTAATGCATGTGGCTGGTGTTGCTGTCAGGCAAGGACAAGGCGGTCGGTGCTACAAAGAACTTTCAGGCTGGCATCGAGATGGAGACGGGGCACAAGCTACACACTCTATGTAATGATTGGGGTGGTCAATTCACCTCGGTCACCTACGGCGAGTACTGCGCAGCAAAGGGTGTTCAATGGCAGTTCACGGTGCCATATTCTCCCCAACAGAATGGCGTCGTGGAGCACAGGAACCAGACTGTGATGGCTACAACGCGATGTCTCCTCAAGGCAAGAGGGATGCCAAGCACGTTTTGGTCTGCTACCTACAGCCTGAACAAGGCCCACCGCCCACGTGCCTGGCCCAATTCGCTAAGCCTAGGATCATCCAACAGCCGATTGTTAATTTTAAGTATTCTTAGTAACAATCCAGACATAAAACAAAATCTTTTACGGAAGCAAGGATAACTAGAAATGTTTTTGCACAGCACAAACCATATGATAATGCAGTTAAAATATTCCACATGATGGATAATACCAAAAAAAATCAGTGGAACCGACCTGTCATGAATTTCAGCGTAGTTCTGCAGAGGACGCTTGTGGATCAATGGCAGCATTGGGGCTGGCTCGGAATTGTTTCCGATTAGCTCTATCTTCATTGGCTTCCCATCAAGTAGAACACCATCGTATCTCTTGATAGCATCCAATGCATCCACTTTCCTTGCAAAGACAACTTCTGCAGTTCCCTAGCCAAAAAAAAAAAGTCGAAGAAAGTCTAATATGAGCAAATGCTAATGATAGCAAAAGCAGGGTCACAAGATCATAGTTAAAAAGGTACCTTGGATCTACCATCCTGGTCATAGTTAACCGAATAATGCTTGAGCAGACCAACCTCCGAGAAGAGTTCCTGATGAGACAGAACAACATAACGCATCAGCTGCCATCACATGAATAGAGGTTATGTTTCCCTGGAAAAGAGACTAAAACTTTGGTACTGTTCCTCTGAGATGCAAACTTGAAGCATAAACTTTTATCACAAGATAACAATCATATTTGCAACAGTTCACAAAACATGACACTTTGGAAGTCCATTTACGAGGAACCTGGCTGTGATATTTTTGCGTCCTTAATTTAAGTATTTATCATGCTACACATAGTACTGATCAACTATCAGAAATATCTTTTACATTTCTTAAAAAAATTAAAATGTACCATTCAAAAGGAAAGACAATATATCAACACTGAATGTTTGGTCAAAAGCTATTGAATTTCTTTGCATGTACCAACAATAGAATGAGCATTGCAACTGTACGGCCTACAACCCAGAACATTCTTTCAAAAGAAGGAAAGGAATCACACAGTAGTACAATACCAACTATCACAAAGGAACAAAAAGAATTTACCGAAATATTCATTCCATCATGTAAAGTCTATGTATTTAAAAAAGCAATGGCTTAAATTTTGGGCAACAAATAGGATGGCAAGAACCTTGACATGGAAGTATAGGATCAATGGCTCCATTTAACCATAAAATTATCAATTATATTCTTTCAAAAGAAGGAATCATATATTCCAAAAAATGGTATAAAGAAAGTATTACACCCATAGTTCCATTGGAAATATAAGCCTTATGGTTATGTTCATTAAAGAAGCTAACGCTTCAAGTCCAAGCTCATAAAAGAAATCATGTGTTGACAATAATCAGAACACGTAGAAGAATGGATCCATAGATCCATTTCACAACAAAATTCATGTCTATTCTTGAAAGAGGATCTGAGCAGTGTCGTTAAAAGGATTTGCATCAGAAGAGGAAAGCCGGATTAAAAGAAAAGAAAAACTCTGAATCAATATTTACACTTGACTGAACTGCTTTCTGTGGGCCTTCACGTTAATTAGAGCACATGAGTAACTTAAGAAAGACATATTCAGTTTTTATATATATACAACACTAACCAAATGATCTACAAATCTACAAACAGCTATGTTCCATTTGTTCAACTCCACTTTCGAATTCCCATTAAAAAGTACAAATTTTGACAATGAGTAGGCTCATATCAATCTCCAGGGGCCAGTCCAAAATGAAGAAAACAACAAAGTTTGTGTCAGATTCCGGTCATTTTCAGTTTTAAATCTTCAAAAACAGAGACCAACCCATAATAAGAGGCTTCCAACTACTAGAAACTAGTAAATTGTAACCATCGATTGATACCACAACTTAGATATAAAATAACGGCTAAAAATAGATGATTAAAAATAATTATGGTGAACTTAGACAGCTAGATTCATTCACTGGGAAGAACAACGTCTGTAACTCTAATTATGATAACAAACTTGGGAGGGCTCTGTCCTTCAAATAGCACATACGACTTAAAGCACTAGTACTAGCATATCGTTTTACTGAACTGCCAAGCAACGAGAAAAAGAATGGCACCTGCACGTCCTCGATGGTGACGCCCGGGTCGAGGTTGGAGATGTACAGCTTCGTCCCCGTCTCGAGCGACCTCGCGAAGGCTGGCGCGGCAGCGGCAACGGCGGCGACGTGGTCGGCGTAGATACCGTAAGGCGAGTCGGCGGCGCGGGCCTGGACGGGACAGGCCGGCGGCGGCGGCGTTAGGGTTTTCTCAGAGGGAAGGGCCCGGAGCGCGGGATCAATGAGGGTGCTCGCATCGTACCTTGGGGGCGGGCAGCGGGTAGGGTGCGGCGCGGGCGGCCTGCGGAGCGCGGCGGGCGGGCCCCGACGAAGAGGCGGGGTTGGCCTTGGGCCGGGACTTGGACTGCTTGATGAGGTCATCCAGTGCCATATCCAGGCCGCTCGACATGGTCCCCGGCAGCTGGAGGCGAACTGGAGCTACGGCGGCGGCGGCGGCGGCCGATGTATGCAACCGTGGGGGTGAGTGCGGCTGGAGGCCTGGAGCGCCCTTTCTCGTTCTAGAGTGAAACAGAAAACAGGTATTTCGTATGACACCTCAAAACTACAGAACGTTAATTTCATAAAACCCTACATGTTTTATATACTTTTGAAATTTAGAAGGTTTTATACTCTGGATTAGATCTAATAAATATAGATTATTTATTTTATGAGCCATTCTAATAAAATAGGATGATTGGATTTTTTATTTAGCCTACCCAACATGTTTGGGACAAATGTTTTATTGTTGTTGTATTCTATGAAACATTCTACTCATTTATTATGAGATTTTCATATTTAATATCTCTATTAATTTATTATGATATTTTTTACATTGCATTGTTAAATAAGACGGACATCATATTTGTCATTATTGAATACAAGCCAATTTTTACACGTAGTGTTACGCCAATTTTTTTCTACTCATGCAGTTGTCTTCGCTCCAATTGACACTACAAGAATTCCGCACTGTTACAACAATTGTACTCCAACAAATACTAAATCGTTACAGTAAGCTTGGTCACCATGATTCACTATTTCGTGACATTAGGATCTATCGCCAGAGAATATGATCGTTGCATTAGGATCTGTTGCCACGATTCACAATTCGTGGCATTAGGATTTATCGCCACAGAACACAGTCGTTACATTAGAATATGTTGCTACGATTCATCAGTTCGTGGTGTTAGAATCTATCGTCACGGAACACAGTCGTTGCATTAGGATTAGTTGTCACGATTCACCAGTTCGTGGCGTTAGAATCTGTCGCCACGGAACACAGTCGCTGCATTAGAATCTGTTGTCACGATTCACACGTTTGTGGCGTTAGGATCTATCGCCACGGAACACAGTCGTTGCATTAGGATCCGTTGCCACAATTCACCAGTTCGTGGCATTAGGATCTATCACCACGGAACACAGTCGTTGCATTAGGATCTGTTACCACGATTCACCAATTCGTGGCGTTATGATCTATCGCCACGGAATATGGTCGTTGCATTAGGATCTGGTGAACACGATTCATCAGTTCATGGCGTTAGGATCTATCGCCATGGAACACCAACGTTATATTAGGATCTGTTGCAACGATTCACCAGTTTGTGACGTTAAAATCTATCGCCACGGAACACAATCGTTACATTAGGATCTGTTGCCACGATTCACCAGTTCGTAGCGTTAGGATCTATCGTCATATAACACAGACGTTGCATTAGGATCTATTGCCATGATTCACCAGTTCGTGGCGTTAGGATCTATCGCCACAGAACACGATCGTTGTATTAGGATTTGTTGTCACGATTTACCAATTTGTGGTGTTAGGATCTATCGCCACGGAACATAGTCGTTATATTAGGATATGTTGCAACGATTCACCAGTTCGTGACGTTAGGATCTATCGCCACGAAACGCAATCATTGCATTAGGATTTGTTGCCACGGTTCACCAGTTCGTCGCGTTAGGATCTATCATCACGGAATACAGTCGTTGCATTAGGATCTGTTGCCACGATTCACCAGTTCGTGGCGTTAGACCACAGAACACAGTCGTTGTATTATGATCTGTTGCTACGATTCACTCGTTCGTGGCGTCAGGATCTATTGCCACGGAAGTTTGCATTAGGATCTGTTGCCAGGATTCACCAGTTTGTGGCGTTAGGATCTATCGCCACGTAACATAATCGTTGCTTTAGGAACTGTCGCCACTATTCACCATTTCGTGGCGTTAAGATCTATCGCCACTGTCGATGTTTGGAATCGGCAGATCTCCCGACACGACCTTTGGTAGGTCGACGAGTTGTAGTTCGGTAATGGGCACGTAGAGATTCAAGAAGGTGAAAGACACGTGTACACAGGACGTGGTTCGGGCCGCCTGAGCGTAATACCCTACTCCACGGGGTGTGTTGGTGATGTATTAAACTTGTGAGTCTAGAAGAAGCTCCAAAAGAAGAAGCTCGTCTAGCTCAGGGTATTTAGCAGTGGTCTGGAACCGTCCCTTGTGTATCGTCGACCAGTCCTTTTATAGTACAAGGACTGGTTGTTACAACGTTAGCCTAGCCCGACAGGTGGCCCCAGTGGTTACACATGCTTGATACACAATAAATGGAGTTAATTATCCTTAATAGCCTGGTAACGGGCCTTAACAGTGCTGTTATCAGTATTAAGGACCATCCGATCGTGTGTCATTAATATGGCATTAATGACACCTAATCGGGTCTTGAAGTTTTGGATTGATCCTTGAAGGTCCGGAGCCGTTGGGGGGGGGGGGGGGGGGGGGTCCACCGGCCTGATAGTTGAAGTTGAAGGTCCGGCGGTTGCCACGTGGCAGCTCCGGATCTCACCGTCGTGGACGGGTAGGTCCGGTGTTGTTGGACACGTGTCAGTACCGGAGCTTCCCTCTGTCTGGGGTTAGGTCCGGGGGTGCCATATTGGTATTCTGATCGGAGCTTCCTAGGTGTGGGTGATAGCTCCGGTCTTGTGATACACGTGGCGGCCTCGGGACTAACCATGTCGGGGAAGTAGGTCCGGCTACGCCTGACATGTGGGGCCTTCGGAGGTCTTCAAATCTGGTAGATGGAGTTTCCTTGTAATCTTTGCAATCCCAAGGGGTATCCGGTACGGAGAGTACCGACTGTGGCCCCCTGGACTCACCTCCAGGAGAGTCGTTTTGTATGAAGTCATTTCGCTAGAGGTGGGTCCATTCTTCAGTTTCTGAACCGTGTCTTCAAGGGTCTTTGGTTATGCCGTTGGCGGTAGTTCACAGTTAAACTTTCGTCGCGTGGCGTATCTTGAAGGCGACAGGTGAGATCCTAGCATGCGGATCTCACACAATTGAAGGTCGTCGGTTCCCGATACGAAAATCGTATCGATTCCGCGTGCCCTGTCAGGCCGCCGACTTCGGGTTTCCCGCCCTTCATGATGACAACCATTCACCTGGGGTAAGAACCTCGGCTTGATCGTCGGGGTGGCCCCGGGCCCCCTTGTCATTAGCGGGGTGAAAATTTTGACTGGTATCGTCGGCTCCCCTGCGGTTTCCATCCAGGTGTTGCGGGGGCTTACTTAAGAAGGAAAGCGCGCACCGTTTGGGGTTCTTTACGCCTTTCAATCAATCTTGTGCTCAAACCTTCCAAACTTTTGCTTGCCTTTCCTCTCCTGCCTCGCTGTGCCGCAATGGAGTTGGGTCTCCATCAGAGCCGACTGGAGACCAATGACGATTTGAAGAAGGTTAGGGCCCTTATGGGATGGTCCCCTGACTTCTTCAACCACCTGGTCCACGCCGGCAAGCTTCCGTTCGAGAAGGAACACGCCGGCGATATGGTGTACTTCTCCGCGTACGCCATGGTGGGACTGATCCCACCTTTCTCCTCCTTCTTCTTGATGCTGCTAGACTTCTATGGTCTGCAGCTTTACCACCTTGGCCTCCACTCCATTCTGGTGGTGTCCATATTTGTCCACTTCTGCGAGATGTGGGTGGACATTCCCCCCTGCATTGAGCTCTTCCGCACCTTCTTCACTGTCCAAACCATAGGTCAGAGTGACGACTACATTGGCTTCTACTATTTTATGAAGCGCAAGAAGTGCCCGTACAATTGCTTGCGGTCGTTCCCTTCTAGGAAATGGGACGACTGGAAGAAGGATTGGATTGTAATCAGGGTGGAGGAGCATGAGAAGCTGGAGCTGCCGGAAGGCCTCCGCAACATCGACACTACAGTTTGGAGTGAAGCTCCGGTGCTGTCGGATGCCTTCGATCCTCCTCTGACCAGGATCCGCCTGTGTGTGGAAGGAGGGGTGACTCCCCAGGCAGTGTTTTGCAACTTCCTGACCAACAGGTGGGCTCCGTTGAAGAGGAGGGAGAAGTTGGCTTGGGCCCTCAACAGTATGCTGGACGACGACCGGGTCGTGACCGGTTTGAAGTCCAACATGGAGGGTGCAACTTTGGAGTTCCACCTCAAGAAATTTTAGCACGGCATCGACGTCGAGGGCAACAATTTGGCTCTGTCGCCAGCTTTCCTCCCACTGAACATGGAGGTAGCATTCAGTAGGGAGCTCCGGCAGACGATGCCGGTGCTTGACAACCTTGGTGTCGTTGAGAGGCGCTCGACCACCGGGTTGGCGATCTCCGAAGCTCCAGAAGGTGGCTTCGTTCCCATCCCTAAACCAAGAACTGAAGTCGTCGGCAAGGGCAAGGAACTGGCCGAGCCCTCAAGCCGTAAGAGGAAACATGTCGACAGAAGGGCCAGGCATACTTCTTCTGCGGCGTCTCCTTCTCCCCGGAGGGGGAGGTCTACGACGGCGGCGTCTACTCCAGTAGCAGTTTCTTCTCGGGGTGCTAGATCCGTCCAGGTGACTCCGGTTCCAGGGCCAGCTGAGGGCTCTGGGTCCGGAGGTCCTTCCTGGTCGAGGGGGGCCTCGACCAGAGCAACGCCGACAGCAGCAGCAAGCTCCGGGGGGCCCTCCGGGACTACCACACCAGTGTCGGCTGGGGCCAGTCCGGAGCATCCGGAGAAGAGGTTCTACGGGAGCTGGTGCGGAAGCCTTCCGAGGTAATTTTTGATTTTTTACCTCAGTCAATTGTTTTATTGTTGACTGTATTTTGAGTCTCTTCGTCCTTCACCCACCGCATGCCCAAGAAAAGGGCTGAAGCTCCGGTTCCTACAGCAGCGGTTGAGGTTGTGCAGGCTGAAGCTCTGGTTTCGATTCCAGTGCCGCCCCAAGAGGTGACTGAGGCTGCGGCAGCCCCGGCGCCGGCTGTCGTGGTTTTGGACGACTCATCCCCAGAAGCTCTTGTGGTAGCGCCGGACCATGGGACTGAATATATGCCAGCAGCGCCAGCGTCGGAGGTTGAAGCTCCGGGCTTAGATGTTGTGATGTTGGACGCTCCGGCCGCGGAGCCGGAGGAAGCTGCGATTCCGGCCCTAGAGCCGGATGTTGTTGAAGCCCCGACAGTCGAGCCGGTGGCTGATGAAGTCCCGGCGGTAGAGCCGGGTGTTGATGAAGCTCCGGCACTTGAGCCGGTCGTCGAGGAAGCTCCGGCGGCAGAGCCGGTTGCTGTAGAAGTTTCAGCTATGGAGCCGGCTGTTGAGGAAGTTCCAGCGTCCGAGTCAGTTGCTGCGGAGGCGTGGGCACCTGAGCTTATGGCGGTCGAAGCACCAGTGCCAGAGCCCATGATGGCTGAAGCGCTAGCACCTGAGCCAGAGGCGGAGGAAGCGCCTGCACCGGAGCTAGAAGTGGTTTGTGCTCCGACCAAACCTTCAACACCCGCTCCGGAAGCGGTGATCCCGGATGTGCCCTCTGTTGAGCCAGGGTGCCGTGAAGAAGCTCCTGGCCCCCCGCCGGAGGGGCCAGTTGTTGATGACCTGGTGGCTGGGCCTTCGGAACCAATTCCGGAGGTCGGAACTTCTGCTGCAAGCACCTCCTCGGCGGCGGCCGAGGCTATCCCGGAGGACGGCCCTAGTGCCGTGGAAGCTCAGGGTACCGCTCTCGTAGAGTGGGACCCAATTTTTGTTGCTAAATATCCGCTAGAACCAGCAGAGAGGACCCAACAGGTCCAGACCCGGTCCCCTATCGTTGTCTATCGATAACGCCTGCTCCAGTCTTCGCCAAGTCCAAACCCTTAGGAGGTGGCGCAACCGACTCCATTTAGAGACCAAGCTGGCAGAGTCGAGGCTGGCTGACGACAAGGAGTGGGTGCAAAGGGAGAAGGTCCGCCTGGAGTACTGGGGAAAGTTGTTGGATGAGAGGGAAAGCATGACGCGGACCCTCGACAACCAGTCCCGGGCCATCTATGAGCAGGACAAGGCTACGAATAGCACGGCGGATGATCGCCAGGAAAGGCTCACCGCCATCCACGATAGTCTCATCAAGCATCGGGAGGCTCTTGAAGCACGGGAAAGATGGCTCGAAGATGAAGAGCAGAAATTCCTGGAGCTGCGAGACGACCTCGTGAAGAGGGAGGAGGAGCTTGTCCAAAAGGCAACTCTGGCTGACAAGAGCCTTGAAGAACGCACCAAGAAATTGGATGAGTGTTGCAAGGAGGAGGAGAAGAAGGCCTGGGAGCGAGGGCAGGAACTATACAAGCAGGAGAATGCCATCGCCGCCCGGGAGAAGAAAGTGCGGGGCTGGGAGAGAGATTTGGTCAACCGCCGGAATGAGATCCACCTCCGGGAGGAAGAGCTCAGCAAGCTCGAAAGGCAAGTTGCTGAAACGATTCAGCAGAATGCCAAAGAGGTGGAGCGTCTTGCTCGGGAGAGCTCGGAGCTGGCGGTGGCTAAAAGATCCTTGGCGAAGATGCGTGGTGCAAGGGCTGCGGAGTCCCAACAAGTTAGGGACTTCTTGGGCAAGGCCAACGACGCACTGACGCCAATGGGCTTCAGTCCCGTGCATCCGGATGATCCGGAGCCGGAGCTGGACCAGGCGTTGGAGGCGCTGGGTTCAGAAGGCAACAAGCTCTCCAAGGTGGGCGATGTCATCGCGGACCAATTGGAAACGGAGGGTCAGTCCCCGACGAAGAACATCGCAGAGTATGTGCTGACGTGCTACACCAGCTGGGACCCTCAATTCCCTCTGGACCCGATGCTTGAAGGTCCCATCGAAGGAGAGGGTGAAGCCGCCCGAGCCAACGTGTCGGAGGTGGCCCAGAAGGTTGCCCTGTTCTTCCATAGGATCTAGGATCGTCTCTCTGTAGCTCCCGCTTGTACTCTCTTTTCTTCTTCTCCAATTTTGTAATCGCTTGTCTCTAGATGAATGAAATCCAAATTTTTGTGAATTCGAATTTCATTTTTTGTCTTCAACACCTTTGTCTCGCTTGGCCCCCTGGTAGATGTACACAATTTGATTGTGAACATGTACCAAGAGGATGTAACAGTTGTTGAAGACTTGCGTGCTTCAAACTTGTAGAATGTTCGTCCGAAGTATTTGATAGTGTAGGCCCCCTGAGGCTGTCGGAGCTTAGTGGCTCCAGCATTGACCATCGCCGGAGCTTAGTAGCTCCGGAGCATCGATGGTTAGTCCTCTGGAGTGTCGGAGCTTAGGCAGCTCCGGCAGTGACCTCTGTCAACACATGTTGTGTCAACGTTAGACTCCACTTTAGAGTCTTTCCACCATCTTCACGTTGACGACTTGCCTCCTAGCTTTACCGGAACTGAGTAGCTCCAGAGATGCTCGATGTCAATGTTCAACATTGACCACAAGCCACCTAGAGGATGTCGGAGCTTACTTATTTTTCCTGCACACTTAAGTCAAGAAAAATAGTAAAATCCATTTCCTATCTATAACTTCATTGCGGCTTACTGTTCCCGAGAAATTTTAGGTCGAACACAATCCTAAATACAATCGAGAGCACCGTCTTGCTCCCTTTAGGTCCGATCGTTTCTGGACTTGCCTTACTTTGGCCTGTCGGGGTGTAGGTAGAGTGGCGTACTTAGGGTGCAGGACCAGGCGAAGTCGATAGCACACTCCGGCCCTAGATTGGCTTGACGGCATTCAGACAAGTAGGCCATCAACAATGTTTGAACACGGAAGGATAGACAATGCAACTCGAATTGTACATGAACTTGTCGAGCTAAAGTTTCTTAAGAACTGCACAACTTTGTTATAGATAAGAAAGATAAAAATAAAAAATATTGAGTCTGTACAAAGTAAATGCACGTGGAGTCTGTTTTCACACAATGATGTCTTTTATTATAGGTCCGGGGGTACAGGGGAAACAAGTACACTTTTAGGGTATGGAACTAGGCTAAGTGTGTTTTGTTTCTCGTTTGACCCAAGGTAGATAGCTACACTTTTAGTTCTGAGACTGTAACAAGTGTTGCATAGGCATTGCAGACCTAGCAGGGTAGGTCCGGTTGCCCTCCCGGAGGAGCTATCCGACTCTGTACAATGACTCTATAACTTACACCACATGTAATTACAGACTCACCTCCGTGATACTAAGCGTAGAACTTACGGAGGTGCTCAATGTTCCAAGGATTTGGGAGAGGTGTCCCATCCTCGGTTGCCAAGCGAACGCATCCGGGATGGGATACTTTGATCACTCGGAAGGGTCCCTCCCAGCTGGGGGAGAGTTTATTTAACCCTTCTCTGGATTGTATTCTCCGTAGCACCAGATCGCCTTCCTCGAGATGTCGGCTGTGAACATGCTGTTGGTGATAGCGCCGAAGAGCTTGGCGGTATCGGGCATTTCGAACAGCTGCTCGGCACCTTCCCTCTTCAAGGAGGTCAAGGTCTTCACGCCGGAGCTGGTCCTGCGTGGCTTCGTCGGAGGTCCGGACCCGGAGCGACCCCAAGATTATTTTCAGAGGAAGGACTGCTTCAGCTTTGTACACCAGGAAGAAGGGTGTCGGTTGACCAGTTTGGAGTTATCCTGTTGGCCCATAGAGTGGGCGGAAGTTCTTCAATCCAATTGGCTCCATGTTTTTTCAGGCGCTCATATGTGCGCGTCTTGAGTCCTTTCAGGATTTCTGCATTTGCCCTCTCGGCTTGGCCATTGCTTGTCGGATGAGCTACGGAGGCGTAGCTGACTTGGATGCCGAGGTCTTCGCAGTATCCTTGGAAAGCAGAGCTTGTGAATTGGGTCCCATTATCAGTTATGATTTTGTTCGGGACTCCAAATCTGCATACTATGGACTGCAAGAAATTGATAGCTGATTGCTTGTTTATTGTCACAGCTGGAGTTGCTTCCGGCCATTTGGTGAACTTGTCGATGGCAACATACAGGAACTTATAACCTCCGACGGCTCTTGTGAAAGGTCCCAAGATGTCCATCCCCCATACGGCGAAAGGCCATGTAGGAGGTATCATTTGTAGAGGCTGAGCCGGTGTATGAATTTGCTTTGCATGGAACTGGCATGCTTTGCATTTCTTCACCAGCTCAGTTGCATCCTGGAGCGCTGTAGGCCAGTAGAAGCCATGCCGGAAGGCTTTACCGACCAGCGTGCGGGAAGACGCATGGTTCCCACACTCGCCTCCATGGATTTCTATGAGGAGCTCGCAGCCTTCTTCCCTTGTGATGCACCGCATTAGGACGCCGTTGGCACCACGCCGGCAGATATCCCCTTCTACTAGCATGTATCTTTTAGCCAATCTGACTATCTAGTCAGCGGATACATCATCATCAGGAAGGATATTGTCTTTCAAGTAGCTCCGGATCTCCGAGATCCATGCATCGGAGCTTGCTTGAGCATTTGAGTCTTGCGTGTTGGATTGCTCGGAGCTTCCGGCAGCACCTATGACTCTTGATGGCTGCTATGGTAATAGGGCCATCGGGACCGCCAGCTTCGGGATGCTAGTCTCGTCCCCTTCGCCCAGTTCGGCAGGCTGAGCTGTGTGTTTTGACAACCTCTGGACGAAGGTTCCGTCAGGAGCCGGAGCTCCGATTGACGCTTTCATCGAGAGTTCGTCAGCTTCAGCGTTATGGACACGTTGGGCATGGTGGAGATCCAGGACTTCGAAGTCCTTCTGAAGCCTCTGGACTTCAAGGAGATAAGCATCTAGTTGAGGGTTGTTACAGGAGCATTCACCCTTCACCTGTTTAATGATGAGCTGCGAATCTCCCTTGACCAACAACTGCTTGACACCGTATGATAGTGCCAACTTTAGTCCATAAATGAGTGCTTCATACTCCGCCATGTTGTTGGTCGCCTTGAATTCAAGGTGGACCATGCATTTTACCTTCTCCCCGGTTGGAGCGAGGAGAAGGACTCCAGCTCCGGCCCCCTGCTTTTGCATGGAGCCATCAAAGTAGAGGATCCAGTGAGGTTCGGTGAAGACCGGAGCCTTGAGTTCTGACTTCTGCTCACTAGGGCCCCAGGGTTTGATGGAGAGGGGGTCCATTCTGCCACGAAATCTGCCAATGCTTAACTCTTGATTGCTTGCCTTGGGACGAATTCAAGATCGAATTCGGCCAATTCCGCTGCCCACTTTGCAATGTTCCCAGTAGAGTTGGGATTATGCAAGATTGCACGCAGTGGGTAAGAGGTCACCACTGAGATCTTGTGAGCTTGGAAGTAATTGCGAGGCTTCCTAGAGGCGATGAGAACTGCATAGAGCAGCTTGTGCACCTCTAGGTATCGAGTCTTGGCATCATGTAGTACTTTGCTGATGAAGTACACTGGGCGTTGGACTGTCCAGACCCTCCCGGAGGGGCCCAGAGCTTCCTCCACATCGATCCGGACCCTCCCGGAGGGGTCCGGACCTGCTTCGGGGACCTCCGGGTCCCTACTAGAGGAACTCGAAGCTTTTGCTGGAGTGACCCGGACCCTCCGAGAGGGGTCCAAGTCTTTTGGGATAACTCCCTGTTGATCCAAGTCTGGGGGCTGGGACCCAGACTCACCTTCAGGAACCTCCGGACCCTCCCGAAGGGGTCTGGATTTCTGAGCTTGTGATGGTTCTGGTCTCTCCGCGACCAGGACCATGCTTACAACCTCGTCAGTTGCTGAAATGTAAAGCAGTAAAGGCTCACCAGGGTTCGGAGCTACCAAGGTTGGTAGAGTGGTGAGGAGCTGCTTTAGCTCTTGGAACGCCTTTTCTGCTTCTTCAGACCATTGAAATGGCTCGGACTTCCTCAAAAGCTTGAAGAAGGGTAGCGCCCGTTCTGCCAGTCTTGAGATGAACCGGCTGAGGGCGGTTAGACATCTAGTCAGTTTCTAGACATCTTTGATGCGAGCTGGTGGCCGCATCTCCTCAATAGCCTTAATCTTTGCCGGATTTGCCTCTATGCCCCGGTGGTTTACCAGGAAACCGAGAAGCTTTCCGGAGCTAACCCCGAAGACACACTTGTCTGGGTTCAGCTTCGTGCGGGTGACCCGCAGCTTATCAAAGACAGCTTGCAAGGTGTCAAACAGTGACTCCTTGTCCTTGATCTTGACTACGATGTCATCAACATACACTTCCACTATGTCTCTGATGATCTCTCCAAAGGTTATGTACATAGCTCGTACAAATGTTGAAGCTGCATTCTTGAGACCAAATGGCATGGTAGTATAACAGTACAATCCATCTACTGTGATAAAAGAAGTATGTTATTCATCTTCCCTAGACATTCTGATTTGATGGTACCTAGAATATGCGTCTAGGAAACACAGTAATTCACACCTGGAGGTGGAATCCACTATCTAATCTATTCTAGGTAGTGGGAATGGATCTTTTGGGCATGCCTTATTTAGTGTTCTGTAGTCGATACACATCCGAAGCTTCCCGCCGTCCTTGGGTATAACGACTGGTTTTGCCAGCCATTTTGGATGGAAGACTTCTCGGATGAATCCAGCTTCGAGCAACTTCTTCACTTCTTGTCGTATGAAGTTCTGTTGCTCTACGGATTGCTTCCGAGGCTTCTGATGTACGGGTTGAGCGTCGGGATATATCTTCAGATTATGCTCGATCACTTCCCTAGGGATCCCATGCATTTGTGACGGTTGCCAAGCAAACACGTCGACATTAGCTCGGAGGAAAGTGATGAGCGCGAGTTCCTATTTGTCATTCAGACCTTCCGATATACGGGTGGTCTGAGCGGCATCGGAACCAATTTGGACAACCTTGACGGGAATGTCGGTGTCGCCGCTTGGTTGCACGCGAGGTGCGGAGGTTGAGCCTCGTTGACAAATGCTCGGGGATTTCGAAGCTTGCTCCTGCCTGGATTCTTCCTCTTGCGCTGTAGCAAGCGCATGAAGTTCCTCCAGAGCAGTTGCTCCGGCAGTACGGTCTCCGCGGATCCGGAGAACACCAGCTGGTGTTGGCATCTTCAACACCAGGTAGCCATAATGAGCAGCAGCCATGAATTTGTACAAGGCGGGCCTGCCCAGAATGGCGTTGAAAGGCAAGTTGACCTGAGCGACGTCAAAGATCAACTTCTTAGTGCGATAATTCTCCTGAGTCCCGAAGGTCACGGGGAGAGTAATGGCACCGAGTGGTGTTATGGCCCCCGAACCTACTCCGGAGAAAGGTCGGGAGGGGCGAAGGTCCCAAGGTCGGAGCTGAAGCTTGACAAAAGTTTCGAAGCTTATGAGGTTTAGCCCCGAACCTCCGTCCACCATTACATGGTGGAGTTGGATGTTGTTGATGGTAGGTGATACCATCAAAGGTAGCTTGCCGAGGGCAGTCCGAAGCATCAAAAGTGATGGTAGTGTCTATCCACTTTTGATGAGGCTCCGCCCTTGCTGTAGGAGCTACTGAGGCCATGTCGCGCCGTATAGTCTTGAGGACATGGCGGGAGGTGATGTCCCACGAACCACCAAAGATGGTGTTCATGGTCTTCCGACGCTCATTTTCGGAGACGTCGGAGTCATCATCGATGGAGGTGTAGACAGCCTTCAGGACCCTTTTAGGGTCCTAGAAGCCCAACTCCTCTTCAGCTGGAGCTTCGTCGACTTTCTGCTTTCCTTCCCTCTGACGGAAAGGAACATCTTCCTGGCGCTTGTGGTAGAGCTCGGCAAGGTTTTGGACCTCCCGGTAGTTCTCCAAGTTGTGGCCGTTTGATTTGTGGATAGGACACCACATTTTGGAGTTGCCACCGTCTTCAGAGGACGGCCGAGGTCGTTTCTCGGGGCGTGGCCCCCGGCCACCCGGAGCTGCAACAGCTGCAGTGGTGGATGTGCCGGCCGACGACTTCTTTTTGCCGTTGGACTTTTTTTTCTTTTTACCACTCCCGGAGGTAGTGGCTTCGCCTTTGGAGGATTTTTTGCCATCCTCCGGAGGTTGTTTGGAGTGCATTTGAGGGTCCTCTGCAGCTTTGGCACATTTGTCTGCCAAGCTGAAGAGCTCCATGACGCTGGTGATCTCCTTGACCGTCAGCTTCTCCAGCATCTTCTTATCTCGTACGTCCTGTCTAAATGCCATGATGACATAAGCACTAGAGATAGAAGGAATGGTGTTTCGTACCTGGGAGAACCTCTGGATGAATGAGCGCAGGGATTCTCCCCCCTTTTGCACAACTACAAAAAGGTCCAGTTCGGTGCCTGGTCGGGTGTATGAACTCCCGAAATTGGCAGTGAACTGTTGGAATAATTCCTCCCAACTATTGATGGAGTTGTGAGGAAGGCTCATGAACCAGGACCTGGCGGTCCCAGTCAAAGCCACTGGGAAGTAGTTGGCCATTACGACCTCGTTACCTCCGGTCGCAAGGATTGCGGTGGTGTAAATTTGGAGAAACTCGACGGGGTTAACTGTCCCGTCAAATTTCTCCGGCAGATGAGGCCGGAATTGGCCACCTGACCATGCGCACATGCATGGCCAGTGCTGAACAGCCTCCTCCTACTCCCTCGGAAGCAGGGCTGTCTCAATCCTCTCGCCTTTCGCGAGCGCGCTCTATATGGACACGACCGTCTTGTTGACGGTAACGGCGATCAAGCTCCGCCCGAAGGTTATGAGTTGACATCTTGGTTATCGTATGAGTACGTCGTGCCCCGGAGGGTAGCGACGTAACTTGCTGTGACACAGCACGCCTCCTATTCTGGGAAGCATGCAGACCAAGTTTGCCAGACACGGTCCGGCACTGCGATGGGGCCCACCCTGAAGGAGGAGGACCTTGGTTGTTGATGCGGTCAGCTGCTACTGCAACCAGGTGTTCCACATCAGCCCTCCACTGCTCCATTGCACCCTGGGATGCACCTGGAGGTGGTGGACGTTGGAGGAGAGCACGCGCTGCATGAAGCGCGTGTTCAGGATTGTTGTTGTTTGCCGATGCAGTGACCGACGCTGATGCACCGTCACGCTGCTCAGCTTGACGTGCTTGTGCGTGCGGTGGTGGTGGAGGCATGACTCCTGCTGGAGCCATGGCACCTGCTGGTTGCTGTGTGTTGGAGGAATTGCTTCCAGTGGGTTGAACAGCAGGGTTGCCATTGGACGATCCAGCAGCTGAGTTCACCATACTCGAAATCGCGGTCGCCCCTACGTGGCGCGCCAACTGTCGATGTTTGGAACCGGCAGATCTCCTGACACTACCTTTGGTAGGTCGAGGAGTTGTAGTTCGGTAATGGGTGCGCAGAGATTCAAGAAGGTGAAAGACACGTGTACACAGGGATTTACGTGGTTCGGGCTGCCTGAGCGTAATACCCTACTCCACGGGGTGTGTTGGTGATGTATTAAGCTTGTGAGTCTAGAAGAAGCTCCAGAAGAAGAAGCTCATCTAGCTCAGAGTATTCAGCAGTGGTGTGGAACCGTCCCTTGTGTATCGTCGACCAGTCCTTTTATAGTACAAGGACTGGTCGTTACAACGTTAGCCTGGCCCAACAGGTGGCCCCAGCGGTTACACATGCTTGGTACACAATAAATGGAGTTAATTATCCTTAATAGCCTGGTAACGGGCCTTAACAGTGTTGTTATCAGTATTAAGGACCATCTGATCGTGTGTTATTAATATGGCATTAATGACACTTAATCGGGTCTTGAAGTTTTGGATTGATCCTTGAAGGTACAGAGCCGTTGGGCGGTCCACCGGCCTGATAGTTGAAGTTGAAGGTCCGGCGGTTGCCACGTGGCAGCTCCGGAGCTCACCGTCGTGGACGGGTAGGTCCGGTGCTATTGGACACGTGTCAGTACCAGAGCTTCCCTCTGTCTAGGGTTAGGCCCGGGGGTGCCATATTGGTATTCTGACCGGAGCTTCCTAGGTGTGGGTGATAGCTCCGGTCTTGTGATACATGTGGCGGCCCCGGGACTAACCATGTCGGGGAAGCAGGTCCGGCTATGCCTGACATGTGGGGCCTTCGAAGGTCTTCAAATCTGATAGATGGAGTTTCCTTGTGATCTTTTCAATCCTAAGGGGTATCCGGTACGGAGGGTACCGACAACCACGGAACACAGTCGTTGCATTAGGATTTGTTGCCACGATTGACTAGTTCGTGGCGTTAAGATCTATCGCCACAGAACACAATCGTTGCATTAGGATCTGTAGCCACGATTCACTAGTTCGTGGCGTTAGGATCTATCGCCGCGCAACACAATTGTTGCATTAGGATCTGTTAACACGATTCACCAGTTCGTGGTGTTAGGATACACAATCGTTGCATTCGGACTTTGCCACGATTGTACTAGTTCATGGCGTTAGGATCTACCGCCACGGAACACAATCGTTGGCCTCACGATATATTACAAAATGTTGGCCACTGTGTGAACGAATCAATGTGTGTGGTGTGTTCATCATGTTCCTCATGAATCATAAGGAAGGATTTGTTTATTTTCTGGACAAGTGAATGATTTAGTTATCAAGTGAATGTGCTCTAATTTCGATGTGTGAGTAGGATTTAGATTTTCTTTTATTGTTTTTTAGTTTTGATGTTGTTTTTATTTCTTGTGTCTTGTACTTTTTTCTTGTGTTTTGTAATATATTTGTTAATGAATGAATGTGTTATCTGTGCTCATCTGTGTGATGAATAATTTTGTGTGTTCAACTGTTATGTATCACCAGGAATACAATCATTGCATTAGGATCTGTTGCCACGATTGTACTAGTTCGTGTTGTTAGGATCTATTGCCACGGAACACACTCGTTCGTTGCATTAGGATCTGTTGCCAAGAATCACTAGTTCATTGCATTAGGAATTTCTGCAGGAACATCATTTCAAATTCTGGGTATCTTCTAAAGAGGTGGGATTATTCAATATCGGCTTGCTTCTAAGCTTGCCACTAAATAGAAGAGTGGTTTCTATCTTTTCAAGAAAAAATAAAATAGTTCACAGCTAGCTCACACAATATTTATATAGAAAAATCATCATCTTTGCTGTTGCCCCCCTCCAATAATGGAGCTACAAGACCATCATTGATATATGTATCATCATCATCGTCATCATCGTCATCTTCATTTTCTAATGGAACTCCATGTGCCTCAAACTGATCACATGTCCTCATTTGAAGAGCGGAAGCATCACCAGTTGCTCCTTCAATGTCATTCCTAACCCATGTGGTCCTATCCTCATTTATGTGTGCATATTGATATCAGTAAGTCGTCAATCATCAAATGTCTCAGCTCCATCGTCTCAGTGATATTATTTTCACTGTCTCCAGGGGGCATGACAAAAAAAGGTTTTGTAGCTTCGTTTTAACAATTGTGGCCCATTCAGGTTGCTTCACACTTTGAACGTAAAAAACTTGTTCTGCTTGGGTGGCTAGAATGTAAGGTCCTGGAAGGCTCGTACTTAAATTGAGAAAGAGTAGTGTTAACATCTATCATTCCGTATTGATCCGTTTTGTAGCCTCTGCTTTGTCTCTGATCGGAACAAGGCCAATGAAACCAGTCACATTCAAATAACAGAACCTCTTGACTTTTTCAAAATCAATAGAAATCATTTTCTTGATTGCTCCAAACCACTCATGATCACTATCGCGAACAACAACACCACTGTTTTGCGTCCGTAAATCTTTTTCCACCTCTACAGTTCGAAAGAAGAAGCCATTTATGAATGATCAACTAAAAAAGCATGCCCGGCGATCAGATCCTCCATTTATGAATGATCAACTAAAAAAGCATGCCCGACGATCAGATCCTCTAGGTAATGCATACAAATAATCGGTTACTTTGCCTTCTTTGTGTAATATCGTAATCTGTACACATTAGTATAAAAGGAGTCATCGATAAACTAACTTCAGAACACATATTTGTTCCATATTTCATCAAAGTAAGAACTTGCATGTACTTACTCGTTTCTAAAACCAATAAACAAACTCATCTCTATGGCGTTTTTCAACATCACGAGAATGAATCTTTTTCAGTTCTTCAAAATGCTCACTGAAAATGGTACAAAATTAAATTATCCATCAACAATAAGCAGATCTAATATAGTAAAGAACATCTGAGTTATACATACTTGATCCATGGAGCGGTCTCTTCAATATTAGAAATAATATAATGCATGATGTTATATAGTTCCACCATAGTAAGTTGACCCCATTTAAACCTTTTTTAGAATTATCAACTTCTGTAAATATATTAGACTCGAGAGAAGGTTCATTCCTAGCTGCAACTTCATGACGTTCTGGCCTATTAAGCTTGGTGCTGATGTATCCAAAAATTGATTACAAAAAGTCATACACTCTTCCATAATATATCCCTCATCTATAGAACCCTCCGGGTGAGCTCTATTACATACATACCTCTTCAATGTACCAAAGTACCTCTCAATTGGATACATCCATCTGTCAGAAACAGGTCCACCCAAGCGAGCTTCTTCAGCAAGATGGATTGAAAGATGTACCATGATATCAAAGAAAGCGGAAGGAAGCAACATCTAAAGCTTACAAATTGTTTCAAGAAATTGTTTGATCATCTTATCCAAATCTGGTTCTGCCAATTCCTTAGAACAAATTCTAGAAAAGAATATGCTAAACTCAATTAAAGGTGCAACAACCTTTTCAGGCAATATGTCATGTATTGTAATAGGAAGGAGCTTCTGAAATATAATAAGGCAGTCATGAGTTTTTGGACCTGATATCTTACATGCTTTTATGTCCAAACATCTCTTGATGTTTGAGGCATAACCATCGGGCATCTTCACATCCCCAAAAACTTGCACAAGGTGGTCTTCCCATCTTTATGCAAAGTATATGATGCTGATGGACAATCACACTTCCCATTTATAGCCACCGGATGTTGCTGTGGCCGTATAGCCATAGCCAGCATATCAAGATGATCTTGTAGACTATCTTTTGTTTTACCATCCATATTAAGCAATGTCTCCAATATGCTATCTCAAATGTTTTTCTCAATGTGCATGACATCCAAGTTATGCCTTATTAGCAATGTATTCCAATACTGGAGCTGGAAAATATATTTTTTTCCTTCCAACTATGCCACCTATTTTCCTCAGTGCGCTTTCTCTTATTATTCGTCTGTCCAAAACTCACTTGATCAAAACTCTCATATTATTGGAGTACTTCGTCACCAGAGAGTGATGTTGGAGTCTCTCTATTCTCTATCTTGTTGTTGATAGAAGCTTTGTCTTGACACCACTTGTGATTCTGAGGTAGGAAATGACGATGACCCATGTAGCCATACTTTAGTCCATGTTTCAACCACAAGGCGTTAGTGTTTATATGGCAGTATGGACATGCTAGCATTGCATATGCTGGAAAATCATTGTCCATCCGCATAGCATTGCATATGTTGGAAAATCATTTATTATCCACAATATAGAAGCTCGTATGAGAAATGTCTCTTTCTTTAAACTGTCGTATGTTTCAACACCATCAGACCATAATTTCAGTAGCTCATCAATCAAAGGCTGCATATACACATCAATGTTGTTTCCAGGTGACTTTGGTCCAGAAATTATCATTGACATCAACCAATAAGGCTGCTTCATACACAACCAAAGTGGTATATTATAAGAGATTAGAATCACAGGTCATGTACTATAAGAAACATTCATTATTGCAAAAGATTGAAACCATCAGATGCTAGCCCAAGTCTTATGTTGCGAGGATTAGATGAGAAATTTGGGTGAATGCTATCAAAATGCTTCCATCCTTTCGAATATGAAGGATGGCATAATATTCCATCATCAATATGTTCTTCTTTGTGCCAGCGCATGTTTGATCCCGTTGATTCTGCCATATAAAACCTTTGAAGACGGGGAATAATAGGGAAGTATCATAGAATCTTGCGTGCTTCAAGCTTCTTGGCTTTTCCACAAGGTAAAGCCTCTCTTGCATCCCCACCAGTACTATTTTTCTATCTTAATTCACCACATTTTGGGCATCGATCCAACAGAGAATAGTCCCCCGGAATAACACACAGTCGTTGACACATGCATCGATCTTTTGGTAGCCCAGCCCGAGGTCACGAACAACTTTCTAAACTTTATCAAGTGTATTAGGAATTCAGTGGCTCTATGGAATCACATATGAGAAGGATCAACTCACACACTTTTTTGCTCAAATCAGTTAAACACTTTATCTGGTACAACCTGACAATGAAGGATAATTGGTTCACCTTCTCACAACCTGAATACAACTCCTTTTTGGCATTATTTAATAAGCCATAGAATGCCTTTGCACACCCAGTTGGCTCCTGCTGGTTTATAGCATTTTCTGTATCATCAACATCTGTTGAAGTACCACCATGATTAGTGTCTCTAAGTACACTGGACAACATATTTTCCATAGCAGCATCATCAGAAATTATCTCCTCATTATTTGCTGATTACTCAGCAATATTTTTCTCAACTCGTTTTTCTCCATGGTGTACCCAACAAGTATAATCCAATGACATCTCATTACGAAGAAAGTGAAGATGAATTTCCTTGCGTGTCCCGTGTCAAATATTACGAGATTTTGTGCAAGACTAGGCATAGTTTCTTCTTCACGAGTGCTCTGGAATGCAAAATTAAAAAATGACTTCTTTCCATCCTTCCACTCCTTCATACACCTGTCTTTTCCCATCCATGTCTTATCTTCTAACATCGCTTCCTACAATTCAATCAGCGTATCCGTAACAGGATAAAACTACAATAACATTATGTGAGCAATTCTACCTAGCGTTGTTGCTCCTCCACGTGCAGCGGCCGAAGGATGCTCCTCCACGCGTCTGTGGCCGGCGGATGCTCTTCCAAGAGCGTGGCGGCTGGTGGATGCTCCTCCAAGAGCATGGCAGCTGGTGGATGCTCCTCCAAGAGCGTGGCGGCTGGCAAATGCTCCTCCAAGCGCGTTTGTATAGTCGGGAGAGGGGTCGTTGTGGATCAAAGGGTCCCGCAGGCAGGCAACCAGGACAAAGCGTATGTGAAGCTATCAGAGTAGGCCCAACACTGCGTTGGGCCGCTTGTTATTCATGGGCTAAAACTGCGCTGAGTCACTATGTATTCATGGGCCAAAATTGCGTTGGAACGCTTGGTGTTCATCCCTATAACGCGTGAGCCCGTCTACGGGCGCGCGTCTGGCCCTGGCAATTTGTTATCTAAATAAGTTAATGTAGCAATGGGGGTGGTATTCCGATCAAAATAAAGCATATGCATAAAATCTCTTGAACCGCAACAACACAATGATATAAACAAGGATTAAATACTAGATATAAACATCGACGGAACCAAACAATAATGTTTAATGTACCATTCCAGGCAACAAACTAATTGACAGAACAAGCTGTTACATAATCCCCAATAAACACAAAATAAACTAATCAGCACATCTAGTCCGTAGCACTTCCCTTCAAGCAGTGGTAAACTTTTGGTCGCGTATAGGAGGTGTGGTAATGATGACACCGCATATAGGGGCATAGGGCCAGTGGTACGTTGGAGTTCTACCTATCTTTTTCTTATATTTTTCTCGTCCTTCCTTTTCTTTTCTCTCTATTCATTATCTTCATTTTTCTTTCCAGTCGTCGCTACCTATTGCATTTTCCTGTTACTACGTACTAGTATTGTATACTACTTTACAGACCGCATTGCAGGCCCCGCTACGGGCGATCTCCTCTGGCACCTCCAGCAGCTAAAGTACCGTATCGGCCACTTTAGAGGCTACCGACGGTGTGGAGGGTCGTTCATTAATAGAGAATACAGATAGAATAAATAGTTCACTAAACAAACACATAGAAAACAAAATAACAGATGGAATAGACGAACAATATTGAGTTCATCAACATAAAACATTACTACAAAACAAGAAAAACAACATCATGAAACAAGGAAAACAATGTCAGAGCCTTATAAGTCTATTTTATATATAGTCCATACCGAATAACACCGCATTGCAGAACGCGACATGCCCGTGCCTAAGCCTACAGTCTTCACTACAGAATACCCTGCAACCGCTCCACCCTTGGTTCCCTTAGCCGACAGCCGTGTACGAGCCAACCTCCTTGTTGGGTAGCGACACAATCGGCGGTCTTGGTGGCAGGTGCGGATGCGCCCACGTCAGATTACCGATTTCAACCAGGGCTTGAATCCAACACCGTCTGCACCATTGTTGGTCCTCATGATAGCGACGGACCCGACCGCTTTCTCACCGACGTCGACCTTGCCTTCGACCTGCCGGATATAATCGAAGACGTCATGGGCCCCGCGGTCGCGTTGTACCGGAGGAGGCCAAGGACGTAGGCCACCTCCATGTGGCCGACCCTGGCCGCCCGAGCGAGAAACTGGGTGCCTGGATGCGTGCAATCATTCGTGAAGACGAGGTCAAGCCCGGTGACGTAGCATGCACGAGGGTTGCCGACGATGGCCAAATTCTCCACGAGGGATTCATAGCGCCCCAGATCGTGCCACATCCTCCGGTTCACCCGCTCCAGCGCCACGCGCCTGCCCATGACTCCTTATGGGCATGCCACATGCATGGCCTTGCAGGTGGCACGTAGACTGGAGAGGTCGTCCAACGGTCGCAGGGAGCTTGCGGCAAGGCATGCCGCAATCTCGACCGCAATATCGTGCTTGAACGACAACTCCATAGGCTTCGGCGTCAGTGTGCTGCGAAGGGAACCAATGAGGGTGTGTGCGGCAGAGACAAAGAGGAAGCTAGAGTACGTGTGGAGAAGATGGTGGTGTGTCTTTATAGAGCACACATGGAGAAGACGATGAAGACATTATATAAAGACACACACCATCGTCTTCTCCGCGTGTACTGATGGTGTGGCGCATTGTGATGGTTCGGCTTCTGACGGTGGCGGATTCACATCCTCTGTAGTACTGCAGGTGCATTAAAGGTGGCTAACATGTGAACACCACAACCTATAGGACCCACACATCTCGCATGCACTGATGGGACGTGCGAAGTAATGAAATCGCTTTGTTTTCAACATCAGCACAAGAATAATATCCTGTCATCAATAGAGATAACATACTATATTTGACATGATTAAGGCTTTGTTTGAGAATATAATATTTTTGGAGTTTTAGAGAAATACTTTGGTATTTGAGATTACCATACTATTTTTTACAGAATGGTGTTTGGCAACCAATGAAAAAACTATGTATTTAAAACTATGGTTTTATCCATACTACGGTATTTAACACTAAAGTTTTTCTCTGCTTACTTCCTCTTGATGCTTGCTACTTTGCTCCCAAACGGTCTTATGTATTGCAAAACTGCGGTATTACAAAACTGTGGAATTGAAATACTTTGATATTGTCATGACATCTTAAAAACTGTGTTTTACAAAAACTTTGATATTAAAAATTGTGTTCCCAAACACAGCCTAAGACTGGAGTAATCTGCGCCAAAAAATTCCCGTTTTACAGTTTGGTTCTCCACGCTCTTTCACCTAAATTCGTATGTACTACCTATCTTTTTCTAACATTTTTCTCTTACTTTCTTTTCTTTTCTCTCTGTTCATTGTCTCCACTTTTCTTTCCAGTCATCGCTACCTGTTGCGTTTTCCTGTTACTACGTATTAGTACTGTATACTACTTTACATACCGCTTTGTAGCCCCACTATGGGCGATCTCCTCTGGCACCTCCAGCAGCTAAAGTACCATACCGGCCACTTTAGAGGCTACCAGCGGTGTGAAGGGTCGTTCATTAACAGAGAATACAGATAGAACAGATAGTTTACTAAACAAACAGATAGAAAACAAAATAACATATGGAACAGACGAACAACATTGAGTTCATCAATATAAAACATTACTACAAAACAAGGAAAACGACATCATGAAACAAGAAAAATAACATCATAACCTTATAAGTATATAGCCTATACTGGATAACACCGCACGGCAGAATGTGAAATTATCGTGTCTAATCCTACAGTCTTCACTACAGAAGACCCTACAGTCACTCCACCCTTGCTTCCCGCAGCTGGCAGCCGTGCACGGCTCAACCTACTTGTTCGATAGTGACACCATCAGCGGTCTTGGAGACAGGTGCAAATGCGCCCACGTTAGATTACCGATTTCATCCAAGGCTTGAATCTGACACCGCCTGCACTCATTGTTGGTCCTCATAATGGCGACGGACCCGACCACTTTCTCACCAATGTCGATCTCGCCTTCGACCTGTCGGATATACTCGACGGCGTCGCCTGTCCTACGGTCGGCGTCATAGCTGAGGAGGCCAAGGACGTAGGCCGCCTCCATGTGGTTGACCCCGGTCGCCCAGACGAGAAACTGGTTGCGTTGCTGCACGCGATCGACTATGAAGATGAGCTTGAGCCCAGTGACGTAGCGTGCATGAGGGTGCCGACGATGGCCAGGTTCTCCACGAGGGCTTTGTAGCGCCCCAGGTCGCGCCACACTCTCCGGGTCACCCGCTCCAGCGCCAGGCGCCTGCCCACGACGCTATCCCGACACGCCGCATGCATGGCCTTGCAGGTGGCACACAGACTGGAGATGTCGTCCAAGGGTCGCAGGGAGCTTGCAGCGAGTTGCCCCACAATCTCGACCGCAGTATCGTGCCTGAATGACAACTCCATAGGCTTCAGCGTCATTGTGCTATGAAGGGAACCAATGAGGGTGCGCACGGCGGAGACAAAGAGTTAGCTAGAGTACGTTCGGAGAAGACGGTGGTGTGTATTTATAGAGTACGCGCGGAGAAGACGATGGTGTGTATTTATAGAGTACGCGCGGAGAAGACGATGGAGATATTATATAAAGACACACACCATCGTCTTCTCCGCGCGTACTAATGGGGGTCGCACACAGTGATGGTTCGGCTTCCGGCGGTGGCAGATTCACATCCTCTGCAATACTGCAGGTGCATTAAGGTTGGCTGACATGTGAACACCACAACCTATGGGTCACACGCCTCTCTGCATGCACTGATGGGACGCGCGAAGTAATGGAACTGCTCTGTTTTCAACATCAGCACAAGAATAATATTCTATCATCAATAGAGATAAAATACTATGTTTGACAGTAATCTGTGCCAAACATTTTCTATTTTACAGTTTGGTTCTCCACGCTTTTTCACCTTAATTTGTATGTACTACCTATCTTTTTCTAACATTTTTCTCATCTTTTATTTTCTTTTTTCTCTGTTCATTGTCTTCACTTTTTATTCCAGTTGTCGCTAATTGACAGAACTAGCTGTTATATAATCCCCAATAAACACAAAATAAACTAATCAACACATCTAGTCCACAACACTTCCCTTCAATCAGTGGTAATAACTTCTGGCTGCGTATAGGAGTAGTGGTAATGATGACACCGCGTATAGAGGCATAGGACCAGTGGTACATTGTAGTTCTACCTATCTTTTTCTAACATTTTTCTTATCCTTTCTTTACTTTTCTCTCTGTTCATTGTCTCCACTTTACTTTCCAATCGTCGCTACCTGTCGTGTTTTCCTGTTACTTACGTACTAGTAATGTAGACTACTTTACATACCACTTTGCAGGCCCCGCTGCGGGTGATCTCCTGGCACCTCCAACGGCTAAAGTATCGTACATGCCACTTTAGAGGCCACTGGCGGTGTGGAGGGTCGTTCATTAATAGAGAATACAAATAGAACATATAGTTCATTAAACAGTAGATAGAAAACAAAGTAACAGATGGAACAAAAGAACAACATTGAGTTCATTATCATAAAACACTACTCCTTCCTTCTTATATTACTTGTCGTTAGAACAAGTTTTTTAGTTCATTTTTGAACTAGAAAACTTGTCCTAATTATTAATGACAAGTAATATGGGAAGGAGGAAGTACAAAAAAAGAAAAACAACAGCATGAAACAAGAAAAAAAAATAAAATATCACAAAACAAGAAGAGAAAAACATCACGATTGGATTAATCTGTGTCAAAAGATTTCCTGTTTTAAAGTTGGGTTCAACTAGAATATAATCAGATGTTTGGTGCAATCGTGCAATCAACCATATTCAACTGTTGGATCTATCTACATTACGGTCGTTAAATCTTTTTATTTAACCCCCTCCACCAGGTGGAGGGGTGGTGGTGGTGGTGGTGGTGGTAGGGGTTAAATGAAAAGATGTAATAACCGTAAGACGTAGATCCAACGGATGAAAATCTTTGATTACACGATTGCACCAAAACTTTAATTGCATATAGGGCTGTCAACGAGTCGAACTCGAGCAAGCTTGTCTTTCTAAGCTTGAGTTTGATAAAACACCGAGTCGATCTCGAGTCGAACCAAGAATTCATGTATATACAATAGAATCTACTAAATTTAGGTTCACAACTAATGGAGTAGGAAGGTGGACAATGTTGCACATTATTTGTTTCTATCATATATAAAAATTGTGTCCCATAAAACATTTTTAATAGAATTATATAGTTTAATTAATCATACGTACATATCACAGATGACAACAATAAATGAGCTTACTCGAGCTTTTTGACCTTGAGCTCATCAAGCTCGCAAGCTCAAGCTTGGCTCGTTTAGAATTGGCACAATACTCAACTTCATCCTCAAACTTTCAATCAAAAGTCAGTTTGGTCCTTGAACTTTCAAATGGGTCAATTATTTAGTCTCTCAACTTCACACAACCATTTCACTTTCATCCTTAGTCTGAGATGGACATTTACATTGGCATGCCACATAAGCTATTATGTCACATCATCTACCCCGACCACCTCACTTAGAAAAAGATAATAATTTTTTATCATCTTAAATATAACTAGCTAACTAATTGGGGTGGATTTATGTAGTTGCATGGGATATACATATTTCTCCTCCATTTTTTTTGCAAAACTATCAAGTGATATACTTATGTCATATTACATATGTAAAAATATTGTAAAATATAAAACTTATAATCCTAGGGAAGAGCAAACAGAGCAAACAGAGAGGAAGAGCAAACTTTTAAGCCTAGGGACTAAAATATAAAATGAAGCTACACAGCTGGCCGGGTACACCTACGGTCCGGGCTGGTGTGCCGATGCACCTTAACCCCCGTCGTGCGTCCCCAGTGGTTGTTGGGAAGACCCTTGTAGGTATGCTCTGATTCCTGTCCTCCAACTCCATCTAGGCTTCCGATGACGTAGGCGGTTCACCACCAGACTGTAGAAAGGATAAGCACACACACATGTAAGAGTCATTGTTAACTGCGTTGGTCTACGTTAAGAGTCATTGTTTGACTGCGTTGGCCTACGTTTAGTCATTAACGCTAGCCTTTGAATCTATGAGTGTGAAAGTGTTTAGTTTTGATTTCACACTACACTAGCTAGCCTATATAAAGTGTACCAGTGTTCCCTGATGAATACACAACAAACATTCTCCATACAGAATAGTCTAGTAACCATTCTCTATATGGTATCACAAGACCACAATAATCTTTCCCTGCAAGCTACCGCTTTCTTCTACCATGGCGTCGACTCCAAAACAAGCAAGGCCTCGAGTGATGAGCAGCATGCAAGTTTCTTGATGAGAAAATGACTGCGGGGGCGGCCCCTAGCATGCATGTTTGAAAGAAAGGATGTTCCCTAGAGGGTATGAGGATAAAAGGTATACCATCGTCTAGGCAGCTAGCTGGAGGTTCGAAGGAAGCTACACGGCTGGCCGGGTACATGTACGGTCCGGGTGTGCCAGTGTACCATAACCCCCGTCGTGCGTCCCCGGTGGTGTTTGGGAAGAGCCTTGCATGTATGCTCCGATTCCTGTCCTCCAACTCCATCTAGGTTTCTGATGACACAGGCGGTTCACCACCAGACAAACCAGCAAAGCCTCAGTGATGAGCGACATGCAAGTTTCTTGATGAGAAACTAACTGCGGGAGAGGCCCCCGACATGCATGTTTTGCAGGAAGGATGTTCCCTCTAGGGTTTGAGGATAAAATGTATACCATCGTCTAGGGTGGATGGAAGAGCCTTGCAGGTATGCTCCGATTCCTTTCCTCCAACTCCATCTAGGCGTCCGATGACATAGGCGGTTCACCACCAGACTGTAGAAAGGATAAGCACACACACATCTAACAATCATTATTGATTGCATTGGTCTACGTTAAGAGTCATTGTTTGACTGCGTTGGCCTACGTTTAGTCATTAACGCTAGCCTTTGAATCTATTAGTGTGAAAGGGTTTAGTTTTGATTTCACACTACACTAGCTAGCCTATATAAAGTGTACTAGTGTTCCCTGATGAATACACAACAAACATTCTCCATATAGAATAGTCTAGTAACCATTCTCTATATGGTATCACGAGACCACGTGGGACTTGGGAGATCTAAGCAAGCATGGACTGTGGATTGGGTTGGATGTTATGGTGGTTTTTCTTGCTTTAGATCTAAGGATTGGTTCATGGAGTGACCATCCAAGATTTACAGTGTAACCACAAGGCTAAGTATGGGTGCGGCGTAGCTGAATAATTAGGTGACCTGCTGGTATTGTATGAACCATTGGATGGTGCGGAGAATGGGAGTCAAGAAGGGCTACCCTGGGATCCACATGGCACATGAGGGGGCTCGTGGGTGGGAGAATGGAGATTCAAGCCTGCTGGTGAAATCTTAGGGGGTCCATATATGCTAGTAGTCTCTCTGTAAAAGCTATTTTGTGATCTTTTAGCCACACACCAAAGGAAGTGTAAGACGGCATAAGGGAGGTTCTTAGTCACTGAAAGGTGATGAAATCACAAATATGTGGGTAAAGTGATACAACCTCTGCAGAGTGTGTCTAAAACTATCATGATAGTCGTGCTAGCAGTCATTAGCAACCTGGACCCTCACATGATTAGTGGGAAACTTGGTATTTGGGATGGTTTGGTATTGGTTATGGTTATGGATTAAATTGTGATAAATGAATATGGTTATTGATGAAAGTGACAATCTGGAGTATAGATGAATAATTAATGCTGGTTTCATATTATGATATTTATGTGGGCTATGATGGGAATTATTTCACATAGACATAGTAAGATGCTTTTTACCTATTTTTAAAAGTACTTTTCAACAATTAGCCATTATTTATTATCATCATTGTTTTATCTACATGTCTTTATTTTCCCACACTTGCTGAGTACGACATGTGCTCACCCTTGCAAACCCCCCACCAACAGTTTCAGGTGATGTTTGGGAGTATCATGATGATAATGCGGAGTACTAGCATGTGTGCTGCCGTCGACTTGCCTGTGGAGTTGCTTGGAGCCGCGCTACCCTCTATGCTTAGTCAGCTTAGCTTCATACTTAGATTATTTCTGATGCAATATTAGTCTCATTATCATTAATGATTATTAGAGTGTAACTTGACATTGTGGTGGAAAACAAGGTTTGTGAGATGGAATAAGATAACAAGAGGAAGATGCAATACCAAGGGCAGCCACAAGGGAGCAATGTCTGTCCTCGCTTTGCACAGCCAAATGTGCCATACTACAACCCCCCCCCCCCCCCCCCCCCCCCGCTCCTTCTTATCGAGCTGCTTATCCTCCACGCCCAAACTAGCAGCAACATCGCCCCATTATGCAAGCACCTCGCCAGCCTGCGCCTTATGCACCATGCCCCAGTATGCTAAATAACCCTCAAGGTCAGCAGCGCCCGAGTCTCCCTAGTGCTTTGGGAGGCAAGACATGCTACGTTTGTGGAGAAGTTGGACACTTTTCCAAGTAAGTGCCCCAAGAGGAGCTATAGACCAATGGACAATGCACCAGTGCAGAACCCACGACCGAATGGAGGAGCACCACAAGGCAACCGTGGAAAGGAGAATGTCACTCATCGCAATGTGAATCATGTCTCTACTGAGGATGCCCAACAAGCGGATGACATCGTGATTGGTATGTTCCTCGCCAACTCCAACCCCGCTACCATTTTATTTTATTCTGGAGCATCTCGTTCATTCATATCATCAAAGTATGTTGCCAAGTATAATATGCCTATATCTCATTTGAAACACACCATGTTGGTAAAAACTCCTGGAGGAGAGATGAGGACAAATATAGTGTGTCTGAGAGTAAGTATCAAAATAAGGGGGGTTAGACTTTCTCGCGAATCTCATCGTCTTGAATTCCCAAGGAATAGACATAATACTTGGTATGGATTGGTTGAGCAAGTATAATGGAGTGATTTAATGTGTCGAGAGGATTGTGCAATTGACAAGTGAGCATGGCACCCACATTGAAGTTGAGACAGCCCAACCCATGACGAATAAAGCAACGCTGAGTCATGTTGAAAGTGTGACATTGGAGAGCATTCCGATTGTTTGTGAATATTCAGATGTATTTCCGGATGAGTTGCTAGGTATGCCACCAGATCGTGATATATAGTTTGTTATTTAATTAATACCTGGAACTACACCTATAGCTAAGAGGTCATATAGGATGCCTCCTAAGGAATTAGAGGAGCTCAAGAAGCAAATTCAAGAGCAGCTAGAGAAGGGTTTCATTCGACCAAGCTCTTCACGTTGGGGAGCCCCAATGCTTTTTTGTGGACAAGAAAGTTGGATCCCAAAGGATGTGTGTGGATTACCGAGCTCTCAACGAGGTGACAATCTAGAACAAGTATACACTGCCCCAAATAGAGGGTTTGTTCGACCAGATGAAGGGTTCTTGTGTTTCCTCCAAGATCGACTTGAGGTCAGACTACTTCCAAATGAAGATTAGACCGTCAGATATCCCTAAAATAGCTTTTTGGACACAGTATGGATCTTATGAGTACACCGTTATGTCCTTTGGATTGACGAATATGCCTACATACTTTATGTCCTCATGAATAAGGTTTTCATGGAGTACCTGGATAAGTTCATGGTGGTTTTCATTGACGACATTATGATCTACTCGAGAAGCGAGGAAGAACATGGAGCATTTGAGGCTCACATTGCAGAAATTGAGGGAACATCGGTTATATGCCAAATTCAGTAAGTGCCAGTTCTGGTTAAGGGAAGTATCATTTTTGGGCCATATCGTCTCTGGAGGGGGAGTACCGGTTGACCCAGGAAAAGTGTGGGACATGTTGAAATGGGAACCATCGCAGAATGTGAAGGAAATCCAAAGTTTTCTTGGGATGGCTGGATATTACCGTCGATTCATCAAGGATTTCTCTAAGATAGCCAAGTCGATGACTGAGTTGTTAATGAAGGGAAAAGCGTTCTAGTGTACTCAAGCTTGCCAAAACAGCTTTGAGGAGCTAAAGAAGAGGTTAACAACAACACATGTCTTGGTTTTGCTGGATGTGAGCAAAAGCTTCGATATCTATTGCGATGCATCAAGACAAGGACTTGGATGTGTGCTCATGCAAGAAGGTCAAGTGGTAGCCTATGCATCGAGACAATTGAAGAAACATGAGCATAATTATCCTACACATGATCTCGAACTTGCAGCCGTAGTGCATGCCTTGAAGATTTGGATACATTACAATCTTGGTCATATATGTGAGATTTGATGAGTGGGTTTAGGCCCGATCTTCCGAAAGGTAATGGATAAGTCGATTGATGTGGAGATCTCGACGTTGATGATCCGAGGCTCTCGAGTAGAACACGAACAGCCCCTGTAATCACTACACCATGGCTCTGTTGGTTATCAACCATGCTGCACACACTTGACCTCGCCAAGAAGGCTAATCCTTGCAAGTGCAACCGAGAACACGAGCAAGAACGTAGAAGACACGCTCAGAAATCGCGAAGTTGGGGTCTCACAAACCGTAGAACGGCGATTTTATTGATCTAAGCAAAACCCTATTGTCTATGGCGGCTAGCATGGAGTATATATAGGTGGGAGGACGTCCAAGGGGGTGTTGGGGTTGTGACCTAACCCTAACACACGAAAGTAGTGGACTTAGACTTGATACAAGGCCCAATGGCCCAATACGGTGGTGCAGCACCCTGACAGATTCTATACTTGATACTGTTTCGATGATTCCCGTCGACTCCAAAGGAATTTTGACATGGGACCGGCGCCATTAGAAAGGTTATCCTCTCCCCTTTCCGTGCATATGTAGAACGTCCAAAACGGACTTCGTATGCGTCCTGGACGTCCATTTTAGTGCGTACTGCTCCTGGACTCCGAGTTGGATACGATTTGGAGTTTGGTTCGGTTTCCATCTTCTTTGAACGAATTCTCTGATATTTCACGTCCCTAATACTCTCTCCAAGTACTCCTTGAACCTCTCCATGGATCCTAATCACAAATAAATCATTAAGTAGCAATCTATGCTCAGAAACATATAAGGAAATATATAAGAACGAGTTCACCTCTGAAATTAATTGTTGTGTATGAACTCTATTGATTGCATCTTGTATGTTCAATGGAGTGTTGTTTGTATCCATAGAAGTGATGTCCTCATCATTCTCCCCTTCTTGAATTGGAGTCGTCCTCGACTCAAGTTCATCTCCTCTCATGTGTTGGTCGAAATGTTCAACACCATCAAATCTTCTTGTATGCAAGAATGGAGGAGGCCAAGGTGGTGGACGACATAATGCGCCATCTTGATCTTGTCCATCAAATAAGAGTGCACATTCACTTGAGCCAGGATCCCAAACAAATAAACATTGTGTCATGTTTGTAGCTGCAATGATAACGTGCATGATCTCATCATTCTCCCCTTCTTTATGACAAGACGTCCTCGGCTTGCTTGTATGTCCAGCAAAGAGGCTTTTGGGGATAGAGTGAGCACTGTCCATATTGCACAACCGCAGTGAGTAATGCTTTTGTTGTCCCTGCTGCAAGGAAAAAATACTAGAAAAACTTGACAAGATATTATTAGCGTTAGTACATTCATTTACTTGACCATGTTGTTGCAGCACAAAAGGAGCTTCCTCATTTGAACATATGTAAACTTTATGCACCATAAACATACCACTATGTTCATATTTGCCTATAGCATGAAAAATATTTCTACTTAACAAAAGCAATTCAGATTGAGAAAATATTATCTTCTCTACAATATCTAGATCACAAAGAGTGTCAAATTCAATATAGCCCAAAGTATTTAGAGAAGATAACAATTTCAGCTCATCCCTTTCACAAGTAATTGGAATCAAATTCTTAATTTCAGCACATGTGGGTGATAAAGTATCAAATTCATTCAGTTGTTCTAGCATAGGTACAATATAATTATTAGCACACAACTCATTATTAACAGAAGGATCAGCAGGAAAATCAACATGTGGCAATGGTGTATCAATAAAAGATTCCACTAGTAGCTCCTCGACAATAGCATGATTGGTGAAAAAATTCAGAACATCCAAAAACTTCTCACCTTCAACAAGTGTGTTGTGATATTCGTTACCTTTATTCTCATTTTCAGCAGTAATTGTGGGTGAAATATGAATTGATAGATCTGAATTTTCACAGGAGTTGTTGAACACCTCATTCGCTTTTGGATTTTCTACAATTATTGGTTCTTGTTCCTGCTAAAGGTTAGGCATAGGAGGAGGTACAACAAGAAAATTCTTCTCAAGCTCATGTATTTCATCTTTGCAATTGGATACACTAGTAAATGTTTCTCGCATAAGAATTTTCATATCTTTCCATGTTCGAGGTTTTTCTAAATTATTTAAATTGTTCCACCAAGTCAATGCACAACCTACTAATGCACTTGCAACATTTCTAATCTTTCTCCTCTCACACATATAACATTGTCCAAAAATTTTATCCAACTCTATTTCCCAAGCAATATATTCATCATAACCAAGACCATCAAAAGAAGGAAAAGATGAGAGAATGTAATTACTTGATGTTGAAGGAGTTGTAAAGGTGGTCTGAACATCATGTGCAACCTTGGATGATATTTTATTTTTAGTGAGCAACTCCATCGTCCTCTTCATCATGTCTATCATCTCAGCATATAATGCATCATTCTTGCTTTTACCTGACATTGTTAGTAGCAAACAGAAGGCAACACAAAAAATATGTTATCCCTATCAACTACAAAGGATAATGGCAAAGTGTAAGTGGAATCACACACTCTCAAGCGTCTTACCACGCTCTTACAAGTGTTCTTACCGACACTGCAGGTGGCAAACGGTGGACGGTATGAAGAAACCAATGAAGCGTGGGATGATTGCAAAGGTGTATCGATTCTGCTCAAGAGTAAGGTGTAGCTTGGATGACACTTTCTATGTAGCAAGGATTAGCAACAATGAAATCAGATAGTAAAGTTGAATAAGTGTCCAAAGTATTTGTCAAAGTTGCTGACCTAAATGTGTTCCTAGTAGTTCAAGCTAGCAAGACATGAGACAAAACTAGATGACACAAAGAATGCAAGCACTTCTGTTTTTTTGTTGTTTTTTTCCTCTTTTTTGGTGCGGCTTTTGTTTCTTGTTTTGCACTTGCCTTTTTTTCTTCCTTTTTTTTTTCAGAATGTGCTGCAAGAGAAGAACACAATGAAAATCAATCCAAGATATCTCGTGTGTCTGTCGCTAATTTTTTGCTCAATCTTCCAAGGATAAATAGGCACACTTATAGGCTCTAAATTGGAAAACTTAGAACAGCAAGATTGTAGATATATCTCTCCTCTTTAATTTCAATATATGGAAGACCTATTTTGGAAAAGAACAATAGGAGATACTGCCCCCGAAATACAGACTGTTCAGAATTTTTAGGTCAATAACAGATTCGGATATAATGCAATTTCGACATCGATAACTATATTTTCTGGGAAAATGATTAATAATAAAGTTATAGTGAACTTCTTAAGCTTTCCAGAAAGTATAATAACACGAAAATTCGAGTTTGTATGAGCTAGATAGGATGAAAATACTGAACTGGACAGAGATGAATCTAATCTGGACATGATGACATGATTCAAAAGGATGAATCAACACATTGCAAAACTCAAACTAAGACTAAAAACACTTTCTAAACCAGCAATATGACTCAACAATGGACACAAACTCAACAAAACCAAACTGAATAACAAAGTTGCAAAGGCTTAATGTGGTTTGGACAAAGTAATGAACAGATCTACTAAACTGTAAATTTTTTGTGGCTTTTTGTGGACTCTAGGTACGAATAACAAAACTAATGTAATGGATAGATGAATTACCTAACGGGCAACCTGGAAATCTGATACCAATTGATGAGTGGGTTTAGGCCCGATCTTCCGAAAGGTAATGGATAAGTCGATTGATGTGGAGATCTCGACGTTGATGATCCGAGGCTCTCGAGTAGAACACGAACAACCCCTGCAATTACTACACCATGCTCCGTTGGTTATCAACCGTGCTGCACACACTTGACCTCACCAAGAAGGCTAATCCCTGCAAGTGCAACCGAGAACACGAGCAAGAACGTAGAAGACACGATCGGAAATCGCGAAGTTGGGGTCTCACAAACTGTAGAACGGCAATTTTATTGATCTAAGCAAAACCCAATTGTCTATGGCGGCTAGCATGGAGTATATATAGGTGGGAGGAAGACCAATGGGGTGTTGGGGTCGTGACCTAACCCTAACACACGAAAATAATGGACTTAGACTTGATACAAGGCCCAATGGCCCAATACGGTGGTGCAACATCCTGATAGATTCTGTACTTGATTTTGTTTCGACGATTCCCGTCGACTCCGAAGGAATTTTGACATGAGACCAGCGCCATTGGAAAGGTTATCCTCTCACCTTTCCGTGCATATGTAGACGTCCAAAACGGAGTTCGTATGCGTCCTGGACGTCCGTTTGGGTGTGTACTGCTCCTGGACTCCGAGTTGGATACGATTTGGAGTTTGGTTCGGTTTCCATCTTCTTTGAACGAATTCTTTGGTCTTTCACGTCCCTAATACTCCCTCCAAGTACTCCTTGAACCTCTCCATGGATCCTAATCACAAATAAATCATTAAGTAGCAATGTATGCTCAAAAACATATCAGGAAATATATAGGAACGAGTTCACCTCTGAAATTAATTGTTGTGTATGAACTCTATTGATTGCATCTTGTATGTTCAATGGAGTGTTGTTTGTATCCATAGAAGTGATGTCCTTATCAAGATTTATACGGACCACAAGAGTCTCAAGTACATTTTCACCCAAACGGATCTGAATTTGAGGTGACGAAGATGGTTGGAGCTCATCAAGGATTATAATGTGGGAATCAACTATCACCTGGGGAAGGCTAATGTTGGGGCCGATGCTTTGAGTCGAAAAAGAGTAAGCCACCAACTCACGGTTCGGGAGTTGCCATTCGAACTACGCAAGGAGTTTGAACGGTTAAATCTTGGATTTGTGAATGAGATGAGAATAATGGAGTTAAATCAGACCTTGGAGCAAGAAATCCGAGAAGGTCAGACCAAGGATGAGAAAAATCAAGGAAATCAAATAAAGAACCTATGAAGGGAGAGAATTCAGATTTGATGAGGATGACCAAGGTACTTTATGGCTTGGAAAGATGATTGTTGTGCCTAATGTGAAGCACCTCCGTGAAACAATATTAAAGGAGGCACATGATTCATCTTACTCAATTCATCCCGGTTGTACAAAGATGTACAAAGACTTGAAGACATGCTATTGGTGGGCCAGCATGAAAAAGGACATAACTGAGTATGTTGTTTTGTGTGATGTATGCCAACGGGTCAAAGCTGACCACCAAAGGCCAGTGGGATTATTTTAGCCATTGAAGATTCTGGAATGGGAGTGGGAAGAAATTGGTACGGACTTCATAGTTGGATTACTGCGAACCCAATCTGGTCATGACTCGATATGAGTTATCGTAGATCGATTGACAAAATCAGCTCATTTCATTCCTGTCAAGACTACTTATGGTGGAGCAAAGTTGGCAGAATTGTATATGGAAAGAATAGTGTGCTTACACGGAGTACCCAAAAGAATAGTGTCCGATAGAGGTTCTCAATTTACCTCAAGGTTCTGGCAAAAGCTACACGAGTCGATGGGAACTCAATTGAATTTTAGTTCTGCATATCATCCTCAAACGAATGGACAAACAGAGAGAACGAATCATATATTGGAGGACATGCTAAGGGCTTGTGCATTAAAGTATGGAAGAAATTCAGACAAAAGTCTGCCATATGCTGAGTTCTCCTACAATAACAATTATCAAGCAAGTTTGAAAATGTCACCATATGAAGCGTTGTATGGGAGGTCTAGAACACCATTGTTTAGGAATGAGACAGGAGAAACTCAAGTGTTTGGGTTTGATGTGGTACAAGAGGCTTAAAAGCAAGTTCATGTAATCCGTAAAAATTTGAGGGCTGCTCAATCAAGACAAAAGGGCTACGCGGATAATAGGCAGAGAAACTTAGCCTTTGAAGGGGGAGACTTCGTATACCTTAAAGTGTTACCTATGCGAGGTCATAAGTGGTTTAATGTCAGAGGCAAGTTGGCACCTCGCTATATTGGACCATTCAAGATTTTGGCCAAACATGGAGAAGTAGCATATAAAACTGGAGATGCCAGCACATCTTTCCAATGTCCATGATGTGTTTCATGTTTCACAGCTCAAGAAGTGCTTAAGGGTACTGGAAGAACAAGTGCCAATGGAAGAATTGAAATTGGAGGCATATTTGACTTATGCCGAGCATCCGGTCAAAATATTGGAAACCAAGGATAGGGTCACAAGAAACAAGGCCATTTGATGGTGCAAAATACAATGGAAGCAGCATACGGGACCAAAAGCAACTTGAGAACTCAGAAAATGATCTGAAGAAGGAATTTCCCTATCTCTTTCCTTCTATGTCGGATCTCGAGGGCGAGATTCATTTTAAGGGGGGTAGGTTTGTAACACCCTCATTTTCATCCATCATGCATTGCATACATTCTTATACATGTTTAGTATTAAGTTGTGACACCCGGTTCCAAAAAAGAACCAAGTGAACGCATATGTGTGCCCAGTACGTTCAACACACATACACGAGTGCATTCACAAAAGGATATACAAAAAATTATAACAGCACATGATTAATTAAGCACTTTTATTACACAATTCATAATATCCTCAAATACAATCTCTAATGGACATTAATGACAAGTTTGAACTAATGCAGCGGAAGTAAACTAAATATGAGCTAAATGAAATAAGAAAGTTAAGCAAATAGGGTAGCGCGGCTCCAAGCAACACCACAAACAAAGTTGACGGCAGCACACAGCCTAGAACTGCTCATTAACGTCGTGATACTCCCAATCTTGACCTGCAACTGTTGGTGTGGGAATTGCAAGAGTGAGTACATATCGTACTCAGCAAGTGTGGAAAGTATGACATGTAGCTGATACAAATGATGAATATAATAATGGCTAAGTGCTGAAAAGTACATTAAAACATTTGAAAAGCAATATATTGTCCGTGTGTGAAGTAAATCCATCACAAACCATGAAGTTATCATAATATCAGTCCATATTTTATTACCATCATCCGTATACCAGATTTCCCATTACCAATATGTGACACCCGGTTCCGAAAATGAACCCGTGAACACATATGTGTGCCCAGGATGTTCAACACACATACAAGAGTGCATTCACAAAAGAGTACACAAAAATTACAACAGAACAAGATTAATTAATCAAATTTTATTAATCAAACCATATTATCCTCGAATACAAGTTCTAATGAATATTAATGACAAGTTCAACTAATGCAGCGGAAATAGACTAAACTGAGCAAACTAAGCAAAAGGGATAGCGCAGCTCCATGCAACACACATGCAAAGCTGACGGTAGACACGGCCTAGAACTCCCCATTATCGTCATTAAACTCACAATCCTGACCTGCAACTGTTAGGGTGGGATTGCAAGAGTAAGTACATGTCATACTCAGCAAGTGTGGAAAGTATGACATGTGGCTGATTCAAATGACGACAATAATAATGGCTAAGTGCTGAAAAGTACAGTAAAACATTTGAAAAGCAATATGTATTATGTATGTGAAATAAACCCATCATATCCCACAATGATTATTATAGTACAAGTCCGTATTCCATATCCATCATCATTAAACCAGATTTCACCATTGCTAATAACCATATTCAATACCAAAAATTTATCCATAATCAACCATAACCATCCCAAAAACCATCCCAATATCAAATTCCCTCTAATCATGGAAGTTGTCTAGGTGCTCATAACCGGGAGCATGGCTATCATGATAGTTTTATTAGACTCTGCAGAGTTTGTACCACTTTACCCACGTGTTTGTGATTTCATCACCCGTCAGCGACTAAAGAACCTCCCTTATGCCAATTACACTTCCTTTGGTGTATGGCCAAGAGATCACAAAATAGCCTTTACAAAGGGATTACTAGCCTATTTAGACCCCACTGAGGTTTCACCGGTGGCGATGCCTCCAACTGAGCACATCTTCAACCATGGGCCCCCTCTTAAGCCATTCGGATCCCAGGGTAGTCCCACCAATCATCAACAAACCCAATCCGACTATCCCTTCCCCGAGCATCCATAATGGTCCAAATAGCACTAGCAAAGCCCTAATTAATCAGCTACGCCACACCCATACTGGCCTAGTGGTGGCACTGTAGTCCTGGTTTATTCTTGCATGAACCAGTTCTTAGATCTAAAGCAAGCAAACCACCATGACATCCAACCCATCCCCATACCAGTCTTGCTTAGATCACCCATTACCATATCATATTGAACAGTTCATGTTAATCCATATACCATTAATGCATAATTAAATAATATAGTGGTTTCCCATCCCAATTAATTAAGTGATGCAAAAGGTAAAAAACCCTTCCCGACTCTCTACCATAATTTCCAGGTGACAAGGGTGGTTAAACAAAGCTAGTCAACTTCCTATCATCGGATTCCCATCAAATTGACACAAGCATGCAGTTTTGCAAACAAAACATTTATTTTAAAAACAGGATCAATATGCTTCAAGGACACTTGCCTTGCTCTTGCGGTTGATTAGGGTCAAAGCCTTCAAACTCTTGGTGCTGTAGATCCTCCATGGCACTCTCTAGCGCAAATCCAACTAATCCACACAATAAACATACAAGAGAAGAAATACAATCAAAGAGTGCACAAATATTACTCAATATGACATGCCATGCATGATTGATGCAAATGCAAGGTAGAACTTGTTAATAGATTGCTTTTAATGATCACTAACTAGTTCTAATAGATTTTAACAAGTTTATACAGGTTTGGATGTGATTAGATCTATTTTTAGAATTAATTCAACAGAATTTAGTCAGCAAAATCGGACTAGTCTGCAGAAGGCCGGACTAGTCCGCACTTCGCAGAACTAGCGATTTAGGGTTTTCTAGATTGACGTAAATTTGGAGATTAGGGATTGAATTCACGTAAGGAAAAGAGAATAGAAGGTATACCAGGTATTTAGAACTCCAATGAATCAAGAAATTTGGAGGCAACACTTGGATCTTGATGATCTAGGGCTGGGGGATGAACTTGGAGATGAATTGGTGATGAAGAATGAAACTTGATGGAGATCTTGATCCTCTTTCGTTTCCTCTTCTTCTTCTTGCTTGGGATCTCCTCCTCCCTCCTTGGTGGTGGCTCTCCACGAACTAGGGTTTGGTTGGGGTGGAAAAGTGGCAAATAGATGTCAAGCCAAGGGGTGGGGTTGTTTATATAAAGGTGGAGGCTAGGGTTAGATGGATTTCAAGTTTGAGATGAGTAGAGGCCGGTTTAGAGTCCCACATGGGCTCTAAAAGAGTTAGGCACGACGTCCCTAGGCCCACTTAACATGAACCCCAAGAAACAAGTCGTAAAACAAAAGATCAACTCGGAGTCGCGAAATATCGGACAAGTCCGAAAAGGACCGGACTAGTCTGAAGTTAGAAAGAAATCAGACAAGTCTGGCAAAAAATCGGACAAGTCTGACTTTAGTCAGAGAGGAAATCTAACAAGTACGCTGGAACACCAGACTAGTCCGAAAAAGTCCAGGGACTTAGCAAATTTTCAAGTATTCTTGGAATATCGGACTAGTCCGCATAAAATCGGACAAGTTCGAAAGTTTCCAGAGGCAAAATCAGACTAGTCCGCAGCAAAAACGGACAAGTCCATTTTTAGTCAGAGAGAAATCGGACTAGTCCTCACTAAAATTGGACTAGTCCGCACTCTTTAGCATTTTAAGTGCGGTTTTGCTCCAAATCAATTTTAAACCCATTCCTCTTGATGTGGGTTAATGTTAAACATGTATATGAATGTATGTAGGGCATGATGCATGAAAATGAGGGTGTTACAAACCTACCCCCCTTAAAATGAATCTCGCCCTCGAGATTCGACGTGGAAGAGAAAAGATAGGGAAATTCCTTCTTGATACCATCCTCCAATTCCCATGTCGCTTCTTTTTCTGTGTGGTGCTTCCATTGAACTTTACACCATCTAATAACCTTGTTCTTGTGACTCTCTCTTTGGCTTCCAAAATTTTGATCAGTTGTTCAGCATAAGTCAAATCTTCCTCTAGTTCCAATCCTTCCATGGGCACTTGTTCTTCTGGTACTCTCAAGCATTTCTTGAGTTGGGAAACATGAAACACATCATGGACATCCGAAAGATGAGCTGGCATCTCCAACTTATATGCTACTTCTCCTCTTTTGTCCAAAATCTTGAATGGTCCAATGTAGCAAGGTGCTAGCTTGCCTCTTATGTTAAACCTCTTATGGCCTCTCATTGGTGACACCTTGAGGTAAACAACATCTCCCACTTCAAAGGTTAATTTCCTTCCCCTATTGTCCGCATAGCCCTTTTGTCTTGATTGGACATCCCTCAAGTTTTCACGAATTATTTGGACTTGCTTTTCGGCTTCTTGCAAGACATCCGGACCAAATACTTGAGTTTCTCCTACCTCATTCCAGAATAAAGGCGTCCTACACTTCCTTCCATAAAGCGCTTCATATGGTGACATTTTCAAACTTGCTTGGTAACTATTGTTGTATGAAAATTCTGCGTATGGCAAGCTTTTGTTCCAACTTTTCCCATGCTTTAAAGCACAAGCTCTTAGCATGTCTTCCAAAATTTGATTGGTCCTCTCGGTTTGTCCATCCGTTTGAGGGTGGTATTCTGAACTAAAATTCAACCTTGTTCCTAATGCTTCATGCAACTTTTGCCAAAACCTGGAGGTAAATTGATAACCTCTATCCGAGACTATCTTCTTAGAGCCTCCATGTTGACACACAATCTGCTCCATGTATATTTCGACCAATTGTGCAGATGTATACTTGGTCTTGATAGGAACAAAATGAGATGACTTGGTCAATCGATCCACGATTACCCAAATTGAGTCATGCCAGGACTGGGTACGCGGTAAACCAGCTATGAAGTCCATACCGATTTCTTCCCACTTCCATTCCGGAATCTTCAATGGCTGCAATAACCCAGTTGGCCTTTGATGTTCCGCCTTGACTCGTTGACACACATCACACAACGCTACATATTCAACTATGTCCTTTTTCATGCTATCCCACCAATAGCAAGTCTTCAAGTCTTTGTACATCTTCGTACAACCGGGGTGAATTGAGTAAGCTGAGTCATGTGCCCCTTTTAATATCGCCTCCTGAATATGCTTCACATTAGGCATGACAACCCTTTTTTCCAGCCATAAGGTACCATGTTCATCTTCATCAAATCTGAATTCTCTCCCTTCTTGAGTCCTTTCCTTGATTTCCTGAATTTCCTCATCCTTGGTCTGTGTCTCTCGAATTTCTTGCTCCAAGGTTGGGTTTAACTCCATCATCTCCATCTCATTTACAAATCCAAGGTTCAACCTTTCAAACTCCTTACATAACTCGGATGGTAACTCTCGAACTGTGAGTTGATGACTTACTCCTTTTCTACTCAAAGCGTCAGCCACTACGTTGGATTTTCCCGGATGATAGTTGATCCCCAAATCATAATCTTTGATGAGCTCCAACCATCTTCATTGCCTTAAATTCAGATCCGTTTGTGTGAAAATATACTTAAGATTCTTGTGATCCGTATAAATTTCACACATATGTCCAAGAATATAGTGTCTCCAAATTTTCAACGCGTGTACCACGGCTGCAAGTTCCAAATCATGCGTTGGATAATTCTGTTCATGTTTCTTCAATTGTCTTGATGCATAGGTGACCACTTGACCTTCTTGCATGAGCACACATCCAAGTCCTTGTCTCGAGGCGTCGCAATATATGTCAAAACTCTTGCTTACATCCGGCAATACCAAAACTGGGGCTGTTGTTAACCTCTTCTTCAACTCCTCAAAACTTTCTTGACAAGCTTGAGTCCAATGGAAAGATTTTCCCTTCATTAGCAATTCCGTCATTGTCTTGGCTATCTTGGAGAAGTCCTTGATGAACCAATGGTAATATCCAGCCATCCCAAGAAAACTCCTTATTTCCTTTACGTTTTGCGGTGGTTCCCACTTCAACACGTCCCTCACCTTTCCTGGGTCAACCGATACCCCTCCTCCTGAGATTATATGACCCAAAACGACACCTCTTTCAACCATAACTGACACTTGTTGAACTTGGCATACAATTGATCCTCCCTCAATTTTTGCAGCGTAAGCCTCAAGTGTTCATCATGTTCCTTCTCATCCTTCGAGTAGATCATAATGTCATCAATAAACACCACAACAAATCTATCCAAGTACTCCATGAAGACCGTATTCGTGAGGTGCATAAAGTACGCAGGTGCATTGGTCAATCCAAAAGAAATCACGGTGTACTCATAAGATCCATACCGCATCCTAAAAGCTGTCTTGGGTATGTACGATGGTCTAATCTTCATTTGAAAGTATCCCGACCTCAAATCAATCTTAGAGAAGATACAAACACCCTTCATCTGATCAAACAAGTCTTCGATGCGTGGCAAGGTGTACTTGTTCTTGATTGTTACCTCGTTGAAAGCTTGGTAATCCACACACATCCTTTGGGTTCCATCCTTCTTGTCCACAAACAGCACGGGCGCTCCCCAAGGTGAAGAGCTTGGGCGAATAAAACCTTTCTCTAGTTGCTCTTGAATTTGTTTCTTGAGCTCCGCTAATTCCATAGGAGGCATCCTATACGGCCTCTTACCTATAGGTGCAGTTCCAGGTATTAAATCAATAACAAACTCAATGTCTCAATCAGGTGGCATACCTGACAACTCTTTCGGAAAAACATGCAAAAATTCACACACCACCAGAATCTCCTCAATTGTGGCACCATCCATATGATTCAGCTCCAATTGCTTCAGTGTGGTTTGAGATGATTCAAATTCTATGGTGATCCCTTCTTCATTGGTCAACTTCACCGTCTTTGTGGCACACTCAATAACTCCATAGTGCATCCTCAACCAGTCCATACCAAGTATAATGTCCAATCCTTGAGAGTCCAAAACAATGAGGTTGGCAGAGAAGTCTACCCCCTTATTCTAAGGCTTACTTTTGGACATACTATATTTGTCCTCATCTCTTCTCCAGGAGACTTAACCAATAGAGTAAACTTCATATGAGAGATAGGCAAACTATACTTGGCAACATACTTCGATGCAGTGAATGAATGCGATGCTCCAGAGTCAAACAACATAGTCGCGGGGTTGGAGTTGGCAAGAAACATACCAATGACCACATCATCCGCTTGTTGAGCATCCTCCGTAGAGACATGGTTTACGTTGCCATGAGCAAAATTCTGCTGTCCGCGGTTCCCTTGCAGTTGTCCTCCATTGGGTCTTGGGTTTTGCCTCGGCACATTGTTTCCTTGACCAAGTCCTGACTTAGGACATTGATGTGCGAAGTGTACAGCTTCTTCGCAAGTATAGCTCTTCTTAACTCCACCAGAATTATTGGGACGAGCTTGGTTCTGAACATTTGCACCAAGAAAATTAGCACGAGGTGCAAAAGGCATTGGAGGCCTAGGTGCTTGCGTAACAGGGCGCTGCTGCACAAACCGAGTTGGGCGCGGTGCATAACCAGGGCGTTGACTAGGCGTAAAAGAGGTGAAGTAAGGCACATTGGGCGGTGTGAAGCGAGGGCGCACATTACTTCCTTGTTGCTGTCCTTGATATGGCGCCTTTCCTCTTGTTGTCTTGCTGCATCTCATGGATCTTGTTCTCAACCACGATTCCTTTGTCCACATGCTTCTGAAAGTTGGCATAATCGCAGTTGTGTAGTTGCACTTGGATTTAATTGTTCAAGCCCCTCATGAACAAGTATTGTTTCCGGCTGTCCCGACTCACATCCTCAGGCGCATACCTTGAGAGTTGAGTGAATTTATTGAGATATTCACCCACGCTCGATCTTCCTTGCCTCAAGTTCTCAAATTCTCATCTCTTCAAGATCATAACACCTTACGACACATAATGAGAATGGAAACTCTCCTTGAATTCCGCCCAGGTGATCCTCTCTTGATCCTCATGAGCATTGCATAGGGAATCCCACCAATCCGCAGCTGCTCCAACTAGTTGATGAGAAGCAAATAGCACCTTCTCTCGGTCACTGCATTGGACAATAGCAAGTTTATTCTCCATGGACTTGAGCCAATCATCGGCATCCATAGGGTCGGCAGCTTGAGCAAAGGTCGATGGCCTAGTCCTCATAAACTCTCCCAATCGGTTATGAGGAGGCTGGGATGGCGGTGGACGCATGTGGGGCTGATTGTTGATGTTGCCAGCCTGCAGCTGTCCCATAGTTTGTATCATGGTCTACATGAGCTGGTTCTGCATAGCCAGTAGCTGCTCAATATTGATAGCTCCATGAGCAGGTCCTTGTCCATTGTTGTTCTGAGGTACTCCATGGTTCTCCTCCTCATCATTAGCATTCCTCTGGTTGCGAGTCCTCACCATCTGGAGAAAAGCAATAGGTAAGAATTAGAAAATGTCCCCAACTATATACATCAAGGGATATGAAACTAGACAACTAACTAGCCTACGTGGACATGGCAATGCTAAAGCATCCCAAAAGACTCTATTAAACACACAAGAAAACAATATATAGCAACAACACACCAAACAAAACACATCGGTTCCTGAGTGCTCCCATGTGATCTAAAGTGTCCATTCTATCTAGGCTGCGTCCTACGGTCAACCTGTGGCTCTGATACCAATCTGTGACACCCGATTCTGAAAATGAACCAAGTGAACGCATATGTGTGCCCAGGACGTTCAACACACATACACGAGTGCATTCACAAAAGAGTATACAAAAAATTACCACATAACAAGATTAATTAATCAAATTTTATTAATCAAACCTATCCTCAAATACAAGTTCTAATGAATATTAATGAGAAGTTCAACTAATGCAGCGAAAATAGACTAAATTGAGCAAACTAAGCAAAAGGGATAGCACAACTCCATGCAACACCACAGGCGTAGCTAACGGTAGACACGGTCTAGAACTCCGCATTATCGCCATTAAACTCACAATCCTAACCTGCAACTGTTGGGGGGGGGGGATTGCAAGAGTGAGTACATGTCGTACTTAACAAGTGTGGAATGTATGACATGTGGCTGATTCAAATGACGACAATAATAATGGCTAAGTGCTGAAAAGTACAGTAAAACATTTGAAAAGCAATATGTATTATGTATGTGAAATAAACCCATCATATCCCACAATGATTATTATAGTACAAGTTCATATTCCTTATCCATCATCATTAAACCAGATTTCACCATTGCCAATAACCATATTCAATACCAAAAATTTATCCATAATCAACCATAACCATCCCAAAAACCATCCCAATATCAAATTCCCTCTAATCATGGAAGTTGTCCAGGTGCTCATAACCGGGAGCATGGCTATCATGATAGTTTTATTAGACTCTGCAGAGTTTGTACCACTTTACCCACGTGTTTGTGATTTCATCACCCGTCGGCGACTAAAGAACCTCCCTTATGCCAATTACACTTCCTTTGGTGTATGGCAAAGAGATCACAAAATAGCCTTTACAAACGGATTACTAGCCTATTTATACCCCACTGAGGTTTCACCGGTGGTGATGCCTCCAACTGAGCACATCTTCAACCAAGGGCCCCCTCTTGAGCCATTCGGATCCTAGGGTAGTCCCACCAATCATCAATAAACCAAATTCGACTACCCCTTCCCCGAGCATCCATAATGGTCCAAATAGCACTGGCAAATCCCTAATTAATCAGCTACGCCGCACTCATACTTGGCCTCGTGGTGGTACTGTAGTCCTGACTTATTCTCGCATGAATCGGTCCTTAGATCTAAAGCAAGCAAACTACCATGACATCCAACCCATCCACATACCAGGCTTGCTTAGATCACCCATTACCATATCATATTGACCAGTTCATGTTAATCCATATACCATTAATGCATAATTAAATAATATAGTGGTTTCCCATCCCAATTAATTAAGCGATGCAAAAGGTAAAATGCCCTTCCCGACTCTCTACCATAAATTCCAGGTGACAAGGGTGGTTAAATAAAGCTAGTCAACTTCCTATCATAGGATTCCCATCAAATTGACACAAGCATGCAGTTTTGCAAACAAAACATTTATTTTAAAAACAGGATCAATATACTTCAAGGACACTTGCCTTGCTCTTGCGGTTGATTAGGGTCAAAGCCTTTAAACTCTTGGTGCTGTAGATCCTCCGCGACACTCTCTAGCGCAAATCCGTCTAATCCACACAATAAACATACAAGACAAGAAACACAATCAAAGAGTGCACAAATATTACTCAATATGACTTGGCATGCATGATTGATGCAAATGCAAGATAGAACTTGTTAATAGATAGCTTTTAATGATCACTAACCAGTTCTAATATATTTTAACAAGTTTATACAGGTTTGGATGTGATTAGATCTAATTTAGAATTAATTCAACAGAATTTAGTCAGTAAGATCAGACTAGTCTGCAGAAGGCCTGACTAGTCCGCACTTCGCAGAACTAGCAAACTAGGGTTTTCTAGATCGACGTAAATTTGGAGATTAGGGGTTGAATTCATGTAAGGAAAAGACAATAGAAGGTATACCAGGTGTTTAGTACTCCAATGAATCAAGAAACATGGAGGCAACACTTGGATCTTGATGATCTAGGGTTGGGGGATGAACTTGGGGATGAATTGGTGATGAAGAACAAAATTTGATGGAGATCTTGATCCTCTTTCGTTTCCTCCTCTTCTTCTTCTTGCTTGGGATCTCCTCCTCCCTCATTGGTGGTGGCTCTCCACGAACTAGGGTTTGGGTGGGGTGGAAAAGTGGCAAATAGATGTCAAGCCAAGGGGTGGGGTTGTTTATATAAATGTGGAGGCTAGGGTTAGATGGATTTCGAGTTTGAGAGGAGTAGAGGCCGGTTTAGAGTCCCACATGGGCTCTAAAAGAGTTAGGCACGACGTCCCTAGGCCCACTTAACGTGAACCCCAAAAAACAAGTCGTAAAACAAAAGATCAACTCGGAGTCGCGAAATATCAAACAAGTCTAAAAAGGATTAGACTAGTCCGAAGTTAGTCAGAAAGAAATCGGACAAGTCTAGCAAAAAATCGGACAAGTCCGACTTTATTCAGAGAGAAAATCGGACAAGTCCGCTAGAACCGGACTAGTCCGGAAAAGTCGAGGGACTTAGCAAATTTTCAAGGATTCTTGGAATATCGGACTAGTACGCACAAAATCGGACAAGTCCGAAAGTTTACAGAGGCAAAATTAGACTAGTCCGCAACAAAAACGGTCAAGTCCGTTTTAGTCAGAGAGAAATCGGACTAGTCCTCACTAAAATCGGACTAGTCTTCACTTTTCAGCATTTTAAGTGTGGTTTTGCTCCAAATCAATTTTAAACCCATTCCTCTCGATGTGGGTTAATGTTAAACATGTATATGAATGTATGTAGGGCATGATGCATGAAAATGAGGGTGTTACACAATAACCATATCAATTGCTGTAAACCATAATACCATCCCATAACCAGTACCAAACCATCCCAATCCAAAAACCCCTCTAATCATGTAGGTCATCCAGGTGCTCTTAATCGGGAGCACGACTATCATGATAGTTTTAATACTCCGCAGAGTTTATACCGCTTTACCCACGTATTTGTGATTTCATCACCTGTCGGCGACTAAAGAAAACCTCCATTATGCCAAAACACTACCATAGGTGTATGGCCATGAGATCACAAAATAACCTTTACAAAGGGACTACTAGCACGGACGAACCCACTAAGGTTTCACCGGTGGCGATGCCTCCAACTGAGCACATCTTCAACCAAGGGCCCCCTCTTGTGCCATTCGGATCCCAGGGAGTCCTGCCAGAAATCCAAACCCAATCCGACTCCCCTTCCCCGGTGCGCCAAATAATCCGCGCAGTACTAACAATACCCTAATTAATCAGCTATGGCGCACCCATACATGGCCTCGTGGTGACACTGTTGTCCTAGCATATTCTCGCATGAACCGATCCTTAGATCTAAAGCAAGCAACCACCTTGTCTTCCAACCCATCCACATACCAGGCTTGCTTAGATCACCATTACCATATCATATTGACCAGTTCATGTTAATCCATATACCATTAATGCATAATTAAATAATATAGTGGTTTCCCATCCCAATTAATTAAGCGATGCAAAAGGTAAAAAGCCCTTCCCGACTCTCTACCATGTATTCCAGGTGACAAGGGTGGTTAAACAAAGCTAGTAAACTTCCTATCATAGGAATTCTCATCAAATTGACAAAAGCATGCAGTTTTGAAAACAAAACATTTATTGTAAAAACAGGATCAATATGTTCAAGGACACTCGCCTTGATCTTGGGCTTGGTTTGGGTCTAAGTCTTCAAATTCCTGGTTCTGGAGGTTCTCCGCAGCACTCTCTAGCACAAAGCCGTCTAAACCGCGCAATAAACATACAAGATAAGAATTACAATCAATAAAGGCTCATATGTTACTTAATATGACATGATATGCATGATTAATGCAATTGTGAGGTAAGACTTTGTCAATGAGTTGTTAATAATGTTTACTAACTAGTTCTAATGGTTTTTAACAAGTTTGTATAGGTCTGGAATTGATTCGAATCAATTTAAATTTATTTCAGTAGAAAACAGATAGCCAAACCAGACTAGTCCGCCCTTCACAGAACCAGCGAAATAGGGTTTTCTAGATCAACGTGAATTTGGAGAAACGGAGTTGAATTCATGTGATAAAGAGGAAGTATAAGGTATATCAGGTGTTTAGAACTCCAATGAATCATGGGTTTTGGAGGCAACAATTGGATCTTGATGATCTAGGGTTGGTGAAGAGAAATTGATGGTGAATTGTTGATGAAGAACGAAAACTTGATGGAGATCTTGGCCTCTTGATCTTCTTTCGTTTCCTCCTCTCGTTCTTCTTGCTTGGGATCTCCTTCTCCCTCCTTGGTGGTGGCTATCCACAATCTAGGGTTTGGGTGTGATTCAAAAGTGGCAAAGAGATGTAAAGTTGGTGTTTATATATAGGTGGAGGGCTAGGGTTTCAATGGAGGTCGATTTTAGAGAGGGTGGAGGCTGGTGTGGGGTCCCACATGGGCTCCAAAAGAGTTAGACACGACGTCCTTAGGCCCACTTAAGGTAAAACCGAAAAACACGTCGTGGGACAAAAGATCAACTCGGAATCGCGATCACCAGACAAGTCCGTGCAAGGCCGGACTAGTCCGATATTAGTCAGAGAAAAATTGGATAAGTCATTACCAAATTGGACAAGTCCAAACTTAGTCAGAGAGGAGAACGGACAAGTCCGCTAGATGTCGGACAAGTCCAGGGACTTGGCAAAATTTCAAGGTTGGAATACCGGACTAGTCCGCAATGGACCGGACAAGTCCGAAAACGGTACAGAGAGAAAAATGGACTAGCCCGAAGCAAAAATGTACATGTCCGAGGGAGGTCATAGAGAAATCGCACTTCTCAGAACTTTTGAGTGTTGTTTATCTTTAAATTCATTTTAATATCATTCCTTTTTATGTGGATTAATGTTAAACATGTATATGAACTTATGCAATGCATGATGCATGAAAATGAGGGTGTTACAAACCTACCCCCCTTAAAATGAATCTCGCCCTCGAGATTCGACGTGGAAGAGAAGAGATAGGAGAACTCCTTCTTGAGATCATCTTCCAGCTCCCAAGTTGCTTCTAATTCTGTATGCTTCCATTGAACTTTACACCATCTAATAATCTTGTTTCTTGTGACCCTCTCCTTGGTTTCCAAGATCTTGACCGGTTGCTCGGCATAAGTCAAATCTGCCTCTAATTCTAATTCTTCCATTGACACTTGTTCTTCCAGTACCCTTAAACACTTCTTGAGCTGGGAAACATGAAACACATCATGCACATATGAAAGATGAGCTGGCATCTCCAACTTATATGCTACTTCTCCTCTTTTGTCCAAAATCTTGAATGACCCAATGTATCGAGGTGCTAGCTTGCCTCTTATGTTAATCCTCTTATGACCTCTCATTGGTGACACCTCGAGGTAAACAAAATCTCCTATTTCAAAGGCTAGTTTCCTTCTCCTATTGTCCGCATAGCCTTTTGCCTTGACTGAACAACCCTCAAGTTTTCACGAATAATCTGGACTTGTTTCTCAGCTTCTTGCAGCATGTCTGATCCAAACACTTGGCTCTCCCCTGTCTCATTCCAGAACAAAGGTGTCCTACACTTCCTCCCATATAGTGCTTCATAGGGTGACATTTTCAAGCTTGCTTGGTAACTATTGTTATATGAGAATTCTGCATACGGCAAGCTCTTGTCCCAACTTCTTCCATGCTTCAAGGCACAAACTCTTAACATATCTTCTAAAATCTGAATGGTCCTCTCAGTTTGTCCATTTGTTTGAGGGTGATATGCTGAGCTAAAATTCAACCTTGTCCCCAATGCTTCATGTAATTTCTGCCAAAACCTGGAGGTAAACTGAGAACATCTATTCGAGACTATTTTCTTTGGGACTCCATGTCGACACACAATGTGCTCCATATATAGCCCTGCCAGCTTCGCGACGGTATAGGTAGTCTTGTCAGGAACAAAATGAGCTGACTTGGTTAAGCTATCCACAATAACCCAAATTGAGTCATAGCCGTGGGTACGCGGTAAACCAACTATAAAGTCCATAACAATTTCTTCCAACTTCCATTCTGGAATCTTTAATGGCTGTAATAATCTAGCTGGTCTTTGATGTTCCGCCTTGACTTGTTGGCACACATCACACAACGCTACATATTCAGCTATGTCCTTTTTCATGTTGGCCCACCAATAACATGTCTTCATGTCCTTGTACATCTTTGTACAACCGGGATGAATTGAGTATGGTGAGTCGTGTGCCTCTTTTAGTATTGTCTCCCAAATATGCTTCACATTAGGCACGACAATCCTTTTTCCAAGCCATAAGGTACCATAGTCATCCTCATCAAACCTGAATTCTCTTCCCTCTTGGGTTTTTCCTTGATTTCTTGAATGTTCTCATCCTTTATTTGACCCTCTCGAATTCTTGCTCCAATGTCAGATTTAACTCCATTATCCCCATCTCATTCACAAATACAAGATTCAACCGTTCAAACTCCTTACATAACTCGGATGGCAATTCTCGAACCGTGAGCTGGTGACTTACTCCTTTCCTACTGAAAGCATTGACCACTACATTAGCCTTTCTTGGATGATAGTTGATCCCAACATCATAGTCCTTGATGAGCTCCAACCATCTTCGTTGTCTCAAATTCAGATCCGTTTGTGTGAAAATATACTTTAAACTCTTATGATCCGTATAAAATTCACACCTATGTCCAAGTATATAGTGTCTCTAAATCTTCAATGCGTGTACCACGGCTGCAAGTTCCAAATCATGTGTTGGATAATTCTGCTCATGTTTCTTCAATTGTCTCCATGCATATACAACCACTTGACCTTCTTGCATGAGCACACATCCAAGTCATTGTCTTGATGCGTTGCAATATATATCAAAACTTTTTCTCACATCCGGCAATATCAAGACTGGGCCTGTAGTTAACCTCTTCTCAAACTCCTCAAAGCTTTCTTGACAAGCTTGAGTCCATTGGAAAGCTTTCCCCTTCATTAGCAACCCCGTCATGGGCTTGGCTATCTTGGAAAAGTCCTTGATAAATCGACGGTAAGATCCAGCCATTCCAAGAAAACTTTGGATCTCCTTTACATTCTGTGGGGGTTCCCATTTCAACACATCCCTCACTTTTCCGGGGTCGACCGATACTCCTCCTCCAGAGACAATATGACCCAAAAATGAGACCTCTATCAACCAAAACTAGCACTTGCTGAATTTTGCGTACAATTGATGCTCCCTCAATTTCTGCAACGTGAGCCTCAAGTGTTCCTCATGTTCTTCCTCGCTTCTCGAGTAGATCATAATGTCATCAATGAACACCACAACAAATTTATCCAAGTACTCCATGAAGACCTTATTCATGAGGTACATAAAGTACGCAGGTGCATTTGTCAACCCAAAAGACATCACGGTGTACTCATAAGATCCATACCGTGTCCAAAAATCTGTTTTGGGTATATCCGATGGTCTAATCTTCTTTGAAAGTATCCCGACCTCAAATCAATCTTGTAGAAGACACAAGCACCCTTCATCTGATCAAACAAGTCTTCTATGCTTGGCAAGGTGTACTTGTTCTTGATGGTCATCTCATTGAGAGCTCGATAATCCACACACATCCTTTGTGATCCATCCTTCTTATCCACAAAAAGAATGGGCGCTCCCCAAGGCAAAGAGCTTGGGCAAATAAAACCCTTCTCTAGTTAATCTTGAATCTTCTTCTTGAGTTCCGCTAACTCCTTAGGAAGCATCCAATATGGCCTCTTAGCTATAGGTGCAGTTCTAGGTATTAAATCAATAACAAACTTAATGTCGCGATCATGTGGCATACCTGACAACTCATTCGGAAACACATCCAAGAATTCACACACCACTAGAATATCTTCAATTGCGACACCGTCCATGTGGTTCAGCTCCAATTGCTTTAGTACATGTTGAGATGCTTCAAATTCTATGGTGATCCCTTCCTCATTGGTTAACTTCACCGTCTTTGTGGCACATTCAATAACTCCATTGTGCTTCCTCAACCAGTCCATACCAAGTATAATGTCCAATCCTTGAGAATCCAAAACAATGAGGTTGGCAAAGAAGTCTACCCCCTGATTCTAAGGCTTACTTTTGGACATACTATATTTGTCCTCATCTCTCCTCCAGGAGACTTAACCAATAGAGTAAACTTCATATGAGAGATATACAAACTATACTTGGCAACATATTTTGATGCAATGAATGAATGTGATGCTCTGGAATCAAATAACATAGTCGCTGGGTTGGAGTTTGTGAGAAACATACCAATCACCACGTCATCCGCTTGTTGTGCTTCCTCTGTAGAGACATGGTTCACATTGACATGAAGAAATTCTGTTGTCCATGGTTGCCTTGTGGCGCTCCTCCATTCGGTGTTGGGTTTTGTCTTGGAGCATTGCTTCCTTGACCAATCTTTGACTTAGACATTGGATTGCAAAATGTCCTGCTTCTCCACATGTATAGCACTTCCTAACTGCACCATAATTATTGGGACGAACTTGATTCTGAACATTTGCACCAGGAAGATTGGCACGAGGTGCAAATGGCATTGGAGGCCTAGGTGCTTGCATGAGAGGGCGTTGCTGCACAAACTGAGCTGGGCGCGAAGCATAACCAGGGCGCTGTACAGAAGCAGAAGGGCTGTAATAAGGCGCATTGGGTGGTGCAAAGCAAGAGCACACATTACTTCCTTGTTCCTGTCCTTGATATGGTGCCTTCCTCTTATTATCTAGCTCAATCTCATGGACTTTATTCTCCACAATAATTGGTTTGTCCACTAGCTTCTGGAACTTGGCATAATCACAATTCAGCAATTGTACTTGGATCTCATTGTTCAAGCCCCTCATGAACAAGTATTGCTTCCGTCTATCCCGGCTCACATCCTCAGGCGTATATCTTGAGATTTTAATGAATTTACTGAGGTATTCACCCACACTCGATCTTTCTTGCCCCAAGTTCTCAAATTCTTGCCTTTTCAAGATCATAACACCTTCCGGCACATAATGAGAATGAAAGCTCTCCTTGAATTCAGCCCAAGTAATCCTCTCTTGATTTTCGTGGACGTTGCATAAAGAGTCCCACCAATTGACAGCTGCTCCAACAAGTTGATGAGACGCGAACAACACCTTCTCCCGGTCACTGCATTGGACTATTGCAAGATTCTTCTCCACGGACTTGAGCCAATCATCAGCATCCATAGGGTCAACAACTTGAGCAAAAGTCGACGACTTGGTTCTCATGAACTCTCCCAATCGGTTATGAGGAGGTGGGGGTGGCGGTGGTGGCATGTGGGGCTGATTTTTGTTGTCACTAGCGTGCAACTGTCCCATAGTCTGTATCATGGTCTGCATGAGCTGGTTTTGCATAGCCAAAAGCTGCTCAAGATTGATAGCTCCCTGGGTAGGTCCTTGTCCATTGTTGTTTTGAGGAACCCCATTGTTCTCCTTCTCATCATTGGCATCCCTCTGGTTGTGAGTCCTCACCATCTGAAGAAAAGCAAGAGAGAAGAATTTAGAAAACATCCCCAACTATATGCATCAAGGGATATGAAACTAAACAACTAACTATACTAGCCTATATGGACATGGCAATGCTAAAGCATCTCAAAATCCTCTACTAAGCACACAAGCAGCAATACATAGCAATCAACACACCAAGCAAAAACACATTGATTCCTGAGTGTTCTTATGTGCTCTAAAGTGTCCATTCTATCTAGGCTGCGTCCTACGGTCAACCTGTGGCTCTGATACCAATTTGTGACACCCGGTTCTGGAAAAAAAACCAAGTGAACGCATATGTGTGCCCGGGACATTCAACACACATACACGAGTACATTCACAAAAGGATATACAAAAAAATACCACAGAATAGGATTAATTAAGCACTTTTATTACACAATTTAGAATATCCTCAAATACAAGCTCTAATGGACATTAATGACAAGTTTGAACGAATTCAGCAGAAATAAACTAAATATGAGCTAAACGAAATAAGCAAGCTAAGCAAATAGGGTAGCACGGCTCCAAGCAACACCACAGACAAAGTTGACGGTAGCACACAGCCTAGAACTGCTCTTTAACATCGTGATACTCCCAATCTTGACCTGCAATTATTGGTGGGAGAATTGCAAGGGTGAGTACATGTCGTACTCAGCAAGTGCGGAAAGTATGACATGTAGCTGATACAAATGACGAATATAATAATGGATAAGTGCTGAAAAGTATATTAAAACATTTGAAAAGCAATATATTGTATGTGTGTGAAGTAAATCCATCATAAACCATGTAGTTATCATGATACCAATCCATATTTTATTACCACAATCCATATACCAGATTTCTCATTACCAATAACCATATCCATTGCTGTAAACTATAATACCATCCCATAACCAGTACCAAACCATCCCAATCCAAAAACCACTCTAATCATGTAGGTCATCCAGGTGCTCTTAACCGGGAGCACGACTATCATGATAGTTTTAATACTCCACAAAGTTTGTACCGCTTTACCCACGTGTTTGTGATTTCATCACCCGTCGATGACTAAAAAAAACCTCCATTATGTCAAAACACTACCATAGGTTTATGGCCATGAGATCACAAAATAACCTTTACAAAGGGACTACTAGCACGTACAGACCCACTGAGGTTTCACCGGTGGCGATGCCTCCAACTAAGCACATCTTCAACCATGGGCCCCCTCTTGTGCCATTCGGATCCCAGGGAGTCCCCACACAAATACAAACCCAATCCGACTCCCCTTCCCCGGTGCGCCAAATGATCCGCGCAGTAGTAGCAATACCCTAATTAATCAGCTATGCCGCACCCATACTTGGCCTCGTGGTGGCACTGTTGTCCTGGCATATTCTCGCATGAACCGATCCTTAGATCTAAAGCAAGCAACCACCATGTCTACCAACCCATCCACATACCAGGCTTGCTTAGATCATCCATTACATATCATATTAACTAGTTCATAATAACCATAATCTCATTAATGCATAATTAAATAACATAGTTGTTTTCCATCCCAATTAATTAAGCGAAGCAAAGGTAAAAAGCCCTTCCCGGCTCTCTACCATGTATTCCAGGTGACAAGGGTGGTTAAACAAATCTCGTAAACTTCCTATCATAGGAATTCCCATCAAATTGACACAAGCATGCAGTTTTGAAAACAAAACAATTATTGTAAAAATAGGATCAATATGTTCAAGGACAATTGCCTTGCTCTTTGGCTTGGTTTGGGTCAAAGTCTTCAAATTCCTAGTTCTGGAGGTTCTCCGCATCACTCTCTAGCGCAAATCCATCTAAACCGCGCAATAAACATACAAGACAAGAATTACAATCAATAAAGGCTCATATGTTACTCAACATGTCATGATATGCATGATTAATGCAATTTTGAGGTAAGACTTTGTCAATGAGTTATTAATAATGTTTACTAACTAGTTCTAATGGTTTTTAACAAGTTTGGACAGGTTTGAAATTGATTTGAATCAATTTAAATTTAATTCAGCACAAAACAGACAGCCAAACCGGAATAGTCCGCTTGGGACCGGACTACTCCGCCCTTCATAGAACCAGCGAAATAGGGTTTTCTAGATCAATGTGAATTTGTAGAAATGGGGTTGAATTCACGTGAGAAAGAGGAAGTAGAAGGTATACCATGTGTTTAGAACTCCAATGAATCAAGGTTTTGGAGGCAACACTTAGATCTTGACGATCTAGGGTTGGTGAAGAGAACTTGATGGTGAATTGTTGATGAAGAACGAAAACTTGATGGAGATCTTGGCCTCTTGATATTCTTTCGTTTTCTCCTCTTCTTCTTCTTGCTCGGGATCTCCTTCTCCCTCCTTGGTGGTGGCTATCCACGAGCTAGGGTTGGGGTGTGATTAAAAAGTGGCAAAGAGATGTAAAGTTGAGAGGTGGGGTTGTTTATATAGAGGTGGAGGGCTAGGGTTTCAATGGAGGTCGGTTTTAGAGAGGGTGGAGGCCGATGTGGGGTTCACATGGGCTCCAAAAGAATTAGACACGACATCCTTAGGCCCACATAAGGTAAAACCAAAAAACACGCCGTGGAACAAAAGATCAACTCGGAATCGCGATCACCGGACAAGTCCGCGCAAGGATGGACTAGTCCGATATTAGTCAGAGAAAAATCGGATAAGTCCTTACCGAATCGGACAAGTCTAAACTTAGTTAGAGAGGAAAACGGACAAGTCTGCTAGATGTCGGACAAGTCCGGACAAGTCTAGGGAATTGGTGAAATTTCAAGGAATCAGGATACCAGACTAGTCCGCAATGGACCGGACAAGTCCGAAAATGGTACAGAGAGAAAAACGAACTAGTCCACAGCAAAAACGGACATGTACGAGGGAGGTCAGAGAGAAATCGGACTAGTCCGCACAAAAAACGGACTAGTCCGCACTTCTCAGAACTTTTAAGTGCGGTTTTGCTTTAAATTCATTTTATACTCATTTCTTTTTATGTGGATTAATGTTAAACATGTATATGAACTTATGCAATGCATGATGCATGAAAATGAGGTTGTTACAAAAGCAACATAAAAAGAAACAAGTTTAAAATGAATTAGAAGCAAAATAGCACTTAAAAGTCTGTATAAGTACGGACTTGTCCGGTTTGTACCACAGACTAGTCCGATTTTCCCCTTTGATGTCCCTCCGGACTTGTCTGTTTTTGCTGCGGACTAGTCCGAATAAGTCTCTATTCCATTTTGGACTTGTCCATGACCGAGTGCGGACAAATCCGATCTTTGGTACGGTTTTCGAATAAGTTGTCATATTCTCGGACTTGTCCGATCTATGCCAGACTTCTCGGTTTTGCTCTCTGGACAAGACCGGACTTGTCCGGACATCCTACCAGACTTGTCCTATAATGTTTTTGTTCCAAAATGGACTAGTCTGGGCCCTCATGTGAACTAGTCCAGCCTGCTGAATTCCACTCAGATTCTGTTATTTCCTCACGATTTTTTTGGGTAATTGCCTTAATTGGGCCCAAGAGCTTCGTGCCCAACCTCAGAGGAGCACATGTGGGATCCCTACACGACTTCCACCATCCTGAACACGAAATCCATCAAACTCTACCTCTCCACCTCTATATAAGCAACCTAACTCCCCAATTTCTCACCTCTTTTCCACAATTGAAAGAAACCCAAACCCTAGTTCGTGGGAGCCGCCATCAAGGGAAGATCCAGCAATAAGGAGGAGGAGGAGAACACGAAGAAGGATTGATGAAGCAAGATCTTCATCGACTTTTCATTCTTAATCACCAATTCACCCTCAACTCTCCATCAACTCTTCACCACCAACCATAGATCGCCAAGATTCAAGTGTTGCACTCAATTCTCGATCGTTGGGGTTCTACACATGTGGTACACCTTCTACTTTCCCTTTTCCAAGCAAATTCAACCCCATTTCTCGCAGATGACGAAACCCTAAACTCCAGTTTTGATCAGGGCGGACAAGTCCGACCCTATAACTGGACTTGTTCGGTATCTGAATCTGTTTCAGGCTGAATTAATTCCAATTTGACTCGAATCAATTCCAAACCTGTCCAAACTTGTTAGAAACTATTAGAACCAGTTAGTAAATATTAATAGCAACTCAATTAACAAGTTTTACCTCACAATTGCATTAATCATGTATGACATGGCATATTGAGTAATATGTGAGCATTTATTGATTGCAATGTTTGTTTTGTATGTTCGTTGCGCGAAATAGAAGGTTTTGCTCTAGAGGGTGCTGTCGAGGACCTCCCACACCAGAATTTTGAAGCCTTTGACCCTAACCAAGCTCAAGAGCAAGGCAAGTATCCTTGACCATATTGATCCCGTTTTTAAATGTTTTGTTTACAAAATTGCGTGCTTGTGTCAAATTGATGGGAAACCCAAAAATAGGTGTTTACTAGTCTTGTTTGACCATCCTTGTCGCTTGGGATATATTGTAGTGAGTCAGAAATGACTTTTACCTTTTTGCTTTGCTCTATATTAATTGGGATGGGAAAACAACCTAATGGCTTAATTATGAACTAATGAATGATGAGCATTGATGAATTTGGTTAATTGTTAACGTGGGACTTGGGAGATCTAAGCAAGCATGGACTATGGACTGGGTTGGATGTTATGGTGGTTTCGCTTGCTTTAGATCTAAGGACAGGTTTGTGGAGCGACCATCCAGGATTTACAGCGCCACCACAAGGCCAAGTATGGGTGCAACGTAGCTGAATAATTAGGTGAGTTGCTGGTATTGTATGGACCATTGGATGGTGCGGGGAATGAGAGTCGAGAAGGGCTACCCTGGGATCCGCATGGCACATGAGGAGGCTCGTGGGTGGGAGAATGGAGATTCAAGTCTGCTGGTGAAACCTTAGTGGGTCCATATATGCTAGTAACAAAGCTAATTTGTGATCTCTTGGCCACACACCAAAGGAAGTGTGAGACAACATAAGGGAGGTTCTTAGTCACTTAAAGGTGATGAAATCACAAACATGTGGGTAAAGTGGTATAACCTCTGCAGAGTGTGTCTAAAACTATCATGATAGTCGTGCTAGCGGTCATTAGCAACCTGGACCCTCACATGATTAGTGGGAAACTTGGTATTTGGGATGGTTTGGTATTGGTTATGGTTATGAATATGGTTATGGATTAAATTGTGATAAATGGATATGGTTATTGATGAAAGTGAGAATCTGGAGTATGGATGAATAATTAATGCTGGTTTCATATTATGATATTTATGTGGGCTATGATGGGAATTATTTCAAATAGACATAGTATTTACCTGTTTTTAAAAGTACTTTTCATCAATTATCAATTATTTATTATCATCCTTGTTTTCATTATTTTCCCACACTTGCTGAGTATGACATGTGCTCACCCTTGCAACCCCCCCACCCCCCCACCAACAGTTTCAGGTGATTGTTGACGGTCCTTAAGTACCATATTTTGACTGGCAATTCACCTCATAATGTGCATAAAAGAAACACAAAACATAGTGGTAGGGATATACACTAAACCAATTCCATAAGTGTTGGTGTTTATTTGTACGTAGGTGAATTATTACCCAAAATAGCAAAACATGCAGGGATGAATCCATGAAAATGGATTTCAACGAATCAGGCGATGACACATGGCAACACATGGATCAAATGGCCCACAAACAGAAGAATACAAGGAGATCCAACGGTGTTGCACCCATATACATCAAGGGGGCCCACCTGGAAGCCACCTGGAGGAAGCACTCCCCGAGGGGAGGCTTGACCAGGTCGGCCGAACCAGGGGTTCAGCCGACCCCTTCCCGGCGCCAAACCCGGTCAAATGACACGTGTTGGCTCCTCCCAGCTCCCTGGAGTCAATGGTGACTGATTCGCACATTAATTATGGCGGGAACAAACAATTATCCACCTATAAATAGACCCCCTCACCTCACTTCTCACACACACCAAAAGTTGAGAATAGTGCTACACTCCAACGGTTTAGATTAGTCCTAGAGGCTACCAAAGTAGAAGGAGAGTGTGGTGAAGAGTCTAGGAGAAGGAGGCTTGGGCTTGTCAAGTCCCTCTTCTACACTTGTACCCCTACAAAGGTTTTACTCAATCAAGTAAGCCTTTGTGAATTTAATACAAGTTTGATCTTTTATTCTTAGTAGTTTGCACAAGTAGTTACTTGTGGGTTCACTGCTTTAATTCATTAGAGGCTCTAGTTGTAGCTTTGTGTTCGAAACAACTAGAGTAGTGATTTAGAACGTAAGCGTGGTGATTAGGTTATAAATCATCAGTGGATATCTCGTAGACCCACAGATTGAAGAGGTAGGCAGTAGGTGGTGACAACCCTATCTGTCCTTCGTAATCCTCAACGTTCGGCTATGCCATAGGCTCTTGGCTGGAGTTGTCCTAGTATTGCTAGGAGTAAGCCCGTGCCCGAAGCAAGCATCTACTGCAAACCACCTTGAATTAGGATCAATACTTTGAATTCCTCTCTGTTCCTTGCCTACCAAACAACTTTGTGTCCTTGGGTGAGCTAGTTCAAAAGATTAGAACACACGTTCTTTGGATTCAATACCCTTGGGAATACTCCTTAAGGGGAAGTGCTACAACGGTATTTTCGTGCACTCGCGGATAACTCTGTGGTGTTAAGAAATACCAACAAGCATTTCTGGTGCCATTGTTGGAGAACGATTGCTGTTAATCATTGAACCAAGATCACCCTCGTATCATATACCCCTTATCTATCATCTTACCTTTCTTATTCTTACCTTACCACCACCATACAAATGGAGCAACCCACCATTCTTTCTTACTCTAATCCGAAGGGCAAGTTCTGTGAGCCACCTCCTTCGGCGGAACCTATTTGTTCAACCAGCTATGAACTTCGCCCTGGCTTTATAGCCATGGTTCGGGAACAATCCTTCTCAGGAACGGATTGTTAATACCCTTACCACCATCTACGAGAGTTCGAACAACTGTGTTCATGCCTTCGAATCAAAGGTATGACACGGGAAACTCTCAAACGGAAGTTGTTTCCTTTTTCCCTCAAGGAAAAAGCCAAACAATGGTACAACCACTACGTTGGGAAGACAAACAGTGATTGGAGTGAATTACGAGACAAATTTTGTCTTGCTTTCTTTCCCATTGCCCGAATTGTTCCCTTACGAAAGGAAGTACTATGCTTCTAGCAGATGGAGAAGGAATCCATAGGTGCAGCTTGGGACAAATTTTCTCTTTTGAAAAATTCTGGCTCATATTTTTTAATCCCTAATCCAATGCTTTTGCAACATTTCTTCATGGGATTGAACAAAGAGTCTGTCCTATATCTTGACATTATGGCTGGAGGATCTTTCCTCCATAAGACTCCAGAAGAAGGCAATGATCTTCTGGACAAAATTCTAGAAAATTCTTCCTTCATTATGGGTCTTAATGAGCCTCCCCAAGAGGAATTCGTGTCAAGAACGGAGGATACACTCTTGGACAAGGATGAACCCATTTCTTGTTTAACCCAAGCCTTGCCAGATGAATCCTCTCCTGAACCTGAGACTACGAAGGTAGAAGAAATTCAACCCTCGCAGTTTCCATTTTACTTCGAGGAAGAGCTTTTTGAAGATTATGGAAATACCTCGAAGTATTATTGCTATAGGAAACCTCATTGCCACCAACTCCACCTGAACAACCTGATGGGATGTTCGTCCGTCAAACGGTCAAGGAGTTGACCTCTATCCTAAGCAGAGAGTGGACAGTTGAAGTCGAGAATTCACCCGAAATTCTTCGGATGACCTCACCTTTGGCTACCATTTTATGTTCTATTAGAAGGACACCAATGAGAATCCTATACAACCCTACTGTTAGAGCAAATCTCATTTTCGATTCTTGTGCTCTCGCCATTCTTGGCGATGTGCCATTGGCACCAACACGCAAATCCTTTCGAGATTCATTCGGAACCATTCTTGAAGGATGTGGGGTTCTGTAGCAAGTGTCTATTAGACACAAAGATGTTGAGGCTCTCCTAGATTTTCACGTGTTCGAAATCCAAGATTTTGACATCATGATAGGGATTCCCATAGAGAAATTTCTCATGGAAGTTCCTTTGGAAGGAAGCCTCAATATCAATCTTGGAGGGAGAAATTTCTCCATGCCTATTCTGCGTTCAAAGAACACATCTGCAGAATCTCCCATCCAAGATGAGCCAATAGAGGAGGTTAGGACTCTTCAATTTTTAGAACCCCCTGAAATTAAAGGAGAAGAAGACTTCGTCCAAGAGGAGGATGAATTTCAGGAGGAAATAGAATTGCCAAAAGAAGATCCCTCCACAAAAAACTCCCGTTGAGCTCAAGATTCTACCTCCAGGCCTATGTTATGCCTTTCTAAATGGCGATTTGGAAGCCCCTGTCGTCATAAGTGACAAGCTTTCAGATGACGAAACGCTCAAACTCATAGCCATGTTAGAAAGACATAGAGTTGTTTTTGGATATTCACTTCAGGATCTCAAAAGAATTAGTCCAGCTTTATGCACCCATCGTATTCCTATTGACCCAGAGAGTGTCCACCCTCAAGGGAACCTCAAAGGCGATTGAATAGTGCGATGCGGGAAGTTGTCAAGAAAGAAGTCTTGAAACTTCTGCATGCCGGGATTATTTACCCTGTTCCTCATAGTGAATGGGTAAGTCCAGTTCACGTAATGCCTAAGAAGGGAGGTATGACGGTCGTTCAAAACGGGAGGAATGAATTAATTCCTCAACGGACCGCCACGGGATGGAGGATGTGCATTGACTACCGAAAAATTAACAGGGCAACAAGGAAAGACCATTTTCCATTGCCCTTCATCGATGAGATGTTAGAGCGATTGGCAAAACACTCCTACTTCTGTTTCCTTGATGGGTATTCGGGATATCATCAAATTCCTATCCATCCCGATGATCAAAGTAAGACCACATTCACATGTCCTTACGGGACCTATGCCTACCGGCGTATGTCCTTTGGACTGTGTAACACTCCTGCCTCTTTCCAGAGATGCATGATGTCTATATTTTTGGACATGATCGAGGATATCATGGAAGTTTTCATGGACGATTTCTCCGTCTATGGAAAAACTTTTGATCATTGTCTAGAAAATTTAGACAGGGTCTTACAAAGATGCCGGGAGAAGGACCTTGTGCTTAATTGGGAAAAGTGCCGTTTCATGGTCCGGGAAGGCATCGTTCTTGGACACTTGGTGTCCGAGAGAGGGATAGAGGTGGACAAAGCTAAAATTGAAGTTATTGAAAAACTTCCACCTCCTATCAATGTTAAGGGAATCCGCAACTTTTTAGGTCATGCGGGGTTCTAACGACGATTTATCAAGGATTTCTCCAAAATCGCTAGACCCCTCACCAACCTATTAGCTAAAGAAGCTCCCTTTGATTTCGATGATGAATGCCTTAAATCGTTTGATATACTAAAAAAGGCACTCATCTCATCTCCAACTATCCAACCTCCTGATTGGACACTGCCATTCGAAATCATGTGTGATGCCAGTGACTTTGCTGTCTGTGCGGTCTTAGGCCAAACCAAAGATAAAAAGCATCACGCAATAGCCTACGCTAGAAAAACTCTTACAAGAGCCCAACTCAATTATGCCACAACTGAGAAAGAGCTCCTAGCAGTAGTTTTTGCTATCGACAAGTTTAGATCCTACTTGGTTGGAGCAAAGGTCATAGTCTACACAAACCATGTTGCTTTGAAATATCTGCTTATCAAAAAGGATGCTAAACCAGGCTAATTCGATGGATTCTTCTACTCCAAGAATTTGATCTGGAAATAAGAGATAAGAAAGGAGTAGAGAATTCAGTAGCAGATCATCTTTCACGTATGGAAGTCACACAAACCATGGACATACCAATCAATGACTTCCTACAAGATGATATGCTCCTCAAGGTGACAGACTCTCACCCTTGGTATCCGGATATCGTGAACTTTATGGTCACGAGATACGTACCACCAGGGGAGAACAAAAAGAAACTCATTTATGAGAGTCGTAGACACCTTTGGGATGACCCTTACCTCTATTGAGTGTGTGCCGATGACCTTCTTAGAAGGTGCATCGCATCAATCGAAGGCACCAAAATTATAGAGAAATGCCATGCTGGCCCCTATGGTGGTCATTACGGTGTTTACCGTACTCAGGCAAAGATCTGACAGAGTGGATTCTATTGGCCTTCAATGTATGAAGATACCAAGGAATTCATTCGCAGATGTTGGAAATGCCAGAAGCATGGAGGAATCTTTGCTCGCGATGCGATGCCCCTAACATACAATCTCCAAGTAGAATTATTTGATGTATGGGGTATTGATTTCATGGGACCCTTTCCTAGGTCTTATGATTGCGAGTATATTCTGGTTGCCGTCGATTATGTGTCAAAATGGGTAGAAGCATTGCCATGCAAAAATGCTGATTCCAAGCAAGCAAGGAAAATGTTCCATGATATCATTTTCCCACGCTTTGGAACTCCACGTATGGTCATAAGTGATGGAGGGTCTCATTTCATAGATAAGACCTTCCAAAACCTTTTAAGGGAGCTTGGAGTCCAGCATGACATTGCTACCCCATACCACCCACAGACAAATGGTCAAGCAGAAACATCTAATAAGCAAATTAAGAATATTCTGCAAAAAACTATCTTGGAAATGGGAATGGGATGGAAGCAAAAGCTACCCGATGCATTGTGGGCATATCATAATGCCTACAAGACACCTATCGGCATGTCTCCTTTCCATCTTGTCTATGGGAAGACTTGCCATATTCCCATAGAATTGGAACATAGAGCGTATTGGGCCATCAAGCGGTGGAACATGAATCTTAACAAAGCTGGAAATCACCGATTGAAGTAAATCTCTGAGTTGGAGGAATGAAGAGATAATGCGTACCACAGTGCCAGAATTTATAAAGAGAGAACCAAAAGATGGCACGATAAGAGGATTACGCCGAAAGAGTTCAAACCTGGAGATAAAGTTTTACTCTTTAACTCTAGGGTTAAAGTCTTTGGACATGGGATGCTTAGAAGTAAAAGGGAAGGACCCTTCACTGTAGTAGAGACTTCATCCCATGGAGCAATCACACTCCAAGGTGATGACGATCAACTATTCAAAGTGAATGGGCACCAACTCAAATTATTTCTCGATTCCCAAAAGGATATAGAAAAAGAATTTGACATGGTAAATCTAATCGATTTCCATGCCATTTCTTTCAATTCAGTTTAAATTCTCCACGTCCAACTAATGGGACCATCCAATTCTTCATCTATGAGGCCCATTTAATCGACCCGAGAAAATGTGGCCAGAACGGAGCCAGAAGGGGGTCGGCCGAACCCTAGGGTTGGCCGACTCTCCCTTTGCACCGTTTGCATTTTGTTTTCTCGTGTTGATACTCCTTGATATCCTCCACAAAAGCCTCAGTGAAACGCGTCATTCCCCGCCTACTTAAAGGACGGAAACAGAGAGGAATGTTATACTCCTCATTGAATCATCATCTTCCTCCCATCCTCGTCATGGCTGACAAGAAGATTGTGCCTCACGCCTCCTCCAGCTCAACCTTCAACCTGAGCAGGGACATTACACTGGCCAAACACAAAACTTCCCTCTCCTTGGAGTCCGTCATGGCGATTGATGTCAAGCCCCTTGCCATGGTCCTGCCTGCAACGACTCCGCGCGGGCGCAACCCTACACCTCATAGCGCTGTCCGGTCGCTCTCCCCTCGGAGAACGCCGATGAAGTCGACGACGCCATGCCGTCCGACTTTGGATGGACCGAGCCCAGTCAAGACACGTCTTTTCCACGGAAAATATGAGTCTCTCCCATTGTTGCTGCCCGACGAGGAGTTCATGTACACACTGAAGACTAAGAAGGGCGATGTAGTGAGCCACCACTACAAGATGCCCACCTGTACCTCGCCGGAACACATGGGAGATCGCTTTCTTATCCACGGGGTGCGCAAACCCGAAGGAGGCTACGCTAAGGGCCTATTCAAGCGCTTGGATAATCTGGCGATGGAGGAGTCGACGGGCTCGTTGCCCTTCAAGATTAGGCGACACGTCCCACCACCTGCCATCAACGAGCCACCCGGTCAGTTCGAGGGCAGTGATGAGGACTCTCCTTGTGCCCCTAAAGTGGCACAGCTGACCAAGGAGTTCACTTCTCTCTGCTTGGAGAACAAGAAGCTGACTGACTTGGTGGTTGAAGGGCGCATCGAGAGGGCAGAACTGAAGGACGACATCATGGCCCTCAAGGAGGAGATTGACGGTGTTTGCCGTGGCATGAGCGCCAAACTGCGGTGCTTGTGCAATGCCGTCAGGGACCCCGACATCTAGAACGCACCATAGTTTAGATGTCCCGACAGCATAGGATGCTTACTACTTAGGATTTTATTTTTTTTAAAAAACATTTGTTTTCTAAAGCTAGGTTAAATAATGTAAGCATCCCCATATTTTGATTTCAATAAAGTGAACTTACCGGTTCATCTAACATCGGTAAAGTCCCCCCTTTAGTTTATTTTGTTGAATAAAGAATTTTGGAAACAAGTGTGGGGGAAACATGTCTCCAAGTCGCGAAATCCCGACATGAAAAATCAACGTTGCATATCAAAACATGTCGCGACCGAATGAGCAAAACGACACGACGAAACAGAGCCTTCTCTTTCTTCTTACAAACAGAATTGGCTAAGAGCCAACAGGAGGTCGGCCGATCCCCCTGGTCGGCCGACTTGTTTTCTGCATCGTACGACTCTGTTTCGCTCCTGAAAATCAGTATGGATTTCTTTTCCCCAATTTTATGTGCTACCCTGCTGTTTGAGTTGATTTCATATTATTCATTTCATATCTAAAATGAATCAACTCAACAAATTGAAAAAAATCTAGTAGTCAAGAATTTGCTTAAGCTCAAAATTTGAATACTTTATATTTCAATTCATTACCTTGTTTATGATTCCCATAATTCAATAGGAAAAAGACATCATCTAGGTATTTGACTAGTGTGATATGGTAAATGAGTTCTTTAGAAATCATCCTTTTGCTTGAAATTGATTTTGACATTTGTAACTATTTGAAGTCTTGAACTTTGCCTAAATCTCTAATTGGAAATTTATATACCACCAAGGCCATATGATACATTCATTGAAAACCACAAGCATATGCCACTTTGTTTTTCATTGAACTTTGTCAAACCCGTGACCCAATTGAGTGACATGCATGAACTTTTTGAATTGAAAACTCTTGTGCACTCCATTCATGCAAAATTTCTCACATTGAGAGTTTGCATCCATCGATTACCCATCCGTCAAAAAGAAACTCCATACAATACAAATGAAAGCCTCTCTAAAAAATAAAAAGGAGTAGAAGACATGGCTACAAAAAAAAGCATCCACTCTTGAAAAAGAGTAAGAGTGCTAAAAAAAAGTAGTAGCCATGTTTCATCGTTAAAAAAAAGAAGAGCAAATTCATGGGAGTTATCACCTCACCCTCCATTCCATTCATGTGCACAAGAATTTTCCCTTCACTTTGTTCATTTCATAAGTCTCTCATAGGATCAAGTTTTTGACTTAGTAACATATGCATTGCAAATGTGTGCCACATTCATCCCTACCAAGCTCCAGATATAGCCACTTTTAGTATAGGGACAAGAATTGGCAACATGACATTGTGAGGACTCAAACACTTTGAGAGATTTGAGAGATTCTGATCGAGAAGGCAAGGGCAAATGTTCCTATGACTTTCAGATATAGCAATTGCCAAATCATTTTAGCAGAGAATGATCCAAGGGAACTTCATTCTAACAGTTCCACTTTTCAAACACCCAAGATTGATGTGGTAGCAACATACGCAAAGGGGATCCATGAATTCAGGTATAAGTTCAAATATCTAGTATCCTTATTTTCTACCTTATAGCAAATTCATGACAACACTCTAGTTCTTCTTGCCTTCACTCGAGGACGAGCAAAGGACTAAGTGTGGGGGAGTTTGTTGACGGTCCTTAAGTACCATATTTTGACCGTCAATTCACCTCATAATGTGCATAAAAGAAACACAAAACACAGTGGTAGGGCTATACACTAACTCAATTCCACAAGTGTTGGTGTTTATTTGTATGCAGGTGAATTGTTACCAAAAATACCAAAACATGCAAGGATGAATCCATGATAATGGATTTCAACGAATCAAACGATGACACGTGGCAACACATGGATCAAATGGCCCACAAACAGAAGAATACGAGGAGATCCAACGGTGTTGCACCCATATAAATCAAGGGGGCCCACCTGGAAGCCACCTCGAGGAAGCACTCCCCGAGGGGAGGCTTGACCAGGTCGGCCGAACCAGGGGTTCGGGCGACCCCTTCCTGCCGCCAAACCCGCTCAAATCACACATGTTGGCTCCTCCGGGCTCTCTAGAGTCAATGTTGACTGGTTCACGCGTTAATTGTGGCAGGAACAGACCCTTCTCCACCTACAAATAGACCCCCTCACCTCACTTCTCACACACACCAAAAGTTAAGAATAGTGCTACACTTCAAAGGCTTAGTGTAGTCCTAGAGGCTACCAAAGTAGAAGGAGAGTGTGGTGAAGAGTCTAGGAGAAGGAGGCTTGGGTTTGTCAAGTACCTCTTCTACACTTGTACCCCTACAAAGGTTTTACTCAATCAAGTAAGTCTTTGTGAATTTAATACAGGTTTGATATTTTATTCTTAGTAGTTTTCACAAGTAGTTACTTGTGGGTTCACTGCTTTAATTCATTAGAGGATCTAGTTGTAGCTTTGTGTTCGAAACAACTAGAGTAGTGATTTAGAATGTAAGTGTGGTGATTAGGTTATAAATCATCAGTGGATATCTCGTAGACCCACGGATTGAAGAGGTAGGCAGTAGGTGGTGACAACCCTATCTATCCTTCGTAATACTCCACGTTCGGCTATGCCATATGCTCTTGGCGGGAGTCGTCCTAGTATTGCTAGGAGTAAGCCCGTGCCCGAAGCAAGCATCTACTGCAAAATACCTTGAATTAGGATCAATACTTTGAATTCCTCTCTGTTCCTTGCCTACTAAACAACTTTGTGTCCTTGGGTGAGCTAGTTCGAAAGATTAGCACACACGTTCTTTGGATTCGATACCCTTGGGAATACTCCTTAAGGGGAAGTGCTACAACGGTATTTCCGTGCGCTTGCGGATAACTCTGTGGTGTTAAGAAGTACCAACAGTGATGTTTGGGAGTATCGTTATGATAATGCAGAGTGCTAGGCTGTGTGTTGCCGTTGACTTGTCTGTGGAGTTGCTTGGATCCGCGCTACCCTCTATGCTTAGTTTGCTTTGTTTCTTAGCTTCATACTTAGATTATTTCTGTTGTAGTATTAGTCTCATTATCATTAGTGATCATTACAGTGTAACTTGAGGATTATTTGAATATTGTAATAAAAGTACTTCTTCATTAATTTTTGTTGTGGTAATTTTCTGTATATCATTTGTGATGCACTCGTGTATGTGTGTTGAACATCCTAGGCACACATATGCGTCACACTTGGTTCATTATTTGGAACCGGGTGTCACAATGGCCGCCCCAGCAGTCAGTTTCTCATCAAGAAACTTGCATGCCGCTCATCACCGAGGCTTTGCTGGTTTGTCTGGTGGTGAACCGCCCGCGTCATCAGAGACCTAGATGGAGTTGGAGGACAGGAATCAGAGCATACCTACAGGGGTCTTCCAACCACCACCATCAGGGGACGCACGACGGGGGTTATGGTACACCAGCACACCCGGACCATACGTGTGCCGGTGAAAATGGAACTCAACAGTCTCACACACTACAGGAATCCCGATCAATTACGTCGGCCAGGGCCGATGTAATTAAGGCCAAAACTGACGTAAGTTACTTAATCACGTTGGTTTTCCTTAATTATGTCAGCGGCTGACCGACGAAGCAGTTTGGATGTGATTAATGTAACTTACGTTGGCCGCCGACGTAAGTTATTAACTTTCATCGGTATCCCGCAACCAACGTAAGTTACTTATCGGGATGGGCCGCGGGTTGGGCCGGCGAACTTACGTCGGCAGCGGCTCGGCTGATGAAAGTTAAGTGGTCTAACTTACGTCGGTGTAGCATGACTGATGTAAGTTAAGTGGTATAACTTATGTCAGTGTGGTCTGACCGACGTAAGTTAAACTGGGCTAACTTACGTCGGCCTAACCATAGCCGACGTAAGTTATGTTTTGATTTTTTTTTTAAAAAATAGAAACTGACTACCTCGCACGATGGCAAGCTCTACAGACAGATACAGAAACATATATATATATATATATATATATATATATATATATATATATATATATATATACACAAACAATCCACAAAACTGTCCACAAAACATTCAAAACATCAATAACAACACAAAATAGTTTCAAAACATTCACCGGGCTACACGCTAGCTCCTCCACTACCTCCGGCCCCGAGATCTTCTCGGCGCATCCCTCTGGGTGCCTGTAGGTTTGGCGAAGGTGTTTGCACCGCCGTTCCCGAACCCTGCAAAAGAAAGAGTTAAACATGTTACAACTTCCATCATCTCACTCTCTTCCTCTCCCTCTCTCTCTACCTCTTTCTTTCCTCTCACTCTCTTCTTCTCCCTCACTCTCTTTCTCTCATTCTCTCTTTCTTCGTGTTCCTCACTGTCTCTCTTTCTCTTTGTGTCACAATTTTTGTCTTCCTCTCCCTCTCCCTCTATCTCTTTCTTTCCCCTCACTCTCTTTTTCTCCCTCACCCTCTTCCTCTCATTCTCTCTTTCTTCCTAGCCCTCACTATCTCCCTCTCTTTGTGTCACATTTATCTCTTCCTCTCTCTCTCTCTTTATCTCATTCTCTGACTCTCTTCCTCTCTCATTCTCTCACTCTCTTCCTCTCCCTCTATTTCTCTCATTATCTCACACTCTCCCACTCTATGTTCTACCTCATTATCTCCGTATGTAAAATACTGAAATGAATACAACAATATTAAAGAAATAGTTTATTACCAGCTCCAGGGTCTGCTGCGACGGAAGCGTAAGAATCTCGATATCCTGACCGGTGTTTCGAGCAAGAGTATGCCATTGCAAAATATTAGAAGATATATGTTATTGAGATGCTATTAAATTTAACTACGGAGTTTAAATTACTTACCGCCACTGCTGCTTGCATTTGAGCCATCATTAAGATCGTCCTCCGCTGCTCCTCCCTTGCCTCCGCCCTCGACATCTCCAGCTCCGCCTGGGTTTGCGCCAGCGTCTCCTTCAAGGCAAGGATCTCCAACTGGGTCTGCGAGAGACGACCACTTGAGGGCCCAACGAACGAGGCCTGCATCGATGAAGCGCCTCTCAAAGGTCGTGTCGACCTCGAGTTGACAACTCCATCAAAAATGGCAAACCTGCAATAGCATGAAAACACTAAGTAGAAGAAGATAAATTGAAAATAAATGAAACAAATAACCTACTCACCGTCCATGGGCCTTCCCGCCTCCGCTCACGTACACGGCTTGGGGATCGATCGACACATTTTCCCAATCATAATCCGCACCGTGTATCTTCGCAACCTCCTGCGCGTACTTTGCCTACAAAACAAAGAAATCTTGTAAGCATGTCAATAATAATATTAGTTATAATGAAATTGATGAATTTCAAAAACTTACCGGTCAATCGGCTGTGACCTGGCTACACTGCTCTAGCTGAGAAGGGTCACTTCCCTTGTGACCTCTCTTCCAAACCTGGGTCGGGGTCGGCTCCTGACCTGTCGCTCGCTCCTGTATAACCGTGTTAGTGAGATAAATATATTAGGACAGATAAACAAATTGAAAAAGTACTTACCATGCGTTTAGCCAAACTGAAGTAGCCGTCGCCGCCATAGTTGTGCTTGCCCTTGGACCCCATGCGACACTATCTAGCCTTTGTGGACTTACCGACGAAAGCTTCGCTAGACCAGTACCGACAAAGAGCTAAGTACGCCTCGGGGTTACCCTGTAACCAGGAAATACTAACCTGCACATATTTCATTTTTCATCAATGTAGTTAACATACATAGGTATTGTAAATATTTAACAATATTAAAAACTTACCTACGCGTACTGCTCCTTTGTCAAGTACGTGTTGGAGTCCTTCCTAAATGGACCCCTTTGCTGCTCCTGCTCCCAGGGATGCAGCTTGTAGTACACGTTGATGGCCTGAATCCGGGCGTTCGACAATGCTACCATCATGAGCTTTCGAGTGTTGTAATGGAACACGCGCCTCGCGTGGTCCTCCATGCCCGGTTCTTCTACCTGGTACCTCAGCTCTAAGAAAACAAAAATTTAAGTGGTATGCATCAACAATTAAAACAATTTGAAAAAAATAAAACAGTTAAACTTACCTAAAATCGTTAAACTTACCCTAAACCATGTCGTGGACGTGGTGAGAGACACGAGCATAGTCATCCCACGACAGGGCAGGAAAACCGTCAATGACACCAGGGTAGTGTAACTTCACTATAGCAGCCCACTACAGGAATCCGTCGATAGGGCGTTGGCCATATGAGCGTCGGTTGCCTACATAAACCGACACACATAAGGTAAAGGCGTCGGTGAACCGACGCACTTAGCTGACGATGTATTTTGGACGCCTTTAAGGACTAAGTGCGCCGGGGCCGACGCATTTATTATCTATGTGCGTCGGTTTCTAGAGGCCGACACACTTAAAGTTAAATGCGTCGACCACACCGACCGACGCACTTAAGTCACTTATATGCATCCGTTTCTACCGAACCGACGCACATAAGTGGTCACGTGGCGGCTTCACCGAGCGCGAGTTTGTGCGTCGGTCCAGTAGAAAACGATGCATATAATAAACTTAAGTGCATCGGTTTCTACTGGACCGACACATATAATGTGCCGTGTGGCCATCCTCCAGTAGCCAGCTATGGGCGTCGGTTTAGACAAAACCGACGCACATAACGTGTTTATTTTTAAAAATGTTTATTTTCTCTCCCTCCCCGGATGGGGAGTCTCCATTTTACACACAACAGCAACATATATACAACATATCAGTTTTCAAACATATGACCATACACAAGTTCTCAAACATTGCACCGTACACAAGTTTTGAAACGTTTGGAACACAAGCACAACAGTTCGAAAATGAGTAAACGAAATTCAAATGTCATCATGGGAGCCTCCACTCGCATGTCCTCCGCTCCCATCTCCTCCACTCGCACCTCCGTCGTTGATGTTAAAGAAGGCATCGACACCTTCAGGTGTTTCGTGACGAGATCCCTGCAATAGATCACAAATGAAATAGAAACTTAATAACGTAACATATTAACTCCTACTTACTTAATAACATAACTTTAAAAAGGAGAAGCATATTTGTTTGAACTAAAACTTATCAACACACTCTCGTATTTCCTCTCACTCTCTCTAACTCTCTCGCCCTCACTCGCTCTCCTACTCTATCTCTTCTCCTCTCCCTCTATCTCTTTCTCTCTAGATCCCTCTCTATCTATCTCTTCTTTTCTCTCTATCTCTTCCTCTCTCCCTCTATATATTTCTCTCCCTCTCTATCTATTACTTCTTTTCTCTCTATGTCTTCCTCTCCCTCTCTATCTATCTCTGCCTCTCTCGCTCTCTCACTTGTTCCCTCTTCCACTTCATCTCTCCGCTAGTATTTCCCTTTTCTTTTTAATATTGTGGTAATTAATATGTGATGTTATAATGAAAATATTGTAACAAGTATGCAAGTCATACATACCGTTGCGTCTCCTTGTGATGGGTGAGTCTGCACCGGAAGGAAAGGCATCGGTGGGAAAACTGCTTGAAGTTGTGAGATTATAATTAGAATCATTTTGGAATCAAATAAAGTGGTCAAATGCAAAAATTACAGTTTATCTGGATTATTTTGATGCAATCCAGAAGCCAATAGTGACATAAATCCGTAAGGTTGTGGAACATGCGATTGACCACTCTCGGAACCCTGCAACACAAATGGTTACGATATTGCATTATATAACAGAAGTCAATAAGATAAGTAGTTTTACCTGTGACGAGCCAATCTGTGGTAGTGCTGGCTGCATTGGTCGAGGACCAAACTGAGAACTGGAGCTACCTTGACCCATGAACTGCATCAAGTAAATTAGTTGTGATATCTTGAGTAGATAGATTTGTAAATTGAATAATATTTTCAAATAAGAAAATTACATGTTACCTGAGACATATACAAATAATGCATCTATTGCTGCAACATCTGTGTTTGTTGTTGTTGTTGTTGCAGCAACATCTGTGTCTCTTGTTGTTGTTGTTGCTGCAACATCTGTGTCTCTTGTTGTTGTTGTTGCATCTCCTCCTTTGCGCGTCTCAATTCTTCTAGTAATTCAACCTCTGTAGATGATTGAAATCGACTACCACTAACATTGGACGACCGTCGTCTAGCATAAGCCTCACGCTCTACATATCCGTCGCCTAACCCAAGTCTACAAAAAAAATACAAGTGTGAAGAATCGACATTCATTAACATACAAATCATCATTACCTTTACACATACCTCCCATGCGGTAGACCTCCACCGACATCGTATGCTGCAGTGACATCCAACGATTCTCTCAAATACTCTGAATCAGGTCTATGATTCTTCTTGAAACACTCAACATACTTTTGCTATGATACATTTAGTTAACAGATTAATGTAATACAGGATAAATTGAGTTGGTGGATAAAAGCAACAAAGAATCAACATACGTACCAATTTCTGCGTTGATGCCTCGTCACATAACACCTCCGGGCGATTCGGGTCTGGACCTTTGTGCCCCTTAAGATAAACCTAAAAAAACGTAGGAGGCATACCAGTTTCAGCTGTCTACAATATCAAAATCAATAATTTAATCAATGCAATTAATTGAAGCAATCTAAGTATGAATATAAGAATTCATACCATCCTTTGTTCCATCTGAATATAACCATCTGGCCCGAAGAAATGCTTTCCTGGCTTGCTCTTCCGGTTTCTTCGGTGTCTATCAGAAATATTTTTCAACTCAGCTGAACCCCAATACCCGCATAACCATTCCCAAGCCTCCATATTCGCACAAATCCAATCCACATGACTTTGCAAGTACTCCTCCCTAGTGAGGTGAATTTTGGCTGCTTCTTGTTTGTAATAGGCTAGAACATCACCGTCTTGTAGTAGACGGTCACAACCTTGATCCGTGCCTTAGAGAAGGAGTCCTTGACACGTCTCTTTGCTGCATTATGAAAAACTGAACAAGCATATGCTTGACTCACACCCTCCTCCAAAAGAAACCTACCCTGCATACAAGTAACAATTAATGTCAAATAACAATAGGATGTAATGTAATGGAAACAATCAAAACAAACTTACCCAAAAGATCTCCCAAACTATTTCATGACATGTACCCGAATTGCCATACTCTTGAAGCGCATAGTGATCCCAACTATGCGCTGTAATTCTTTGACCATCTACTAATACCATCCCGGAATAGCAAAACCGGATGGCGTTTCTCAACTCGGTGTTGTCCATGCCCCTTTCCACTCCATCCAAGCTCCACCCAGCACCTAGTACCCTTCGGCCTTATAATTGTTCGCTCGTCTATACTTTTACTTACACCACATAAAAGGTGCCTCCACAGCCTGCACATAAAATTAGTTAATTGAAAAGATATAATGAACTTGTTAGTTAATTAAAAATATTATCTAAAAGGGCATCGATCGGGGTGTCCTAACTCTTCTAGCTTGGCCCTTCTTGCAATCTTGGCATCTTGCTCGGGATCCTCAGGCTCATCTTCTTCCTCATCATCTCCCACATTTCCACCATCAGAAGAGGTCCACCGCCCAATAGTATTTGAGCCTCCTCCTGAGACTCGTCATGAGCCTCCTGCTGAGCCTCCTCCTGAGCCTCGCCCTGAGCCTCCAGCTGAGCCTCCTCCTAAGCCACCTTCTTGCTCCGACATCTACCTGACAGTCTCTGGTTCCTCCCTGTACAACTCCTTGTACGTCGGGCAGCGATCTGTCACCTGTATCAGACCTCGTGCAGGCTCGCTCGATGTCAGCTCTGCCACACAACTCAAAAACTGCCTCTTCCTCTGACCACTATAAGAAGTACCCTAAAAATATAAATAAAGAAGTATGTAAAGAAGCAAGAAACAATAGACAATTAATTTAATATTTAAATGTATGTTAAAAACAAGTACCTGAAATGGGTCCGGCTGACTCGAAGTAGAAATGGGAGTGGAGGTCGAAGATCCACTACCCTTCTTGCTCACTTCCCCAAACTTGGCAAAAGCTTAAACATCTGCGCACATTTTTATAGAAATGATTAGTATACAGCATTAGATAATAAACAAAGAATGTATACAATAATATTAAAAATCTAAAAATGCATACAATATAAATAAAAAATCATCAGCATCAGAATCTGTTTCTGTCACGCGTGCATTAAGATATTCACGTATCTCTTCTTCCATCTCTTCCTCTTCATTCTCTTCCATCTCTTCCTCTTCTTCATCATATCTATCGTCTTCTTCCAAATTCCTTTTCTTCTTTTCCATAATTCTTTGTGATTGCCGAACACGTTTTCTTGAAGGACCAGCTTGTTCTTCAGACATCAACTCTAATGTATCACTAGCAATTTCTGCGAGTTCTATCCTAGAAGATATCATAAAATCTTCTGCTTCCTCGACTTCATCCTAATAGATAATACCGTAATCTTCTTGAATCTCTATATACTCATCATAACGATGAGGGTGCACTTCAGGGTTAACTGTATACACAACCCACCAATTTTTCAAACTTGGGTGAGGATAACTTAAATAGTACACTTGTACCACTTGATTTGCAAGTACAACATTGTTGTTATGGGTTGTGTATCATGACTTGTGGTTGACCTCCACCATTCCAAAATCATCAACTCGTGTGCCCGATGTTGGATCAAACCATTCACAGTCGAAAATCACAAGTTGAAGTGTTTTTGGACCGCCAAATGTGTACTCTATTATTTTTTTTAACAACACCGTAGTATTCTGTCACTTTTCCACTACCCTCTACGGCAGTTATCATTACTCCACTGTTTGTAGTGGCAGCAAGTGGACGACTTGCTTCTAAACTTGCCATCCAAAAACGATATCCGTTGATAACATACCTACTAAATTTTGTTGCTCTCAATTAACAATGCGACATCTGTCGCAAGTCATCGGATATGTTGACATCTTTCATACACTACATAAATAAACAAAGTTAGCATCTTATGATAAACATGCGAACTAATATTTAAAGAAAAACGGATAGAAAATTACATGTTCATGGAACCAGTCCACAAAGCATTTTCCACGGTTTATGCCATGCTGACGCATCTTATCCAATTGACTTTGTGTAGGTTTTCGTGAAGATTTCCAATACAACTTGTCAAACATTTCAAAATATGGTAACACCTCCTCCATGTTGAAAAATATGTAAAGCATGGTGTAGTTCCTCTCTTGTGCTGAAATATAATGAGAATTAGCAGCCCCAACACCTTTACCCTTCCATTGAAAAATATTAATCTCACTCGTAGATTGCTCTTCTACATTATGATATCGTATGACCCTTGCATTCATGTTGTTGGCACGTGAAAAATATTTGCTAGAGAAGTCAGTAATCTCTTTAGCTGCAAATGCTTCTGCAATACAACCCTCAACTCTTGCTTTGTTGCGCACTGTAGCTCTAAGTTTCTTCAATTCTCTTTCTTGGATATACATCCACCTGAATTGTGCAGGACCTGCTACCAATGCTTCATAAGGTAAGTGCACCAGCAAATGTTGCATAATATTCATAAATCCAGGCGGGAACACTTTTTCCATCTTACATACAAGCACAACAATTTCTTTCTCCCACCGTTACATCATCTTTTTCGACACTTCCTTAGCACAAATATGTCTATAAAAGTAGCTAAGTTCAGCAAACATCTTCCACAAATCAGGTTTGAAGTAGCCACAAAACATTACCAGTATAGGTCTCCAACATAATGTGATAATCATGGCTCTTCAACCCATTCAGTTTACCAGTGTTGATATTAACACATCGTTTTATGTTTGCTGCATAGCGGTCTGGAAACTTCAGTGTTTTCAACCAACTAAGTATTTGCTTTCTTTCTTCTGGTCGAACACAGTATGAAGCTCGTGGCCTACTTTCATTTCCGCTTGCATTTGTTATAACCTCAAGCTCAGGATGATCGCAAATATCAGCTAAGTCTTTCCTTGCACTCAAATTATCTTTAGTTTGACCAGTAAAATCAAAACACATGCTTATGATGCTTCCAGCGACATTACACTCCTGGTGCATCAAATCTATGTTGTGTGGTAAAAGCAACACTTTTGCATATGGTAGCTCCCAAAGAAAAGAAATATAGAGTCTAGTTGTGTTCTGTACCATACCCTTCGAAACCACCTTCAGCAGACTCTTTTAACTTTGCATGCCATGCCATTTTTTGCTCACTTGTCAATCGATGAGGGGGTCCTTCTGTAACACTTTTGCCTTTTCGAAATGATCGTGTATCACTCCTGTAAGGGTGATTTGAAGGAAGGAATCGTCGATGGCAATCAAAGAAGCTGACTTTTCTTCCATACTTCAACCTGAAGGCATCAGTATCATCCATACATATGGGGCAACACAATTTTCCATGGACACACCAACCATCCCAAATGTCGTATGCCAACAAATCATGTATAGAACATAGATATGCAACATGTAAAGTAAATTCACATTTCATATGACTATCGTATGCCTTTACACCTTGCCATAACTCTTTCAACTCCTCAATCAACGGTTGCATAAACATATTAATTTTTTTCCTAGGATGTTTAGGACCAGGAATGATGACCGCGAGGAATATGTATCCTTCTTTCATGCACATGTTGGGAGGGAGATTGTAAGGCATGATGAAAATAGGCCAACAAGAGTATGGACTGTTACTTGTGTTGAAAGGAGTGAAACCATCTATTGACAATCCAAGACACACATTTCTTGGATCTTTACCAAACTCCGGATTGAAATGGTCTAGAGCTTGCCATGCCGCACCATCCGAAAGATGTACCATATTATCTTTGTCATCGCTCTTACGTAACCCTTCTGAATGCCACCTCATCTGCTTCGCAGTTTCTTCAGAAAGGAACAACCGTTTAAGCCTGGACGTGATAGGTATGTATAGAAGCTGTTTAACCGGTACCTTTGTACTTATTTCCTCCCCATCATCATTCAAAACCTTCACATGTCTATATGCATTGCAATGCATACATTGAGTATCGTTCTTGTGTTCCTTCGAAAACAACATGCAATTATTTTCGCACGCATCAATTTTCTCATAACTCATGCCCAGACCTTCCAAAATCTTCTTTGAATGATATATGTCTTCCGGCATCTTATGTTTTGCCGAAAGGAGATCATTGATCAACTTCAGGATACCATTGTAGCAATTGTTTGCAAAATTGAACTTAGACTTCGGCTCCATAAGTCGTGAGACCGCCTGCAGAACGATCACACTAGCACCCTCATATACTTTTTCATCCGCGGCGGCAAGAAGTCTGTAAAACTTCTTCACCTCCTCTCTTCGTACTCTCGAACAATATCCGCCATCATCTCATCCATCCGATCTTCATTCTCATTTCCGTCTGACTCACTAGCATGATCCATCTCTCCATGCTCATGCCACACTAGATAGTCTGGCATAAATTCGTGCTTACAAAGGTGCAACATCATTTCAAACCTCTCAAAACGTCGACGATTCTGGCACCTGCTACGCGGACATTTCACAAAACGAGCACCACTAGGAAATGCTTGGTTCATGAACACATTTGCGATTTGTGCCCATTCCAAAGTGTACACACCATCTGAACTCCATCCATCATGCATCACCTTACGGTCGTCACCCATTTTTCAACTTATACCTTCAAAGCAGAAAAATCATTATAATTAGTTTATTTTCATATTATGTGACGGTCACTACAACTAGGCAGATAGGTCCTAAACCCACCCAAGAGTGGTCGAGTGGGGCGTGCTTATGACGACACACGTGTTCTGGATCTAGACGAAATTTTGGCAGCATAACCCCGCTGTTCTCCACTGCACGCCCGAAAATGGTGTAGCAGAGAACATCAGGGTTATACCGTCGAAATCTCGTCCAGATCCAGACTCGCGTCTTGTCACAAGCCACGCCCCCCCTCCTGATCCACTCCCAGGCTGTCCAAAAAGGGACAATTCCAAACCTTCACGTCTTACATGCCAATAGCATGTGATACATGCCGATTCGAACGGGTAATCAAATTCTATAGATTATGTTCCTCATTTTCATTTTTCAATAATTTACGAGAGAGGAAAGAACAAGACAGAGGAGGAAAGTTGGTCAGAGTTGAAAGTTCTAAGTCCGGATCCACCGTTCAGGCGCAGTTAATTAGTCGTCCTCATTATTGCCGTACGCATCTGTACTCGTCTTAACGCATACTTCACAACTAGAATCATCTTTCACTACAATCCTCTAAAGCTACCATAATTATAAAAATATTTACTATATTACAAACACATAATTAGTCATCATATTGCAAATGCCAAAAGAAGCAATCACATGCATGATACAAACTTTTAATCACATTCAAATCATATAGCATAATGAATAATAATGACATTCACGAGTTAGCAACTATATAATATGAATCACATTCACGACTTAACACTAATCACATATATAATATGCTCACATATTTAGAAACTATTAATCATGCTCACATATATAAGTTAAATATGTAAATTTGCATATAATTTGAGGATTAATTATTAATTAATCCTACATATCCACATTAGCTATTAATTAAGCTAACACATAGAACATCACATATACAAACTCATGCACCAAACAAAGATCACGCATAAAGTTCAAATATATGACTTCATTTTACCTTATGCGCCGAGGAGAAGCGAACGGGGCGCCGAGGAGGGCTGGACAGGGGATGCGGAGGGGGGCCGAACGGGAGGGGGGGCGCCGGAGGGGGGGCGGACCAGAGGGCTCCAGAGGCCAGAGCAGGGAGCACCGGAGGGGGGCCGGACCAGGGGGCTCCGGGGGCCGGAGCAGGGCGCGCTGGAGGGGGGCCGGACCAGGGGGTGTTGGGGGCAGGACCAGGGGGCACCGGAGGGGGGGGCAGACAAGGGCAGGAGCGCCGGCGAGTGGGGGCGGGGGCGCGGGCGGGGGCGCGAGCGTAGGCAAGGGGCGGGGACACGAGCGCGGGCGAGGGCCGCCAGCGACAGGCGGGGGCGCGAGCGCGGGCGAGGGACGCCGGCCACGGGGCTGCGGGCGGGGACACTGGCGAGGCGGCGGGCTGGCGGCGGCAGCGGATGGGGCATGGGCAAGAAGTGTTGGGACTAAATTGCACGCGCGTGAGAAGAGAAGAGCCGCCAAAGGGTTTAGGCCTCCAGTCGAGCCCTCTTAAGAGCGTCGGTTTGGCCCTGGCCGACACTCTTAGAGCCTGAGCGAGCTGGGCCCACTTAAGGGTATCGGTTTGGTGTTGGGCGACGCTCTTAGAGGCTGAGCCAGCCGAGCCCGCTTTGAGTCTCAAGTGGGGCCTGATTAAGAGCGTCGGTTAGGCCGACGCATTTAATATATGTGTCGGTTCGGCCAACGCATTTAATATGTGTGTAGGTTTCTTCAAGGAAACCAACGCCTCTAACTTATGGGTGTCGGTTGCCTTAAACCAACACCCTTAGACGCGTTAAATGCGTCGGGGCCGATGCATCTATTAAAACCGACACCCTATTCATCGTTTCCTGTAGTGCCCAGGACACTGTTAACCTGCCTGTGGTGTTTCTCGGGCCCCGTGAAAGATGTGTCGTACCAACATGTGCAAAATATAATAAATCATTAAGTAACAAAAAAGAACATCTACTAATTAATATACTATATACAGTTTTTTACCTGTCTCTGACAGGATGAATAGTGATCCGCTGAGCAGGAACCGGAGGAGGAGCCGCAAAGTGGGTTCCCCACATTCGTCGCCTCTGATGCGGCGCCGCCGCGTCCTGTAACCTTGAAGGCTCTGCGGAACTACCGGAGCCCAAAGGAAGGCTAGTGGTAGTCGGATCCGCAAGAAGGCTAGCACTAGCCAGCTCCGAAGGAGTCTAGCACTAGTCGGCTTCGAAGGGGGGCTAGCGCCAGCGAGCTCCTATAGTGGCCCTCTAGCAAGATGGAACAGTTCTTGAGATTAGGCAAGAACTTGGGTAAGTAAGAGGTGAGATCGAGTGTGTCCACATATATATTTCTTTTTTTCTTGCTGCTCCTAACATGGCAGACTCAGATTCAAGTGTTCATGGTGGACACCATGGTGATAGGGAACCCCCCGTCTCACGGGATGAGATGCGTCGCATGGCTGATTCACTCATGGAGGCCATGGGCAGGCTCCTCGATGAGCGTCTTCCCGCGGCTGGAGGACGTCGAGCATGTCGTGATCAAGAGGACCGTCATCGAGAGGAGTCCGGCGATGAGAATTCTGGTTTCAGCCATGGATTCAATCGCTTCGGACATGGCCCTGACGGATCTGGTGGTGGTCGCCATGCTGATTTTAATAATTACCATGGTGGGCGTCGCGCACATAGGCGCAATGCTGATGGTCGCCACGTGCATTTTGAAGACGAAGAGTTTGAAGACCAAGATCATGAAGAAGGATCTCATGATGGTGAAAATCCTTTCGGTCAAGGTGGCAGGTTTGATCGGCGTCATCATCGCCGGCCTGCTGATTTTGAAGAAAGGGAATACCATCGTGGTCGAAGTCCTCATGACAACCCAGATAACATCGCTCGTGTCAAATTGAGTATTCCAAAGTTTACTGGAAAGGAGAATCCTGATGAATTTCTTGAATGGGCTGAGCAGTGTGATCAAATATTCTGAGTACATAATCTTTCGGCTCAGCGCCGTGTGAATCTTGCTTCGGTGGAATTCTCTGGATACGCTCTCACTTGGTGGAACCAAGTGCAGGAGAATCAACATGATTTGGGATGTGGATATATCAATACATGGGAGGAGATGAAGCAAGTGATGAGAAGGCGATTCGTGCCATCTAGCTATCAGCGTGATCTCAGGAACCGGTTGCAAATGTTAAAGCTAGGGAAGAGATCAGTTGATGAGTATTTCAAGGAGATGGAGCTGCTGTTGGTGCGGGCGGGAATAAGAGAAGATGCAGAGTCAACAATGGCAAGATTTCTAGGAGGTCTTAATGAATAAATTTCTGGTTTTGTGGAGATGTTTCCATATCGTACATTGCAGGATCTTGTCGATCAAGCTATGCGAACAGAGAAAAAGATTCAGCAAGAGTCACGTGGAAAATCTTATGGCAGTTATTCACGCGGTGCCTATGCAAGCCTGCCAGCTTCTGCTCGGTCGACCATGGCTATATGATCGTGATGTCCAGATTTTTGGAAGGACCAACAAGCTGTCAAGTACTTCCTATGGTGGTGGACGATCTCAAGGGGCTGCAGCCAAGTCTTCTCAATCATTTGTTCCATTGAAGATGGCAGCCTCCACCGCGTCATCACCAACAACTCAGCAGCGACCCGCTGCAAGTTCAGCAGCCCACAATAATGTTTCGGGAGCTACATCTTCTTCCTGAAGCGGAGAAATTGTATGCCATAAATGCCACGGCCGTGGGCACATTGCTGCCCAATGCCCAAGCAAGAGGACCATGTTGTTGAATGAGAGAGGTGAATGGGAATCCGAGAGTGATCCAGAGGATGCCGGACAGATATGTGATGAAGAAATTGAGGAGGAAGGGAATGAGATCCAGCCTGAAGAAGGAGAACATAATTGCTTTATTTCTCTACGAGTGCTTAGTGTAATAGCAGAAAAGGAAGACAACGGGCAGCGACATAATTTGTTCCATACCCGTGGACTAATCAAAGATAAGGTGTGTCGCATCATCGTTGATAATGGCAGCTGCAACAATATTGCTAGCCAAGAATTGGTGGACAGATTGGGACTGAAACCACGGTGTCATCCAAGTCCATACAAGATGCAGTGGCTTAATGATTGTGGTGCGCTACGTGTCAGTCATACTGTGACTGTACCATTCTCTGTTGGTAAATACAATGATTATGTGGAGTGCGACGTGGTGCCTATGCAAGCCTGCCAGCTTCTGCTCGGTCGACCATGGCTATATGATCGTGATGTCCAGATTTTTGGAAGGACCAACAAGCTTTCTTTTGTGTACAAAGGAGAGCGAATTTCCTTGCTTCCTTTGACACCGGAAGAAATTTTGAAGGATGATATCAGGAAGAAACAGCGCGAGAGCGAGCACCACTTGCGAGTGAGCCACAAAAATAGTAAGGAAGAGTGTCCACAGCCAAATCAAACCCCACAACTGCAAGGAACCCAGAAACCGGGAAAAGAGGGTTTAGTAATGATGGCTAGGAAGGGGGATATCAAAGCATTGAGTGAACCTGATGCCATGTTCTTTGTACTTATGTACAAGGACACTTTTCTTTATACTAATGCCTTACCCTCTACCCTGCTGAGTACTCTTTTGAATGTCTTGCAGGAATATGAAGATGTCTTTCCGGACGAAGTACCACCAGGGCTGCCACCTAAGAGAGGGATCAAGCATCAAATTGACTTGGTTCCTGGTGCGTCACTTCCGAACAGGGCTGCATACCGTACCAACCCAGAGGAGACAAAAGAAATTCAGCGACAAGTGGAGGAATTGATGAAACAAGGGTATGTACAGGAAAGTCTTTCCCCTTGTGCTGTCCCTGTGCTTTTAGTGCCTAAGAAAGATGGGTCTTGGAGACTATGTGTGGATTGCCGCGCAATTAACAACATCACAGTAAGATATAGGCATCCCATTCCTCGCTTAGATGATATGCTTGATGAACTTAGTGGTGCTAATTTTTTCACTAAAATTGATTTAAGAAGAGGCTATCATCAGATTCGTATGAAAGAAGGAGATGAGTGGAAAACAGCCTTTAAAACAAAATTTGGATTGTATGAATGGTTAGTGATGCCCTTCGGTTTAACCAATGCACCTAGTACATTTATGCGACTAATGAATCATGTGCTTAGAACTTTCATTGGTAAATTTGTTGTGGTTTATTTTGATGACATACTAATCTACAGCAAGACTCTTGAAGAACATGTTGCACATATCCAGAGCGTACTTGTTGTCCTGCGTAAACAAAAATTGTACGCTAACTTTGAGAAGTGCACCTTCTGCACCGACAAGGTAGTTTTCCTTGGTTTTGTTGTTTTAGGACAAGGCGTGGAGGTGGATGTTGAGAAAGTCAAGGCTGTACACGAATGGAGGCCCCCACAAAACGTGAGCCAAGTGAGAAGCTTCCTTGGACTTGTTGGTTTCTACCGGCGCTTCGTGAAAGATTTCAGCACGATCGCTGCTCCAATCAATGAGCTGACCAAGAAAGACGTACCTTTCAAATGGGGAGAAGCACAACAAAAGGCTTTTGAAGAATTAAAGAGGAAGCTCACACCATCCCCAGTCCTTGCACTTCCTGATTTCAACAAGACATTTGAAATTGAATGTGATGCAAGTGGAGTTGGGATTGGAGGCGTGCTGATGCAAGAAAAGAGACCAATTGCATTCTTCAGTGAAAAGCTAAGTGGTCCGATTTGAATTATTCAGTTTATGATAAAGAATTATATGCTCTCGTTCAGAGTTTGGAAACTTGGCAACACTACCTTTATTCTAAAGAATTTGTAATACATTCAGACCATGAATCATTGAAACATATTAAGGGACAACTAAAGCTGAATAAACGACATGCTAAGTGGAGTGAATTTATTGAGTCCTTTCCTTATATTGTCAAATATAAGAAAGGTCAAGACAATATTGTAGCTGATGCTTTATCTCGATGTCATGCTTTGCTCACACAACTTGATGCTAAAATTCTCGTATTGGAAAGTATAAAGGAATTATATGCCACTGATTCGTACTTTGATGAACCATATGCCAAGTGCCGTAATGGCAAAGGATGGGAAAAGTATCATGTGCATGATGGATTTTTATTTCGCACTAACAAACTTTGTATTCCAGATTGCTCTGTTCGACTTTTACTCGTGTAGGAAGCTCATGCAGGTGGACTTATGGGCCATTTTGGAGCCAAGAAGACGGAGCAAGTGCTGGCTGACCATTTCTTTTGGCCAAAAATGCGACGAGATGTAGAGAGACATGTTCTTCGCTGCGAAAACTGCCACAAAGCTAAGTCTCGTCTGAACCCACATGGTTTATATACTCCCCTTCCTATTCCAAATGAACCTTGGGAGGATATTTCAATGGATTTTGTTCTTGGGTTACCACGAACCAAAGGGGGAAGGGATTCAATTTTTATCGTGGTTGATCATTTCAGCAAAATGGCACATTTTATTCCTTGCCACAAGAGCGACGATGCTTCCCGTATTGCTGAATTATTTTTCAGGGAAATCGTGCGACTACATGGAATGCCACGTACCATTGTGTCGGATCGTGACACCAAGTTCTTGAGCTACTTTTGGAAGACATTGTGGGGCAAACTTGGGACAAGACTGTTGTTCTCCACAACATGTCATCCGCAAACGGACGGCCGAACTGAAGTTGTGAATCGAACACTATCAATGTTGCTCCGAGCTGTCCTTAAGAAGAACCTGAAACTATGGGAAGAAAGCTTGCCACATGTTGAGTTTGCATACAATAGGGCAGTACACTCAACCACTAGATTTTGTCCATTTGAAATTGTATATGGATTCACACCCACTGCTCCCATAGATCTTTTGTCTTTACCCATGTGAACTTCGATGCAAGCAAGCGAGCTGAATTTGTCAGGAACATTCATGATAGGGCTCGGGCCAATATTGAAAAGATGACGAAGAAGTATGAGAAGCACGCTAACAAGGGTCGCAGGAAGGTGTTGTTCGAACCAGGGGACTTGGTTTGGGTGCACCTTCGAAAGGATCGTTCTCCAGAGCTGCGCAAGAACAAGTTGCAACCCCGGGCTGACGGACCATTCAAAGTTCTGCGCAAGATCAACGACAATGCTTATGAAATTGATCTGCCAAGTACTTATGGCGTAAGTACCAGTTTCAATGTGTCCGACCTCTCTCCATTCTTTGGATTGGAAGAGTCAAGGACGATTCTTTTTCAAGGGGGGGGGAGGATGATATGCACACGCCGACCACACCATCAAGTATACTGACTACATCAAGCAAGATGGAACAATCATCAAGTCAAGCTGCACCAGTTCATGTTTTCGATGGACCAATTACTCGTAGCCGAGCTAAACAGCTACAACAAGAGGTGCACGCGCTACTTTGTGAAATTCCATTTATTAATGAGAATTATATACTTCCTAAATCGTACATGTTTCTATTACTCAGGTTCACCAAGGAGGATGACAAGGACACGCCAAGACTGAACCAGAGAGGAGAACTACGTCGAACTAGTTCGGCCTGACAGAACTGTCATGAAGAAACAATCATATCTCTTGATTCATAGAAGCTGTGAACGTCCATCAGTACTTGTTGGAAAGGTGTTGAAGTCAACTTTTTAATGACACTAAGTGCCGAGTGCTTTAGAGCTCCCAGCTTGGCAGTCGAGTGCTTTTGGTGCAGACTGTTCAGAAGATCAACAGTCAGCATGATATCCAAGTTTCCGTGAGAAACTGTATCATTCTACAATATTTCGTGAAGCATGCTACACATTGCGTGAAAGGTTATCAAATTATCTTTCCAACGCAACTGGTCCCATGTCTTTTGGATGTCCCTAGGTGGAGTTATGATTAAAACACTGAAGACCACTCAAAAGGCCAGAAGACATGCGGGAAATTGATGACCACTGCATGAATGATCAAGCCAGTTGGCCTTTCACCTTCCCACGTGGCTTTTTCAGTTCACATCTATTTTTAGACTAGTTGTTGTTATAAATACCCCTCTTTTGTAAGTCAAGAAGAACTTTTTGATGAATTAAGATTATTCCAGTAAAATTTGCAGCCGAGCTGCTTGAGTGTCTTACTCAACCCTTGTTCTTCCTTGTTCTTCTTGAACTTGTGGAGAGATCTCTCTGAGATCTACTAATTCATGCTCTGCGGGTTCCAGTACGGCTGCCCCGTCTTGTGTGGATTAGCTCCGGTTGTGGTTCTGCGGTCGTTCAGAGATCGAGTCGAAGTCTTCACGGTTTCGGTGTCTCTCTCCCCGTCGCTTGGTCGCATCCAACCTTGGTCAGATATAAAGCTAGTTATCCGCGCTGTTTCTACAGAAAGTTATCTTGTTCTTGAACCTCCTGTCGTGAAGATTGGGCCACCCTTCGCCGAACCAAATTCGGTGCATATCACACAGTGTTGCCTATAGAAGTGGCTAAGCTTGGATAACACCTTCCACACTGCATCGTCAAAGTAGCCTAAAAAAAATAACAGGCAAAAACTTTCCATGATAATATGATAATCATGACTCTTCAACCCAATGAGCTTTCCCATTTTCACATTCATGGCTCGTCTCGGACTAGCTGCATAACCATCTGAGAATTTCAAACTTTGCAACCATTCGAAAACTTCTTTCTTTTCTTTAGGTCGATGATAAAAAAGAGTGTGTGGTTTACCACCATTTTCGTAGAGTTCAAGATTTTGACAGTTACAAAGCTCAGCGAGATCCTTTCGAGCCTTTAAATTTTCTTTTGTTTTGCCCGTCATGTCCATGCATGTGCTTATGATACATTCGGCCATGTTACGCTCTTGATGCATGACATCAATGTTGTGCCTTAAAATCAACAGCTTCACATAAGGTAGCTCCCAAAGTCCACATATGTGAGTCCAATTGTGTTCGTCTCCGTAACCTTCGAAATATCCAGGACAACCTTCATCTGGCACCAATTTGTCCAACATACCAGATATTTCTAACCGGTTAAGATGTTTTGGTGGTCTTTTAGTGACAACGGTGTTCTCTCTGAAGACATTCCTTTGTTGTCTAAACATGTGATTCGGAGGCAGCTAACGTCGATGACAATCGAAGTAAGATATCTTGCCTCCTTAGGTAAGTCCAAAGCAATCAGTATCCGAAGCACATATCGGACACGTCAACCGACCATGAGTGCTCCATCAAGAAAACATGCCGTATGTCGGAAAATCATGGACGAACCACAAATAAGCAGTTCGAAGGTTGAATTTCTGCTTCTTATAACAGTTGTACACTTTGACTCCTGTCCACAACATTTCCAACTCTTCGATCAACAGTTTCAACATCATGTTGAGGCATGACCCAAGATGATCCGACCCAGGTACAATGAGACTAAGAAACATGAACTCATTCTTCATGCAAAAAGCTGGTGGATGATTGTATGGAATGACAAAGACGGGCCAACAGGAGTATGGTGTGGAGTTTGTGCTGAATGGCGTGAACCCATATGTCACCAACCCGATGCGAACATTTCTCGCTTCACGACCGAATTCTGGATCGAACCGGTCTAGCACCTTCCATGCCTCACTATCGTACGGGTGCGTCATGACTCCATTATTCTGACACTCACCTTCTTTGTACCATCTCATGTGTCTGGCCATTTTTTTTAAAGGAACAACCACTTCAACCTAGGTGCCACGGGTAAGTAATGAAGCTGCTTACGTGCAACTTCTATCGTCATAGTATCACCATTGTTATTAACAACTTCGACAAACCTCGGTTGAACACATTTTAAACATTTGTTCTTATTGGCATGCTCTCTCTAGAAAAGCATGCAGTTGTTCAGACACACATCAATCTTCCCGTAGTTCATACCGAGACCAGAAAGAATTTCCTTTGACTTATACATATCTATAGGCAGTTTGTTGGGATGTGGAACGGCATCGTTGAACAAATTGATGAGCTCATTATAACAGTTATTAGAAAAGAAAATCTTAGACTTAATTGCCATAAGTCTAGTCAAAAAATTGAGGATTGTCATTTTAGTGTGTCCATGCAGCGGCTGTTCTGAATCTTTGAGAAGTTTGAAGAACTCTTTAACCTCTGCTGTTTGAGGATCCCCCGTAAGCTCTGATCGTATAGCTTCCAACATCTCATCCATCATATCAACCTCCGTGGCATCATCATTTTCTACTTCCACTTCTTGTACAGCTTGAGAAGATGTCTTCCCATGGAAGTTCCACAACTCATCATGTGACACGTATCCATTTTGACACAAGTGCATCGTAAGTTCCACTTTGTCCAAAAATGTTCCATTCCGCCATTTCGTACATGGGAACCGCGCCTTATCGCTATTTGATTACGAAAAAGCTTGTTCCATGAAAGCTTCTGTCTTGGCGTACCACTTATCTGAGTGACCACCAGTTCTTCTCTTCCAAGCAGTATACATCCAACTACGGTCTTCGCCCATGTTTGACTCAGCAGTTTAAAGCCGGACAAATTATCGTGAGTTTTTCGTTAATGTATGAGTTTTTCATTAATTTATGCACGACAAAATTTTGGCAGCATAATGCCGCTTGTTTTTACACTACACCCCCAAATACGGTGTAGTTCTTCAAGCTCTGGGGCAATTGAGCAAAAATGGTGCAGCGTTAATCTTTTATTTTTGAGTCATTTAAAAAATAGAGGAAAGAACGAGAGAGAGAAAGAGGAAATAATGAGAGAGACAATGAAGTAGTCCGACACGAGTTCTTCAACAAGTCAAAGGTGAGAGCCCGCTCTTGAGCATGGACGAGATCATCGACGAGTGCAAGACCTTCTTCTTCGCAGGGCACAACACCACCACACACCTGCTCACCTGGGCCTCCTTCCTGCTAAGCACGCACACAGAGTGGCAGCACAAGCTTAGAGAGGAGGTGCGGCGGGAGTGCGGGGACCATGAGGTGTCAACCAACAATGTTCTAAGGAAGCTCAAGCTCGTCAACATGTTCCTCCTCGAGACGTTGCGGTTATAGGCCCCATTATCGCTGATACAACGACGGGCAAGGTTGGACCATAGCTCGGTAGCGTCGGGGCGCCCGAGGGCAGGATCCTGAATATCCCAACCGCGATGATCCACCATGGCAGAGAGGTCTCGGGTGAGGATGCCGGCGAGTTCAGGCCGTAGAGGTTCGCGAACGGAGTTGCCAAGGCGGTCGAGCACCGCAAAGCGCTGCTGTGTTTCTCCATTGGTCCACGGGCATGTCTCGGACAGAACTTCACGATGATCGAGGCGAATGTCATTGTCGCCTTGATCCTCCAAAAGTTCTCGCTGGAGCTTTCGCCAAAGTACGTGCAGCGCACCCCAACTGCGCCGTAGCTTGTGTATTTTCAATAGGTCAACGGTGTCAGACGGCCAATCACAGACTCACCATGCTCCATCCAGATGTACCCAATTTGAGCTCATCTGTGTGGCATAATTACAGGCCCTAGGGGAGTAAATCCCATCCTGCTCAGCACAATAAGCTTTGGATTTGCCCAACAGTCACTGGATGGACTTGACTAGACTGGACTGCTCCGGACGAACATCTTGGACTTGTTGGGCCTTTTTCCTTAGCTTGATGTGCACCTGCACAACCTTGAAGTCTCGGGCCGGTGTGTCGAAACCCATGCTGATGACGATGTGCCTGTGGTTCGAGTCCAACAACAGGAGATGCAGGACACGCAAGTAGCCTAGGCAATGATGACGGTTCCACAAAAACATAGTTCTTCCATTGCTTCTTAGAAAAAACACGAGGCTTTATTTGACTCGAGGCGCGCCCGCCTGCGGGCTCATCTCCATCTTGTGTCTGGGGAGCAGCTGGGCTCGGCAGAGCGTGGCGCCGGCGCGGTATGGGATATAACCCGGCCCACACGACCCACCTCTCTTATCTTCCTCACACAACGCTGCCACAACCTCCTCTATCTCTCTAAAGCCAACGGCCAACCCCGACGCAGTGGCACCCGACAGGCGGCCGCCCCCGATGCCGTCCTCCTCATGGCACCCGGGCTCGGTGCCCCCATCGCACACCCCTCACGCCGGCCACCCCCGATGCCACAGCACACCGATGGTCGACCACCACCGTATCCACCCTCCCCACGGCGATCGAGCTCGGTGCATAATGAAACCAATTAAGCATAATCTACACTAAGCAAATTAACCACTTAAGCATAATTAAATAAGCAAGTAAGAAATATAAGCATAATTTAAACAATTAAATTCAATTCCAAATTTGAATTTGATTAAAACTTGATACACTTGAATTGAGGGGTGGTGAGGGTGAGGGTGAGGGAGGGTCAGGGGTCAAGGCCGGTTGTTGAATGTGGGGGGGGGGGGGGGGGGGGGGCTCGGGGAGGGTAGGGGGAGGGTGGGGGAGGGGGCTCAGGGCGGCTAAAGGTGTGTGTGTGTGGGGGGGGGGGGGGGGGAGGCCTCACCTGGCGACGAGGCGGCGGTGCTCTGGAGGTGGGGCAGCGCAGTGGGGCATGGCCAGGGAGCCGCGGTGTGGCGCGACCGGGGCGGCGCGGTGGGCCGTGGCCGGGGCGGCGCGGTGGAGCATGCCCGATGCAACAGTGGTGTTGGGCGCGGCGGCGGCTGTTCGAGAGCGGCGGCGGGACAGTAAAACGAAGCGGTGGGGAAAGAAAAAAGAAGAGTCGCGTGACTAGGTTAGATTCAACTACTTACGTCCGCTAGGTAGACTTACGTCGGCCGTGCTCAAGGCCGACGTAACTTAACATAACTTCCGACGGTCTCCTAATTTACGTCCGCTACGGGTCTCGGCCGATGTAAGTTGACGTGTATTGCTGTTGGCCTCTTAACTTTCATCAGCTGCGGGTCGACATCCGGCGAAAGTTAGTGAACTTACGTCGGTTGCAAGCAACTGACATAAGTAAACTTACTTTCATCAGCCAGCCGACAAAAGTTATATTGGATGACGTAATTGATCAGGATTCCTGTAGTGACGGTTCATGGATAGAAAGAAGGAAGAAGAAAAAGGATGGCTCACATTTCAATCCATGAACCGTGAGACTACGTACTTCCATCTTAATTGTCCAGTTCTCGATTCCGCTGATCTCTCCAGCATGCATTCACACTAGCTACTCTCTGGTGGGTGGACCCAGGGTATGTCGTGGCCCAACCGGCATACCCAGTGGGTGCGCCCCTGAGAGAAGTTGTTGTTGTACGTGGTGTTTGGTTGAGACAATGCAACTTGTGGTCATAATGATAAGAATTAAAAAATAGAAAGTATATAAGATTTATAAATCTTCATTACTTTCTTTACTCGGGGCTCGGGCCCATCAAATTTGGAAACTCCTCCACTCATATCATAACTGCATCAGTTATATACCCATGCCCATTTCCAAAATTAAAACTAGAGGTGTAGATGAAGGTTTGCACAAGAGAGAAGTTGCGTCGTGCCGCCGCAGACGGCAACCGTGGGGACGACAAGGAGAGGACCCAACGGCGGGGACTCAGTGTACAATGTGACGTTCGAGGACGTCATGATCACCACCACCGTGACATCCTCTGGAGAGGCCGTGGAGTATTGGCTCGACAAGGTCCTCTCCCTCCACTGTTGGCGCCTTCACAAGCTCATCGTCAGGCTCGACGTCGAGTGGCGCCCCAGCTACTCCACCGACCAGAACCCCGTTGCCATCCTGAAGCTCTGCGTCGGTCACCGCTGCCTCATCTTCTAGGTCATCAACGCTGACTACTTCCCTGACGAGCTAGATGATTTCCTTGGCGATTCCGATTACCGCTTCATCGATCGACGTGATGGAAGGGGTTAAATGAAAATATGTAATAACCGTAAGATGTAGATCCAACAGATGAAAATCAGTGATTACACGATTGCACCAAAACTTTAATTGCATCTAGGGCTGTCAACGAGTCTAACTCGAGCGAGCTTGTCTTTCTAAGCTTGAGTTAAATAAAACACCGAGTTGATCTCAAGTCAAGCCCATAATTCATGTATATACAATAGAATCAGTTAAATTTAGGATTCACAACTAATGGAGTAGGAAGGTGGACGATGTTGCACATTATTTATTATTGCTATCAAATACAAAAATTGTGTCCCATAAAACATTTTTCATAGAATTATATAGTTTAGTTAATCATACGTACATATCAAAAATGACAACAATAAATGAGCTTACTCAAGCTTTTTGAGCTTGAGCTCATCAAGCTCGCAAGCTCAAGCTTGGCTCGTTTAGAATTGTCACAATACTCAACTTCATCCTAAATAGGAGACAAATATGGGCGACTCACTAAAAGGAGAACGTCTTTGATAACCTTAAGCAAGACGAGCCCCTTAGCGAGGATCTGATATGGCTCGGTTGAACATACAAGGAGATGCGTTACAATACAACACATCTCAATTAAGTAGGTATCTGAGACGCTCCCTCCACTCTGACGAATGGGATACGAGCTTTCATTGAGCTTGACTCATATTCATTTCATAACTGAGACAAACTTAACTTGAAGTGCGTCTCCCTTCATGACTGAATCTGGCGTGTCTCCCATACTTACCGGTTAGGCGCGTCTCCTTTTGTTATGGAAGCGGGCTCTTCTCCCATTCCCTCTATAGAGATACATGCCTTATATCAGTTCGTCTCGATTTTCTGTTGCCCTTCTATGACCTCCCAGCTGTGGCAGAACAAGTGACTACCAGATCTGCACTGTTGTTGCCCTGTTCTTTCCCTCTTTGGAGGTGCCGTTCTAAAAGTCTTGCGGTGATTATTAGTGGATCTTAAAACAAAGGGTTAGACCTCTTCTCGTGTTCCTTACAATTTTTTATCCCTTTAGATCTTGACTATCAGTGGCTTCAAATTTATTTGATTTAACTCTTCTTTTCTGTATGTAGATGTCGTCAGATCAAAGTTGGATGTATGGGCCACGCCTTTGCAATTAATATATCCAAGGGGTAGATACATTTATCGATTTCGTGAAGAAAGACATGTTGGACAACATTAAAGGGACTACTTATTGAATGGACCAATTTAATCGTAGGAAAGACGATGATGATGAGAACTGCAATAGAAAAAAAAGAGGGCCTAAAAAGGTGTTTTGCTACTATCTATCATTCCTCGTTTGAAGTGTTGGTTTGCAAACAAGAAGGAGTCAAAATTGTTGCGATGACACAAATAGAAGCATAAGCAGGATGCTGGAATGATAAGACATCCTGTTGATGCCACACAGTGGTGAAACATTGATTCACGAAATCCTAAATTTGCCATTGATCCGAGGAATACTACTATCGCAATGAGCACCGATGGCATGAATCCTTTTTTGAACAGTAGCACTCATAGCACATGGCCAATTATGCTAACAATTTTGAACTTTCCTCCTTGGTTGTGCAACAAATGTAAATATATTATGATGTTAGGACTAATACTGGGGCCACAAAAACCTGGGAATGACATTGACACTTATTTCAGGCCTCTGGTTGAAGATCTGAAGCAGTTGTGGAATGACGGAGTGCAGGCCTGGGATGACCACAAGCTTGAGTACTTTCGCCTCAAAGCCATTTGATTTGTGTCTATTTGTGATTTTCCAGTGGCACGTAACTTGTACGGACAAAGTAAGAAAGTAGGTTGCGGATGTCCACATTGTTTGAGAGAAACAAACCCACAATACTTGAGCGAGTCATGAAAAATAATGTGGACATCGACGCTACATTCCAATGAAGCACCCATTTTAGAGTATGAAGGATAATATCAATGGTTACACTGAGAAGAGGCGTCTTCCACGTCATATCACGGGTCATGATGTCTATGAAGTGGTCAAGGATATCCATGTTGTCCCTGGTAAGTGGAAAAGGACTGGAAAAAATACTGGCGAATATAACATGTGGAAGAAGCAATCGATTTTTTTGGAGCTATCATATTGGAAAGACTTAGATGTCTGTCATTCGATTGATGTGATGCATGTTGAGAAGAATGTGTGCGAGAGCCTACTCGGGACATTTCTTAACACGCATAGGAAAACTAGGGACCATTGACATGCACAGGCAGATCTAAAGAAAATGGGATTTAGGCCTGAGTTGTGGGTCGATGACTCGGTAAAAGCAACGAAACTACCCACATCATGCACCACCCTTTCCAAAAATGAAAATAAAGAGTTTTGTGGGTTCTTGAAAAATGTGAAAGTACCATTTGGCTACTCGACGAACGTATCAAAGCTTATTTCATTTTCAGATCTAAAAGTAGCTCCTGGTGTGAAGCCTCATGATTACCATGTATTGCTTACGCAGATGATTGTTGTTGGAATTCCGAATTCCATGTAATTCCAAATGATTGCTTACCATGTAATTCTGAATTCCAACAACAATCATCTACGTAAGCAATACATGGTAATCATGAGACTTCACACCGGGAGCCACTTTTAGATCTGGAAATGAAATAAGCTTTGAGACGTTCGTCGAGCAGCTGGACGGTACTTTCACATTTTTCAAGAACCCAAAAAACTCTTTCTTTTCATTTTTTGAAAGGGTGATGCATGATGTGGGTAGTTTCGTTCCTTTTACCGAGTCATCAATCCACAACTCAGGCCTAATTCCCATTTACTTTAGATCTGCCCGTGCATGTCAATGGTCCCTAGTTTTCCTATCTGTTTTAAGCAATGTCCCGAGTAGGCTCTCGCACACATTCTTCTCAACATGCATCACATCAATCGAATGACGGATGTCTAAGTCTTTCCAATATGATAGCTCCCAAAAAATCGATTGCTTCTTCCATATGTCATCTTCGCCAATATTTTTGCCAATCCTTTTCCACTTGCCAAGGACAACATGGATATCCTTGACCATTTGATAGACTTCATGACCCGTGATATGAGGTGGAGGATGCCTCTTCTCAGTGTCACCATTGAAATTTTCCTTCATACTCCGAAATGGGTGGTTCATTGGAATGTAGCGTCGATGTCCCATGTACATTATTTCTCGTGACTCACTCAAGTACTGTGAGTCTGTTTCTCTCAAACAATGTGGACATCCACAACCTACTTTCTTACTTTGTACGTACAAGTTACATGCCACTGGAGAATCACAAACACTCACAAATCAAATGGCTTTGAGGTGAAAGTACTCACGCTTGTGGTCATCCTAGGCCTGCACTCCGTTGTTGTACCACAACTGCTTCAAATCTTCAATCAGAGGCCTGAAATAAGTGTCAATGTCATTCCCAGGTTGTTGTGGCCCCAGTATCAGTCCTGACATCATAATATATTTTTCTTTGTTGCACAACCAAGGAGGAAAGTTCAAAATTGTTAGCACAATTGGCCATGTGCTATGTGTGCTAGTGTTCAAAAAAGGATTCATGCCATCGGTGCTCATTGTGATCGTAATATTCCTCAGATCAATGGCAAATTCATGATTTCTAGAATCAATGTTTCGCCACTGTGTGGCATCAGCAGGATGTCTTATCATTCCAGCATCCTTCTTATGCTTCTCTTTGTGCCATCGCAAAAATGCTGACTCATTGTTTGCAAATGAACACTTCGAACGAGGAATGATAGAAAAGTACAAAACACCTTTTTAGGCTCTTTTTTTCTTTTATTGCAGTTCTCGTCATCACCGTCGTCTTTCCTACGATTGAATTGGTCCATTCCACAAATAGTCCCTCTAATGTTGTCCAACATGTCTTTCTTCGCGAAATCGATAAATGCATCTACCCCTTGGATATATTCATTACAAAGGTGCGGCCCATAAATCCAACTTTGATCTGACAACATCTACGTACAGAAAAGAAGAGCTAAATCAAAGAAATTCGAAGCCACTGATAGTCAAGATCTAAAGAGATAAAAAATAGTAAGAAACACGAGAAGAGAACTAACCCTTTGTTTTAAGATCCGCTGATAATCACCGCAAGACTTTTAGAACAGCACCTGCAAAGAGGGAAAGAACAAGGCAAGAACAGGGTAGATCTAATAGCCACTTGTTCTGCCACAGCTGGAAGGTCATAGAAGGGCAACAGAAAATCGAGACGAACCGATATAAAGAACGTCTCTCTATAGAGGGAATGGGAGACGAGCCCGCTTCCATAACAAAAGGAGACACGCCTGACCAGGAAGTATGGGAGACGCGTCGGATTCAGTCATGAAAGGAGATGCACTTCAAGTAAAGTCCGTCCAGTTACGAATCAAATATGAGTCGCGCTCAATGAATGCGCGTCTCCCGTTTGTTAGAGTGGAGGGTGCATCTCGGATACCTACATAATTGAGACGTGCTGTATTGTAATGCGTCTCCTTGTACATTCAACCGAGCCATGTCAGATCCTCGCTGAAGCGGGCTCGTCTTGCTTAAGGTTATCAAAGATGTTCTCCTTTTAGCGAGTCAATCAAAATTCAGTTTGGTCCTTGAACTTTCAAATGGATCAATTTAGTCTCTCAACTTTGCCCAAGCGATTCACCATGAAAAATATTTCCATAATATACAATATACATGTTATTGAAGTAAATAAAATCCATATAAATCATTGGTCAAAGGTAAGTTTGACCAAAACTAGAAATGAAGTTGAGCTGGGACGGAGGAAGTATTATGTAGCCATTTGCCGAATAAGCTTTGGTCCTTGAAGCAGTAGACATTGTACAGGCGGCTGAAGCGACTGGGCGCACCGAGCTTATGTGTGCGCTAGTTACCAAGGCGCCTTAAACGCGCGCAGCGCATGCACATCTTTGAATTCAATTCAAACCACTCCGCACCCCATCACCACTACTACGCACATCGAGAGACGAACCGCCAGGCTGCTACTACGCTATAAGATCACCTGGGCACACCATCGTCTTCTTCGCACATCCACTCTTCCTCTCTTCCCAAATCCGCGCCAAGAACACCATGGATGACAAGAAAACGCCACCGCCAAGCCCGCCGAAGGACGCCAAGGGGAAGATCCCCGACCGGACCCCCCTGGACATGGAGTGGGCTCTCCGGAAGATGGCACACGATGTATTTGACAATACAGCGCTCCATGCGCCGCCTTGGGCTTGGTCCCCTTCAGAGCATACTGGAATGGGGACCACGGACTAATACGTCTTCGACATGACGCACTTGGCCGGTCGTCTCGACGTCCTCTAGGACACGCTGGCGGTCGAGCTCGGCGTCGCCGGCCGCAACAACCTGGTGGCAGCGACGTCCAGGAAACTTGGCTTGTTGTCTCCACCACCGGTGGTGCCCCCGCCCTGCGAGGAGCTCAAGAAGGAGGAGGAGGCAGAGGAGGAGGAGGAGGAGGAGGAGGAGGAGGAGGAGGAGAAGAAGAAGAAGAAGAAGAAGTTTTTTTTCTTGTTTTTAGTTGTGTTGTTTTTCTTTTCTTATTTTTAGTTTGTGTCTTTCTTTTGTCTGTTTGTAATATATCGTCTTAAGGTAATTAACTTTATTTTATTGTTCATTGGTGCACAAAAATAGTTCTAATGTTGCTGTTCTAATAATAAACTAGTGTACTATTCATCTCTTTTATTTTTTCAGAATGGAATATATTTCCACTTCCAACTCTACTGAGCTGGAGATCCAGAAAGTAACTTACACCTAGTTCTCTGACAGCACTAGGGGGAACCTTCCTCCTCGCCCTGTGCCCACTCTCTATGTTGAAACCCAACACAGATCCAACATAATGAGCGATTAAACAGTCACAGCCTACAACATCTAGCTAAGAGTATGTAGTAAATCAAAAAATACGCTAGAACAGTTTTGCAGTATCAACTTTAGCCCAAATTAACAAAGCTAAACATAATAGACCACAGGTCCTCGAAGCAGCATAGCAAAATAGCATCAACTCCATTCACGATCATTTTTTGGAGCGCTTTTCACTTCTCTCCAGTGCATCACTTCTGGTCCGCAGCACCCCTCAGATCACCGCTCTCTCTAGGTGCCGGTAACATTAACTGAAGCCCTCTGTTCCTTGGAGCTTGATCGCCGTCCGAAGCATAGTGTCCGCCCCTCGACAATTTGTCTCCTGCATGTCTTCGCCATACAGACCTGCCCAAAAAGATAACAAAGAACAGGCATGACCCATAATCTCCATGGGTTTTTTAAGGGTTCATAAAATTAATCGCATGCCTTGTACAATATAATTTCCAACATGTTGTACTCATCCTTTCGAAGAAACGATAGCCGTAGGCGCTAGCCGCTACGTGTTCTGATTTTAGGAACAAATGAACACACTTGTGAAAACACGTACGCCACATCCGATCCTCAACGTCATCAAATTAACATGATCCTCAACAAGGGGAGCAACGTCTCTCCACGATGTTCCACCTGGTGTTGCACACACGACTCTCGCCTCACGCCGGCCACGTATCCTGATCCAACCGTACAACTTCAAATAAAGGAGGGTTAGAAGATTGGTGGAAAAATAATATAAGAAAAAAGGAAGAAGAAAAAGGAGGGCGCGGGTTTCGATCCATGAACCGTGAGACTGCTGACTTCCATCTTCATTGGCCAGTTTTCGATTCCGCTGATCTCTCCAGCATCCATTCACACTAGCTACTCTCTGGTGGCTGGACCCAGGGTATCCCGTGGCTCACCCGGCATACCCAGTGAGAACGCCCCTGAGAAAAGTTGTTGTTGTTGTACGTGGTGTTTAGTTGAGACAATGCAACTTGTGGTCATAAGGATAAGAATTCAAAAATCAAAAGAGTTTTTTCCATGGGAAGGAGAAGACTGAACAACAACTACTTTTTGAGATAAAGGAGACGTCCTGTACTTGGACTTTTGCGGGAGCCCCTGCTTTGATCTCCTGAGGTGTCTTGGATGCCTATTTTTCTTTGGTTCTATTTTAAGTGTCTTTCGTTTTCTTTTTCGGTGATCAACTTATGCATCAATCTGTTTATGTGTGACTCTAACTTTGTACCTTTTATTCCTTGCTTATGATAATGGCTGAGTGCCAGCTCAGAGCTTTCTAAAGAAACAAATAGAAAGAGTATATTAGGTTGAAAAATCTTCATTACTTTCTTTACTCAGGGCTTGGACCCATCAAATTCAGAAACTCCTTCACTCATATCGTATCTGTATCAGTTATATATCCACACCCGTTTCCAAAATCCAAACTAGCGTTAGAGGAAGGTTTGCACAAGAGAGAAGTTGTGTCGCGCCACCGCAGAACGCAACTGTAGGGACATGGAGATGACCCAATGGCGGGGACTCAGGTGTACAACGTGACATTTGAGGATGACGTGATCACCACCTCCATGACGTCCTCTGGTGAGGCCGTGGTGGACTGGCTCGACAAGGTCCTCTCCGTCCACCGTCGGCGCCTTCACAAGATCATCGTTGGGCTCGACGTCGAGTTTGGTGCCCCAGCAACTCTGCCGACTAGAACCCCATCGCCATTCTGCAGCTCTACATCAGCCGCCACTGCCTCATCTTCTAGGTCATCCATGCTGACTACTTCCCCGACAAGTTGGAATATTTCCTCGGTGATTCCGACTATTGCTTCGTCAGCGTGGGCATGGAGGGTGAGGCCAACTGAATTTGGAAGGACTGGCAGCTGAAGGTGGCCAAAACGGTGGGCCTGGCCGAGCTCACGGCGGAGGAGATGGATCGCCTGAGCCTCCATCCCGCGGGGCTGAAGGACATCGTGAGAGCCGTGATGGGCGCAGACATGGAGAAGCCTTACCGGGTGAGGACGAGCAACTGGGACGTGTACAATCTCTCCGGCGAGAAGAAATGCTCCTACAAGTACTTGAGGTCGTTCCCTTCCGGCAAGTGGGATGACTGGAAGAAGGATTGGATTATCGTCACGGCAGAAGAGCACAAGAAGCTGGAGCTGCCTGAAGGTCTTCTCAATGTTGACATTGACGCCTGGAGTGAGGTTCCGGTGCTGTCAGAGGCCTTCAACCCTGCCTTGACCAGGATCCGCCAATGTATGGAAGGAGGGGTGACCCCCCAGATGGTCTTCTGCAACTTCTTGGTCAACGGGTGGGCTCCACTGAAGAAGAGGGAGAAGCTCGCCTGGGCCCTCAACAACATGATGGATGTTGACCGAATTGAAACAGGTCCGAAGTCCAATTTGGAAGGCTCAGCTTTGGAGCTTCATCTTAAGAAGTTCCAGCATGGCATCGACGTCGAGGGCGAAGACTTAACTCCACCGGGGGCTTTCCTTCCTTTGAACATGGAGGCGGAGTTTAGCAGGGAGCTCCAGAGGAAGATGCCAGTGCTTGACGACCTCGGCGAGGTAGAGAGACATCCGACCACCAGATTGGTGATCCCCGGAGCTTCCGAGAGTGGCCCTGCTTCTGCCTCGAGACAGAGAGCTGAAGTCATAGGCAAGGGCAAAGAGTTGGCTGAGCCCTCCAGTCGAAAGAGGAAGTTGAAGCACTCTGATGGAAGGCCCTTCAGACTTGCTCCTTCCACAACAGCTCCTTCTCCATGGCTGTGGAGGTCTTCAACGGCAACACCAACTCCAGCATCAGCGTCTCCCCAGTACGTCAGCTCCGCCCAGGTGACTCCAGCGCCAGAGCCATCTAAGGGCTCTAGGTCCGAGGGTCCTTCTTAGTCGAGGAAGGCCCCAACCAAGACGTCACTGATGGCGGCAGTAAGCTCCAAAGAGCCTTCTGGAGCTACTACCCCAGTTACAACTGGGTCGGGCTCTGAGCGTCCGGCGAAGAGGTTCCACGCTAGCTGGAGTGGAAGTCTCCCAAGGTAATTTTGCTTTTTACCCCAGTTGATTGTTTTTGTTATAACCATATTTTGAGTCTCTTTGTCCTTCATCCACAGGGTCTCCAAAAAAGGGGCTGAAGCTCTGGTTCCTGCGACAGCGGCTGATGCTGTACAGGCAGAGGCTCCAGCTCCAATTCTAGCGCCGCACCAGGTGGTGGCTGAGGTCACTGCAACTCTGGCGCTAGCTGTCATGGCTCTTGACCTCGACTCATCTCTCGATGCTCCCGTGGTAGCGCCGGACCACGGGAATGAAGATGTACTAGTGACACCAGCTCCGGAGGTTGAAGCTCCGGTTTTGGATGTTGTGATGACGGACGCTCCAGCCTCAGAGCCGGAGGTAGCTGCAGTTCCGGCCTTAGGACCGGATGTTATTGAAGCCCCGGTGGCGGAGCCGGTTGTTCATGAAGTTCTGGCGCCTGAACCGGTTGTCGTGGAGGTGCTGGCACCTGAACTGGTGGAGGTCGAAGCACTGGCGCCTGAATCGGCAGTGGAGGAGGCACCAGCGCTGGAGCCGGAGGTGTCCTCAGCTCCGGGCGAGTCATCAATGCCTACCCCGGAGGTGGTAGTTCCGGAGGTACCCGTGCTCTAGCCAGGGTGTCAATATGAAGCAAACGGTCCTCTGCCTGAGGGATCAGTTGCTGATGACCTGGCGGCGGGACCTTCGGAGCCGACTCCGGAGGTAGAAGCTCCCGTTGCCGGACCTTCCTCGACGACGACTGAGGCACTCCCGGAGGGCGACCCTAGTGTCACGGAAGTTCAGGGGACCACTCTTGTAGAGTGGGACCCAATTTTGTTATGGATAACCCACTGGAGTCAGTGGAGAGGACCCTGGCAGGTCTGGAGCCGATCCCCCTGTCGGTATCCATTGACAACGCCTGCTCCAGCCTTCGTCAGGTCCAGCTTGCCTTTTATCATGACAGCAAGGCCCTCGAGGAGGAGCGCCAAACCCTTAGGAGGTGGCACAACCGGCTCCAATTCGAGACCAAGCTGGCGCAAACAAGGCTAGCCGACGACAAGGAGTGGGTCAAGAGGGAGAAGGCCTGGATGGAGTATTGGGGCCAGCTGCTGGACGAGAGGGAAAGCATGGTGGGATCCCTCGACAATCAGTCCCGATCTATACACGAACAAGCTGTGGCTGCTAATGAAGCAGCGAATGATCGCCAGGAGAAGCTCAGTACCATCCACAAAAGCCTCGTCAAGCGCCGGGAGGCTCCTGAGGAGCGAGAGAAAAAGCTCGAAGATGAAGAGCAAAAACTCCTAGAGCTGAGGGATGACCTCATGAAGAGGGAGGAGGAGCTCTCCCAAAGGCTGGCTCTGGGTGACAAGAGCCTTGTGGAGCGCACCCAAAAGCTGGAGGAGCGTTGTAAGAGCAAGGAGAAGAAGGCTTGGCAGCGGGGACATGACCTTACCAAAAGGGAGGACGAAGTCACTGCCAGGGAGAAGAAGGTGCTAGGCCGGGAGAAAGACCTGGTTGACCGCCAGAACAAGATCCATGTTCGGGAGAAGGTGCTTGCCAACCTTGAAAAGCCAGTTGCTGAAAGGATTCAGCAGCATGCCAAAGAGGTCGAGCGCCTTGCCCAGGAGTATTCGGAGCTTGCGGCGGCCAAGAGGTCCTTGGAAGAGATTCGAGGCTCAAGGGATGCGGAGTCCCAACAAGTATGGGACTTCTTGAGCAAAGCCAATGACACGATGATGCCGCTGGGCTTTAGTCCCGTGCGTCCAGACAATCCGGAGCCGGAACTGGACCATGCGTTGAAGGCGTTGAGCTCGGCTGGCAACAAACTCAACAAGATGGGCGATGTCATTGCGGATCAGTTGGAAACTGAAGGAAAATCCCTTGCGCAGAACATCGAAGAATACATGCTGACGTGCTACACAAGCTGGGATCCTCATTTCCCACTAGTTCTGGTGCTTGAAGGTCCCATCGATGGAGAGGGAGATGCCGCCAAGACCAGCGTGTCGGAGGTTGCCCAGAAGGTCGCCTCATTCTTCTGTAGGATTTAGGACTTTCTCCTCGTAGCTCCCACTTGTATCTTCTCTTATTTTCTCCAATTTTGTAATCTCTTGTCTTCAGATGAATGAAATCCAAGAAATTTATGAATTTCATTTTTTGTCTTCAACCTTTGTCTCACTTGGCCCCCTTGTAGATGTACACAATTTGATTGCGAACATGTACCAAAAGGATGTAGCATTTTGTTGAAGACTTGAGTGCTTCAAACTTGTAGAGTATAGGTCCAAAGTCGTCGATAGCAGGGCCCCCTGAGGTTGTCGGAGCTTAGTAGCTCCGACAGCAACCACTGTCAACACGTAGAGCGTCGACAGCAGACCCCATTAGGGTGTCCTTCTACCATCTTTTATTCACGTTGACGGCTGGCCCCCTGTATTTGTCGGAACTTGATAGCTCCGGCGATGCCTACTATCAATGTTTAAAACATCGACACGGGCCACCTTAGGGGATGTCGAAGCTTTGATAGCTCCGGCATCATCCACCATCATCATGAAATTTTTATTTTTCCTGCACAGTGAAGTCAAGAAAAACATTAAAATCTGTTTCTTATCTATAACTCATTTGGGGCTTATTACTCCCAAAAGAAATTTTTAGGTCAACCGCAATTCTATATACAATCAAGTGCATTTGCTTATTTTCTCCATGTCCGTCCGTTTTCTGGACTCACCTTACTCGGGTCTACCGGGGAGTAGGTAGAGTGACGTACTTAGGGTCCAGGACCAGGCTAATTCGATAGCACACTTTGGATCTAGATTGGCTTGACGTTCAGGTGAGTAGGCCATTCAACAATGTTAAGACCCGAAAGAATTAACAATGCAACTTGAATTACATATGAATTGTGCAAGCTAAACTTTCTTGAGAATTGCACAACTTTGTTATAGACAAGAAAGAGAAAAAAATAATGAGCCTGTACAAAATAAATGCACGTGGAGTCTGTTTTCACATAATGATGTCTTTCATTATAGGTCCGGGGTACAGAGGAAACACGTTCACTCATAGGGTACAGAACCAGACTAAGTGTGTTGCATTTCTTGTTTGACCCAGGGTAACTAGCTACACTTTTAGTTCTGAGACTGTGTCAAGTGTTGCTTGAACTTTGCGGACCTTCTAGGAAAGGTCCGGCTGTCCTCCCAGAGGAGTTGCCCGACTCTGTACAATGACGCTATAACATACATCATATGTAATTACATACTCACCTCTGTGATATTAAGCGTAGAACTTACGGAGGTGCTCAATGTTCCAAGGATTAGGGAACGGTGTCCCATCCTCGGTTGCCAAGTGAACGCATCCGGTACGGGATACTTTGATCACTCTAAAGGGTCCTTCCCAGCTGGGGGAAAGTTTGTTTAACCCTTCTCGAGTTTGTATTCTCCGTAGCACTAGATTGCCTTCCTCGAGCTGTCGGTTATGCACATGCCTTTGGTGATAGGGTCGGAGCACTTGGCGGTATCGTGCATTTCGAACAAATGCTCGACAACTTCCCTCTTCAACGAGGTCAAGGTCTTCACACCGGAGCTGGTCCTGCATGGCTTCGTCGAAGCTCTGGACCCGGAGCGACCCCAAGGTGATTTCAAGAGGAAGGACTGCTTCAGCTCCGTACACCAGGAAGAAGGGTGTCTCTCCAGTTGACCAGTTTGGAGTTGTCCTGTTTGCCCACAAGGTGGGCGGAAACTCTTCAATCCAGTTGGCTCCATGTTTTTTCAGGCGCTCATATGTGCTCGTCTTGAGTCATTTTAGGATTTCTGCATTTGCTCTCTCAGCTTAACCATTGCTTGCCGGGTGAGCTACGGAAGCGTAGCTGACTTGAATGTCAAGGTCTTCGCAATATCCTTGGAATGCAGAACTTGTGAATTGGGTCCCGTTGTCAGTTATGATCTTGTTTGGGACTCCAAATCTGCATACTATTGACTGCAAGAAATTGATAGATGATTGCTTGTTTATTGTCACAACTGGAGTTGCTTCCGGCCACTTGGTGAACTTGTCGATGGCGACATACAAGAACTTGTAACCTCCGATGGCTCTTGGGAAAGGTCCCAAGATATCCAAACCCCACACGGCGAATGGCCATGTCAGAGGTATCATTTGTAGAGGTTGACCTAGTGTGTGAATTTGCTTCATATGAAATTGGCATGCTTCACATTTCTTCACTAGCTCGGTTGCATCCTGGAGTGCTGTAGGATAGTAAAAACCATGTCGGAAGGCTTTACCTATCAATGTGCGGGAAGACGCGTGGTTCCCACACTCTCCTCCGTAGATTTCCGCGAGGAGCTCACAACCTTCTTCCCTTGTAATGCACCGCATTAGGACACCGTTGGCACCACGCCAGTAGAGATCCCCATCTACCAATGTGTATCTTTTAGTCAATCTGACTATCTGGTCAGCATATACATTGTCTTCAGGAAGGATGTTGTCTTTCAAGTAGCTCTGGATCTCTGAGATCCATGCATTGGAGCTAACTTGAGCTTCTGAGTCTTGCGTGCTAGGTTGCTCGGAGCTTCCTACAGCACCTATGACCCTTGGTGAGCGCCATGGTAACAGGGCCATCGGGACCGCCAACTTCGAGGTGCTGGTCTCGCCCCCTTCGCTCAGTTCGGCAGGCTAAGCTGTTGGTCTTGACAATCTTCAGATGAAGGTTCCCTCGGGAACTGGAGCTCCGGTTGAAGCTTTCGTCGAGAGTTCGTCAGCTTCAGCGTTGTTGAGACGCTGGACATGGCAAAGATCCAGGACTTCGAAATCCTTCTGAAGCTTCTAGACTTCAAGAAGATATGCAGCTAGTTTGGGGTTGTTGCAGCAGCATTCACTTTTGACTTGTTTTATAACGAGCTGTGAATCACCCTTTACCAACAGCTGCTTGACACCATATGATAGTGCCACCTTGAGCCCATAGATTAATGCTTCATACTCCGCCATGTTGTTAGTCGCCTTGAAGTCAAGGTGAACCATGTATTTGACCTTCTCCCTGGTCGGGGCGAGGGGAAGGATTCCATCTCTTGCCCCTTGCTTCTGCACGGAGCCGTCAAAGTAGAGAGTCCAGTGAGGCTCAGTGAAGACTGGAACTTTGGGTTCCGGTTTCTGCTAACTGGGGCCCCCAGGATTTGATGGAGAGGGGGTTCATTCCGCCACAAAGTCTGCGAATGCTTGACTCTTGATCGCTTGTCTCGGGATGAATTCAAGATCGAACTCGGCCAATTCTGCTGCCCACTTTGCAATGTTCCCAGTAGAGTTGGGGTTATGCAAGATTGCACGCAGTGGATAAGAGGTTACTACCGAAATCAAGTGAGCTTGGAAGTAGTGACGAAGCTTCCTAGGCGCAATAATAACTGCGTAGAGCAGCTTATGCACCTCTAAGTACCGAGTCTTGGCGTCATGGAGTACCTCGCTGGTGAAGTACACTGGGCCCTGGACTATCTGGACCCTCTCGAAGGGGCCCGGAGCTTCCTCCTCATCAACCCGGATCTTCCCGGAGGGGTTTGTACCTTTTTCGGGGACCTCCTGGTTCTTACTAGAGGAACCTGGAGCTTCTTCTGAAGTGACCCGGACCTTCTCGGAAGGGTCCGGATCTTCTTGTTCGGCAACAGTAACTTGTTCATTTGAAGGGGGTTGATCCTCTGGCGTCTCACCTCAAGGATCCGGGTCTGGGGGCTGGGACCCAATCTCGCCTTCAGGTAGCTCCGGACCTTCCTGGAGGGGTCTGGATTCCTGAACTGGGGATGGTTCTAGTCTTTCCGCAACCAGGACCATGCTGACAACTTTGTCAGTTGCTGAAATGTAAAGCAGAAGTGGCTCACCAGGATTTGGAGCTACCAAAGTTGGTAGAGTGGTGAGGAGCTGCTTCAGCTCTTGGAATGCCTTTTATGCTTCTTCAGACCATTGGAATGGTCCGAACTTCCTCAATAATTTGAAGAAGGGGAGCACCCGTTCCGCCAGTCTTGAGATGAACTGGCTGAGGGTAGCTAGACATCTAGTTAGCTTCTGGACATCCTTGATGCGAGCTGGTGGTCGCATGTCTTCAGTAGCTTTAATCTTCAACGGATTTGCCTCTATTCCTCAGTGGTTCACCAAGAGTCCAAGAAGCTTTCTGGAGCTAATCCCAAAGACACACTTGTTTGGGTTCAGCTTTGTGCGTGTGATTCACAACTTGTTGAAGACAGCTTGCAAGGTGTCAAGAAATGACTCCTCGTTCTTGATCTTGATGACGATGTCATCGACATACACTTCCACTACATCTCTAATGAGCTCTCCAAAAGTTTTGTACATAGCTCACACAAACGTTGAAGCAGCGTTTTTGAGACCGAATGGCATGGCAGTGTAATAGTATAATCCATCTACTGTGATGAAGGCGGTATGCTCTTCATCTTCCCTAGACATTCTGATTTGATGATACCCAGAATATGCATCTAGGAAACACAATAATTCACACCCAGAGGTGGAATCCCTTATCTGATCAATTCTAGGTAATGGAAATGGATCCTTTGGGCATGCCTTATTCAGTTTTGTGTAGTCGATACACATCCAAAGCTTCCCGCCGGCCTTAGGTACAAGGAGTGGGTTTGCCAGCAATTTTGGGTGGAAGACTTCTCAGATAAATCCTGCTTCGAGCAACTTCTTCACTTCTTGACGTATAAAGTTATGTCGCTCTACTGATTGCTTCCGAGGCTTCTGATGTACAGGACGAGCGTCGGGATAAATCTTCAGATTGTGCTCAATCACTTCCCTTGGGATCCCAGGCATTTGTGACGGTTGTCAGGCAAACACGTCGACATTAGCCCGGAGGAAAGTGATGAGTGCGAGTTCCTATTTGTCGTTCAGACCTCCCGATATACGAGTGGTCTGAGCAGCGTCGGAACCAATTTGGATGACTTTGACAGGAATGTCGGTGTCGCCGCTTGGTTGCACATGAGGCGCGGAAGTTGAGCCTCGATGACAAATGCTCGGGGGCTTCGGAGCTTGCTCCTTTCCGGATTCTTCCTCCTGCGCTGTAGCAAGTGCATGGAGTTCTTCCAGAGTAGTAACTTTGGCGGTGCGATCTCCGCGGATCCGGAGAACGCCTGAGGGTTTTGGCATCTTCAACACCAAGTAACCATAATGAGCAGCATCCATGAATTTGTACAAAGCTTGCCTGCCCAAGATGGCGTTGAATGGTAAGTTGATCTGTGCCACGTCGAAGACCAACTTCTTGGTCCTGTAATTCTCCCGAGTTCCGAAGGTCACCGGGAGAGTAATGGCACCGAGTGGAGTTATGACCCCCGGACCTACTCTGAAGAAAGGTCGAGAGGGGCGAAGATCCGAAGGTTAGACCTGAAGCTTGACGAAGGCTTCAAAGCTTATGAAGTTCAGCCCCGAACCTCCATCCACCATTACGTGGTGGAGCTGGATGTTATTAATGGTCAGAGATACCATCAATGGAAGTTGGTCAGCTCCGATCATGTTCCGAGGACAATCCGAAGCATCGAAGGTGATGGCAGTATCCATCCACTTCCGATGAGGTTCCGCCCTGGCGGTGGGAGCTACAGAGGCCATGTCCCGCCGCATTGTCTTGAGGACACGGCGGGAAGTGATGTCCCACGAACCACCAAAGATGGTGTTCATGGTCTTCCGACGCTCGTTGTCAGAGACGTCGGAATCGTCGTCAACAGATGTGTAAATAGCCTTCAGGACCTTTTTGGGGTCCTGAAAGCCTAGCTCCTCTTCAGCTGGAGCTTCGTCAACTTTTTGTTTTCCTTCCCTTTGACGGAAAGGAGCTTCTTCCCGGCGCTTGTTGTAGCGCTCAGCTAGGTTCTGGACCTCTCGGCAGTTTTCCAGGTTGTGGCTGTCCGTCTTGTGCATGGGACACCACATATTGGAGCTGCCACCATCTTCAGACGACGGCCGAGGTCATTTCTCGAGGCGTGGCCCCCGGCCACCCGAAGCTGCGGCAGTAGCGGCAGTAGGTGTGCCGGCCGACGGCTTCTTCTTATCGTTGGACTTTTTCTTCTTCTTGCCACTTCGGGAGGTAGTGGCTTCACCCTTAGAGGATTTTTTGTTGGCCTCCAGAGGTGGTTGGGAGTGCATTTCACGGCCCTCCGCCGCTTTGGCACATTTGTCTGTCAAGCTAAAGAGTTCTGTGATGCTGGTGACTTCCTTGGTCGCCAGCTTCTCCAGCATTTTCTTGTCTCGAACGCCCTGTCTGAATGCTACAATAACAGAAGCGCTTCAGATAGAAGGAATGGTATTTCGTACATGGGAGAACCTCTGGATAAAAGACCACAAGGACTCTCACCCTTTTTGCTTGACAGCAAAAAGATCCAGTTCTGTTCCAGGTCAGGTGTATGAGCTCCCGAAACTGGCGGTGAACTGTTGGCACAACTCCGCCCAACTGTTGATGGAGTCAGGCGGAAGGCTCATGAACCAAGACCTGGCGGTTGTCACACCCAGTCCCAACAAGACAACCGGATGGCTTCCACATGTATGCCAGGATCGATTCTCATCATACATGTGTAGACGAAAGTGTAATATCATTTATTACAAGCCATGATCAAGTACATAAATGTCTTACAATAATGACCCGTAGGTCTAAAATAAGATTACAGAGCAAAACAGCGGTAAAAGTAAACTAGTGTGGCTCCAAGCACAGGCGTTGCCCGGGGGTTGCGCCAGCCTAGAACGTCTCCTCCGGATCGGTGAAGAAGTCTTCATTCTCCACCTCTTCTCCATTGTAGAATGAGGAAAGATAAGCAACAAGCAAGTTTGAGTACCAACGGTACTCAGCAAGTGGGAAAGAGATGACATGAGGGTGTTTAGAAAGGAAGGCCAAATTTGGGTTAAGCACTATAGCATTACAACCTATCCTTAGCTTTCATTAGCACCTACTTCTAAGTGTGTAATCCCAACCATAACACATTGTAAACCAAGTCCCAACCAACCAAACAACCATTCCCAACCATTGACTAATTATGAATTGGACACCAAGCCGCTCTTGTCCGTGAGCACGGCTATCATGACAGTTTCTAAATCTCTACAGAGAATGTACCCTTTACCCACAAGCCGTGATTTCATCCCCTGTTGCAAGGTGGACTAAGTAAACCTCCCTGATGCCCGTGGTCGCGAACCACATTTCACACTTCCTTTGGTGTGAGGCCAGGAGATCACTATGAGGTCTTTACAAAGGATTCTCCCGACGCGTACTAGCCCTCTGAGGTTTCACCCCTGTACAAAAGTGTGAGCCGTTACACCACGACTCAACACCCCAGTTGCCCCCTCTTGAGCCATGCGGATCCCAAGGCAGTACACCCTGAACCAATTCCCCGCACTATCCAATCACTAATACTACACCGGGAGAGGCCTAATTAATTGACCAAGCACCCCCATACTCAGTCTTGTGGCGATTCTAAAAGGCTTAGTGGCTTTCTCCATAAACTGGTCCTTAGAATCCGGCGAGGTTCATATCCCAAAACCCGGGTCTCGTGCATACTGCACCATCCCAAACAAACCAACCCGCCAGATTCCTATCCACTACAATTCAATTCACCATATATCAATAAGTAAGTCACAACAATTGATAATAGAACATGTATGTAGAGATATTTCCCTCCCAAATACTAAGCATGGCTATGCGTAAAAGAAATAATAACATCTACCCAAACCAACCCGGGGACAAGGAATTATATGGAAGGGTACAGTAAATAGGATTCAATTTATTAAACATGCAACTAACTAAAACTTAATTAAAAGAGGTGCAAAATGGTCAAGGAACTTGCCTTCTTCGGAGTGTGGGTCGGTGAAGTGGTAGTCCTGAAGATTGTAAGTCGGCTCGGGAACCGACTCTATATACATCATCGCATGCGGAACGGAAAGTAGAAGCACACAATAAGAACAAAAGAATAAATGCACACCACAAATAAATGAACACAAAAGAAAACCTACGCAATTACGTCGCTAACACTATGTCCTTAGTAAGACTTTATTTAGTGGTGTGGGTGGAGGTGTGGATTTTAGTGCTTATATAGGTTCATTAGGAAATTCAACAAAATTAGCAAATTAAATGCATTATTTTACCCTAAAGAGATTAGGAAATAATAATAAAATAATACCCTAAGCGATTTGTGCAAAAAGAGAGAATTCTCATGTGATTTTATGTAATTCACAATTAATACAGGGGCTTTTATGCAAAACAGACATGATCAGTGGCCTAGAAATATTTTATAACATCACCAGGGGGTTATTCATAATTTACAGAGGCTAAAAGTATATTTTATAGTGAAAACAGGGGCTAAAATGATATATTTACTCAATTTAGCAGTGCTGACAGAATTTAATAAAAGTCCAGGGGCTATTTCCTAAATCCAGGACCTATCCGTAATTAAATTAAATTCTGCACAGGGGTCTATGTGCAAAAGGGCCAATGGTTAAAACAGCATTCAATCTGGGCCGTTGGATCAACCGCGTGCGGCCCAGATTTAAAACGCGCGAAGGGGTACGCCCCTTCTAATCTCGGTCGTCGACCCTAGATGGGCGGCCGAGATTGGGCCACTTCGCCCCGTGGGCGGCGCGCACCCAGAGCACGGCGGCGCTCGGCGGCCACGGCGGCGCGCCTCGCCGGTGATGGCCAGATCGGCCAAAACGATGCCTAAAGCCTCGGAGCTAACGCGGAAAAGGGAGAGGGGGACCGGGTGAGCTCACCGAGGGGGGGTCGCGGGGCTTGAATCGGGGCGAAGGAGCGTCGGTGACGTCGACCGGCGGCGTTCCTCGGTGGAGCTCGACGAAGACGGCATTGCGGCAGCGTTCTCCCAAAGTGAACTTGTCCGGCGGGTTCCTAAGGATGGGGCGCACACGTTAGGCAAGGTTTGATGGAGAGAACGTCGACGAGTCGACGGGAACGGTCGCGACATACCTTGGTGCGGCGGCTAGGGTTTGGAGCTTCGGGGAAGGGGAAAATGGGGGTTCCGGCCGGATTTTATAGGGGGAGAGGGGGCGGCGAGGTAAGGAAGGGGATCTCCCCCGAAGGAAGGCGATCGGGGCCATAATGGCCGGGGATTTCATGCCGGCCTTTGAAATCGGCAGCATTTGCGGGTGCTGTCGGGCGTGCGCGACGGGAGGAAGGGGAAAGGGCTGACCGGTGGGGTCCACGCGCAGAGAAAGGGAGAGGGAGAGGGAGGCGCGGGGCCGAGCTGGGCCGGGAGGAGTTGGGCCGGCGGGAGGGAGAAGGAATAGGAGGGGAGGGGAGAAGTGGGCCGGGGCAGGGTTAAGGCCCAGGGTGGGTTCTTTTTCTTTTTCTTTTTCTTTTCCTTTTTCCTTTTTCATTCTTTTGCAAATTTGAATTCCTTTTCAAATTTCAAACGAATTCTAGCGCATTTTGAAATTGAGTTTTCAAACCAAAGGCAAAAGCATGATGCACTCCTAGTTCGATCCCTTTATTTCAAAATTTTGAAATTTTGGGTGTTACAACTCTACCCCCCTTAAAAGGAATCTCGCCCCGAGATTCAGACGTCCTAAGAGAAAAGATCGGGAAACTTGGCCTTGAGGTCTTCTTCTCTCTCTCATGTTGCTTCTGCCTCAGAGTGATGTCTCCACTGCACTTTGCACATGCGAATCGTCTTGTTTCTCATGACACGTTCTGATGTTTCTAGGATCTTGACTGGTCGTTCTGCGTAAGAAAGATCCTCTTGCACATCTATAGCTTCCATGGGTAATTGTTCCTCTGGTACTCTTAAGCATTTCTTTAGTTGCGACACGTGGAACACATCATGCACATCTGATAGTTGAGTGGGTAGCTCGAGACGATAAGCTACTTCTCCTCTTCTCTCCAATATCTTGAACGGACCAATGTAACGGGGTGCTAGCTTTCCCTTCACTTTGAACCGTCTTAGACCTCTTACTGGTGATACCTTGAGGTATACAAAGTCTCCTACCTCAAAGGTTAGATCCCGACGTCGAGCATCTGCGTAACTCTTCTGCCTTGACTGCGCCATTTTCAGATTATTCCGGATCTCTTGTACCTGTCGTTCGGCCTCTTTGAGTATCTCCGGTCCAAACACTTGACCTTCCCCAGTCTGATTCCAGAATAAAGGTGTCCTGCACTTTCGTCCATAAAGTGCCTCAAACGGGGACATCTTGAGACTAGCTTGGTAGCTGTTGTTATAAGAGAACTCCGCGTAAGGCAAGTTTTTGTCCCAACTCTTACTATTCTTCAGGGCACATGCTCGCAACATATCCTCCAAGATTTGATTGGTGCGTTCTGTCTGACCATCCGTCTGCGGGTGATACGCTGAGCTGAAATTCAGACGAGTGTCCATAGACTCATGTAGCTTCTGCCAAAATCTCGAAGTGAACTGGGTACCTCGATCAGACACTATCTTCTTTGGAACACCGTGTAAACACACAATTCTTGCCAGGTATAATTCTGCCAATCGCGAACCATTGTAGCTTTCCTTGACCGGAATGAAGTGAGCAACCTTAGTCAACCGGTCCACTACAACCCATATGGAGTCGTATCCTGATTGGGTCCTCGGCAATCCCACAATAAAGTCCATACTTATCTCTTCCCGTTTCCACTCGGGTATCTTGAGTGGTTGAAGTAGTCCAGCAGGTCTCTGATGTTCCGCCTTAACCAACTGACACGTGTCGCACAAAGCCACGTATTCAGCCACATCACGCTTCATACCGAGCCACCAGTATCTATCCTTAAGGTCTTGGTACATCTTGGTACTCCCAGGATGGATAGAGTAGTACGAGTCGTGGGCTTCTCTCAATATCAACTCTCGGATCCCCTTAACATTCGGCACGCATATCCTTTTTCCTAACCACAGGGTTCCATGTTCATCTTCCCTGAAATCTGGAGCTTTGCCAGCCTTCATCAGCTTCTTAAGTTTTTGGATCTTCTTATCCTCTTTTTGGCCTTCCCTAATGTCTTGTTCAAACGTGGAGTCCACTTCCATAACTACTGCATCTGCATTAGACACTATGCACATGTTTAATCTTGCAAACTCTTCACATAGCTGCGGTTGATAAGCCTGGATCGTCATGCTGTTGCATTGGGTTTTCCTACTCAAAGCATCTGCGACCACGTTCGCCTTTCCAGGGTGATAGTTGATCCCGACATCGAAGTCATTAAGGAGCTCTAACCACCTTCGTTGGCGAAGGTTAAGGTCTGGCTGAGTGAATATGTACTTCAAGCTTTTGTGGTCGGTGTATATCTCTGTCCTTTTTCCGATCAGATAGTGTCTCCATATCTTCAGTGCGTGAACCACAGCTGCTAATTCCAGATCATGGGTCGGATAATTCTTCTCATGCTTCTTGAGTTGTCTCGAGCCGTAAGCCACCACATGTCCTGCTTGCATCAACACACATCCCAATCCCTGTCCGGAAGCATCACAATAGACCGAGAACTCCTTTTGCATATCCGGCATGACCAGCACTGGGGCAGTGGTCAACCTCTTCTTCAATTCGGCAAAGCTTGCTTCACATTCCGGTGTCCACTTGAATGTAGCTCCCTTCTTGAGTAGCTTGGTTAGTGGCCGAGAGATCTTTGAAAATCCCTCAATAAATCGTCGATAATAACCAGCCATTCCTAGAAAGCTTCTGATGTGTCCCATATTTTCTAGCGTCTCCCACTTGAGAACATCTGCCACTTTACCCGGATCCACTGATATTCCTCCTTCTGATATGACATGTCCCAAGAATGATACCTGCTTCAACCAAAACTCACACTTACTGAATTTAGCATACAGTTGGTGTTCTCTAAGTTTCTTTAGTGCCAACCTCAGGTATTCCTCATGCTCTTCTTCACTCTTGGAGAATATCAGGATATCGTCAATGAATACGACCACGAATTTATCCAGGTACTCCATAAATACTTTGTTCATGAGGTACATGAAGTAAGCTGGAGCATTAGTCAACCCGAAAGACATAACAGTATACTCATAAAGACCATACCGAGAGACGAATGCAGTCTTGGGAATGTCCGATGGTCGAATCTTCAACTGGTGATAACCCGAACGAAGGTCGATCTTAGAGAATACACATGCTCCTCGCAGCTGATCAAACAAGTCTTCGATCCTTGGCAGTGGATACTTATTCTTGATGGTCACTGCATTCAATGCACGATAATCCACACACAACCTTTGAGTGCCATCCTTCTTAGGCACGAATATGACAGGAGCACCCCAAGGCGATGAACTAGGGCGGATGTACCCTTTCTCCAACAACTCTTTGATGTGATCCTTTAGCTCGGCTAACTGATTAGCGTCCATTCTATATGGCCTTTTATATATCGGGGCCGTTCCAGGAACTAGGTCAATGATGAATTCAATTTCACGGTCAGGGGGCATACCCGATAACTCCTCGGGGAACACGTCTGGGAATTCACTGACAACACGAATCTCTTCGGTGACCTCAATTTGATTTAGCCTGATCCTCTGTGTTGGAGCTTGATCTGGAGAGAACTCTACCTTGGTACCATCGGGGTGGGTCAACGAGACTGTTCTTGTGGCGTAGTGGATCACCCCATGGTACTTAGTCAACCAGTCCATCCCCAGGATAATATCTAGCCCTTCAGATTCCAGAACAATCAGGTTTGCTGGGAAAACTACCCCCCTTATGTCTAGCCTTACATTAGGGCATACTTGCCGGGTTATCATTTCTCCCCCAAGGGAGTGAACTATAAGTTGGTGAGTCATTAAATGCACTACCATGTCATGCCTCCTCATGAATTCCTTAGATATGAACGAGTGTGCAGCACCAGAATCAAACAACACTGTAGCTAGATGAGAGTCGGCAGGGAACGTACCAACAACCACATCTGGTGCATTGTGCGCCTCCTCAAGTGCCACGTGGTTGAATCTCCCACGTGTGGGTTGCTGCAGCTGCTTCTTCGGGCAACGGTTGGCGATATGTCCCATCTCACCACAGTTATAACACTGCACATCCGCGTTGTTACCTTGGGATCTGTTACCTCCTTGAGGGTTCTGTAGCGGCTGGCCGTTAGGGCGGGGTGCTGGAGCTGCTGGGCGAGGGGGTTGCATGGGTTGGCGTGGAGGCTGTGGTGGTTGGCGCATCTGCTGGTTGTATGGTGTAGGTGGCCTGTAGGAGGAGTTTGGGTACCTTTGTCCCATGTGAGAGTTCATAGGACGAGCCATAGGTGCCGCAGGCTGAGGGGCATAGCGAGGGCGCACATTATTCCCAGAACTGTGTGCTTGAGCCAACTTCCTCTTCCTGTCATCATCATCCAACTCTTTCTTGGTCCTTTCCACTTCAAAAGCCTTGTCCACCAACTTATGTAAACTGCTGTAGTCACTGGAAACCATAGCGAACTTCAGCTCCTTGTCCAGCCCCTTCTTAAAACGAAATTGTTTCTTTGAGTCCCTGTCCACATCTTCTGGTGCATAGCGAGACAATTGTGTGAATTTATTCAAGTACTCTCACACATTCATACGGCCTTGCTTCAGCATGAGAAATTCTTCACGTCTCGCCTGGACCTCTCCTTCGGGCACAAAATGACTGTGAAAGTAATTCTTGAAGTCATCCCATGTTATATTATCCGGGTCCTGATGGGATTCGGTGAAAGCAGTCCACCAGTCGGCTGCAGGTCCCTAAAGTTGGTGCGAGGCTAACAGTACCTTCTCTCGTCCTTCACATTGGACAATTCTCAGCTTGCTCTCAACTGTTCTCAGCCAATCGTCGGCCTCCAAGGGCTCACTAGCAGTGGCAAAGGTGGGTGGATGGGTGTTGAGGAAGTCTCTCATGCGGGATCGGGGTCCTGGTGCTGGCTGTGGGTGGGGCTGATTTGGTGGAGGTGGAGGGGCTTGCTGGGCTTGCTGCATGTTGGCCACCACTTGTGTTAAATTTTGCATCATCTGCATCTGCATGGCCATCATCTGCTGCATATTATTCATCGCAGGTGCTCCACGGGCACCTCTCCCATTCCATTGCGGTAGCTGGAATCCAGCTTCATCATCACCAAGGGGCATACCACGGCCACGACCACATCCTCTTCCCCTGCCTGCCATCTGAGTACGAAGAGAATAGAGTCTTAGATACTACTATAACTAGTGGAAGACTACTATACGATACCCTTACTGTATGCAAAAATCACAGCAAACATGCATATAAATGAAAATTCTTTATTAATAGCTCACTAATTAAAGAAGTATCAAAAAGGTGCGGTTGTGGACAAGTCGCCAAGGCGTTCCACAACTCACACAACACACCAAGACGAAAAACATAAAAGAAGTAACACAACTCAAGGTCACACAAGTACGTCTACGTCGCTCTTATTTAACTAATGAGGGTGTGCCTATCCTTGAGTCGTGGCAAAGGTTGAGGACTACTCGTCGTCAAGCAGGAACTCCTCCGGGTCCTCGTCATCGTCGTCGTCGTCGTCGGGGTCCTGTGGTGGTGAGGCAGCAGGCGGCGGTGGTGCGACAGACGCCACACTGGAAGGCTCCTCGTCAGAGGACTCCTCAGTAGACGACTCACGCTGGCCGCCACGGCGGTCTGGAGAGTCCGGGGTCCACGTCGAGGTGTCAGACGCGTAGTCGTCAGGGTCCTCGTCGGTGATCCGACGATACCTCCTGATCACCGCCTCGTGGTGTAGTGCGAGGTCACGTCCATCCTGAATCTCCTGCTGCGCCCTCTGAAGTCGGGCACTGAGCTCGGCCACGTCGTCAACAGTCTAACGAGACTGTGGGAGGTCCAGGGGTCCCTCCACGTGCCGGGAGACAAAGCCCGCAGTGCCACTGGGACGCTGCGGAACGAAGGCGTGTACCGTGTCCTCCAGACGGAAACGGCAGGCGTGACTCCAAAAGGTGGCACCTTCCGAGCTAGCGTCCTGCTCCGCATATCGGTGGGAGCTCCTCGAGGCAGGACTGTTGTGGGTCTTCACCAACTCATCACCATAGTAGATATAGATCTTGCAGCTCCACTCCGTCCTGCCGGGGCGCTGCACTCCAGTGGTGTGGTAGGAGAGCGAGAGGCTATGGTGACGGTAGCCAGCCTCGTGGAGTAGGGCCCAGAGACGAAGTCGCAGTCGTCCTGCGGCCCTGCCGTCAGAACGGATCACCACGGGGTGACGGGGGTCGATGGCTGGAGAGCGACTGGCCAGCCTACGCGGGGGCACAAGTCCACCGGTCGACTTACGGCGGGTCGTCTTGGTGCGGGCCATCTACAAATTTTGAAAACAGGAGAGTGTCAGTAACAAAACATATAAATAAAGGAATAAATAAAACAAGTAGACAAGGTAGGGAATACAAATAAACTTTATAAATTACTTTTTATAATATAATAGGGTCATTAAGTCATCCCTTCCTATCTAGGCTTGCGTCCTACGGGCAACCTGGCTCTGATACCACTTTGTCACACCCAGTCCCAACAAGACAACCGGATGGCTTCCACATGTATGCCAGGATCGATTCTCATCATACATGTGTAGACGAAAGTGTAATATCATTTATTACAAGCCATGTTCGAGTACATAAATGTCTTACAATAATGACCCGTAGGTCTAAAATAAGATTACAGAGCAAAACAGCGGTAAAAGTAAACTAGTGTGGCTCCAAGCACAGGCGTTGCCCAGGGGTTGCGCCAGCCTAGAACGTCTCCTCCGGATCGGTGAAGAAGTCTTCATTCTCCACCTCTTCTCCATTGTAGAATGAGGAAAGATAAGCAACAAGCAAGTTTGAGTACCAACGGTACTCAGCAAGTGGGAAAGAGATGACATGAGGGTGTTTAGAAAGGAAGGCCAAATTTGGGTTAAGCACTATAGCATTACAACCTATCCTTAGCTTTCATTAGCACCTACTTCTAAGTGTGTAATCCCAACCATAACACATTGTAAACCAAGTCCCAACCAACCAAACAACCATTCCCAACCATTGACTAATTATGAATTGGACACCAAGCCGCTCTTGTCCGTGAGCATGGCTGTCATGACAGTTTCTAAATCTCTACAGAGAATGTACCCTTTACCCACAAGCCGTGATTTCATCCCCTGTTGCAAGGTGGACTAAGTAAACCTCCGTGATGCCCGTGGTCGCGAACCACATTTCACACTTCCTTTGGTGTGAGGCCAGGAGATCACTACGAGGTCTTTACAAAGGATTCCCCCGACGCGTACTAGCCCTCTGAGGTTTCACCCCTGTACAAAAGTGTGAGCCGTTACACCACGACTCAACACCCCAGTTGCCCCCTCTTGAGCCATGCGGATCCCAAGGCAGTACACCCTGAACCAATTCCCCGCACTATGCAATCACTAATACTACGCCGGGAGAGGCCTAATTAATTGACCAAGCACCCCCATACTCAGTCTTGTGGCGATTCTAAAAGGCTTAGTGGCTTTCTCCATAAACCGGTCCTTAGAATCTGGCGAGGTTCATACCCCAAAACCTGGGTCTCGTGCGTACTGCACCATCCCAAACAAACCAACCCGCCAGATTCCTATCCACTACAATTCAATTCACCATATATCAATAAGTAAGTCACAACAATTGATAATAGAACATGTATGTAGAGATATTTCCCTCCCAAATACTAAGCATGGCTAAGCGTAAAAGAAATAATAACATCTACCCAAACCAACCCGGGGACAAGGAATTATATGGAAGGGTACAGTAAATAGGATTCAATTTATTAAACATGCAACTAACTAAAACTTAATTAAAACAGGTGCAAAATGGTCAAGGAACTTGCCTTCTTCGGAGTGTGGGTCGGTGAAGTGGTAGTCCTGAAGATTGTAAGTTGGCTCGGGAACCGACTCTATATACATCATCGCATGCGGAACGGAAAGTAGAAGCACACAATAATAACAAGAGAATAAATGTACACCACAAATAAATGAACACAAAAGAAAACCTACGCAATTACGTCGCTAACACTATGTCCTTAGTAAGACTTTATTTAGTGGTGTGGGTGGAGGTGTGGATTTTAGTGCTTATATAGGTTCATTAGGAAATTCAACAAAATCAACAAATTAAATGAATTATTTTACCCTAAAGAGATTAGGAAATAATAATAAAATAATACCCTAAGTGATTTGTGCAAAAAGAGAGAATTCTCATGTGATTTTATGTAATTTACAATTAATACAGGGGCTTTTATGCAAAACAGACATGATCAGTGGCCTAGAAATATTTTATAACATCACCAGGGGGTTATTCATAATTTACAGAGGCTAAAAGTATATTTTATAATGAAAACAGGGGCTAAAATGATATATTTACTCAATTTAGCAGTGCTGACAGAATTTAATAAAAGTCCAGAGGCTATTTCCTAAATTCCAGGACCTATCTGTAATTAAATTAAATTCTGCGCAGGGGTCTATGTGCAAAAGGGCCAACGGTTAAAACATCATTCAATCTGGGCCGTTGGATCAACCGCATGCGGCCCAGATTTAAAACGCTCAAAGGGGTACGCCCCTTCTAATCTCGGCCGTCGGCCCTAGATGGGCGACCGAGATTGGGCCACGTCGCCCCGTGGGCGGCGCGCCCCCAGAGCGCGGCAGCACTCAGTGGCTACGGCGGCGCGCCTCGCCGGCGATGGTCGGATCGGCCAAAACGACGCCTAAAGCCTCGGAGCTAACGCAGAAAAGGGAGAGGGGGACCGGGTGAGCTCACCGAGGGGGGTCGCGGGGCTTGAATCGGGGCGGAGGAGCGTCGGCGACGGCGACCGGCGGTGGTCCTCGGCGGAGCTCGACGAAGACGGCGTTGCGGCGGTGTTCTCCCGAAGTGAACTTGTCCGGCGGGTTCCTAAGGATGGGGCGCACACGTTAGGCAAGGTTTGATGGAGAGACTGTCGACGAGTCGACGGGAACGGCGGCGACATACCTTGGTGCGGCGGCTAGGGTTTGGAGCTTCGGGAAAGGGGAAAATGGGGGTGCCGGCCGGATTTTATAGGGGGAGAGGGGGCGGCGAGGTAAGGAAGGGGATCTCCCCCGAAGGAAGGCGATCGGGGCCATAATGGCCGGGGATTTCATGCCGGCATTTGAAATCGGCGGCATTTGCGGGTGCTGTCGGGCGCGTGCGACGGGAGGAAGGGGAAAGGGCTGACCGGTGGGGTCCACGCGCAGAGAAAGGGAGAGGGAGAGGGAGGCGCGGGGCCGAGCTGGGCCGGGAGGAGTTGGGCCGGCGGGAGGGAGAAGGAATAGGAGGGGAGGGGAGAAGTGGGCCGGGGCGGGGTTAAGGCCCAGGGTGGGTTCTTTTTATTTTTATTTTTGTTTTCCTTTTTCCATTTTCATTCTTTTGCAAATTTGAATTCCTTTTCAAATTTCAAACAAATTCTAGCGCATTTTGAAATTGAGTTTTCAAACCAAAGGCAAAAGCATGATGCACTCCTAGTTCGATCCCTTTATTTCAAATTTTTGAAATTTTGGGTGTTACCACGGTCCCAGTCAAAGCCACAGGAAAATAATTGGCCATCACGGCCTCATTTCCCCGAGCTGCAAGGATAGCAGTGTAGTAGATTTGAAGAAATTCGGTGGGGTTAACAGTCCCGTCAAATTTCTCTGGCAGGTGAGGCCGGAACTTCTGTGGCCATCTGACCATGCGTAGGTACATGGCCAAGGCAGAACAACCTCCTCCTACTTCCTCATGAGCAGGGCTGTCCCGATCCTCTCGCCTCTCACGAGCACGCTCGATGTGGACGCGATCGTCCTGTTGTCAGTAACGACGATCAAGCTCCACCCAGAGGTCATGAGTCGAAAGCCTTATTACCGTGTGAGTACGTCGCGCCCCGGAAGGCAGCGACGTCACCTTTTTAGATGCAGCACGCCTCCTGTGCTGCGAAGCTTGCGGACCGAGTCTACCCGACAAGGTTCGATGCTGTGATGGGGCCCGCCCTGAGGGGGGAGAACCTTGATTTCTGATGTGATCGGCTGCTGCTGCAACCAGATGATCCAGATCAGCTCTCCACTGCTCCATCACACCCTGGGGTGCTCCTGGAGGCAGTGGACGTTGGAGAAGAGCACGCGCAACATTAAGCGCGTGGTTGGGGTTATTGTTCGCCGATGTAGTGATCGACGTGGACGCCCCATCTCGCTGTCCGAGTTGATTCACCAGAGCGGACGGTGGCGACGATGGCATGACTCCTGCTGGGGCCACAGCACCTGCTGACTACCGTTGGATGATCCAGCATCAGAATTCACCATCTTTGAATCTCAGGCGTGCCCCTACCTAGCGCGCCAACTGTCGGAGTCTGGTTCCAGCAATTCACTCGGTACTACTATTAGTAGCCCGCAGAGTTTCTTAGTTCGGTTGGGGCGCGCAGAAATTCAGAACAAGACGGTGACTTGACATGAGGATTTATGTGGTTCGGGCCGCCTGAGCGTAATACCCTACTCCATGGGTGTGTTTTGTTGTTGTATTGAGCGTCTGAGCACTTGTGTGTGAGAAAGACCAAAAGTAGTCTCCCTGTGTATCGCTCGACCAGTCCTTTTATAGTACAAGGGCTGGCTATTACATCATTAGCCTGACCCGCCATGTGGCCCTGGCGGTTACTGATGCCTAATACATAGTTAAATGTGCTTAATTCCCCTTAATAGCATGGTATTGCCCCTTAATGGTGGCGTTACTGGTATTAAGAGTCCTCCGATCATGTGTCATTAAGATAGCATTAATGACACATAATCAGGTCTTGAAGTCTTTGATGTTCCTTGAAGGTCCGAGCCGTTGGAGGTCCATCAATCTGCCTATTGAGTTTGAAGGTCTGGTGGTTGGACGCGTGGCAGCTCCGGAGCTTACCGTCTTGGATGAGTAGGTCCAGTGCTGTTGTACACGTGTCGGTACCGGAGCTTCCCTCTGTCGGGGGTTAGGTCCGGGGGTGCCACATGGGTATCTAGTCCGGAGCTTTCCCATGTATGGAATGTAGCTCCGGTTTTATGATACACGTGGCGGCACTGGGACTAACCATAAGAGGGAAGCAGGTCCGGTTCCGAGTGATACGTGAGGCCTTTGGAGGTCTTCAATTCAGATATGTGGAGTTCCTTTGCACTCTTTGCAGTTCCAAGGGGTATTTGGTACGTAGGGTACCGACACACTTCATGACCCGTGATATGAGGTGGAGGATGCCTCTTCTCGGTGTCACCGTTGAAATTATCCTTCATACTCCAAAATGGATGCTTCATTGGAATGTAGCGTTGATGTCCCATGTACATTATTTTTCATAACTCGCTTAAGTACTCTGAGTCTGTTTCTCTCAAACAATGTGGACATCCGCAACCTACTTTCTTACTTTGTCCGTACAAGTTACGTGCCACTGGAGAATCACAACAGTCACAAATCAAATGGCTTTGAGGCGAAAGTACTCATACTTGTGGTCATCCCAGGCCTGCACTCCGTCGTTGTACCACAACTGCTGCAAATCTTCAATCAGAGGCCTGAAATAAGTGTCATTGTCATTCCCAGGTTGTTTTGGCCCCAGTATAAGTCCTGACGTCATAATATATTTTCGTTTGTTGCACAACCAAGGAGGAAAGTTCAAAATTGTTAGCACAATTGGCCATGTGCTATGTGTGCTACTGTTCATGCCATCAGTGCTCATTGTGATCGTAATATTCCTCAGATCAATGGCAAATTCAGGATTTCATGAATCAATGTTTCGCCATTGTGTGGCATCAGCAGGATGTCTTATCATTCCAGCATTTTGCTTATGCTTCTCTTTGTGCCATTGCAACAATTCTGACTCCTTGCTTGCAAACCAACGCTTCAAACGAGGAATGATAGAAAGTACCAAAACACCTTTTAGGCCCTCTTTTTCCTTCTATTGCAGTTCTCGTCATCACCTTCGTCTTTCCTACGATTGAATTGGTCCATTCCACAAGTAGTCCCTCTAATGTTGTCCAACATGTCTTTTTTCGCGAAATCGATAAATGTATCTGCCCCTTGGATATATTCATTGCAAAGGCATGGCCCATACATCCAACTTTGATCTGACGACATCTACATATATAAAAGAAGAGCTAAATCAAATAAATTCGAAGCCACTCATTGTCAAGATCTAAAGGGATAAAAAATAGTAAGGAACACGAGAAGAGAACAAAGCCTTTGTTTTGAGATCCACTGATAATCACGGCAAAACTTTTAGAACAGCACCTCCAAAGAGGGAAAGAAAAGGGCAAGAACAGGGCAGATCTGGTAGCCACTTATTCTGCCACAACTGGGAGATCGTGGAAGAGCAACAGAAAATCGAGATGAACCGATATAAAGCACGTCTCTCTATAGAGGGAATGGGAGACGAGCCCGCTTCCATAACAAAAGGAGACGCACCTGACCGGTAAGTATAGGAGATGCGCCAAATTCAGTCATGAAAGGAGACGCACTTCAAGTAAAGTCCGTCTTAGTTACAAAACAAATATGATTCGCGCTCAATGAAAGCGTGTCTCTCGTTTGTCAGAGTGGAGGGCGCGTCTCGGATACCTACTTAATTAGAAGAGGGAGGAATATAGAAGAAGTTAGAAGAGATGAAGTTAGAAGAGGGAGGAAGATAGAGAAAAAGGATTGAGATAGAAGATAGAGGAGATAGTAAGATAGAAGAAAAGGATTGAGATGGAAGAAAGAGATATAGAAGAAAGAGTGAGAGATAGTTAGATAGAGTGGGAGAGGAATGACGAGAGAGAGGGAGATTGGAGATAGAAGAAGAGGAAGAGAGAGAGAAAGGGAGATGCAGATTGAGATAGAGGGAGGAAGATAGAGGAAAAATGATAGCAATAGAGAGATAGAGAGAGAGGAATGAAAGAAGAGAGGAAGAGAGGGGATCTAGATGGAGATAGAGGGAGAGGGAAGGAGAGATGTTGATGCATTTATATTCTAACTCTAAGTTTCTATAATTGCAGGGATCTGCGACGGCTGCACAAACTCCGTCGCCGTCGCTGCCGCCACCTGGAATGAGGCGCGACGACGACTTCGACTTTGGAGGTGGCTTTGGAGGTGGCTACGGAGGTCATACGGGCGAGTGAGCCCTTGTTTGGTTTGTTGATGGTGATGCCATGTTTCGGCGATGTGTTGTGATGCGTTTTGAGACTATATGATGTTTATGTGACTGTTTGTTATATATTGCCTGTTGTGTGATTCTGGCCATCGAGTCGGATAATATTTTCAATTTTTTTAAAAAAATAAAAAACCTTATTTGCGACAGCTTTTTATATAGTAGTGTCGCAAATAAGGTCCCAGGCCATCGCAATTAAACCTCTGTTATTTGCGACAGGCAGGCCATTGCAATTAAGGCCCTATTTGTGACAGCCAGGCCATCACAAATGGCCATGTGGGCCCCATTGGGTGACAGCGTGGGACCCATCAGCTGATCTTATTTGCGAAGGCCAGACCGTCGCAAATAGGGTCTTAATTGTGATGGCCAGACCGTCGCAACTAGCCCTGTGGGGCCCACCGGCCCCCTAGCAATAATTTGCGACGGTGGCCGTCACAAATAAGCTTATTTGCGACGGTCAAAAGCCGTCGCAAATAGCTTATTTGCAACGGTTTCTAGCTTACTGTCGCAAATCGTCGGGATTCCTGTAGTGAAGGAAGAAGACTGGAAGCTATTCGGTTTCAGTGATAGTGACTTGGCAGGAGATGTTGATACAAGAAAAAGCACTACGGGTGCTATGTTCTTCCTTTGGAAAAATCTGCTAAGATGGGTATTACCGAAGCAAAATGTGGTTGCTCTCTCTACCTGTGAAGCTGAATACATCGTAGCTGCCACGGCTGCATGCCAAGGTATATGATTCTCTCGTCTGCTGGCACAACTGAAGAATACAAAGTCTGAAACATTTGAACTGAATATTTACAACAAGTCGGCTTTGGATCTCATCAAGAATCCGGTGTTTCATGATAGAAGCAAGCATATTCAGACAATGTTCTATTTTATTTGTCATTCAGTAGAAGAAGGAGACATTGTTCCAAAATATATAAGTTGGGGAGATCAGCTCGTTGATATCCAGACCAAGGCACTCCTAAGAGCAAGGTTTCAGGAACTGAGGAGTAAGATAGGTACGTGCAAGCTTGGAGCAAAAGTTTAGGACGAGAATTGTAAGAGATAAACTTGTTGTTCCAGATCATGTAGCTGCATTAGGGGTCGCATGCAAGAATCTATGGTTTGTGCGCGATCTGCATGGGTAGTTGCATCCCGTGCGGGAGAATAGTTCGGCACACGTTCAGTTAGTCGTTGCGTCGTGCATTGAAAGTGCATCTAGGAATCCCTTGTGGGTTTTGACTGATTTTTGACAAGCAATTAAGATCCTAACCTATTTGTTGAGATGAGCACAGGTTTTAATAACAAAATAAGCAAAGTGCCAAAAAGAAGGAAGAGTGAGGAGCAAAGTGGAAATGAGCTCAAGGAAGAAGAATAGTAGATCATTGTGTATGGACTGTGTTAAGGAAACACACTGAAAGTGCATCTAGGACTCCCTTGTGGGTTTTGGATGATTTATGACAAGCAATTGGGATCCTAACCTCTTTATTGAGATGAATGCAGGCCTATAATGGAAAAATGAGCAAAATACCAAAAAGAAGGGATGAGGAGGAGCAAAGCGGAAATGAGCTCAAGGAAAAAGAATAGCAGATTATTGTGTATGGAGTGTGTTAAGGAAGCACACCCCAAGAGCTCAATGATAATTAAACACACACATTGCACAGAGTTACACAGGACCGGACTAGTCCGTTCAACCCCGGACTAGTCTGATAAACCTTTCTGCACCAGATCGGACAAGTCTGATATCTGTCGGACTAGTCTGATATCCTTCTGACTAGAATCGGACTAGTCCTCCCCAGTGCGGACTAGTCCACAAAACACTACACAAGTCACACAAAATCGGACAAGTCCGTTATCAACCGGACTAGTCCGATATCCTTTCTGATCCACTTCGGACAAGTCCGATGTTCACACGGACTAGTCCGAAAAACCCCACTGATCCAAGTCGGACAAGTCCTCCAAGTGCGGACTTGTCATCCAACACACTTAGGGTTTCACATGTCCGGACAAGTCTGATGGACATCGGACTAGTCCGAAGATTTCCAGTAGTGAAATCGGACAAGTCTGCTTTCAGCCGGACTAGTCTGATATTTCAGGACACTTAGGGTTTGCAACACACAGCACACCGGACTAGTCCGGTGACCACCACGGACTAGTCCGAACTTTCTGAACCATAACGGTCACTTTTAGAAACCCCATATAAATAGAGGTGCACGACCCACTTTTAACAACTCTCGAACCCTAGCGCTGTCACACCTTCCAAGAGACTCAAAAATGACCTCTCTCCACGAAATTAAGTGCAAAATCGTCCAATCCTTTGAGGATTCAATCTAGATCATTGGAGAGACACTTGCTACACCACATTGAGCTCTTGGTTTGATTCTCTAACACACTCCTGCATTTCAATTGTATCTTTTGAGTGTGTTTTCAGTGGTATTGTGTTTTGTAATCTAAGGGAGCTCTCAAAGTGTGAGATCGCCCCTTGAATTTTGTTATTCACCCCTTTGTGATTAGTGGAAGAGGATTGGCCTTCGTGGCGATCCAACGAGGGTAGGGTTGGAGAAAACCCGGTCCTTTTGTGGACTCCTCAACGTGGATGTAGGTGGCCTTTTGTGGTAGCCGAACCACGGGATAAACACTTGTGTCTTGTTTCATTGTTCATCATTCAAGTTAATCAACTTAATCTAGGGTTTCACACACATTGTTCATCTTACGTTAAATTGTTAAACATAAGACTTAATTGTGATATAATTCAGTATATAGCTGTTAAACTGTTGTTTGATTCTCTACTTTCGCTGTACACATAAAAGAATCAAACCAATCAATTAAGTTTAATAAGCTTAGTCCGTGAACACCGGACTAGTCCGCACTTTACCGGACTAGTTCGATATCTCTGGTATTAAATCGGTTGTTGAGTGCTGCAGGATCCGACAAATATTCAAAAAGGCCTATTCACCCCCCTCTAGGCCTACATTCAATTGGTATCAGATCCGGTTCTTCAAGAAAGAGTTTAAACACTCGAAGAGATCATGTCGGACATGAAGGACGTCCACAAAATCAACAACCAAGAGGAGATTAACAACGACAAGACCCAAAAACAGGAGAAGTACCTCGAAGCCATTCAAGACTTCGAGGACGATGATGAGGAGACGCTGGAGCTGAAGGCACTCCTCAGAAAGAAGGCACTTTCCAAAGGGAAAGCAAAGGTTGAAGAGAAGAAGAAGGGGAGTAGTCACACCGACTACCCCCGATATCCTTTTAACTATGATCATCTAAATTCCAATAACAACCATTACTTATCTATCCCACTTGGAAAAGCTCCACACTTCGATGGAAGTGATTACTCCATGTGGAGGCACAATATGAAAATGCATTTGATTTTCCTCAACCCAAGTTTATGGCATATTTTATGCACACGGATAGATATTCCGGATGACGACGAAGAGCTCACCCCAGGTCAAGAGCAGGCCATTCACAGAAATGCTCAAGCCGCAGCTGTAATCATATCCTCACTCAGTCGGGACGAGTTCACCAAGGTGGATGGACTCGAAATTGCTAAGGAAATATGGGATACTCTGCAAACCGCACATGAAGGTGACCGACATGTGCGTGAAGCAAAGATTGAAATGATCGAAGGCGAACTAGGAAGATTCACAATCGAGGATGACGAGTCACCTCAGGATATGTACAATCGATTGAAGACACTCGTCAATAAAGTGCGATCATATGGGAGCAAGAAGTGGAATGACCACGAGGTGGTAAAGCTCATCCTTAGAGATTTTATGCCTCGCAATGTCACGCTATGCTCCATGATTAGAGAAAGCCCCGGATACAAAAGGATGACTCCGGATGAATTGCTTGGTAAAATTATCAACTTTGAAATGATGGAGAAACAAGCAAAGCACGTCAAGGAAATTGCCGACCTCACCTCGGCAAAGAAGAAAGGAGGCGCTTTAAAGTCCACCCTCAAGCCTCTATCCAAAGAAGCAAGAGAAGCACAACTATAGGAGGACAGTGATGAAGAGAGCAGTGAGCTAGATGAAGAGGATTTGATATTGTTCATGAAAAAAAACAAGAGAATAATGAAGAAAAAGCAAGGGACAAAATCAAGTGAAGGCAAGTACAAGGAAAGAACAAAGTCAAAATTGAGACGGGCGTGCTATAATTGTGGTGAATATAACCACTTTATAGTGGATTGCCCATATGAGGAGAACAAGAAGAAGACTAAAGAATCCAAGCCTCAACCTAAGAAGTTCTTCAAGAAGAAGAAACAAGCCGAACAAGCACATATTGGGAAGGAGTGGGACTCAAACGATGAGTCCTCATCATCCGATGAAGAAGAGATGGCTAGCATAGCCATCGAGAACACGTCCAAGAAATCTACACTCTTTCCTACACTCGGTGCAAGAAAGGGAAATGGCACTTGCCTTATGGCAAAGGAAGGTAAACTCAAAGTAAACATCAAAACCCCTTCCATGCATTCCTACTCTAGTGATGATGAAATAGATAGCGATGATGAGGATATGCTAAATGGACTAGATAGGAAAGCTGCAACAAAAATGAAATTCTTACTTGACCAACTTGTTGAGAAGGAAAGGTTAATTGATCGTCAAGAGTACATGATTATCTCCCAAAAGGAGGAGAATGTCGAACTTGAAAAACTTCTAGAGCTTGAAAAGGATAAAAACAGTTCACTGGAGCTTGAGTTAGCTTCAAGCAAGAAAGCTTGCTTGGAGTTAACCGACTAAAATGTTGCAATTAAGGACCAACTTGCTCACCTGATCAAGGTTAACAAGATCCTTGAAGTGCAAGTTGAGTCACTCAAGCTGAGTGAACCTTCCTCTTCTTAAAACTCACCTTCTCAACCCACTAAAACTGAATTTTCTCATATGTGCACATGTGGTAAAACTGACACCAGATTGAAAGGGAAATCAATCTCCACAAAGGATAAAAATCCTACTCAATGTAGCATATTTGACAAGGAGAAGATCAACTATGAACGTAGTGCATACTTGGTCCAAAGACCTCCAAATGTCAAGTATGGCATTGGTTACTCTTATGATGAAAAGCTACATGCTGGAAGTCATAAGAATAACAAGGGAAGGATCTCCTTTGTGAAGGGAAGATCCTCTCAAACTGGTAAGTCGAAGGATAAAAATCTGAACTCACATGAATACCGGACTAGTCCGGTCCGTGCCCGGACAAGTCCAGTCATCCGGACAAGTCCGGCCCCCCAGACTAGTCAGTCTCATGAACAACAACAGCTTTTATTTAAAACTTTTGATGCCTCCTATGTGTTAATGAGAAACAACCTTGGCAAGGTCTATGCTTATTATGTTGGGCCACGCCATGGGAACACAAAATCCCATGTGTGGGTGCCCAAATGTATTGTGACTAACCTCCAAGGACCCAAGCAAGCTTGGGTACCTAAAACCAAAGCATAATTTGTTTTTGCAGGCCTATTCCTCTGGTGGATCCAAATGGGTGCTGGACAGTGGGTGCACCAATCACATGACCGAAGAAAGGAGGATGTTCGTGGAATATGAAGAGAACGAGGACCCAAACGAAGGCATCTACTTCGGAGATAATAGTCAAGGAAGGGTGCTCGGTACCGGTAAAATTGCAATATCCTCTGAACACACGCTTTCTCATGTTTTACATGTTGAATCTTTAGATTATAACCTGCTGTCCATATCTCAACTATGTGACAAAGGTTATAATTGCTTGTTCACTAACGAGGGTGTGACCTTCTCTAGGAGGAGTGATGGTTCTATTGCATTCAAGGGTATGTTGAAGGGAAAGCTTTACCTGGTTGACTTCAACAAGGATAAAGCCGAACTCGACACATGCTTGATTGCAAAAACCAACATGGGTTGGCTGTGGCATAGACGGCTAGCGCATGTTGGTATGAGGAACCTTCAAAAACTCCTCAAGGGCGATCACATCCGAGGTTTGAAGAATGTTGTTTTTGAGAAAGACAGGCCTTGTAGCACGTGCCAAGCCGGGAAGCAAGTTGGAGCACATCATCCCGCAAAGAACGTCATGACTACGACAAGACCGCTCGAACTACTTCACATGGACTTGTTTGGTCCAATTGCTTACATAAGCATCGGCGGTAACAAATACGGTTTAGTTATCATTGATGATTTTTCTCGCTTCACTTGGGTGTTCTTTTTGCATGATAAGTCAGAAACACAAGGAACACTCAAGAAATTCCTCAAGCGAGCCCAAAACAAATTTTCATTGACAATCAAGAGTATTCGAAGCGACAATGGCACGGAGTTCAAGAACACACAAGTGGAGGAGTACCTTGATGAAGAGGGCATCAAGCATGAATTCTCAGCGCCATACTCGCCACAACAAAACGGAGTTGCCGAAAGAAAGAATCGAACACTCATTGAGATGGCAAGGACAATGCTCGATGAGTACAAGACATCGGATCAATTTTGGGCGGAAGCGATTAACACCACTTGCCACGCCGCAAATCGACTTTATCTCCATCGACTACTCAAGAATACTCCCTATGAGCTACTTACCGGTAACAAACCAAACATTTCATATTTTTGAGTTTTTGGTTCTCCATGTTACATCTTGAACAAGAAGCCTAGGACTTCAAAGTTCGCTTCGAAGTCCGTTGAAGGTTTCCTGCTTGGTTATGATTCGAACACTTACGCCTATCGTGTCTTCAACAAGGCCTCCGGACTTGTTGAAGTTGCACATGACGTAGTGTTCGATGAGACTAATGGCTCCCAAAAGGAGCAAGTTGATTCATGTGAATTAGGTAAAGAAGAAGCTCCATGTCAAGCATTGAAAAGAATGGCTCTAGGCGAAGTTCGACCACAAGAACCACCTTCACACGAACATGAGGAAAATGAACCACAAGAGGAGACCATCAATCAAGGGGGAGCCTCAACACAAGATCAACCACAAGAGTACGAAGATGATGAACAAGTCAATGAAGGCAACCACTTAGGGGGAGAAGCAGACAATCATGAAGACACAACTCCTCAAGTGCCACATCCAAGAGTACACCAATGCGTCCAAAGGGATCACCCAATCGACAACATCATCGGTGACATCCAAAAGAGAGTAACCACTAGATCTCGCATAGCTAACTTTTGTGAGCATTATTCGTTTGTATCCTTTTTGGAACCACGCAGGATTGAGGATGCATTGAAGGATCCAGACTGGGTGGTGGCGATGCAAGAAGAATTGAACAACTTCAAGCGGAACGAAGTGTGGGAACTTGTGGCAAGACCCAATGCAAACATCGTCGGCACCAAGTGGGTCTTCCGCAACAAACAAGACGAACATGGGGTGGTGACAAAAAACAAGGCACAACTTGTGGCCAAAGGGTATTCACAAGCCGAAGGTTTGGATTTCGATGAAACCTTTGCTCCCGTAGCTAGACTTGAATCCATTAGAATATTGCTTGCATATGCTACTCACCATGATTTCAAGCTGTATCAAATGGACGTGAAAAGCGCCTTCCTCAACGGACCGATCAAGGAAGAGGTGTACGTGGAGCAACCACCTGGATTTGAAGACGAAGAGTTCCTCGACCACGTATATAAATTGCGTAAGGCTCTCTGCGGCCTCAAACAAGCTCCTAGAGCTTGGTATGAGTGTCTTAGAGATTTCTTAATTGGGAATGGTTTTAAAATTGGCAAAGTAGATTATACATTATTTACAAAGAATTTAGATAATGATCTTTTTATTTGTCAAATTTATGTTGACGATATAAATTTTGGTTCAACTAATCAATCTTTTTGTGAGGAATTTAGCAAAATCATGACAGACAGGTTTGAAATGTCAATGATGGGAGAATTAAAATACTTTTTGGGATTCCAAGTGCGGCAACAAAAGGAAGTGACATTCATAAGCCAAACCAAGTACACGCAGGACATACTTAAGAAGTTTGGCATGGACAAGGCAAAGCCCATAAAGACCCCCATGGCAACAAATGGCCACTTGGATCTCAATGAAGATGGACCTAATGTTGACCAAAAGGTATATCGCTCCATGATTGGATCTCTACTCTATTTATGTGCATCTAGGCCAGATATTATGTTAAGTTTGTGTTTGTGTGCAAGATTTCAAGCCAACCCTAAGGAATGTCACTTGACAGCCGTAAAAAGGATCTTGAGATATTTGGTTCATACACCCAACCTTGGTCTTTGGTACCCAAAAGGCTCAAAATTCAATCTCATTGGTTATTCCGATGCAGATTATGCTGGATGCAAAGTAGATAGAAAAACACCTCCGGCACATGCCAATTCCTAGGGAGATCCTTAGTTTCTTGGTCCTCCAAGAAACAAAATTTCATTGCCCTATCCACAGCCGAAGCGGAGTATGTTGCAGCCGGGAGTTGTTGTGCACAACTCCTTTGGATGCGACAAACTCTAAGGGATTACGGTTACAATATGAACCGTATTCCTCTCCTTTGTGACAATGAGAGTGCCATTAAAATTGCCCACAATCCAGTTGAGCACTCTAGAACTAAACACATAGACATAAGACATCATTTCTTGAGAGACCATTCCATGAAAGGAGATATAACCATCTCACATGTCAACACCCAAAAGCAATTGGCCGACATATTCACCAAGCCACTTGATGAAAAGCGTTTTTGCGAACTCTGAAATGAACTAAATATCCTTGATTCTCGGAGTGTGGCTTGAAAGGTTGCATACCTGTATGAATTCTTCAAAATGTTGATTGAATTGTGAAAAACATCTCTCTCAATTTGTTTTCGAAAAACTATGTCAATTACTAGATCTTGGTGAATTATGATCATTGTTTGTTTGTTGTATGCTTATTGATCAAATTCATCAAGATTAATTGATTTGTTTTGCCCCTCCATTCTCTATTTATGAACCTTCAAATATATATGAATGGGCTATGCAAATTTCTCCTGGTGACAACGGACTAGTCCGTGGTAACCCAGACTAGTCCGCCCCTGCAGACTTGTCCGCCGAGTGCCGGTTAGGTCGGACTAGTCCGATAGACCACGGACTAGTCCTATATAGCTCTCTGGATGAGTTCGGACTAGTCCGGTCATCTCCAGACTTGTCCGATTTTTCGTGTCCATAACCCTAGCTGCCACAAAACCCTAATTCCTCTCATCCCCACTCTTCCACGCACTCTCTCTCTTGCGCTCGAGCTCCCAAGGTGGTTCCTTGATCCCACCATCAAAAAGGTGCGCATTTGGGCGCAAATCGAGCTTGACCTTGTGAGGATTAAAGCTAGCGGACTTGTCCGGGCTCCAACTCCCTATTCCTCAAGCTTCAATTGATTTTTTCGGTAATTTTCTACCAAACCCTAAAAATCTTGTTTTTCTCCATTGTTGATCGAATAGCCTAGCATCTTCCACTAGATACATGCCCCTTTGATGTACTACGTGTATGCTAAACTTGTTATGCATTAGGAATCAGCCTTTGTCCACTATGTTAGGTTTTTGAGGATGAACACCGGACTAGTCCGGTCCATGCACGGACAAGTCCAGTCCCCCGGACTAGTCCGTGCCTGTGCACCGGACAAGTCCGATGTTTCTGAACTTAAAACCTAATTCTTCAATTCCTCAATGCAATTCCTTGCTATCTTTTGATACCTATGCCTTGTATCACTTATCATCATTCTTGCAAATGATTCTCAGATCATGTCGAGCTCAAACGATGAAATCTCCGACTTTGCGGCTGAGATGGACCACGAGGTGGCACCTCGGACTTCGACGGGTCTTGGCAAGAAGCACCAATAAAGACCCTCCGAGCCTGCTCCTTCCCCTCCTCAGGCTCGGAGGAAAGTGCTAGCGAAGAAGCCGGCCTCCAAGGTGCCAGCCTCTAAGGCTGGTGGTGGCCCTAGCTCTGCAAGTGCCCGCCAAGCAAAGGGCAAGGGAAAAGGAATAGTGACGGGGCCAGTCGAGCCCTTGAAGCTGCATGCTCCCAGGGAAGGGTCCGGGACCCTACTGAGGAGAAGTTCAATGGCAAGGGCAGTGACTCGGCCGCAAAATTCAGAAGCATTAACTGGTATGGCAGGCCGAAGCAAGCTGCAGATGGAAGGTTCTGGTGCAACTTCCATGCAGATTTCTACAAATCGGTGTATCTACCGATGAAGACCCCCGTAGTCCGTAGTCAGTGGATTGATTGGGCACACTTTGAGAAGAAGGGCTGCTCACCGTTCACTGATGTAGTGAGAGCCATTGAGAAGCATGGACTAAGAGATCTGTTTGCTTTCAGACACAACTGGAATGATGAAGTGATTGCACAGTTCTTTGCGACCTGTCACTTCTCTAGTGAGGATGAAGAGAGTGTCACTTGGATGACCCATGGATCCAAGTACAACATCACTCAAGAAGATTTCACTAGCTTGCTTCACCTGGACACCACAAGGTCTGATTGCTTAGTTATACACAACATTGGTGTCATTGACAAGGACGAGATGAAGTTTCTATATGAGCCAAACTCAATGTTCAACCCTCCTTCCACCAAAAACATGAAGCCATTCTTTGTGGTGTTGAACAGAGTGTTAATAAAGACCATTGCTCCTAAGGTTGGGGACGCAGGGAGTGTGCAAGGATGCCTCCGGACTCTGATGAGAGTCATAAGCAAGGACCGCCCATTTGATGTGGCGGAATACATTTGGAATGATATGGTAAACATCTCCTTCACTCCCAACAGATCTTGCGGATATGCTCCTTACCTTATGTTTGTGATTGAAAAAGTCACCAACATTGAGTTTGTGAAAGATGTGGAGCATCTCCCCTTGAGGCCTCAAATGCCTCAAAAGTCGAGTATGCAGGCTACTCCTTCGCCAGCCTCCAGTCCCGAGGCACCGGCAAAATCGAGTGAAGGTGTCAGGGTTGTCCCTGCTTCTAGGGAAGCCCCTCAGAGAGGATCAGCTAGTGGGATCCTCAAGTATCTGGCTGCTATATTCACCTCCTGCAAGAAGGCCGAAGTGAAGGTCCACAAGCTCAATCAGAAGAGAAAGGAGGACATGAAGTACATAAAGGCCAATATGAAGCAAATTTGCCAAAAGCTGGAGATTGATCCCATTGGATCTCCAGTGATCTCTGAGGACTCTAATCCAGACTACACTGAGCTCGCGCCCTTGAACCCCTCCGAGCTTGCCTACTTTGGCATTGGGGGCTCGAGTGGCTCCGTTCCTCCTCCTTCTCCTCCTCATCATGCTAATGATGAAGATAAAGACGACGACGAAAGGACCGACAGTGTAGAGTGAAGACCCTAGGACCCTCCTCTCATCTTTTTGGTGTCTTGATGCCAAAGGGGGAGAGATTGACGAGGAGTCTTAGCTTTAGCTGTAGGATGCGAGGAGAGAGCTCTTTTTATCTATCTTTGTGATTGTAATGTTTTAACTGTGCTTCTAAGATTAACTTTGGTTCTGTGAATGCAATGCTTACTTAATTTGAGAAGTATTGGTTAAAATCTGTAGTCATTGCTCCTGGAATGACATATGTGCTTTATTTTGGTTGATTAATGCAAATTATGTCATTCTCGATGTCTTAATGTACTTAGTTATGCATCCCACCATAAAGAATGCACATATGGATAATTCTCTCACTGCTTGATGTATTTTGATTCATATGTGCATACTTTATGAAAATCTCAATTTTTGTCATATTTTGTGAAATCTCAATTGGTTGTCATCAATCACCAAAAAGGGGGAGACTGAAAGTGCATCTAGGACTCCCTTGTGGGTTTTGGATGATTTATGATAATCAATTGGGATCCTAACCTCTTTATTGAGATGAATGCAGGCCTATAATGGAAAAATGAGCAAAATACCAAAAAGAAGGGATGAGGAGGAGCAAAGCGGAAATGAGCTCAAGGAAAAAGAATAGTAGATTATTGTGTATGGAGTGTGTTAAGGAAACACACCCCAAGAGCTCAATGATAATTAAAAACACACATTGCACAGAGTTACACAGTACCGGACTAGTCCGTTCAACCCCGGACTAGTCCGATAAACCTTTTTGCACCAGATCGGACAAGTCCGCTATCTATCGGACTAGTCTGATATCCTTCTGACTAGAATTGGACTAGTCCTCCCCAGTGCGGACTAGTCCACAAAACACTACACAAGTCACACAAAATCGGACAAGTCCGTTATCAACCGGACTAGTCCGATATCCTTTCTGATCCACTTCGGACAAGTCTGATGTTCACACGGACTAGTCCGAAAAACCCCACTGATCCAAGTCGGACAAGTCCTCCAAGTGCGTACTTGTCATCCAACACACTTAGGGTTTCACATGTCCGGACAAGTCCGATGGACATCGGACTAGTCCGAAGATTTCCAGTAGTGAAATCGGACAAGTCCGCTTTCAGCCGGACTAGTCCGATATTTCGGGACACTTAGGGTTTGCAACACACAGCACACCTGACTAGTCCGGTGACCACCACGGACTAGTCCGAACTTTCTGAACCCTAATAGTCACTTTTAGAAACCCCATATAAATAGAGGTGCACGGCCCACTTTTAACATCTCTCGAACCCTAGCGCCGTCACACCTTCCAAGAGACTCAAAAACGACCTCTCTCCACGAAATTAAGTGCAAAATTGTCCAATCCTTTGAGGATTCAATCTAGATCATTGGAGAGACACTTGCTAGACCACATTGAGCTCTTGGTTTGATTCTCTAACACACTCCTGCATTTCAATTGTATCTTTTGAGTGTGTTTTCGGTGGTATTGTGTTTTGTAATCTAAGGGAGCTCTCAAAGTGTGAGATCGCCCCTTGAATTTGGTTATTCACCCCTTTGCGATTAGTGGAAGAGGATTGGCCTTCGTGGCGATCCAACGAGGGTAGGGTTGGAGAAAACCCGATCCTTTTGTGGACTCCTCAATGTGGATGTAGGTGGCCTTTTGTGGTAGCCGAACCACGGGATAAACACTTGTGTCTTGTTTCATTGTTCATCATTCAAGTTAATCAACTTAATCTAGGGTTTCACACACATTGTTCATCTTACGTTAAATTGTTAAACATAATACTTAATTGTGATATAATTCAGTATATAGTTGTTAAACTGTTGTTTGATTCTCTACTTCCGCTGTACACATAAAAGAATCAAACCAATCAATTAAGTTTAATAAGCTTAGTCTGTGAACACCGGACTAGTCCGCACTTTACCAGACTAGTCCGATATCTCTGGTATTAAATCGGTTGTTGAGTGCTGCAGGATCCGACAAATATTCAAAAAGTCCTATTCACCCCCCCTATAGGCCTACATTCACACACCCCAATAGCTCAATCACAATTAAACACACACATTGCACAAAGCTACACAGGACTGGACTAGTCCGACTGACACCGGACTAGTCCGATATCCTCTCTGCACAAAATCAGACAAGTCCGATATCCATCGGACTAGTCCGATATCTCTCTAACTAGAATCGAACTAGTCCTCCCCAGTGCGGACTAGTCCTCAAAACACTTCACAAGTCACACAAAATCGGAGAAGTCCGATCGCCACCGGACTAGTCCGATATCCATTCTGATCCAAATCGGACAAGTCCAATATTAGCATGGACTAGTCCGAAAAACCCCCTGACTTAAATTGGACAAGTCCTCCAAGTGCGGACTTGTCACCCTATTCACTTAGGGTTTCACATGTCCGAACAAGTCCGATATCTATCGGACTAGTCCGAAGATTTCCAAAAGAGAAATCGGACAAGTCCGCCCCTAGCCGGACTAGTTCGATATTTCGGGACACTTAGGGTTTGCTACACACAGCACACTGGATTAGTCCGGTGTCCACCACGGACTAGTCCGATCTTTCTGAACCGTAACGGTCACTTATAGAAACCCATATAAATAGAGGTGCACGGCCATATTTCACATATCTCTCGAACCCTAGCACCATCACACCTCCCAAGAGCCTCAAAAACCACATCTCTCCACGAAATTAAGTGCAACAAAGATCAATCCTTTGAGGATTCACTCTAGATCATTGGAGAGACACGTTCAACACTAATTGAGCTCTTGGTTTGATTCTCTAACACACTCTTGTGATTTAATTGTAATCTTTTGAGTGTGTGCTTGGTGGTATTTTGTGTTGTAATCCAAGGGAGCTCTCAACGTGTGAGAAGGCCCCTTTGAATTCGGTTATTCACCCCTTTGTGATAAGTGGAAGAGGATTGGCCTTCGTGGCGATCCGACGAGGGTAGGGTTGGAGAAGACCCAGTCCTTTTATTGACTCCTCAACGTGGATGTAGGTTGCCTCTGTGGGAACCGAACCACGGGATAAATATCTTGTGTTCTTGTTTTGTGTTCATCATCCTTTGAATTATATCAATCTAGGGTTTCAATTAATCTTGCTCACTTTACGTTGAAATATCAAATTTAAGATTGACTTGTGATATACCCTAGTACATAATCTTGCAACACATAAATTACAAGTATATTTCCGCTCCTACACCCTAGAATCAGACTTAATAAATCAAACTTGATCAACCTAGTCCGTACACACCGAACTAGTCCGCACTTTACCGGACTAGTCCGATATCTCTGGTTTGAACTTGTTGTTAAGTGTTGCAGGTTCCGACAAAATTCAAAAAGGCCTATTCATCCCCCCTCCAGGACACATTCAATTGGTATCAGAGCAGGTTCCTCAAGAAAGAGACTAATCGCTCGAAGAAGATCATGTGGGACATGAAGGACATCCACAAGAGCAACAACCAAGAAAAGGTTGATGATGAAAAGAACCTCAAGGTGGAGAAGCTCCTCGAAGCCATTCAAGACTTCGAGGACGACGATGAGGAGATGCTAGAACTAAAGGCGCTCCTAAGAAAGAATACACTTTCCAAAGAGAAAGTGAAGATTGAAGAAAAGAAGAAGGGCGTAGTCACACCGACTACTCCCGATATCCTTTTAACTATGATCGTCTCAATTCCAATAATAATCATTATTTGTCTATCCCACTTGGAAAAGCCCCATATTTCGATGGAAGTGATTACTCAATGTGGAGGCAAAATATGAAAATGCATCTAATTTCCCTCAATCCAAGTTTATGGCATATTGTGTGCACAGAGATAGATATCCCGGACGATGACGAAGAGCTCACACCAAGCCAAGAGCGGGCTATTCATCGAAATGCTCAAGCCGCGGTAGTAATTACCTCTTCACTCAGTCGGGACAAGTTCACAAGGGTGGATGGACTCGAGATTGCTAAGGAGATTTGGGACACACTACAAACTTCACATGAAGGTGACCGTCATGTGCGTGAAGCAAAGATCGAAATGATCGAAGGCGAATTGGGAAGATTCGCAATTGAAGAAGACGAGTCACCCCAGGACATGTACAACCAATTGAAGACACTCGTCAACAAGGTCAGATCATACGGAAGTAAGAAGTGGAATGACCATGAGGTGGTAAAGCTCATCCTTAGAGCTTTCATGCCTCGCAACGTCACCCTATGCTCCATGATAAGAGAAAGCCCCGGATATAAAAGGATGAATCCAGATGATTTTCTTGGAAAGATCATCAACTTTGAGATGATGGAAAAACAAGCAAAGCATGTCAAGGAGATTGCCGACCTCACCTCGGCAAAGAATAAAGGGGTTGCTTTGAAGTCCACCCTCAAGCCCCTATCTAAAGAAGCTAGAGAAGCACAACTAGAAGAAGACAGTGACTACGAGAGCAGTGAATTAGATGAAGAAGACATGATATTGTTCATGAAGAAATTCAAGAGAATAATGAAGAAAAGACAAGGCGCCAAATCAAGCGAAGGAAAGTACAAGGAAAGATCAAAGCCAAAGTTGAGGCGGGCATGCTATAATTGTGGTGAGTATAGCCACTTTATAGTTGATTGCCCATATGAAGAGAACAAGAAAAATACTAAAGAAGCCAAGCCTCAACCCAAGAAATTCTTGAAGAAGAAGAAACAAGCCGAAAAAGCTCACATAAGGAAAGAGTGGGACTCAAATGATGAGTCCTCATCATCTGAAGAAGAAGAGATGGCTAGCATAGCCATCGAGAAGACATCCAAGAAGTCTACTCTCTTCCCTACACTTGGCGCATGGAAGGGAGATGGCACTTGCCTTATGGCAAAGGAAGGTAAACGCAAGGTAACCATTAAACCCCCTTTCGTGCATTCCTATTCTAGTGATGATGAAATCAATAGTGATAATGAGGATATGCTTGTTGGACTAGATAGGAAAACTGGCATAAAAATGAAATTTTTACTTGATCAACTTGTTGAGAAGGAGAGGTTGATACATCGACAAGAGGACATGATCATCTCCTAAAAGGAGGAATATGTCGAACTTGACAAGCTTCTAGAACATGAAAAGGAACGAAGCAATTCACTAGAGCTTGAGTTAGCTTCAAGCAAGGAAACTTGCTTGGAATTAACTGACTCAAATGCTACAATCAAGGACCAACTTGCTGACCTGATCAAGGTTAGCAAGATCCTTGAAGTGCAAGTTGAGTCACTCAAGCAAGGTGAACCTTCTTCCTCTTCAAGTTCACCTTCTCAACCCACTAAAACTGAGTTTGCTCATGCTTGTACATGCAATAAAGCTGACACCAGTTTGAAGGACAAGCCAACCTCTACAAAGGATAAACATCCTGCCCAAAGTGGTATATTTTACAAGGAGAAGATCAAATATGCACGTAGTGCATACTTGGTCAAAAGACCTCCAAATGTCAAATATGGCATTGGTTACTCTTATGGTGAAAAGCAACATGCTAGAAGCCATAAGAATAAAAAGGAGAGGATTACCTTTGTAAAGGGAAGACCCTCTCAAACTGGAAAGTCAAAGATTAAAACAGTAATCACACATGAACACCGGACTAGTCTGTTTGGTGTCCGGACAAGTCCAGTCCTCCGAACAAGTCCGAACTCCCAGACTAGTCCTGTACATAAACAACAGCAGTTATTGTTTAGAACTTTTGATGCCTCGTATGTCTTAATGAAAAATAATTTTGGCAAAGTTTATGCTCATTATGTTGGGCCACACCATGAGAACACCAAGTCTCATGTGTGGGTGCCCACATGTCTTGTAACTAACCTCCAAGGACCCAAGCAAGCTTGGGTACCTAAAACCAAAGCATAATTTGTTTTTGGAGGCCTATTCCTCCAGTGGATCTAAATGGGTGCTAGACAGTGGTTGCACCAACCATATGACCGGAGAAAGAAGAATGTTCGTTGAATATGAAGAGAATGAGGATCCAAATGAGGGCATCTATTTTGGAGATAATAGTCAAGGGAAGGTGCTCGATACTGGTAAAATTGCAATATCTTCTAAACACACACTTTCTCATGTCTTACATGTTGAATCCTTAGATTATAACCTGCTTTCCATATCTCAATTATGTGACAAAGGTTATAATTGCTTGTTCACTAACGAGGGTGTGACCATTTCTAGGAGGAGTGATGGTTTCGTTGCATTCAAGGGTATGTTAAAAGGAAAGCTCTATCTTGTTGACTTCAACAAGGATAAAGCCGAACTTGACACATGCTTGATTGCAAAGACCGACATGGGTTGGCTGTGGCATAGATGGCTAGCGCATGTTGGTATGAGGAACCTTCAAAAACTCCTCAAAGGCGATCACATCCGAGGTTTAAAGGATGTTGTATTTGAGAAAGATAGGCCTTGTAGCGCGTGCCAAGCCGGGAAGCAAGTTGGAGCACCTCACCCCGCCAAAAATGTCTTGACTACAACAAGACCGCTCGAGCTACTACACATGGACTAGTTTGGTCCAATTGCCTACATAAGCATTGGCGGTAACAAATATGGTTTAGTAGTTGTTGATGACTTTTCTCGCTTCACTTGGGTTTTCTTTTTGCATGATAGGTCAGAAACACAATGAATACTCAAGAAGTTCTTCAAGCGAGCTCAAAACGAGTTCTCGTTGACAATCAAGTACATTCGAAGCAACAATGGCACGGAGTTCAAGAACACACAAGTGGAGGAGTACCTTGATGAAGAAGGCATAAATCATGAGTTTTCAGCTCCGTACTCCCCACAAGAAAACGGAGTTACCGAAAGAAAGAACCGAACACTCATAGAGATGGCAAGAACAATTCTCAATGAGTACAAGACCTCGGATCGATTTTGGGCGGAAGCGATTAACACCGCTTGCCACACCGTAAATCGACTTTATCTTCATCGACTACTCCAGAAGACATCCAATGAGCTACTTACCGGTAACAAACCCAATATTTCATATTTCGAGTTTTCGGTTCTCCATGTTATATTTTGAACAAGAAGCCCAGGACTTCAAAGTTCGCTTCAAAGTCCGATGAAGGTTTCTTGATTGGTTATGATTCGAACATCTACGCCTATTGTGTTTTCAACAAGACCTCCGGACTTGTTGAAGTAGCACGTGACGTAGTGTTCGATGAGACTAATGGCTCCCAAAAGGAGCAAGTTGATCCATGTGTACTAGGTAAACAAGAAGCTCCCTGTCAAGAATTGAAAAGAATGGACTTAGGTGAAGTTCGACCACAAGAGTCACCTCTACACGTGTATGAGGAAGATGAGCCACAAGAGGAGGTCAATGATCAAGGGGGAGCTCCCACACAAGATCAACCACAAGAATACGAAGATAATCAACAAGTCAACGAAGGCAACCATTTAGGGGGAGAAGAAGATGATCATGAAGATACAACGCCTCAAGTGTCACACCCAAGAGTGCACCAATGAGTCCAAAGGGATCACCCAATCGACAATATCATCGGTGACATCCAAAAGGGAGTAACCACTAGATCTTGTAGAGCTAACTTTTGTGAACACTATTCGTTTGTATCCTTTTTGGAACCGCGCAGGGTTGAGGATGCATTGAAAGATTCGGACTGGGTGGTGGCAATGCAAGAAGAATTGAACAACTTCAAGCGGAACAAGGTGTGTGAACTCGTGGCAAGACCCAATGTGAACATTGTCGGCACCAAGTGGGTCTTCCGCAACAAACAAGACGAACACGGGGTGGTGACAAGGAACAAGGCACAACTTGTGGCCAAAGGGTATTCACAAGTCGAAGGTTTGGATTTCGATGAAACCTTTGCTCCCGTAGCTAGACTTGAATCCATTAGAATATTGCTTGCATATGCTACTCACCATGATTTCAAGCTGTATCAAATGGATGTGAAAAGCGCCTTCCTCAACAGACCAATCAAGTAGGAGGTGTATGTGGAGCAACCCCCCGGGTTTGAAGACGAAGAGTTCCCCGACCATGTATTTAAATTGCGTAAGGCTCTCTATGGCCTCAAACAAGCTCCTAGAGCTTGGTATGAGTGTCTTAGAGATTTCTTAATTGAAAATGGCTTTAAGATTGGCAATGTAGATTATACACTATTTACTAAGAATTTTGACAATGATCTTTTATTTATCAAACTTATGTTGATGATATAATCTATGGGTCAACTAACCAATCTTTTTGTGAGGAATTTAGTAAAATCATGACAGACAGGTTTGCAATGTCAATGATGGGAGAACTAAAGTACTTCTTGGGATTCCAAGTGCGGCAACAAAAGGAAGGGACGTTCATAAGCCAAACCAAGTACACGCAAGACATACTCAAGAAGTTTGGTATGGACAAGGCGAAGCCTATAAAGACTCCCATGGCAACAAATGGCCACTTGGATCTCAATGAAGATGGACCTAGCGTTGACCAAATGGTATATCGCTACATGATTGGATCTCTACTCTATTTATGTGCATCTAGGCCATATATTATGTTGAGTGTGTGTTTGTGTGCAAGATTCAAGCCAATCCTAAGGAATGTCACTTGACAACCGTAAAAAGGATCTTGAGATATTTAGTTCATACACCCAACCTTGGTCTTTGTTACCCAAAAGGCTCAAAATTCAATCTCATGGGTTACTCTGATGCAGACTATGTCGGATGCAAGGTAGATAGAAAGAGTACCTCCGGCACATGCCAATTCCTAGGTAGATCCCTAGTTTCTTGGTCCTCCAAGAAACAAAATTCCATTGCCTTATCCACAGCCGAAGCGGAGTATGTTGCAGCCGGGAGTTGTTGTGTAGAACTCCTTTGGATGCGACAAACTCTAAGGGATTACGGTTACAATATGAATCGTATTCCACTCCTTTGTGACAATGAGGGTGCCATCAAAATTGCCCACAACCCAGTTGAGCACTCTAGAACTAAACACATAGATATAAGACATCACTTTTTGAGATATCATTCCATGAAAGGAGACATAGTCATTTCCCATGTCAACACCAAAAAGCAACTGGCCGACATATTCACTAAGCCACTCGATGAAAAGCGCTTTTGTGAACTCCGAAATGAACTAAATATCTGTCGGTACCCTAAAAACCATACACCCCCTGAGGTTACTAAGATCTCAAGGGAAGGACATCTACTCAAATTGAAGACCCTCGGGGGCCCACTTGCCAGACGAAACCGGACCCGCTTCTCCAACATGGTTAGCCCCTAGGTTGCCACGTGTACTGTCAGACCAGAGCTATTACCCGCAAGGGTGAAGCTCCGGGCTGGGTACTAAAACGGCACCTCCGGAGGTAACCCCTGACCGAGAGAAGCTCCGGACCTGACACGTGCTAGGCCACCCCGGAGCTTCCCGCTTCCCACGAGCAAGCTCCGGAGCTGCCACGTGTCCATACGTCGGAGCTGGCCGCTTCAAACCCCCGGGAGACGTTGTAACGGCTCCGGATCTCCAAAGGACAGCTGCAGACTTCAAGACCCGATTAATTATCATTAATTCCACATTAATGACAATTAATCGGACGATCTTAACACCTGTAACGGCACTGTTAGAGCCGTTACAGGATTATTAACAACAATTAATCTCGTGTATCAATACTAGTAACCGCCAGGGCCACATGTCGGGCCAGGCTGAATTGTAACGGTTTGTCCTTGTGCTATAAAAGGACAAACCGACGATACACGAGGAAGGACTCTCGAACACTCGGAGGCTGACAAGTTAATACAACACATACACACACCCGTGGAGTAGGGTATTACGCTCAGGCGGCCCGAACCACGTAAACCACTGTGTCACTCGTGTCCAATCGCATTTCACTTTCTTAAGTCTCCGCGCGCCCAAACCGAACCACAAACTCCTTCAACACTTTCATAGTGTCAGGGGATCTGCCGACTCCAACAGTCGACAGTTGGCGCGCCAGGTAGGGGGGCGCCTGAGATCTTCAAGAATGGTGAATTCTGCGGCTGGATCATCCAACGGGCAACCTGCTGTTCAGGCTGACGGAGGCAATCCCTCCAACATGCAGCCACCGGCAGGAGCCTCAGTTCCAGCAGGAGTCACACTCCCACCACCACCATCTTCTCCAGCAAGACATGCCGGACGACATGATGGTGCACCGGCGTCACATTCTGCGCCGGCAAGTCGTGACAACCCAGAACACGCGCTCCATGCAGCGCGTGCTCTCCTCCAGCGACCACTTCCTCCGGATGCATCTCAAGGTGCCATGGAGCAATGGAGAGCTGATGTTGAGCATTTGGTCACAGCAGCGGCCGAACGCCTCAACAACCAGGGTCCACCTCCTTCAGGGCGGGCCCCATCGCAGCGACGAACGTTGTCTGGAAGACTTGGTCCACATGTCTCCAACAACCGGAGAAGAGCTGCGTCACAGCAAGTGACGTCGTTGCCCACTGGGGCACGACGTGCCCATACTGCATCTCGGCTTTCGACACACGACCTCCGGGCGGAGCTTGATCGCCGATACCGCCAACAGGATGGCCGTGTCCACATCGAGCGAGCTCGAGAAAGACGAGATGCTCAAGACCTTTCTACTCTGGAAGGAGTAGGAGGAGGCTGTTCCGCCCTAGCCATGCACCTGCGCATGGTTAGATGGCCACAGAAGTTCCGGCCACACTTGCCGGAAAAATTCGACGGGACTGTTAATCCCGTAGAATTTCTACAGATATACTCCACTGTGATCTTAGCAGCTGGAGGAAACGAGGCTGTAATGGCCAATTACTTTCCAGTGGCCTTAACTGGGACCGCCAGGTCCTGGTTTATGAGCCTTCCACCCAACTCTATCGACAGTTGGGAGGAGCTGTGCCGTCAGTTCACCGCCAATTTCGGGAGTTCATACACCCGTCCGGGCACTGAACTGGACCTTTTTGCGGTCGTGCAAAAAGGGGGAGAATCTTTGCGGTCATTCATCCAGAGATTCTCTCAAGTACGTAACACAATCCCTTCTATCTCAAGCGCTTCTGTCATTGTGGCATTCAGACAGGGAGTACGAGACAAGAAGATGTTGGAGAAGCTGGCGATCAAAGAGATCACCAGCGTCACGGAGCTCTTCAGCCTGGCTGACAAATGTGCCAGAGCTGCGGAGGGCCGTGAAATGCACTCCAAACCAACCCTGGAGGATCATAAAAAATCCTCCAAAGAAGAAGCCGCTACCTCCGGGAGTGGCAAGAAAAAGAAGACCAACGGCAAGAAGAAGCCGTCGGCCGGCACATCCAACGTTGCAGCTACCGCAACTCCTGGTGGCCGGGGGCCACGCCCCGAGAAGCGACCTCGACCGTCTTCTGAAGACGGTGGCAAACCCAAGATGTGGTGCCCCATCCACAAAACGGGCAGCCACAGGCTGGAAGACTGCCGGGAGGTCCAAAACCTTGCCGAGCGCTACCACAAGCGCCGGGAAGGGTCTCCCTTTCGACAGAGGGAGGGAAAACAAAAGGTCGATGAAGCTCCAGCTGAAGAGGAGTTAGGGTTTCAGGACCCCAAAAAGGTCCTGAAAGCCGTCTACACCTCCGTCGACGACGACTCCGACGTCTCCGACAATGAGCGTCGAAAAACCATGAACACCATCTTTGGTGGATCATGGGACATCACTTCTCGTCGTGTCATCAAGACTATGCGACGGGATATGGCTGCTGTAGCTCCTACAGCTAGACCGGAGCCACATCGAAAGTGCATGGACACACCCATCACTTTTGATGCTTCGGACTGTCCTCAAAGCATGGTCGGAGCTGGCCAATTACCCTTGATGGTATCTCCCACCATCAACAACATCCAACTCCATCATGTCCTGGTAGACGGAGGTTCGGGGCTTAACCTCATCAGCTTTGAAGCTTTCACTAAGCTTCAGCTCCGACCTTCGGACCTCCAGCCCTCTCGACCTTTCTCCGGAGTAGGTCCGGGGGCCATCACTCCACTCGGAGCTATTACTTTCCCCGTTACCTTCGGGACCCGGGAGAAGTATCGCACCGAGAAGTTGATCTTCGACGTCGCTCAGATCAACTTACCATTCAACGCCATCTTGGGTAGACCTGCCTTGTACAAATTCATGGCAGCTGCTCATTATGGATACCTGGTGTTGAAGATGCCCACACCAGTAGGCGTTCTCCGGATCCGCGGAGATCGCACTGCCGGAGTAACTGCTCTGGAGGAACTCCACGCACTCACCACAGCGCAAGAAGAGGACTCCAGACAGAAGCAAGCTCCACAACCTCCGAGCATTCGTCAACGAGGCTCGACCTCTGCACCTCGTGTGCAGCCAAGCGGCGACACCGACATTCCCGTCAAAGTCGTCCAAATTGGTTCCAATGTCACTCAAACTACCCGCATATCGGGCGGCTTGAACGACAAATAGGAACTCGCGCTCATCACTTTCCTCCGGGCTAACATTGACGTGTTTGCTTGGCAACCGTCACAAATGCCTGGGATCCCCAGGGAAGTGATTGAGCACAATCTGAAGATTTACCCCGATGCTCGGCCTGTGCATCAGAAACCTCGGAAGCAATCTGTAGAGCGACAAAACTTCATCCGACAAGAAGTGAAGAAGTTGCTCGAAGCCGGATTCATCCGAGAAGTCTACCATCCAAAATGGCTGGCAAACCCAGTCGTTGTGCCTAAGGCTGGCGGGAAACTTCGGATGTGCATCGACTACACCACACTGAATAAGGCATGTCCAAAAGATCCATTCCCACTACCTAGAATAGATCAGATAGTGGATTCCACCTCCGGGTGCGAGTTACTGTGTTTTCTAGACGCATATTCTGGATATCATCAAATCAGGATGTCTAGGGAAGATGAAGAACATACTTCATTCATCACAGTGGATGGATTGTATTGTTACACAGCCATGCCTTTTGGTCTCAAGAATGCAGCTTCAACTTTTGTACGAGCTATGTACAAAACTTTCGAAGAACTCATCAGAGACATAGTGGAAGTGTACGTCGATGACATCGTGGTTAAAGTCAAGAACAAGGAGTCCCTCTTGGACACCTTGCAGGCTGTCTTCGATAAGCTGCGGGCCACCCGCACGAAGCTAAACCCAGACAAGTGCGTCTTCGGGGTTAGTTCCGGAAAGCTTCTTGGTTTCCTGGTAAGTCACCGGGGCATAGAGGCTAATCCGGCGAAGATAAAAGCCATTGAAGACATGCGGCCACCAACCCGCATCAAAGACGTCCAAAAATTAACTGGATGTCTAGCAGCCCTCAGCCGGTTCATTTCAAGACTGGCGGAAAGGGCACTTCCCTTCTTCAAGTTACTGAGGAAGTCCGGACCATTTCAATGGTCTGAAGAAGCAGAGAAGGCATTCCAGGAGCTGAAACAGTTCCTCACCACCCTACCAGTCTTGGTAGCTCCGAACCCTGGTGAGCCTTTATTGCTTTACATTTCAGCAGCTGACGAAGTCGTCAGTATGGTTCTGGTTGCGGAGAGACCGGAACTACCCAATACTCAGGAATCCAGATCCCTTCGGGAGGATCCGGAGGTTCCTGAAAGCGGGTCTGGGTCCCAGCTCCCAGACTTGAACCCACAAGAAGCCACTTCAGAGGACCCGGATCCTTCCGATAGGATCCAGGTCATTCCTGAAGAAGCCCCAGGTTCCTCCACCCAGAACCCGGAGGTCCCCGAAGATAGTCTGGACCCCTCCGACAGGGTCCGGATCAATGAAGAGGAAGCTCCGGACCCCTCCGGGAGGGTCCGGACCATTCAACGCCCGGTATACTTCATCAGTGAAGTGTTACATGATGCCAAGACTCGATACCTAGAGGTGCATAAGCTGCTCTATGCAGTTCTTATTGCCTAAAGGAAGCTTCGACATTATTTCCAAGCTCGCAAAGTCTCGGTGGTAACCTCATATCCACTTCGAGCGATCCTGCATAATCCCAATTCAACTGGGAATATTGCAAAGTGGGCAGCGGAACTGGCTGAATTCGACCTCGAATTCATTCCAAGACAAGCAATCAAGAGTCAAGCGTTGGCAGATTTCGTGGCAGAATGGACTCCCTCTCCATTAAACCCTGGGGGCCCCAGCGAGCAGAAGACGGAACCACAAGTTCCAGCCTTCACTAAGCCTCACTGGACCCTTTACTTCGATGGCTCCATGCAGAAGCAGGGAGCCGGAGCCGGAATCCTTCTCCTCGCACCAACCGGGGAGAAGGTGAAATACATGGTGCACCTTGACTTCAAGGCAACCAACAACATGGCGGAGTACGAAGCACTCATCTATGGATTAAAGGTGGCACTATCATATGGTGTCAAGCAGTTGCTGGTCAAAGGAGATTCCCAACTTGTCATTAAGCAGGTGAAGGGTGAATGCTCCTGCAATAATCTCCAGCTGGCTGCTTACCTCCTTGAAGTCCAGAGGCTTCAAAAGGACTTCGAAGTCCTAGACCTTCACCATGTTCAGCGTGCTCACAACGCTGAAGCTGACGAACTCTCGACCAAGGCGTCAACCGGAGCTCCGGCTCCTGACGGAACCTTTGTCCGGAGGTTGTCAAAACCCACAGTTCAGCCTGCCGAACTGAACGAAGGGGGCGAGATCAGCATCCCGAAGCTGACGGTCCCGATGGCCCTGTTACCATGGCAGCCATCAAGGGTCGTAGGTGCTGCCGGAAGCTCCGAGCAACCCAGCACGCAAGACCCAAATGCTCAAATCAGTTCCGTTGCATGGATCTCGGAGATCCGGAACTACTTGAAAGACAACATCCTTCCTGACGATGATGTATCCGCTGACCGGGTAGTCAGATTGGCTAAAAGATACACGTTGGTAGAAGGGGATCTCTACCGGCGCGGTGCCAACGGCATCCTAATGCGGTGCATCACAAGGGAAGAAGGCTGCGAACTCCTCGCAGAAATCCATGGAGGCGAGTGTGGGAACCACGCATCTTCCCGCACGCTGGTCGGAAAAGCCTTTCGGCACGGCTTCTACTGGCCTACAGCGCTCCAGGATGCTACTGAGCTAGTGAAGAAATGCAAAGCATGCCAATTTCATGCAAAGCAAATTCATACACCTGCTCAGTCCTTACAAATGATACCTCCTACATGGCCTTTCGCTGTGTGGGGGATGGACATCTTGGGACCCTTCCCAAGAGCCGTCGGAGGTTACAAGTTCCTGTACGTCGCCATTGACAAGTTCACCAAGTGGCCGGAAGCTACTCCTGTTGTGACGATCAACAAACAATCTGCAATCAATTTTCTACAATCTATCGTGAGCAGATTCGGAGTCCCAAATAAGATCATCACTGATAATGGGACTCAATTTACAAGCTCCGCATTTCAAGGATATTGCGAAGACCTCGGCATACAAGTTTGCTACGCTTCCGTAGCTCATCCTGCCAGCAATGGGCAAGCCGAGAGAGCAAACGCAGAGATCCTTAAAGGACTCTCGAACTCTCTGAAGCTCACAAGTTAATACAACACATACACACACCCGTGGAGTAGGGTATTACGCTCAGGCGGCCCGAACCACGTAAACCACTGTGTCACTCGTGTCCAATCGCATTTCACTTTCTTAAGTCTCCGCGCGCCCAAACCGAACCACAAACTCCTTCAACACTTTCATAGTGTCAGGGGATCTGCCGACTCCAACAGTCGACAGTTGGCGCAAAACGCGCACTTATGAGCGTTTAAAAAAGCACGGAGCTAATTGGATCGAAGAGCTTCCGCCCACTCTATGGGCTAACAGGACTTCTCCAAGTCGGGCAACCGGAGAAACACCCTTCTTCCTGGTGTACGGAGCTGAAGCGATCCTTCCTCCGGAAATCACCTTGGGTTCCCTCCGAGTCCGGACCTTCGACGAAGCCGCGCAGGACCAGCTCCGGCGTGAAGACCTAGACCTCCTCGAGGAGGGAAGGTGCCAAGCAGCTGTTCGGAATGCCCGATACCGCCAAGCTCTACGACGCTATCATCAGCGGCATGTACGCAACCGACAGCTTGAGGAAGGCGATCTGGTGCTACGGAGAATACTATCCAGAGAAGGGCAAAACAAACTCTCCCCCGGCTGGGAAGGGCCCTTCCGAGTGATCAAAGTATCCCGTCCCGGAAGCGTTCGCTTGGCTACCGAGGATGGGACACCTCTCCCAAATCCTTGGAACATCGAGCACCTCCGTAAGTTCTACACTTAATTCCACGGAGGTGAGTCTTAAGTAACTTGAAATGTATGTTATAGAGTCATTGTACAGAGTTGGGTAGTTCCTCCGGGAGAGCAGCCGGACCTTTCCCGAAAGGTTTGAAGAGCTCATGCAACACTTGATACAGTCTCCGGACTAGAAGTGTGGCTAACTACCCAGGGTCAAACGAGAAACCAAACACACTTAGCCTGGTTCCGTACCCTAAGAGTGTACTTGTTTCCCCTGTACCCCGGACCTATAATGAAAGACATCTTCATGTGAAATAGACTCCATGTGCATTCATTTTTGCATAGGGCTCGACATTTTTATTTTTCTCTTTCTTGTCTATAACAGAAACGTGCAATTCTTAAGAAGTTCTAGTTTAACCGGTTTATGTACGATTTGAGTTGAATTGTCGGACTCTTTGGATTTAAATGTCGTCTGTTCCCAACTCGCCTGAAAGCCGCCAAGCCATTCTAGGGCCGGAGTGCGCTATAGACTTAGCCTGGTCAAGCACCCTAAGTACGCCACTCTACCTACATCCCGGCAGGCCAAAGTAAGGTGGGTCCATGGACAATTGGATCTAAAAGAAAAGACAATTCATCCAATTGTACTAAAAATCGTGTTCAACTTGAAATTCTCTTGAGAACCGTAAGCCGCGACGAAGTTATATATAAGGAACGAATTTTACTATTTTTCTTGGCTTAAGTGTGCAGGAAAAATGAACCCAATATTGATGGAGGAAAACCGGAGCTAACCAAGCTCCGACTCCCACCAAGGCGTCAACCGTCGGCGTTGACTTAAAGATGGTGAGAAGACTCTATCACTAGAGTCTGTTGCCAACAAACCAGGCATGGCGAGGGTCACTGCCGGAGCTACTAAGCTCCGACACCTTGAAGTATTAACTATCGATGCTCAACGTGTTGGTAGAGGCTATTGCTGGAGCTACTAAGCTCCGACGATGGACAGTGCCGGAGCTTCTAAGCTCCGACTACTTCAAGGGACCTTCACTATTGAAAACTTCGGACCTAAATTCTACGAGTTCGAAGCAAATTCATCTTCAACAAAACTCAACATCCTTTTGGTACATGTCCACAATCAAATTGTGCACATATACCAGGGGGCCAAGTGAAGACAAAGATGTTGAAGACAAAAAAATGAAATTCGCAAAAAAGTGAGGATTTCATTTCATCAGAAGACCAGAGATTACATCTGGAGACAAGGGATTACAAAATTGAGGAAGAAGAGAAGATACAAGTAAAGGCTAAGAAAGACAGTCCTAGACCCTATGGAAGAATTCGGCGACCTTCTGGGCGACCTCCGACACGCTGGCTCGGGTAGCTTCGCCTTCTCCTTCGACGGGGCCTTCAAGCACCGGGTCCAGAGGGAATCGAGGGTTCCGGCTAGTGTAGCACGTCAACACATACTCTGTGACGTTCCTAGCCAGGGATTGCCCCTCGACCTCCAGCTGGTCCGCGATGACGTCGCCCACCTTGGAGAGCTTGCTGCCCGCAGCGCTCAACGCTTGCAACGCAAGGTCCGGCTCCGGCTCCGGATCATCCGGGAGCACGGGGCTGAAACCCATCGGCGCCAGCGCATCGTCGGCCTTGCTCAGGAACTCCCAAATTTGCAGGGAGTCCGTCTTCCTCAGGCCCTTCATCTCTTCCAAGGACCTCCGGGCCGCCGCCAGCTCCGAATTCTCGCGGGAGAGACGCTCAACTTCTTTAGCGTTTTGCTGAATCTTCGCAGCAACCCGCTTCTCAAGTCTTCCGAGCTCCTCCTCCCGGAGGTGGATCTTGTTCCGGCGGTCGACCAGATCTTTCTCCCTAGCCTCTATTTTCTTCTCCCGGGCGACAAGGGCACACTCGTACTCGTAGAGTTCCTGCCCCCGCACCCAGGTCTTCTCCTCTTCCTCGAGGCAGCGCTCTTCCAATTTTTTAGTGCGCTCCTCGATACCCTTGTCCGCCAGAGCTGTCTTCTCGGCGAGCTCTTCTTCACGTCGCAAGACGTCATCCCGTAGCTCCAGGAGTTTTTGCTCCTCATCCTCGAGCCGCTTTTCCCTTCCCTCAAGTGCCTCTCGGCGCTTGATGAGCGCGGTGCTGATGGCTTCGAGTTGATCAAACCGAGCGTTGGCCGCATCGTTAGCAGCCTTAGCTTGGTCATGGTACTCCCGGGATTGGGCGTCGAGGTTGTGAGTCATGCTCTCCCTCTCGTCCAGCATCTCACCCCAGAGCTCCAGGCGGACCTTCTCCCGCCTGATCCATTCCTTGTCATCCGCAATCCTCGACTGCGCCAGCTTGGTCTCGAATTGGAGTCGATTACGCCACCTCCTAAGGGTTTGGCGCTCCTCTTCAAGAGCCTTGCTGTCGTGGAAGAAGGCTAGTTGGACTTGACGTAGACTGGAGCAAGCGTTGTCGATGGACATCGACAGCGAGATGGGCTCCGGACCTTCTGGGGTCTCCTCCGCTGGTTCCAGCGGGTCTTCACTTGCAAAAATTGGGTCCCACTCTACGAGAGTGGAACCCCGAGCTTCCAAGGCACTAGGGCACTCCTCCGGGATGGCCTCAGTCGCCACCGAAGAAGGTCCTGCCACCAAGCCTTCATTTGCCCCCTCGGGCTGGGGGCCGGCGACTTCGTTCAGGCACTCTGGCTCCGCCACGGGTACCATCGACGTCGTCGCCTCCAATGGCTCCGGTCGGGACACTTCTTCTGAGGGAGGCTCAAGCTCCCTCACCTCTTCGACCACCGGCTCTGCGGCCGGCGCCTCCACAACCACCGGCTCTGCAGCCGGCGCTCCAATAATTACCGGCTCTGCGACCGGAGCTTCGGAAGTAACCGCCTCAACTGCCGGAACCACTTCAACTTCCGGCTCGCATGCCGGGGCTTCAGCTACCTCCGGCTCAACCGCCGGGGCTTCAGCACTTTCCGGCTCTGAAGCCGGGACCGCTACATCCTCCGACTCAACAGCCGGAGCTTCTACTTCTGCAGCACCAGGGCCCGGAGCTTCAACCTCCGGAGCGGGTGCCGCTGGCGCATCTTCAATCCCGTGGTCCGGCGCTACCACGGGAACTTCTGGAGACGAGTCGAGGTCCATGACCACGACAGCCGGCGCCGGAGCTGTCGCAGCCTCCGCTTGGGGCGGCACCGGAGCTGGAGCAGAAGCCCCCGCAGCCTCAGACACTGTGGCCGAGGGCGGAGCTTCACTCCCCTTCTTGGGAACGCTGCAGATAAAGAACGAAGAAATTGAGCAAACAGATGCTACAATTAAAAGTTAATCGAGGTAAGAAAGAAAAATTACCTTGGGAGGTTCACGCACCAGCTTGCGCGGAACCTCTTTCCCGGACGTTCCGGGCTGGCCACGGTCGGTGTAGGGGCTCCGGAAGGATTCCCAGGACTTGCCGTGGCCGCGGGCGTTTCCCGGGTCGGAGCTCTCCTTGACCGGGAGGAACTCCTGGACCTGGAGGCCCTCACCGCTTCTCGAATCGAAGTCGCCTGTCCAGAGCTGGCACCTCCGGAGGGACCCACCACGGGGACAGCTGCACTCCGGGAGGATCCCACCGCCGGAACAGTAGCGCTCCGAAAAGACCCCACCACGGGGACAGACGCTACAGCGGCGGAGGATCTTCCTTCCTGAGGACGGGGAACTGGCGGGGAAGTAGCCAGCCCGACGGACCTTCCGTCAGCATGTCGCAGCTTCCTCTTCCGGCTCTCCGGCTCCTCCGCCAGCTCCTTGCCCTTGCCGGTGACCTCAGCTCTTGGCTGAGAGACAGGGGCAGAGCCGCATTCCGACAACCCAGGGATCGCCAACCGGGCGGTTGATCTTCTCTCGACGACACCAAGGTCGTCAAGCGCGGGCATCTTCTGCCGGAGCTCCCTACTGAACTCCACTTCCACGTTCAGGGGGAGGAAAGCCGGCGGCGGAGTCAAGTACTCTCCGTCAACATCGATGCCGTGCTGGAATTTCTTGAGGTCAAACTCCAAGGACTTCCCCACCATGCTGGACTTCAACCCGGTCTCAACCCGGTCTTCGTCCATCACGCTGTTGAGGGCCCAGGCGAGCTTCTCCCTCCTCTTCAGCGGCGCCCACCTGTTGGACAGGAAGTTGCAGAACACCGCCTGGGGAGTCAATCCTCCCTCCACACATTGGCGGATCCTGGACAGGACGGGGTCAAAAGCTGCCGCCAGCACCGGAACTTCGCTCCACACCTACGTGTCAATGCCGGGCAGACCGTCTGGCAACTCCAACCGCTCGTGCTCCTCCACCCGAACGACTACCCAATCTTTCTTCCAGTCATCCCACTTCCCGGAAGGGAATGACCGGAGGTACTTGAATGGGCACTTCTTGCGCTTCACAAAGTAGTAGAAGCCAAGGTACTCGTCGCTTCGGCCGGTGGTTTGGACGGTGAAGAAGGTTCGGAAAAGCTCGATGCAGGGAGGGATGCCCACCCACATCTCGCAGAAGTGGACAAAGATAGACACAAGGAGGATGGAGTGAGGGCCAAGGTGGTATAGCTGCAGACCATAGAAGTCCAGCAGCATCAAGAAGAAGGAAGAAAACGGTGGGATCAGCCCCACCATGGCGTACGATGAAAAGTACACCATCTCGCCGGAGTGCTCCTTTTTAAAGGGAAGCTCCCCGCCGGCGCGGATTGAACGGTTGAAGAAGTCCGACGACCACCCCATGAGGGCTCGGACCTTCTTCAGATCGCTTTCCGTCTTCAAACGACTCTCACGCAGACCCAACTCCATCGCAGCACAGTTAGGCAAGAGAAGAGGAGCAAAGTACAAGTCGGGAGTTTGAGCGCAAGAACAGATCGAGAGCGTAAAGAACTCCCGACGGTGCGCTTTCCTTCTTAAGTAAGCCCTCGCAACGCTTGGATGGAAACTGCAGGAGAGTCAAGGATACTATTCAAAAATTCAACCCTGTCGATGACAAGAGGGCCCGGGACCACCCTGACGATCAAGTCGAGGTTCTTACCCAGGCGAACAGTTGTCATCACGAGGCAGGAAACCCAAAGGCGGCGGACTGACAAGGCGCGCGGAACCGATACGGTTTTCGTATCGGGAACCGGCGACCTTCAATTGCGAGAGATCCGCACGTCAAAGATCTTATCTGCCGCCTGAGGTGCGCCACGCGTCGGGACTTAACCATAAAACCCCGCCAAAGGCACCTCCGAAGACCCTTGAAGACCCAGTTCAAGAGTCGCAAGTGTGGACCCACCTCCGGCGGAATGACTTCATCCTGTTGGACTTCCCCGGAGGTAGGTCCAGGGGGCCACTGTCGGTACCCTAAAAACCATACACCCCCTGAGGTTACTAAGATCTCAAGGGAAGGACATCTACTCAAATTGAAGACCCTCGGGGGCCCACTTGCCAGACGAAACCGGACCCGCTTCTCCAACATGGTTAGCCCCTAGGTTGCCACGTGTACTGTCAGACCAGAGCTATTACCCGCAAGGGTGAAGCTCTGGGCTGGGTACTAAAACGGCACCTCCGGAGGTAACCCCTGACCGAGAGAAGCTCCGGACCTGACACGTGCTAGGCCACCCCGGAGCTTCCCGCTTCCCACGAGCAAGCTCCGGAGCTGCCACGTGTCCATACGTCGGAGCTGGCCGCTTCAAACCCCCGGGAGACGTTGTAACGGCTCCGGATCTCCAAAGGACAGCTGCAGACTTCAAGACTCGATTAATTATCATTAATTCCACATTAATGACAATTAATCGGACGATCTTAACACCTGTAACGGCACTGTCAGAGCCGTTACAGGATTATTAACAACAATTAATCTCGTGTATCAATACTAGTAACCGCCAGGGCCACATGTCGGGCCAGGCTGAATTGTAACGGTTTGTCCTTGTGCTATAAAAGGACAAACCGACGATACACGAGGAAGGACTCTCGAACACTCGGAGGCTAACAAGTTAATACAACACATACACACACCCGTGGAGTAGGGTATTACGCTCAGGCGGCCCGAACCACGTAAACCACTGTGTCACTCGTGTCCAATCGCATTTCACTTTCTTAAGTCTCCGCGCGCCCAAACCGAACCACAAACTCCTTCAACACTTTCATAGTGTCAGGGGATCTGCCGACTCCAACAGTCGACAATATCCTTGATGCTCAGAGTGTGGCTTGAAATGTTGCATACCTGTATGAATTCTTCAAAATATGTTGATTGGATTGTGAAAATCATCTCTCTCAATTTTCTCCTGAAAACTATGTCAATTACTAGATCTTGGTGAATTATGATCATTGCTTGATTTTTGTATGCTTACTGGTCATATTCATCAAGATTATTTGATTTGTTTTGCCTCCCTATTTTCTAAATATGTACCTTCAAATATATATGAATGGGCTAAGCAATTCCTACTTGGTGACCACGGACTAGTCCGTGGTTACCCGGACTAGTCCGCCCACGCAGACTAGTCCGCTGAGCGCCGGTTAGACCGGACTAGTCCAGTATATAACGGACTAGTCTGATATAGTCCTATGGAAAAGTTCGGACTAGTCCGGTCATCTCCGGACTTGTCCGATTGTTCGTGTCCTTAACCCTAGCCGCCGCCAAAACCCTAATCCCTTCATCCTCACTCTTGCCTCACGCATTCTCTCTCTTCCACTCGAGCTCCCAAGGCGATTTTGCATCTCCTCCACCAAAAAGCTCCGCATTTTGGTGGAGAGCAAGCATCCTTGCTCGAAGATTGAAGTTCTCGGACAAGTCCGGACTTCAACACCTTCCTCTTCGAGCATCAATCGATTTCTTCGGTAATTTTCACTCAAACCCTAGAAATTCCAAATTTCTTCATTGTTGATTGAATAGCCTATCATATCTCACTATATACATACCTCCTTGATGTATTACGTTTATGCTATGCTTGTTGTGCATTAGGAATCACAATTTGACTGGTAGCTTAGGTGAGGATGAATACCGGACTAGTCCGGTCCATGCACGGACAAGTCCGGTCCCCCGGACTAGTCCGTGCCTGTACACCAGACAAGTCTGATTTTCCTGGACTCAAAACCTAACTTCTCAATTCCTAAATTCAATTCCTTGCTATCCTTTCGCACCTATGCCTTGTACCATTCATTCTCAATCATGCCACTCATTCTTAGGTCATGTCGAGCTCGAACAATGAAGTCTCCGACTTTGAGGCCGAGATGGACCACGAGGTGGCACCTCGGACCTCGACGTCTTGGCAAGAAGCGCCAAGAGAGACCCTCCGAGCCAGCTCCATCTCCTCCATAGGCTTGGAGGAAAATACTAGCAAAGAAGCCGGCCTCCAAGGTGCCAGCTTCTAGGGCTACCACCGGTGGTGGCCCTAGCTCGGCAAGTGCCTGCCTAGCCAAAGGCAAGGGCAAAGGGATAGCGACGGGTCTAGTTGGCCCGTTGAAGCTCCATGCTCCGAGGTAAGGGGTCCGCGACCCCACTGAAGAGAAGTTCACCGGGAAGGGCAGTGATTCCGCGGCAAAGTTCACAAGCATTGATTGGTATGGCCGACCGAAGCAAGCTGCCGATAGAAGATTTTGGTGCAACTTCCATGCAAATTTCTACAGATCTATGTATCTCCCAATGAAGACACCGGTTGTGCGCAGTCAATGGATTGATTGGGCACATTTTGAGAAGAAGGGTTGCTCCCCATTCACTGAAGTGGTGCAAGCCATTGAGAGGCATGGCCTGAAGGATCTCTTTGCCTTCAAGAACAACTGTAATGATGAGGTCATTGCGCAATTCTTTGCGACATGCCACTTCTCGGGTGAAGATGAGGAAAGTGTTACTTGGATGACTCATGGATCCAAGTACAATATCCCTCAAGAAGACTTTGTAAGCTTGCTTCACCTTGACACCTCAAGATCTGACTACTTGATCATCCACAACATAGGTGTCATTGAGGAGGATAAGATGAAGTTCCTCTATGAGCCAAACTCCAAGTTTAACCCTCCATCCATGAAGAACATGAAGCCATTCTTTGTGGTGCTTAATAGAATCTTGAGGAAGACCATCGCTCCCAAGGATGGAGATGCCGGGAGTGTGCAGGGTTATCTCCAAACCTTGATGAGGGTGATAAGCAAGGGCCGTCAGTTTGATGCGGTGGAATACATTCGGAATGACATGGTTAACATATCCTGCACACCAAACAGATCTTGTGGGTATGCCCCATACCTGATGTTTGTGATCGAGAAGGTCACCAGGATTGAATTTGTCAAGGATGTGGAGCATCTACCCCTGAGGCCTCAGATGCCTCAGAAGCCAAGTATCCAGGCTGCTCCCTCGCCGACCTCCAGTCCTGAGCACCGGCAAGAAGATATGAAGATGCAAGAGCTGCCTCTGCCAGTAGGGCAGCCCCTCAAAGGGGATCAGCCAGTGGGATCTTCAAATATCTGGCTGCCATCTTCGCTTCCTGCAAAAAGGCCAAAGTGAAGGCCCATAAGCTCAACAAGAGAAGAAAGGAAGATATGAAGTATGTGAAGCAAATTTGCAAAAACTGGAGATTGAACCCATTGGGTCTCCAGTAATCACTGAAGATTCATACTCAGACTTCACCGAGTTCGGGCCCTTGACCCCCTCCGAGCTTGCCTACTTTGGCATTGGGGGCTCGAGTGGCTCCGCACCTCCTCCTCCTCCTCATCAGGCTGAAGATGAAGATGACGAAGGCGACGATGAGAGGACTAACAGCGAAGAGTGAAGACCTTAGGACCCTCCTCTCCTTCGTTTTGGTGTCTTGATGCCAAAGGGGGAGAGATTGAGGGGGAGTCTTAGCCTTAGTTGTAGGATGTGAGGAGAGAGATCTCTTGTATGTTTTTTTTACTATTTTTTGGGTTGTAAAGCTTTAACTATGTTCTTAAGTTAACTATGGTTCTGTCATGCAATGTTATGATCTTTTGAGAAGTAAATGTTGAGTTATGTGATTTTGCTCCTAGAATGACATATATGCTTGCTTTTGATTGATTAATGTTATCTATGTCATTCTCATTGTTTCAACATACTTAGTTATGCATCCCACCATAAAGAATGCACATATGGATTATGTTTTCACTGCTTGATGTATTCTAGACCCATATGTGCATGCTTTATGAAAATCTCAATTTTTATCACATTTTGTGAAATCTCAATGGGTTGTCATCAATCACCAAAAAGGGGGAGATTGAAAGTACATCTAGGAATCCCTTGTGGATTTTGGATGATTTATGAAAAGCAATTGAGATCCTAACCTCTTTGTTGAGATGAGCACAGGTTTTAATAGCAAAATAAGCAAAGTGCCAAAAAAAAGGAAGAATGAGGAGCAAAGTGGAAATGAGCTCAAGGAAGAAGAATAGTAGATCATTGTGTATGGAGTGTGTTAAGGAAACACACCCCAAGAGCTCAATCACAATTAAACACACACATTGCACAAAGTTACATAGGACCGGACTAGTCTGACTGACACCGGACTAGTCCAATATCCTCTCTGCACAAAATCGGACAAGTCCGATATCCATCGGACTAGTCCGATATCTCTCTAACTAGAATCGGACTAGTCCTCCCCAGTGCGGACTAGTCCTCAAAACACTTCACAAGTCACACAAAATCGGACAAGTCCGATCGCCATCGGACTAGTCCGATATCCATTCTGATCCAAATCGGACAAGTCCGATATTAGCACGGACTAGTCCGAAAAACCCTCTGACTTAAATCGGACAAGTCCTCCAAGTGCGGGCTTGTCATCCAATTCACATGTCCGGACAAGTCCGATATCTATCAGACTAGTCTGAAGATTTCCAGAAGAGAAATCGGACAAGTCCGCCCCTAGCCCGACTAGTCCGATATTTCAGGACACTTGGGATTTGCTACACACAGCACACCGGACTAGTCCGGTGTCCACCACTGACTAGTTTGATCTTTCTGAACCCTAATGGTCACTTTTAGAAACCCATATAAATAGAGGTGCACAGCCATATTTCACATATCTCTCGAACCCTAGCGCCGTCACACCTCCCAAGAGCCTTAAAAACCACATCTCTCCACGAAATTAAGTGCAACAAAGAACAATCCTTTGAGGATTCACTCCAGATCATTGGAGAGACACGTTCAACACTCATTGAGCTCTTGGTTTGATTCTCTAACACACTCCTGTGATTTCATTGTAATCTTTTGAGTGTGTTCTTGGTGGTATTTCGTGTTGTAATCCAAGGGAGCTCTCAACGTGTGAGAAGGCCCCTTTGAATTCGGTTATTCATCCCTTTGTGATAAGTGGAAGAGGATTGGCCTTCGTGGCGATCCTACGAGGGTAGGGTTGGAGAAGACCCGGTCCTTTTGTGGACTCCTCAACGTGGATGTAGGTTGCCTCTGTGGGAACCGAACCACGGGATAAATCTCTTGTGTTCTTGTTTTGTGTTCATCGTCCTTTGAATTATATGAATCTAGGGTTTCAATTAATCTTGCTCACTTTTTGTTGAAATATAAAATTTAAGATTGACTTGTGATATACCCTAGTACATAATCTTGCAACATATAAATTACAAGTATATTTCCGCTGCTACACCCTAGAATCAGACTTAATAAATCAAACTTGATCAACCTAGTCCGTACACACCGGACTAGTCCGCACTTTACCGGACTAGTCCGATATCTCTGGTTTGAACTGGTTGTTAAGTGTTGCAGGTTCTGACAAAATTCAAAAAGGTCTATTCACCTCCCTCTAGGCCACATTCATACATGAAGGACTCGTGCGTCATAGCATTTGTTTAGGATCTGCATGTTGTAACGGCAAGCGCAGGAGTGGCGAGTGCCCGTTCAATCATGTTTGCTTATAAATACAAGAGAATAACAGAGTGAATATTATGACTCAAAAAAAAACCACGTTGTCTGACACTGAGAACATTTATTCTTTGCCTCTGTTAAGTGATCGTGAGCGAGTGATCTCGAGGTGCGCGTTGACACCAGAGCTCACGGCTGGGTTAGCTGGCACCAACGGCGAGGAAAAGAGAAGAGGAAACTCTTTCCACTTGCGTTCAGCTCTGCTTCACTGCTTTAGTTCAGAGCAGACTTGAGGAAAAATAGAAGAAGGTAGTGGATGAAATTTGCAGAGAAAAGAAGGCAGAGGTGTGTAGAAGAAGCAAGCCGCAGGGCCTCACGCTGGCATGCCTGTGTGTATCCTGCTGGAAAGCAAGAGAGATGGAAAGGGAATTGTCTCTATTCTGACTGTTGGGGTTGATGACAGGTGGGTCCCTGTAACAACCACATTTTTAACCAAGAAAAAACACTTAAATATTTAATTAATGTCATTTTGTGAAAATTAAATTTGCTAAAAAAATATTTAAGGCAAGTGCATCATATTTTTTGTTGCATTTGCGAAAATTAGGATTTCAAAAAATGCGTAGCAAATTTGCTTAATTTTGAAACTTTTAAAATACAAGAAAACACAAAAAGAAAAGAAAAGAAAAAGAAAAAAGAAAACAACAAAATCCCTACTGGACCAAAACCGTAACCCGACCCAATGCATCTCCCCTCCCTTTCCCTCTCGGCCCAGCCCACCCGCTCTTCACCTCCTCTCTCTCTCTCTCTCTCTCTCTCTCTCTCACTGCCTCCCGGCCCTACATGCGAGGCCCTTCTTCCCCACCGAGCTAACGCACGCACGAACGGCTGCGCACGCCGCCCTCGTCCGTGTGCATCAAATACGGCCGTTTCTCCAAGTAATCCTCACCCTTTAATGATATTCATCAAGCTCTCGTCCGTTTATATTTCCTTCCCCTACAAATCCCGAGCCGTACCCCTCCTTTCTCATTTCCCCGACACCACCAAACCCTAGCCGCCACCGCACAGTATGGCACCGCCGTTCCTATTGATTCGCTTGTCCTTTCTCCATTTTATTTTGCCTAACATGTGTGCTTGATCTTAGGGTGGACCTGCCGAGCGAGCTCCTACATCGATTTTGTGGGCGCACCCTCGGTTTCATGGAGCACTGCCGCTCGTCGCCGCACTCCATCGTCGCCGACGCACCATCACGCCGATTCGGCCCCCGCGAACCGCCTAGGTGAGCGCTCCATCACCCCCTCCTTCAAATTCTGTAGAAATCGCAAAGCTTGAGCAAGGTTTCGGGCGATTCGGCCGTTGCCGGTGAGATGGCCACCGTGGCCATGGCCGCGCCGCCGCGTGCTGCCGCTAGCGCCGCCCAGGGCGACGTGGCACTCATCAGCATTGATTTTATTCCAACGATCGTGATTAGAACATCCCATACCCCTTCGCGAAATAAAATCTGAGTCACCCATCCTAGATCTAACGGCTGAGAAAAGATCAATCCAAACTTATTGGTCATTTTACATATAAACCCATGTGCCTTTTTATTAAATTTTGATTAGGTCCAAAACTTTACAACATCACCCTTGTCCTTTACTCTATTTAGGATTTAATTATAATAATCACAATTTAACCACCTGAATTTAATAATAATCATTTTGCTCACTATTTTACTTCTGTTTTTATAGAAAAAACTTTAAATAAATATGAAATTAATAGAAAACCAACATTTTTGTTAAGATTTACATAATGAACCCTGAAATTAATTAAAATAGCATATTAGCTCTGTTTAATTTCTGAAAAATAATAGGAAATGTAGAAAAATTTATGGTTTAATAATATCCTGCATAAATAATAGTAAACTAATATGTATAATTTATTTAAAGTATTAAATTCCCAATTAATGTAAAATCACAAATTCATTCTGGAAAATTTTAAATAAATTAGAATAAATCCTAAAAACTATATTTAATTATTTTAACACTGATATTTACCTAGGATAATTATTTTAATCCTAAAGTAAATATAATAAAATCCAAACTTGCTAAGTAAATTGTGAACTCTATTGCATTTCAAGTGAATTTTGAATCTAAAATTATTTTGGACATATAAATAAATAGGAAAATGATATAAAATTATTTAATGCATACTTCTACACCAATATTAACTTTTAAGTGCATTTTAAATATGTAATTATGTTAAAATAAGTTTAAGCTTCTAATAAAATATAGAAGTGATATAAAATTGTTAAATGCATATTTTCACTCATAATGTCACACGATAATATTTCTAATAAATGAACTATAACTTAAAGATGTAAATACAACGTAACATTGTAAATACATAGGTTTGTGAATTGTTCAATTAATTTGTGATGTTTTGAGTGTTCCGTATTGTGTGTTTGTTATTGTGTGTATGTCTTTGTGGTCAGCGTCGGTTCCTGAGCCGATGTACAACCTTCAAGAACACAACTTCAACATCGGTAATCAACACTTCCATGAAGCAAGCGTCCTTGACCATCTTGCACTTCTTTGCTAAGTTTTAGTTAGTTGCATGCTAAATTTGAATCCTATGTTATGTTATTCCTAGTTCTTCCGTATTATTCCTTGTTGCCAGGGATTGGGTGAATTTTTATTATTTATTTCACACTTAGCCATGCTTAGTTAATATGAATAACTTTGACTACATGTTATATCTAAATTACTATTATTTATAAGTTATTGGAAACGATGAATGTAGTTGATAGGAATTTGATAGGCGGTTTTGAATGTAATGTTGCATGCGTGCACCTTGGTTTGGGGTTTGACACCTATCTGATTCTAAGGACCGGTTTACAGAGGAAGTTGCTAAGCCATAAAGTATCGCCACATGGTTGTATATGGGACAACTTGGTTTAGTAATTTGGTCTCTTCCGGTGTAGCGTTGGTAACCGATACGGGCGGGGAATTGGTTCAGAGTACTGCCTTGGGATCCGCATGGCTCAAGAGGGGGCTTCTCCTGGCAAACGGAAAATAGACTTTAGGTGCCGGAGCGGTAAACCTCTGTCGACTGTTGGAGTCGGCAGATCTCCTGACACTGCTAAAGTGTTGAAGGAGTTCGTAGTTCGGTGTGGGCGCGCGGAGACTCAAGAAGGTGAATCGCGGTTTAACACAGGAGACACGAGGATTTACGTGGTTCGGGCCGCCTGAGCGTAATACCCTACTCCACGGGTGTGTTGGTGTTGTATTAGTTTGTCACGTATGATCTCCACGTCTGTGTGTGTGTCCTTCTGTGTATCGTCGGCCTGTCCTTTTATAGTACAAAGACAAGCCGTTACAAGCTGACCTGGCCCGACATGTGGCCCCGGCGGTTACTAGTATTGATACACGATTGATTGTTGTTAATAATCCTGTAACGGGCTCCGACAGTGCCGTTACAGGTGTTAAGATCGTCTGTTTAAGTGTCATTAATATGGCATTAATGACATTTAAACGGGTCTTGAAGTCCTTGGCTCTCCTTTGAAGATCCGGAGCCGTTACAAGGTCTTCCGGAGGTTAGAGGCTGCCAGCTCCGACGTTTAGACACGTGGCAGCTCCGGAGCTTGCTGTGGGAAGCAGGAAGCTCCGGGGTTACCTGACACATGTCAGGTCCGGAGCTTCTCTCGGTCAGGGGTTTAAGTCCGGAGGTGCCATTTCGGTACTTGGTCCGGAGATTCCCCCTTGTGGGCGGTAGCTACGGTTTGACAGTACACGTGGCGACCTAGGGATTAACCATGTTGGAGAAGCAGGTCCGGTCATGTCTGACAAGTGGGCCTCCGAGGGTCTTCAATTTAAGTAGTCGTCCTTCCCTCGAGATCTTTGTAATCTCAGGGGGTGTACGGTTTTTAGGGTGTCGACAGTGGCCCCCTGGACCTACCTTCGAGGAAGGTCACTTGGGTGAAGTCGTTCCGTCGGAGGTGGGTCCATCCCTGCGACTCTTGAACTGGGTCTTCAAGGGTCTTCGGAGGTGCCGTTGGCAGGATTTTACAGTTAGATCCCGACGCGTGGTGCACCTCAGGCGGCAGATAAGATCTTTGACGTGCGGATCTCACGCAATTGAAGGTCGTCGGTTCCCGATACGAAAACCGTATCGGTTCCGCGCGCCTTGTCAGGCCGCCGCCTTTAGGTTTCCCGCCTCGTGATGACAACTGTTCGCCTGGGTAAGAGCCTCGACTTGATCGTCGGGGTGGTCCCGGGCCCTCTTGTCATTGGCTGGGTGGAATTCTTGAATAGTATCCTTGACTCCCCTGCAGTTTCCATCCAAGCGTTGCGAGGGCTTACTTAAGAAGGAAAGCACGCACCGTCGGGAGTTCTTTACGCCTCCCATCTGATCTTGCGCTCAGAACTCCTGACTCGTACTTTGCTCCTCTTCTCTTGCCTAGTTGTGCCGTGATGGAGTTGGGTCTGCGCGAGAGTCGCCTGAAGACCGACAACGATTTGAAGAAGGTCCGGGCCCTCATGCGGTGGTCCTCGGACTTCTTCAGCCGCTTGGTCCGTGCCGGCGGAGAGCTCCCCTTTGAGAAGGAGCGCGCTGGCGAGATGGTGTACTTTTCTTCGTACGCCATGGTGGGGCTGATCCCACCATTTTCTTCTTTTTCTTGATGCTGCTAGACTTCTATGGTCTGCAGCTATACCACCTTGGCCCTCACTCCATTCTCCTCGTGTCCATCTTTGTCCACTTCTGCGAGATGTGGGTGGGCATCCCCCCCTGCGTCGAGCTCTTCCGAACCTTCTTCACCGTTCACACCACCGGCCGGAGCAATGAGTACCTTGGATTCTACTACTTCGTGAAGCGCAAGAAGTGCCCATTCAAGTACCTCCGGTCGTTCCCTTCCGGTAAGTGGGATGACTGGAAGAATGATTGGATAGTCGTCAGGGTGGAGGAGCATGAGCGGTTGGAACTGCCAGACAGTCTGCCCGGCATCGACACGTCGATATGGAGTGAAGTTCCGGTGCTGGCGGAAGTTTTCGACCCTGTCCTGACCAGGATCCGCCGATGTGTGGAGGGACGATTGACTCCCCAGGCGGTGTTCTGCAACTTCCTGACCAACAGGTGGGCGCCGCTGAAGAGGAGGGAGAAACTCGCCTGGGCCCTCAACAGCGTGATGGACGAGGACCGGGTTGAGACCGGGTTGAAGTCCAACATGGTGGGGAAGACCTTGGAGTTCCACCTCAAGAAATTCCAGCACGGCATCGACGTCGACGGAGATTACTTGACTCCGCCATCGGCCTTTCTCCCTCTGAACGTGGAAGTGGAGTTTAGCAGAGAGCTCCGGCGGAAGATGCCCACACTTGACAACCTTGGTGTCGTTGAGAGAAGACCAACCACCCGGGTGGCAATCCCTGGGGTGCCCGAAGATGGCTCGGTCCCTGCTACACAGCCGAGAGTTAAGGTCATCGGCAAGGGCAAGGAGCTGGCGGAGGAGCCGGAGAGTCGGATGAGGAAGCTACGGCATGCCGACGGAAGGTCCGTCATGTCCGCTGCTTCCACCTTGGCTCCTTTGCCCTAGGGGGGAAGATCTCCTGCTGCCGTGGTGACTGTCCCCGTGGTGGGGTCCTCCGAGACTGTTCTTGCAGTGGGATCCTCCCGGAGCGCGTCTGTCTCCGTGGTAGAGCCCTCCGGTGGTGCTAGCTCCGGGTGTACGACTCCGGCCCCCGGGGCGGTTGGAGCCTCCAGGTCCAGGGGTTCCCCCGATCGATGAGAGTCTCGACCCGGGAATCTCCCGTGGCTGCGGCGAGTTCTGGGGGGGCTCCTGGAGATCCTACGCCGACTATGGCCAGCCCGGAACGTCCGGGAAAAAGGTTCCGCGCAAGCTGGTGCGGGAGCCTTCCAAGGTAATTTCTGATGTTTACCCTGGTTAACTTTTTAGTTGTAGCGATTGTTTGTTAATTCTCTTTATCCATCCTCTGCAGCGTACCTAAGAAGGGGAGTGAAGCTCCACCCTCGGCCACGATTTCTGAGGCCGTGGGAGCTTCTGCTCATGTCCCAGTTCCGCCCCAGGTGGTGGCTGAGGCTGCGACAGCTCCGGCGCCGGCTGTCGTGGTCATGAACCTTGACTCGTCCCCAGAACTTCCCGTGGTAGCGCCGGACCACGGGAGTGAAGACATGCCAGCGGCACTTGTCTCGGAGATTGAAACTCCGGGTCCTGGTGCTGCAGTAGTGGAAGCTCCGGCTGCAGAGCCGGAAGAGGTAGTAGTCCCGGCTTCGGAGCCGGAACTCGTTGAAGCCCCCACGATTGAACCGGAGGTGACTGGAGCTCCGGCATGCGAGCCGGAAGTTGAGGTACCTCCGAAGCACCGGTCGCTGAGCCGGTTGTTGTTGGAGCGCCGGTCACAGAGCCGGCGGTTGAAGAGGTGAGGGAGCTCGAGTCTCCCTCGGAAGAGGTACCCCGGTCGGAGCCAGTAGTAGCTCCTGCTCCGGAAGCGACGACGTCGATGGTACCTGTGGCAGAGCCAGAGTGCCTAAGCGAAGTCGCTGGCCCCCTTCCTGAGGGGGCGAATGAAGACTTGGCGGCGGGGCCTTCTTCGATGGCGACTGAGGCCATCCCGGAGGATGGCCCTAGCGCCTTGGAGACTCAGGGTTCCGCTCTCGTTGAGTGGGACCCAATTTTTGTATGTGAAGACCCGCTGGAACCAGCGGAAGAGACCCCAGCAGGTCCGGAACCCATCCCGCTGTCGATGTCTATCGACAACGCCTGCTCCAGTCTACGTCAGGTCCAACTGGCCTTCTTCCACGATAGCAAGGCTCTTGAAGAGGAGCGCCAAACCCTTAGGAGGTGGCGTAATCGGCTCCACTTCGAGACTAAGCTGGCGCAGTCGAGGCTACCGGATGACAAGGAGTGGATCCAGCGGGAGAAGATCCGCCTGGAGTATTGGGAGAAGCTGTTGGATGAGAGGGAGAGCATGACCCATGCCCTCGACGCTCATTCTCGGGAGTTCCATGATCAGGCCAAGGCTGCCAACGACGCGGCCAATGCTCGGTTTGAGCAGCTTGAGGCCATCAACGCAGCGCTCATCAAGCGCCGAGAGGCACTTGAAGGGAGGGAGAGACGGCTCGAAGACGAAGAGCAAAAACTCCTGGAGCTGCGGGATGACGTCCTGAGAAGAGAAGAGGAGCTCGTCGAGAAAACGGCTCTGGCTGACAAGGGCCTCGAGGAGCGCACTAAGAAGTTGGAAGAGCGCTGCCTCGAGGAAGAGGAGAAGACCTGGGTGCGAGGGCAGGAACTCTACGAATACGAGTGTGCCCTTGTTGCCCGGGAGAAGAATGTGGAGGCTAGGGAGAAGGACCTGGTCGATCATCGGAACAAGATCCACCTCCGGGAGGAGGAGCTCGGAAGACTTGAGAGGTGGGTTGCTGCAAAGATTCAGCAAAACGCCAAAGAAGTTGAGCGCCTCGCCCGAGAGAATTCCGAACTGACGGCGGCCAAGAGATCCTTGGAAGAGGTGAAGAGCCTGAGGACGGCAGACTCCCTGCAGATTTGGGAGTTCCTGGGCAAGGCCAACGATGCACTGGCGCCGATGGGTTTCAGCCCCGTGCGCCCGGATGATCCGGAGCTGGAGCCGGACCTTGCGCTGCAAGCGTTGAGTGCAGCAGGCAGCAAGCTCTCCAAGGTGGGCGACGTCATCGCGGACCAACTGGAGGTCGAGGGGCAATCCCTGGCGAGGAACGTCACAGAATATGTGCTGACGTGCTACACCAGCCGGAACCCTCAATTTCCTCTGGACCCGGTGCTTGAAGGCCCCGTCGAAGGAGAAGGCGAAGCTACCCGAGCCAGCGTATCGGAGGTCGCCCAGAAGGTCGCTGAGTTCTTCCATAGGGTCTAGGACCATCTCTTTAGCTCTCGCTTATATTTTCTCTTCTTCTTCCTCAATTTTGTAATCCCTTGTCTTCAGATGTAATCTCCTGTCTCCAGATGAATGAAATCCCCAAATTTTTTGCGAATTTCATTTTTTGTATTCAACATCTTTATCTTCTCTTGGCCCCCTGGTAGATGTACACAATTTGATTGTGAACATGTACCAAAAGGATACTGAGTTTTGTTGAAGTCGAATTTGCTTCGAACTTGCAGAATTTAGGTCCGAAGTCTTTGATAGTGAAGGTCCCCTGAAGTTGTCGGAGCTTAGAAGCTCCGGTACTGTCCATCGCTGGAGCTTAGTAGCTCCGGCAATAGCCTCTACCAACACGTAGAGCGTCGATATTCAGTACTCCAAGGTGTCAGAGCTTAGTAGCTCCGGCAATGACCTTTGCCAACACTTGTTTAGTTGGCAACAGACTCCATGTACGGGGTCTTCTCACCATCTTTTACTCAGTGCCAATGGTTGACCCCCCTTGGGGGGTCGGAGCTTGGTTAGCTCCGGCTTTTCTCCATCAACGTAGAGTTTATTTTTCCTGCACACTTAAGCCAAGAAAAATAGTAAAATTTGTTCCTTGTCTATAATTTCGTCGCGGCTTACGATTCTCAAGAAAATTTTACGTTGAACGCGATTTTAAATACAACTGGATGCGTTGTCTTTTCTCTTAGATCCAATTGTCCATGGACCTGCCTTACTTTGGCCTGCCGGGGTGTAGGTAGAGTGGCGTACTTAGGGTGCTTGACCAGGCTAAGTCGATAGCGCACTCCGGCCCTAGATTGGCTTGGCGGCTTTCATGCGAGTTGGCCATAAACGATATTTAAATCCAAGAGATCTGACAATTCAACTCGAGTCGTATATGAACCGGTTAAACTAAAATTTCTTAAGAATTGCACGTTTCTGTTATAGACAAGAAAGAGAAAAATAAAAATGTCGAGCCTGCACAAAATGAATGCACGTGGAGTCTATTTCACATGAAGATGTCTTTCATTATAGGTCCGGGGTACAGGGGAAACAAGTACACTCTTAGGGTACTGGACCAGGCTAAGTGTGCTTGGTTTCTCGTTTAACCCAGGGTAGTTAGCCACGCTTTTAGTCCGGAAACTGTGACAAATGCTGCTTGAGCTTTGCAGACCTTTCGGAAAAGGTCTGGCTGCTCTCCCGGTGGAACTACCCGACTCTGTACAATGACTCTATAACATACATCTCAAGTTACTCAAGACTCACCTCCGTGGAATTAAGTGTAGAACTTACGGAGGTGCTCGATGTTCCAAGGATTTGGGAGAGGTGTCCCATCCTCAGTAGCCAAGCGAACGCTTCCGGGACGGGATACTTTGATCACTCGGAAGGGCCCCTCCCAGCCGGGGGAAAGTTTGTTTAGCCCTTCTCTGGATAGTATTCTCCGTAGTACCAGATCGCCTTCCTCGAGCTGTCGGTTGTGTACATGCCGCTGGTAATAACACCGTAGAGCTTGGCGATATCGGGCATTCGGAACAGCTGCTTGGCACCTTCCCTCCTCGAGGAGGTCTAGGTCTTCACGCCGGAGATGGTCCTGCGCGGCTTCGTCGAAGGTCCGGACCCGGAGCGAACCCAAGGTGATTTCCGGAGGAAGGATTGCTTCGGCTCCGTACACCAGAAAGAAGGGTGTTTCTCCGGTTGACCGGTTTGGAGAAGTCCTGTTGGCCCATAGAGTGGGCGGAAGCTCTTCGATCCAATTGGCTCCGTGCTTTTTCAAACGCTCATAGTTGCGCGTTTTGAGTCCTTTAAGGATTTCTGCATTTGCTCTCTCAGCTTGGCCATTGTTGGCGGGATGAGCTACGGAAGCGTAGCAAACCTGTATGCCGAGGTCTTCGCAATACCCTTGGAATGCGGAGCTTGTGAATTGAGTCCCATTATCAGTGATGATCTTGTTTGGGACTTCGAATCTGCTTACAATGGATTGCAGAAAGTTGATAGCAGATTGTTTGTTGATCGTCACAACTGGAGTTGCTTCCGGCCACTTGGTGAACTTGTCGATGGCAACGTACAGGAACTTGTAACCTCCGACGGCTCTTGGGAAAGGTCCCAAGATGTCCATCCCCCACACAGCGAAGGGCCATGTAGGAGGTATCATTTGTAGGGGCTGAGCAGGTGTATGAATTTGCTTTGCATGAAATTGGCACGCTTCGCATTTCTTCACCAGCTCAGTGGCATCCTGGAGCGCTGTAGGCCAGTAGAAGCCATGCCGAAAGGCTTTTCCGACCAGCGTGCGGGAAGATGCGTGGTTCCCACACTCGCCTCCATGGATTTCTGCGAGAAGCTCGCAGCCTTCTTCCCTTGGGATGCACCGCATTAGGATGCCGTTGGCACCGCGCCGATAGAGATCCCCTTCTACCAGTGTGTATATTTTAGCCAATCTGACTACTCGGTCAGCGGATACATCATCGTCAGGAAGGATGTTGTCTTTCAAGTAGTTCCGGATCTCCGAGATCCATGCATCGGAACTGCCTTGAGCATTTGAGTCTTGCGTGCTGGGTTGCTCGGAGCTTCCGGCAGCACCTACGACCCTTGATGGCTGCCACGGCAACAGGGCCATCGGGACCGTCAGCTTCGGTGTGCTGATCTCGCCCCCTTCGTTCAGTTCGGCAGGCTGAACTGTGGGTTTTGACAACCTCCGGACAAAGATTCCATCAGGAGCCGGAGCTCCGGTTGACGCTTTGGTCGAGAGTTCGTCAGCTTCAGCGTCGTGGGCACGCTGAACATGGTGGAGGTCTAGGACTTCAAAGTCCTTCTGAAGCCTCTGGACTTCAAGGAGGTAAGCAGCCAGCTGGAGATTATTGCAGGAGCATTCACCCTTCACCTGCTTGATGATGAGCTGTGAATCTCCTTTGACCAGCAGTTGCTTGACACCATATGACAGTGCCACCTTTAGCCCGCAGATGAGTGCTTCATACTCCGCCATGTTGTTGGTTGCCTTGAAGTCAAGGTGTACCATGTATTTTACCTTCTCCCCAGTTGGTGCAAGGAGAAGGATTCCAGCTCCGGCCCCCTGCTTCTGCATGGAGCCATCGAAGTAAAGGGTCCAGTGAGGCTCGGTGAAGGTTGGAACTTGATGTCCCGTCTTCTGCTCGCTGGGGCCCCTAGGGTTTGACGGAGAGTGAGTCCATTCCGCCACGAAATCTGCCAACGCTTGACTCTTGATTGCTTGTGTCAAAATAAATTCGAGATCAAACTCAGCCAATTCCGCTGCCCACTTTGCAATATTCCCAGTTGAATTGGGACTATGCAAGATCGCTCGAAGTTGATAGGAGGTCACCACCGAGACTTTGTGAGCTTGGAAGTAGTGTCGGAGCTTCCTGGAGGCAATAAGAACTGCATAAAGCAGCTTATGCACCTCTAGGTATCGAGTCTTGGCATCATGTAATACTTCACTGATAAAGTATACCAGGCGTTGAATGGTCCGGACCCTCCCGGAGGGGTCCGGAGCTTCCTCTCTATTGATCCGGGCCCTGTCGGAGGAGTCCAGGTTCTCTTCGGGGACCTCCGAGTTCTGGCTGGAGGAACCCGGAGCTTCTTCAGAGATGACCTGGGCCCTCTCAGAGGGGTCTGAGTCTTCTGAAGTGACTTCTTGTGGATTTGAGTCTGGGAGCTGGGACCCAGACTCACTTTCAGGGACCTCCGGACCCTCCTGAAGGGGTCTGGATTCCTGAGTATGGGGTAGTTTTGGTCTCTCTGCAACCAGAACCATACTGACAACTTCGTCAGTAGCTGAAATGTAAAGCAACAAAGGCTCACCAGGGTTTGGAGCTACCAGAATTGGTAGGGTGGTGAGGAACTGTTTCAGCTCCTGGAATACCTTCTCTGCTTCTTCGGACCATTGGAATGGTCCGGACTTCCTCAACAACTTGAAGAAAGGGAGTGCCCGTTCCGCCAGTCTTGATATGAACCGGCTGAGGGCTGCTAGACACCCAGTTAACTTTTGGATGTCTTTGATACGGGTTGGTGGCCGCATGTCTTCAATGGCTTTTATCTTCGCCGGATTAGCTTCTATGCCCCGGTGACTTACCAGGAAACCAAGAAGTTTTCCGAAGCTAACCCCGAAGACACACTTGTCTGGGTTTAGCTTCGTGCGGGTGGCCCGCAGCTTGTCGAAGACAGCCTGCAAGGTGTCCAAGAGGGACTCCTTGTTCTTGACCTTGACCACAATGTCATCGACGTACACTTCCACTATGTCTCTGATGAGTTATTCAAAAGTTTTGTACATAGCTCGTACAAAAGTTGAAGCTGCATTCTTGAGACCAAATGGCATGGCTGTGTAACAATACAATCCATCTACTGTGATGAATGAAGTATGCTCTTCATCCTCCCTAGACATCCTGATTTGATGGTACCCAGAATATGCATCTAGGAAATACAGTAATTCACACCCGGAAGTGGAATCCACTATCTAATCTATTCTAGGTAGTGGGAATGGATCTTTTGGACATGCCTTATTCAGCGTGGTGTAGTCGATGCACATCCGAAGCTTCCCGCCGGCCTTGGGCACAACGACTGGGTTCGCCAGCCATTTTGGATGGAAGACTTCTCGGATGAATCCGGCTTCGAGCAACTTCTTCACTTCTTGTCGGATGAAGTTCTACCGCTCTACGGATTGCTTCCGAGGCTTCTGATGCACAGGCCGAGCATCGGGGTAAATCTTCAGATTGTGCTCAATCACTTCCCTGGGGATCCCAGGCATTTGTGACGGTTGCCAGGCAAACACGACAACATTAGCCCGGAGGAAAGTGATGAGCGCGAGTTCCTATTTGTCATTCAACCCTCCCGATATACGAGTGGTTTGAGCGGCATCGGAACCAATTTGGACGACCTTGACGGGAATGCCGGTGTCGCCGCTTGGCTGCACACGGGGTGCAGAGGTTGAGCCCCGTTGACGAATGCTCGGGGGTTTCGGAGCTTGCTCCTGTCTGGAGTCCTCCTCTTGCGCCGTGGTTAATGCATGGAGCTCCTCCAGAGCAGTTACTCCAGCAGTGCGATCTCCGCGGATCCGGAGAACGCCTACTGGTGTTGGCATCTTCAACACCAGGTATCCATAATGAGCAGCTGCCATAAATTTGTATAGGGCAGGTCTACCCAAGATGGCGTTGAATGGTAAGTTGATCTGAGCGACATCAAAGACCAACTTCTCGGTGCGATACTTCTCCGTGTCCCGAAGGTAACGGGGAGAGTTATAGCTCCGAGTGGAGTAATGGCCCCCGGACCTACTCCGGAGAAAGGTCGAGAGGGCTGGAGATCCGAAGGCCGGAGCTGAAGCTTGGTAAAAGCTTCAAAGCTTATGAGGTTCAGCCCCGAACCTCCGTCCACCATAACATGATGGAGCTGGATGTTATTGATGGTGGGAGATACCATCAAAGGTAACTGTCCAGCTCCGACCATGCTTCAAGGACAGTCCGAAGCATCAAAAGTGATGGATGTGTCCATCCACTTTCGATGTGGTTCCGGTCTAGCTGTAGGAGCTACAGCGGTCATATCCCGCCACATAGTCTTGATGACGCGACGGGAGGTGATGTCCCATGATCCACCAAAAATGGTGTTCATGGTTTTCCGACGGTCGTTGTCAGAGACGTCAGAGTCGTTGTCAACGGAGGTGTATACGGCCTTCAGGACCTTTTCTTGCCGTGGGTCTTCTTTTTCTTCTTGCCACCCTCGGAGGTAGCGGCTTCTTCTTTGGAGGATTTCTTGTGATCCTCCGAGGCTGGTTTGGAGTGCATTTCACGGCCCTCCGCAGCTTTGGCACATTTGTCTGCCAGGCTGAAGAGTTCCGTGACGCTGGTGATCTCTTTGATCGCCAGCTTCTCCAACATCTTCTTGTCCCGTACGCCCTGTCTGAATGCCACAATGACAGAAGCGCTTGAGATAGAAGGAATTGTGTTGCGTACCTGAGAGAACCTCTGGATGAAGGATCGCAAAGATTCTCCCCCTTTTTGCACAACTGCAAAAAGGTCCAGTTTAGTGCCTGGTCGGGTGTATGAACTCCCGAAGTTGGCAGTGAACTGATGGCACAGCTCTTCCCAACTGTTGATAGAGTTGGGTGGAAGGCTCATAAACCAGGACCTGGCGGTCCCGGTTAAGGCCACTGGGAAGTAATTGGCCATTACGGCCTCGTTTCCTCCAGCTGCCAAGATTGCAGTGGAGTATATCTGAAGGAATTCAGCGGGGTTGACAGTCCCGTCGAATTTTTCCGGCAGGTGTGGCCGGAACTTCTGTGGCCATCTAACCATGCGCTGGTGCATGGCTAGGGCTGAACAGCCTCCTCCTACTCCTTCCAGAGTAGAAAGGTCCTGAGCTTCCCGTCTTTCACGAGCACGCTCGATATGGACACGGCCATCCTGTTGGCGGTATCGGCGATCAAGCTCCGCCCGGAGGTCATGAGTCGAAAGCCTGGATACCATATGGGTGCGTCGTGCCCCAGAGGGCAACGACGTCACTTGCTGTGACGCAGATCGTCTCCTGTTGTTGGAGACGTGCGGACCAAGTCTTCCAGACAAAGTCCGTTGCTGCGACGGGGCTCGTCCCGAAGGAGGAGGACCCTGGTTGTTGAGGCGTTCGGCCGCTGCTGCGACCAAATGCTCCACATCGGCCCTCCACTGCTCCATTGCATCTCGAGATGCGTCCGGAGGTTGTGGTCGTTGGAGAAGAGCACGCGCTGCATGGAGCGCGTGTTCCGGGTTGTCATGACTTGCCGACACAGTCAGTGACGCCGGCGCACCATCACGTTGTCCAGCACGATTTGCCGGAGAAGATGGTGGTGGTGGGAGAGTGGCTCCTGCTGGTGCCGAGGCTCCTGCTGGTGGCTGCCTGTTGGAGGGATTGCCTCCAACAGCTTGAGCAGCAGGTTGGCCGTTGGATGATCCAGCCGCAGAGTTCACCATTCTTGAAAATCTCAGGCGCCCCTACCTGGCGCGCCAACTGTCGACTGTTGGAGTCGGCAGATCTCCTGACACTGCTAAAGTGTTGAAGGAGTTCGTAGTTCGGTGTGGGCGCGCGGAGACTCAAGAAGGTGAATCGCGGTTTAACACAGGAGACACGAGGATTTACGTGGTTCGGGCCGCCTGAGCGTAATACCCTACTCCACGGGTGTGTTGGTGTTGTATTAGTTTGTCACGTATGATCTCCACGTCTGTGTGTGTGTCCTTCTGTGTATCGTCGGCCTGTCCTTTTATAGTACAAAGACAAGCCGTTACAAGCTGACCTGGCCCGACATGTGGTCCCGGCGGTTACTAGTATTGATACACGATTGATTATTGTTAATAATCCTGTAACGGGCTCCGACAGTGCCGTTACAGGTGTTAAGATCGTCCGTTTAAGTGTCATTAATATGGCATTAATGACATTTAAATGGGTCTTGAAGTCCTTGGCTCTCCTTTGAAGATCCGGAGCCGTTACAAGGTCTTCCGGAGGTTAGAGGCTGCCAGCTCCGACGTTTAGACACGTGGCAGCTCCGGAGCTTGCTGTGGGAAGCAGGAAGCTCCGGGGTTACCTGACACGTGTCAGGTCCGGAGCTTCTCTCGGTTAGGGGTTAAGTCCGGAGGTGCCATTTCGGTACTTGGTCCGGAGCTTCCCCCTTGTGGGCGGTAGCTACGGTTTGGCAGTACACATGGCGACCTAGGGATTAACCATGTTGAGAAGCAGGTCCGGTCATGTCTGACAAGTGGGCCTCCGAGGGTCTTCAATTTAAGTAGTCGTCCTTCCCTCGAGATCTTTGTAATCTCAGGGGGTGTACGGTTTTTAAGGTGTCGACAACCTCAGAGGGCCAATGCATGTCAGGAGAACCATCAGAAATACCACGTAGTGATCTTCTGGCCCACACCTACGGAAGCGTGTAATGTGGCTAACGGGCCATGGGCGATAGGGAGGTTTATTTAGTCCACCTGGCAACAGGAGATGAAATCACGAACTGTGGGTAAAGGATACACACTCTGCAGAGTTTTGTCAAACTGTGTAGACAGCCATGCTCATCAACACGAGCCGCTTGGGACCAAATTCATGATTAGCACACATGGATAAATTGTTGGTGATTGGTTTGAGTATTATATGGTTATTTTAGGATTATGAGTGGTATTCACTTAGAGACAGGTGATAAATAATAGTAAGGACAGGTTGTAACTACTATAGTGCTTTACCACTGATAGCCTTCCTTGTTATTACCCTCATGACATAAACTTCCTCACATGCTGAGTACCATTAGTACTCAAACTTGCTTGTTGCTTATCTTTCCCAGTCCAAAATAATGAAAAAGTGGAGAACAAGGATTTCTACGCTGACCCGGACGAGCTGTTCTAGGCTGGCGAAACCCTCGAGTGACGTCTGTGCTTTTGGAGCCCCGTTATCTACTACTTCCATTGCTTTGTAATTTTCTTTTAGACCGTGAAGGTTTTTAATATAATAAATGATGTAGTCAAACATGGTTCATTTTAATGGCATTTCACTTTCATCTACACATGTATGAATTTAACTGATCCTGGCATACATGTGGAAAGCATCTGGTCGTCTTCTTAAAACCAGGTGTGACAGTCCCACGTCTTCCCTCCCCCCTTATCATCTTTGAATCAGCCAAAATAAATACCAAATAGAGTCTAAAAATATCACATTTTGGCATATTAACTATTTGAAACATGAGAAACTCTGGTGCATTTAAAACTGAGTTTTGGCTATTTTAGGTTTGGATTTTTAAAATTTAATTTGAATCCTATCTTTTAGAACTTGATTTAATATTAATATCACATGGGCACAATATTATATTTTCTTTTATTTTTCTAATTAATTTAATAGCTACTAAGGAGACCACTGCTTAGGATTTTACATTTGCTATGATTATAAATTGGATTTTTGTCATTGCATTGTATTTGACTTTGTCTTTTGAATTGCATTTGGAATTTCCTCTTTTTATAATTACTTTATTATGTGTAATCATACACTCACAATCTCTCATTTATTTGAAGTTTAAGAAGCCCTTTTTAACATGATGTTACGTAATAAAGTAGTTCATGTGACTTTGAGATGACCCGTTGAATTTGAGTTTGTCGACTGTTGGAGTCGGCAGATCTCCTGACACTGCTAAAGTGTTGAAGGAGTTCGTAGTTCGGTGTGGGCGCGTGGAGACTCAAGAAGGTGAATCGCGGTTTAACACAGGAGACACGAGGATTTACGTGGTTCGGGCCGCCTGAGCGTAATACCCTACTCCACGGGTGTGTTGGTGTTGTATTGGTTTGTCACGTATGATCTCCACGTCTGTGTGTGTGTCCTTCTGTGTATCATCGGCCTGTCCTTTTATAGTACAAAGATAAGCCGTTACAAGCTGACCTGGCCCGACATGTGGCCCCGGCGGTTACTAGTATTGATACACGGTTGATTGTTGTTAATAATCCTGTAACGGGCTCCGACAGTGCCGTTACAGGTGTTAAGATCATCCGTTTAAGTGTCATTAATATGGCATTAATGACATTTAAACGGGTCTTGAAGTCCTTGGCTCTCCTTTGAAGATCCGGAGCCGTTACAAGGTCTTCAGGAGGTTAGAGGCTGCCAGCTCCGACGTTTAGACACGTGGCAGCTCTGGAGCTTGCTGTGGGAAGCAGGAAGCTCCGGGGTTACCTGACACGTGTTAGGTCCGGAGCTTCTCTCGGTCAGGGGTTAAGTCCGGAGGTGCCATTTCGGTACTTGGTCCGGAGCTTCCCCCTTGTGGGCGGTAGCTACGGTTTGGCAGTACACGTGGCGACCTAGGGATTAACCATGTTGGAGAAGCAGGTCCGGTCATGTCTGACAAGTGGGCCTCTGAGGGTCTTCAATTTAAGTAGTCGTCCTTCCCTCGAGATCTTTGTAATCTCAGGGGGTGTACGGTTTTTAGGGTGTCGACAGTGGCCCCCTGGACCTACCTCCGAGGAAGGTCACTGGGGTGAAGTCGTTCCGTCAGAGGTGGGTCCATCCCTGCGACTCTTGAACTGGGTCTTCAAGGGTCTTCGGAGGTGCCGTTGGCAGGATTTTACAGTTAGATCCCGATGCGTGGCGCACCTCAGGCGGCAGATAAGATCTTTGACGTGTTGATCTCACGCAATTGAAGGTCGTCGGTTCCCGATATGAAAACCGTATCGGTTCCGCGCGCCTTGTCAGGCCGCCGCCTTTGGGTTTCCCGCCTCGTGATGAAAACTGTTCGCCTGGGTAAGAGCCTCGACTTGATCGTCAGGGTGGTCCCGGGCCCTCTTGTCATCGGCTGGGTGGAATTCTTGAATAGTATCCTCGACTCCCCTGCAGTTTCCATCCAAGCGTTGCGAGGGCTTACTTATGAAGGAAAGCACGCACCGTAGGGAGTTCTTTACGCCTCCCATCTGATCTTGCGCTCAGAACTCCCGACTCGTACTTTGCTCCTCTTCTCTTGCCTAGCTGTGCCGTGATGGAGTTGGGTCTGCGCGAGAGTCGCCTGAAGACCGACAACGATTTGAAGAAGGTCCGGGCCCTCATGGGGTGGTCCTCGGACTTCTTTGGCCGCTTGGTCCGTGCCGGCGGAGAGCTCCCCTTTGAGAAGGAGCGCGCTGGCGATATGGTGTACTTTTCTTCGTACGCCATGGTGGGGCTGATCCCACCATTTTCTTCTTTCTTCTTGATGCTGCTAGACTTCTATGGTCTGCAGCTATACCACCTTGGCCCTCACTCCATTCTCCTCGTGTCCATCTTTGTCCACTTCTGCGAGATGTGGGTGGGCATCCCCCCCTGCGTCGAGCTCTTCCGAACCTTCTTCACCGTTCACACCACCGACTGGAGCAATGAGTACCTTGGCTTCTACTACTTCGTGAAGCGACAGAAGTGCCCATTCAAGTACCTCCGGTCGTTCCCTTCCGGGAAGTGGGATGACTGGAAGAAAGATTGGATAGTCGTCAGGGTGGAGGAGCATGAGCGGTTGGAACTGCCAGACAGTCTGCCCGGCATCGACACGTCGATATGGAGTGAAGTTCCGGTGCTGGCGGAAGTTTTCGACCCTGTCCTAACCAGGATCCGCTGATGTGTGGAGGGAGGATTGACTCCCCAGGCGGTGTTCTGCAACTTCCTGACCAACAGGTGGGCGCCGCTGAAGAGGAGGGAGAAACTCGCCTGGGCCCTCAACAGCGTGATGGACGAGGACCGGGTTGAGACCGGGTTGAAGTCCAACATGGTGGGGAAGACCTTGGAGTTCCACCTCAAGAAATTCCAGCACGGCATCGACATCGACGGAGATTACTTGACTCCGTCGTCGGCCTTTCTCCCTCTGAACGTGGAAGTGGAGTTCAGCAGAGAGCTCCGACGGAAGATGCCCACGCTTGACGACCTTGGTGTCGTTGAGAGAAGACCAACCACCCGGGTGGCAATCCCTGGGGTGCCCGAAGATGGCTCGGTCCCTGCTACACAGCCGAGAGTTAAGGTCATCGGCAAGGGCAAGGAGCTGGCGGAGGAGCCGGAGAGTCGGAAGAGGAAGCTACGGCATGCCGACGGAAGGTCCGTCATGTCCGCTGCTTCCACATTGGCTCCTTCTCCCCAGGGGGGAAGATCTCCTGCTGCCGTGGCGACTGTCCCCGTGGTGGGGTCCTCCGAGACTGTTCCTGCAGTGGGATCCTCCCGGAGCGCGTCTGTCTCCGTGGTAGAGCCCTCCGGTGGTGCTAGCTCCGGGTGTACGACTCCGGCCCCCGGGGCGGTTGGAGCCTCCAGGTCCAGGGGTTCCTCCCGATCGATGAGAGTCTCGACCCGGGAATCTCCCGTGGCTGCGGCGAGTTCTGGGGGGCCTCCTGGAGCTCCTACGCCGACTATGGCCAGCCTGGAACATCCGGGAAAAAGGTTCCGCGCAAGCTGGTGCGGGAGCCTTCCAAGGTAATTTCTGATGTTTACCCTGGTTAACTTTTTAGTTGTAGCGATTGTTTGTTAATTCTCTTTATCCATCCTCTGCAGCGTCCCTAAGAAGGGGAGTGAAGCTCCACCCTCGGCCACGATTTCTGAGGTCGTGGGAGCTTCTGCTCCTGTCCCAGTTCCGCCCCAGGTGGTGGCTGAGGCTGCGACAGCTCCAGCGCCGGCTGTCGTGGTCATGAACCTCGACTCGTCCCCAGAACTTCCCGTGGTAGCGCCGGACCACGGGAGTGAAGACATGCCAGCGGCACTTGTCTCGGAGATTGAAGCTCCGGGTCCTGGTGCTGCAGTAGTGGAAGCTCCGGCTGCAGAGCCGGAAGAGGTAGTAGTCCCGGCTTCGGAGCCGGAACTCGTTGAAGCCCCGGCGATTGAACCGGAGGTGACTGGAGCTCCGGCATGCGAGCCGGAAGTTGAGGTAGTTCCGGCAGTGGAGCCGGTTACCTCCGAAGCACCGGTCATTGAGCTGGTTGTTGTTGGAGCGCCAGTCACAGAGCCGGCGGTTGAAGAGGTGAGGGAGCTCGAGTCTCCCTCGGAAGAGGTACCCCGGTCGGAGCCAGTAGTAGCTCCTGCTCCGGAAGCGACGACGTCGATGGTACCTGTGGCAGAGCCAGAGTGTCTAAGCGAAGTCGCTGGCCCCCTGCTTGAGGGGGCGAATGAAGACTTGGTGGCGGGGCCTTCTTCGATGGCGACTGAGGCCATCCCGGAGGACGGCCCTAGCGCCTTGGAGACACAGGGTTCCGCTCTCGTTGAGTGGGACCCAATTTTTGTATGTGAAGACCCGCTGGAACCAGCGGAAGAGACCCCAGCAGGTCCGGAACCCATCCCGCTGCCGATGTCTATCGACAACGCCTGCTCCAGTCTACGTCAGGTCCAACTGGCCTTCTTCCACGACAGCAAGGCCCTTGAAGAGGAGCGCCAAACTCTTAGGAGGTGGCGTAATCGGCTCCACTTCGAGACTAAGCTGGCGCAGTCGAGGCTAGCGGATGACAAGGAGTGGATCCAGCGGGAGAAGATCCGCCTGGAGTATTGGGAGAAGCTGCTGGATGAGAGGGAGAGCATGACCCATGCCCTCGATGCTCATTCTCGGGAGTTCCATGATCAGGCCAAGGCTGCCAACGACGCGGCCAATGCTCGGTTTGAGCAGCTTGAGGCCATCAACGCAGCGCTCATCAAGCGCCGAGAGGCACTTGAAGGGAGGGAGAGTCGGCTCGAAGACGAAGAGCAAAAACTCCTGGAGCTGCGGGATGACGTCCTGAGAAGAGAAGAGGAGCTCGCCGAGAAAACGGCTCTGGCTGACAAGGGCCTCGAGGAGCGCACTAAGAAGTTGGAAGAGCGCTGCCTCGAGGAAGAGGAGAAGACCTGGGTGCAAGGGCAGGAACTCTATGAATACGAGTGTGCCCTTGTTGCCCGGGAGAAGAAAGTGGAGGCTAGGGAGAAGGACCTGGTCGATCGACGGAACAAGATCCACCTCCGGGAGGAGGAGCTCGGAAGACTTGAGAGGCGGGTTGCTGCAAAGATTCAGCAAAACGCCAAAGAAGTTGAGTGCCTCACCCGTGAGAATTCCGAACTGACGGCGGCCAAGAGATCCTTGGAAGAGGTGAAGAGCCTGAGGACGGCAGACTCCCTGCAGATTTGGGAGTTCCTGGGCAAGGCCAACGATGCGCTGGCGCCGATGGGTTTCAGCCCCGTGCGCCCGGATGATCCGGAGCCGGAGCCGGACCTTGCGCTGCAAGCGTTGAGTGCAGCAGGCAGCAAGCTCTCCAAGGTGGGCGACGTCATCGCGGACCAACTGGAGGTCGAGGGGCAATCCCTGGCGAGGAACATCACAGAATATGTGCTGACGTGCTACACCAGCCGGAACCCTCAATTTCCTCTGGACCCGGTGCTTGAAGGCCCCGTCGAAGGAGAAGGCGAAGCTACCCGAGCCAGCGTATCGGAGGTCGCCCAGAAGGTCGCCGAGTTCTTCCATAGGGTCTAGGACCATCTCTTTAGCTCTCTCTTATATTTTCTCTTCTTCTTCCTCAATTTTGTAATCCCTTGTCTTCAGATGTAATCTCCTGTCTCCAGATGAATGAAATCCCCAAATTTTTTGCGAATTTCATTTTTTGTCTTCAACATCTTTATCTTCTCTTGGCCCCCTGGTAGATGTACACAATTTGATTGTGAACATGTACCAAAAGGATACTGAGTTTTGTTGAAGTCGAATTTGCTTCGAACTTGCAGAATTTAGGTCCAAAGTCTTTGATAGTGAAGGTCCCCTGAAGTTGTCAGAGCTTAGAAGCTCCGGTACTGTCCATCGCTGGAGCTTAGTAGCTCCGGCAATAGCCTCTACCAACACGTAGAGCGTCGATATTTAGTACTCCAAGGTGTCGGAGCTTAGTAGCTCCGGCAATGACCTTTGCCAACACTTGGTTAGTTGGCAACAGACTCCATGTACGGGGTCTTCTCACCATCTTTTACTCAGTGCCAATGGTTGACCCCCCTTGGGGGGTCGGAGCTTGGTTAGCTCCGGCTTTTCTCCATCAACGTAGAGTTTATTTTTCCTGCACACTTAAGCCAAGAAAAACAGTAAAATTTGTTCCTTGTCTATAATTTCGTCGTGGCTTACGATTCTCAAGAAAATTTTACGTTTGAACGCGATTTTAAATACAACTGGATGCGTTGTCTTTTCTCTTAGATCCAATTATCCATGGACCCGCCTTACTTTGGCCTGCCGGGGTGTAGGTAGAGTGGCGTACTTAGGGCGCTTGACCAGGCTAAGTCGATAGCGCACTCCGGCCCTAGATTGGCTTGGCGGCTTTCAGGCGAGTTGGCCATAAACGATATTTAAATCCAAGAGATCTGACAATTCAACTCGAGTCGTATATGAACCGTTTAAACTAAAATTTCTTAAGAATTGCTCGTTTCTGTTATAGACAAGAAAGAGAAAAATAAAAATGTCGAGCCTGCACAAAATGAATGCACGTGGAGTCTATTTCACATGAAGATGTCTTTCATTATAGGTCCGGGGTACAGGGGAAACAAGTACACTCTTAGGGTACTGGACCAGGCTAAGTGTGCTTGGTTTCTCGTTTAACCCAGGGTAGTTAGCCACGCTTTTAGTCCGGAAACTGTGACAAATGCTGCTTGAGCTTTGCAGACCTTTCGGAAAAGGTCCGGCTGCTCTCCCGGAGGAACTACCCGACTCTGTACAATGACTCTATAACATACATCTCAAGTTACTCAAGACTCACCTCCATGGAATTAAGTGTAGAACTTACGGAGGTGCTCGATGTTCCAAGGATTTGGGAGAGGTGTCCCATCCTCAGTAGCCAAGCGAACGCTTCCGGGACGGGATACTTTGATCACTCGGAAGGGCCCCTCCCAGCCGGGGGAAAGTTTGTTTAGCCCTTCTCTGGATAGTATTCTCCGTAGTACCAGATCGCCTTCCTCGAGCTGTCGGTTGTGTACATGCCGCTGGTAATAACGCCATAGAGCTTGGCGATATCGGGCATTCCGAACAGCTGCTTGGCACCTTCCCTCCTCGAGGAGGTCTAGGTCTTCACGCCGGAGCTGGTCATGCGCGGCTTCGTCGAAGGTCCGGACCCGGAGCGAACCCAAGGTGATTTCCGGAGGAAGGATTGCTTCGGCTCCGTACACCAGAAAGAAGGGTGTTTCTCCGGTTGACGGGTTTGGAGAAGTCCTGTTGGCCCATAGAGTGGGCGGAAGATCTTCGATCCAATTGGCTCCATGCTTTTTCAAACGCTCATAGGTGCGCGTTTTGAGTCCTTTAAGGATTTCTGCATTTTCTCTCTCAGCTTGGCCATTGCTGGCGGGATGAGCTACGGAAGCGTTGCAAACCTATATGCCGAGGTCTTCGCAATACCCTTGGAATGCGGAGCTTGTGAATTGAGTCCCATTATCAGTGATGATCTTGTTTGGGACTCTGAATCTGCTTACAATGGATTGCAGAAAGTTGATAGCAGATTGTCTGTTGATCGTCACAACTGGAGTTGCTTCCGGCCACTTGGTGAACTTGTCGATGGCGACGTACAGGAACTTGTAACCTCCGACGGCTCTTGGGAAAGGTCCCAAGATGTCCATCCCCCACACAGCGAAGGGCCATGTAGGAGGTATCATTTGTAGGGGCTGAGCAGGTGTATGAATTTGCTTTGCATGAAATTGGCACGCTTCGCATTTCTTCACCAGCTCAGTGGCATCCTGGAGCGCTGTAGGCCAGTAGAAGCCATGCCGAAAGGCTTTTCCGACCAGCGTGCGGGAAGATGCGTGGTTCCCACACTCGCCTCCATGGATTTCTGCGAGAAGCTCGCAGCCTTCTTCCCTTGGGATGCACCGCATTAGGATGCCGTTGGCACCGCGCCGGTAGAGATCCCCTTCTACCAGTGTGTATCTTTTAGCCAATCTGACTACCCGGTCAGCGGATACATCATCATCAGGAAGGATGTTGTCTTTCAAGTAGTTCCGGATCTCCGAGATCCATGCATCGGAACTGCCTTGAGCATTTGAGTCTTGCGTGCTGGGTTGCTCGGAGCTTCCGGCAGCACCTACGACCCTTGATGGCTGCCACGGCAACAGGGCCATCGGGACCGTCAGCTTCGGTGTGCTGATCTCGCCCCCTTCGTTCAGTTCGGCAGGCTGAACTGTGGGTTTTGACAACCTCCGGACAAAGATTCCATCAGGAGCCGGAGCTCCGGTTGACGCTTTGGTCGAGAGTTCGTCAGCTTCAGCGTTGTGGGCACGCTGAACATGGTGGAGGTCTAGGACTTCACAGTCCTTCTGAAGCCTCTGGACTTCAAGGAGGTAAGCAGCTAGCTGGAGATTATTGCAGGAGCATTCACCCTTCACCTGCTTGATGATGAGCTGTGAATCTCCTTTGACCAGCAGTTGCTTGACACCATATGACAGTGCCACCTTTAGCCCGCAGATGAGTGCTTCATACTCCGCCATGTTGTTGGTTGCCTTGAAGTCAAGGTGTACCATGTATTTTACCTTCTCCCCAGTTGGTGCAAGGAGAAGGATTCCAGCTCTGGCCCCCTGCTTCTGCATGGATCCATCGAAGTAAAGGGTCCAGTGAGGCTCGGTGAAGGTTGGAACTTGATGTCCCGTCTTCTGCTCGCTGGGGCCCCCAGGGTTTGACGGAGAGGGAGTCCATTCCGCCACGAAATCTGCCAACGCTTGACTCTTGATTGCTTGTCTCGAAATAAATTCGAGATCAAACTCAGCCAATTCCGCTGCCCACTTTGCAATATTCCCAGTTGAATTGGGACTATGCAAGATCGCTCGAAGTGGATAGGAGGTCACCACCGAGACTTTGTGAGCTTGGAAATAGTGTTTGAGCTTCCTGGAGGCAATAAGAACTACATAAAGCAGCTTATGCACCTCTAGGTATCGAGTCTTGGCATCATGTAATACTTCACTGATGAAGTATACCGGGCGTTGAATGGTCCGGACCCTCCCGGAGGGGTCCGGAGCTTCCTCTCTATTGATCCGGGCCCTGTCGGAGGAGTCCAGGTTCTCTTCGGGGACCTCCGGGTTCTGGCTGGAGGAACCAGGAGCTTCTTCAAAGATGACCTAGGCCCTCTCAGAGGGGTCTAAGTCTTCTGAAGTGACTTCTTGTGGATTTGAGTCTGGGAGCTGGGACCCAGACTCACTTTCAGGGACCTCCGGACCCTGCTGAAGGGGTCTGGATTCCTGAGTATGGGGTAGTTCTGGTCTCTCCGCAACCAGAACCATACTGAAAACTTCGTCAGTAGCTGAAATGTAAAGCAACAAAGGCTCACCAGGGTTTGGAGCTACCAGAATTGGTAGGGTGGTGAGGAACTGTTTCAGCTCCTGGAATGCCTTCTCTGCTTCTTCGGACCATTGGAATGGTCCGGACTTCCTCAACAACTTGAAGAAAGGGAGTGCCCGTTCCGCCAGTCTTGATATGAACCGGCTGAGGGCTGCTAGACACCCAGTTAACTTTTGGACGTCTTTGATACGGGTTGGTGGCCGCATGTCTTCAATGGCTTTTATCTTCGCCGGATTAGCTTCTATGCCCCGGTGACTTACCAGGAAACCAAGAAGTTTTCCGGAGCTAACCCCGAAGACACACTTGTCTGGGTTTAGCTTCGTGCGGGTGGCCCGCAGCTTGTCGAAGACAACCTGCAAGGTGTCCAAGAGGGACTCCTTGTTCTTGACCTTGACCACAATGTCATCGACGTACACTTCCACTATGTCTCTGATGAGTTCTTCAAAAGTTTTGTACATAGCTCGTACAAAAGTTGAAGCTGCATTCTTGAGACCAAATGGCATGGCTGTGTAACAATACAATCCATCTACTGTGATGAATGAAGTATGCTCTTCATCCTCCCTAGACATCCTGATTTGATGGTACCCAGAATATGCGTCTAGGAAACACAGTAATTCACACCCGGAAGTGGAATCCACTATCTGATCTATTCTAGGTAGTGGGAATGGATCTTTTGGACATGCCTTATTAAACGTGGTGTAGTCGATGCACATCCGAAGCTTCCCGCCGGCCTTGGGCACAACGACTGGGTTCGCCAGCCATTTTGGATGGAAGACTTCTCGGATGAATCCGGCTTCGAGCAACTTCTTCACTTCTTGTCAGATGAAGTTATGCCGCTCTACGGATTGCTTCTGAGGCTTCTGATGCATAGGCCGAGCATCGGGGTAAATCTTCAGATTGTGCTCAATCACTTCCCTGGGGATCCCATGCATTTGTGACGGTTGCCAGGCAAACACGTCAACATTAGCCCGGAGGAAAGTGATGAGCGCGAGTTCCTATTTGTCATTCAACCCTCCCGATATACGAGTGGTTTGAGCGGCATCGGAACCAATTTGGACGACCTTGATGGGAATGTCGGTGTCGCCGCTTGGCTGCACACGGGGTGCAGAGGTTGAGCCCCGTTGACGAATGCTCGGGGGTTTCGGAGCTTGCTCCTGTCTGGAGTCCTCCTCTTGCGCCGTGGTTAATGCATGGAGCTCCTCCAGAGCAGTTACTCCGGCAATGCGATCTCCGCGGATCCGGAGAACGCCTACTGGTGTTGGCATCTTCAACACTAGGTATCCATAATGAGCAGCTGCCATAAATTTGTATAGGGCAGGTCTACCCAAGATGGCGTTGAATGGTAAGTTGATCTGAGCAACGTCAAAGACCAACTTCTCGGTGCGATACTTCTCCCGTGTCCCGAAGGTAACGGGGAGAGTTATAGCTCCGAGTGGAGTAATGGGCCCCGGACCTACTCTGGAGAAAGGTTAAGAGGGCTGGAGATCCGAAGGCCGGAGCTGAAGCTTGGTAAAAGCTTCAAAGCTTATGAGGTTCAGCCCCGAACCTCCGTCCACCATAACATGATGGAGCTGGATGTTATTGATGGTGGGAGATACCATCAAAGGTAACTGTCCAGCTCCGACCATGCTTCGAGGACAGTCCGAAGCATCAAAAGTGATGGATGTGTCCATCCACTTTCGATGTGGTTCCGGTCTAGCTGTAGGAGCTACAGCGGCCATATCCCGCCGCATAGTCTTGATGACGCGACGGGAGGTGATGTCCCATGATCCACCAAAAATGGTGTTCATGGTTTTCCGACGCTGGTTGTCAGAGACGTCAGAGTCGTTGTCGACGGAGGTGTAGACGGCCTTCAGGACCTTTTTGGGATCCTGAAACCCTAACTCCTCTTCAGCCGGAGCTTCGTCGACCTTCTGTTTTCCTTCCCTCTGTCGGAAAGGAGACCCTTCCCGGCGCTTGCTGTAGCGTTCGGCAAGGTTTTGGACCTCTCAGCAGTCTTCCAAACCGTGGCTGCCTGTTTTGTGAATGGGACACCACACTTTGGGTTTGCCACCGTCTTCGGAAGACAGTCGAGGTCGCTTCTCGGGTCGTGGCCCCCGGCCACCAGGAGTTGCAGCAGCTGCAACGTTGGATGTACCGGCCGACGGCTTCTTCTTGTCGTGGGTCTTCTTTTTCTTTTTGCCACCCTCGGAGGTAGCGGCTTCTTCTTTGGAGGATTTCTTGTGATCCTCCGAGGCTGGTTTGGAGTGCATTTCACGGCCCTCCGCAGCTTTGGCACATTTGTCTGCCAGGCTGAAGAGTTCCGTGACGCTGGTGATCTCTTTGATCGCCAGCTTCTCCAACATCTTCTTGTCCCGTACGCCCTGTCTGAATGCCACAATGACAGAAGCGCTTGAGATAGAAGGAATTGTGTTGCGTACCTGAGAGAACCTCTGGATGAAGGATCGCAAAGATTCTCCCCCTTTTTGCACGACTGCAAAAAGGTCCAGTTTAGTGCCTGGTCGGGTGTATGAACTCCCGAAGTTGGCAGTGAACTGACGGCACAGCTCTTCCCAACTGTTGATAGAGTTGGGTGGTAGGCTCATAAACCAGGACCTGGCAGTCCCGGTTAAGGCCACTAGGAAGTAATTGGCCATTACGGCCTCGTTTCCTCCAGCTACCAAGATTGCAGTGGAGTATATCTGAAGGAATTCAGCGGGGTTGACAGTCCCGTCGAATTTTTCCGGCAGGTGTGGCCGGAACTTCTGTGGCCATCTAACCAAGCGTAGGTGCATGGCTAGGGCTGAACAGCCTCCTCCTACTCCTTCCATAGTAGAAAGGTCCTGAGCTTCCCTTCTTTCACGAGCACGCTCGATATGGACACGGCCATCCTGTTGGTGGTATCGGCGATCAAGCTCCGCCTGGAGGTCATGAGTCGAAAGCCTGGATACCGTATGGGTGCGTCGTGCCCCAGAGGGCAACGACGTCACTTGCTGTGACGCAGATCGTCTCATGTTGTTGGAGACGTGCGGACCAAGTCTTCCAGACAAAGTCCATCGCTGCGACGGGGCTCGTCCCGAAGGAGGAGGACCCTGGTTGTTGAGGCGTTCGGCCGCTGCTGCGACCAAATGCTCCACATCGGCCCTCCACTGCTCCATTGCATCTCTAGATGCGTCCGGATGTGGTGGTCGTTGGAGAAGAGCACGCGCTGCATGGAGCGCGTGTTTCGGGTTGTCATGACTTGCCGACGCAGTCAGTGACGCCGGCGCACCATCACGTTGTCCAGCACGATTTGCCGGAGAAGATGGTGGTGGTGGGAGAGTGGCTCCTGCTGGTGCCGAGGCTCCTGCTGGTGGCTGCCTGTTGGAGGGATTGCCTCCAACAGCTTGAGCAGCAGGTTGGCCGTTGGATGATCCAGCCGCGGAGTTCACCATTCTTGAAAATCTCAGGCGCCCCTACCTGGCGCGCCAACTGTCGACTGTTGGAGTCGGCAGATCTCCTGACACTGCTAAAGTGTTGAAGGAGTTCGTAGTTCGGTGTGGGCGCGCGGAGACTCAAGAAGGTGAATCGCGGTTTAACACAGGAGACACGAGGATTTACGTGGTTCGGGCCGCCTGAGCGTAATACCCTACTCCACGGGTGTGTTGGTGTTGTATTAGTTTGTCACGTATGATCTCCACGTCTGTGTGTGTGTCCTTCTGTGTATCGTCGGCCTGTCCTTTTATAGTACAAAGACAAGCCGTTACAAGCTGACCTGGCCCAACATGTGGCCCCGGCGGTTACTAGTATTGATACACGATTGATTGTTGTTAATAATCCTGTAACGGGCTCCGACAGTGCCGTTACAGGTGTTAAGATCGTCCGTTTAAGTGTCATTAATATGGCATTAATGACATTTAAACGGGTCTTGAAGTCCTTGGCTCTCCTTTGAAGATCCGGAGCCGTTACAAGGTCTTCCGGAGGTTAGAGGCTGCCAGCTCCGACGTTTAGACACGTGGCTGCTCTGGAGCTTGCTGTGGGAAGCAGGAAGCTCCGGGGTTACCTGACACGTGTCAGGTCCGGAGCTTCTCTCGGTCAGGGGTTAAGTCCGGAGGTGCCATTTCGGTACTTGGTCCGGAGCTTCCCCCTTGTGGGCGGTAGCTACGGTTTGGCAGTACACGTGGCGACTTAGGGATTAACCATGTTGGAGAAGCAGGTCCGGTCATGTCTGACAAGTGGGCCTCCGAGGGTCTTCAATTTAAGTAGTCGTCCTTCCCTCGAGATCTTTGTAATCTCAGGGGGTGTACGGTTTTTAGGGTGTCGACAGTGGCCCCCTGGACCTACCTCCGAGGAAGGTCACTGGGGTGAAGTCGTTCCGTCGGAGGTGGGTCCATCCCTGCGACTCTTGAACTGGGTCTTCAAGGGTCTTCGGAGGTGCCGTTGGAAGGATTTTACAGTTAGATCCCGACGCGTGGCGCACCTCAGGCGGCAGATAAGATCTTTGACGTGCGGATCTCACGCAATTGAAGGTCGTCGGTTCCCGATACGAAAACCGTATCGGTTCCGCGCGCCTTGTCAGGCCGCCGCCTTTGGGTTTCCCGCCTCGTGATGACAACTGTTCGCCTGGGTAAGAGCCTCGACTTGATCGTCGGGGTGGTCCCGGGCCCTCTTGTCATCGGCTGGGTGGAATTCTTGAATAGTATCCTCGACCCCCCTGCAGTTTCCATCCAAGCGTTGCGAGGGCTTACTTAAGAAGGAAAGCATGCACCGTTGGGAGTTCTTTACGCCTCCCATCTGATCTTGCGCTCAGAACTCCCGACTCGTACTTTGCTCCTCTTCTCTTGCCTAGCTGTGCCGTGATGGAGTTGGGTCTGCGCGAGAGTCGCCTGAAGACCGACAATGATTTGAAGAAGGTCCGGGCCCTCATGGGGTGGTCCTCGGACTTCTTCAGCCGCTTGGTCCGTGCCGGCGGAGAGCTCCCCTTTGAGAAGGAGCGCGCTGGCGAGATGGTGTACTTTTCTTCGTACGCCATGGTGGGGCTGATCCCACCATTTTCTTCTTTCTTCTTGATGCTGCTAGACTTCTATGGTCTGCAGCTATACTACCTTGGCCCTCACTCCATTCTCCTCGTGTCCATCTTTGTCCACTTCTGCGAGATGTGGGTGGGCATCCCCCCCTGCGTCGAGCTCTTCCGAACCTTCTTCACCGTTCACACCACCGGCTGGAGCAATGAGTACCTTGGCTTCTACTACTTCGTGAAGCGCAAGAAGTGCCCATTCAAGTACCTCCGGTCGTTCCCTTCTGGGAAGTGGGATGACTGGAAGAAAGATTGGATAGTCGTCAGGGTGGAGGAGCATGAGCGGTTGGAACTGCCAGACAGTCTGCCTGGCATCGACACGTCGATATGGAGTGAAGTTTCGGTGCTGGCGGAAGTTTTCGACCCTGTCCTAACCAGGATCCGCCGATGTGTGGAGGGAGGATTGACTCCCCAGGCGGTGTCTCGCAACTTCCTGACCAACAGGTGGGCGCCGCTGAAGAGGAGGGAGAAACTCGCCTGGGCCCTCAACAGCGTGATGGACGAGGACCGGGTTGAGACCGGGTTGAAGTCCAACATGGTGGGGAAGACCTTGGAGTTCCACCTCAAGAAATTCCAGCACAGCATCGACGTCGACGGAGATTACTTGACTCCGCCGTCGGCCTTTCTCCCTCTGAACGTGGAAGTGGAGTTCAGCAGAGAGCTCCGGCGGAAGATGCCCACGCTTGACGACCTTGGTGTCGTTCAGAGAAGACCAACCACCCGGGTGGCAATCCCTGGGGTGCCCGAAGATGGCTCGGTCCCTGCTACACAGTCGAGAGTTAAGGTCATCGGCAAGGGCAAGGAGCTGGCGGAGGAGCCGGAGAGTCGGAAGAGGAAGCTACGGCATGCCGACGGAAGGTCCGTCATATCCGCTGCTTCCACCTTGGCTCCTTCTCCCCAGGGGGGAAGATCTCCTGCTGCCGTGGCGACTGTCCCCGTGGTGGGGTCCTCCGAGATTGTTCCTGCAGTGGGATCCTCCCGGAGCGCGTCTGTCTCCGTGGTAGAGTCCTCCGGTGGTGCTAGCTCCGGGTGTACGACTCCGGCCCCCGGGGCGGTTGGAGCCTCCAGGTCCAGGGGTTCCTCCCGATCGATGAGAGTCTCGACCCGGGAATCTCCCGTGGCTGCGGCGAGTTCTGGGGGGCCTCCTGGAGCTCCTACGCCAACTATGGCCAGCCTGGAACATCCGGGAAAAAGGTTCCGCGCAAGCTGGTGCGGGAGCCTTCCAAGGTAATTTCTGATGTTTACCCTGGTTAACTTTTTAGTTGTAGCGATTGTTTGTTAATTCTCTTTATCCATCCTCTGCAGCGTCCCTAAGAAGGGGAGTGAAGCTCCACCCTCGGCCACGATTTCTGAGGCCGTGGGAGCTTCTGCTCCTGTCCCAGTTCCGCCCCAGGTGGTGGCTGAGGCTGCGACAGCTCCGGCGCCGGCTGTCGTGGTCATGAACCTCGACTCGTCCCCAGAACTTCCCGTGGTAGCGCCGGACCACGGGAGTGAAGACATGCCAGCGGCACTTGTCTCGGAGATTGAAGCTCTGGGTCCTGGTGCTGCAGTAGTGGAAGCTCCGGCTGTAGAGCCGGAAGAGGTAGTAGTCCCGGCTTCGGAGCCGGAACTCGTTGAAGCCCCGGCGATTGAACCGGAGGTGACTGGAGCTCCGGCATGTGAGCCGGAAGTTGAGGTAGTTCCGGCAGTGGAGCCAGTTACCTCCGAAGCACCGGTCGCTGAGCCGGTTGTTGTTGGAGCGCCGGTCACAGAGCCGGCGGTTGAAGAGGTGAGGGAGCTCGAGTCTCCCTCGGAAGAGGAACCCCAGTCGGAGCCAGTAGTAGCTCCTGCTCCGGAAGCGACGACGTCGATGGTACCTGTGGCAGAGCCAGAGTGCCTAAGCGAAGTCGCTGGCCCCCTGCCTGAGGGGGCGAATGAAGACTTGGCGGCGGGGCCTTCTTCGATGGCAAATGAGGCCATCCCGGAGGACGGCCCTAGCGCCTTGGAGACTCAGGGTTCCGCTCTCGTTGAGTGGGACCCAATTTTTGTATGTGAAGACCCGCTGGAACTAGCGGAAGAGACCCCAGCAGGTCCGGAACCCATCCCGCTGTCGATGTCTATCGACAACGCCTGCTCCAGTCTACGTCAGGTCCAACTGGCCTTCTTCCACGATAGCAAGGCTCTTGAAGAGGAGCGCCAAACCCTTAGGAGGTGGTGTAATCGGCTCCACTTCGAGACTAAGCTGGCGCAGTCGAGGCTAGCGGATGACAAGGAGTGGATCCAGCGGGAGAAGATCCGCCTGGAGTATTGGGAGAAGCTGCTGGATGAGAGGGAGAGCATGACCCATGCCCTCGACGCTCATTCTCGGCAGTTCCATGATCAGGCCAAGGCTGCCAACGACGCGGCCAATGCTCGGTTTGAGCAGCTTGAGGCCATCAACGCAGCGCTCATCAAGCGCCAAGAGGCACTTGAAGGGAGGGAGAGACGGCTCGAAGACGAAGAGCAAAAACTCCTGGAGCTGCGGGATGATGTCCTGAGAAGAGAAGAGGAGCTCGCCGAGAAAACAGCTCTGGCTGACAAGGGCCTCGAGGAGCGCACTAAGAAGTTGGAAGAGCGCTGCCTCGAGGAAGAGGAGAAGACCTGGGTGCGAGGGCAGGAACTCTACGAATACGAGTGTGCCCTTGTTGCCCGGGAGAAGAAAGTGGAGGCTAGGGAGAAGGACCTGGTCGATCGTCGGAACAAGATCCACCTCCGGGAGGAGGAGCTCGGAAGACTTGAGAGGCGGGTTGCTGCAAAGATTCAGCAAAACACCAAAGAAGTTGAGCGCCTCGCCCGTGAGAATTCCGAACTGACGGCGGCCAAGAGATCCTTGGAAGAGGTGAAGAGCCTGAGGACGGCAGACTCCCTGCAGATTTGGGAGTTCCTGGGCAAGGCCAACGATGCGCTGGCGCCGATGGGTTTCAGCCCCGTGCGCCCGGATGATCCGGAGCCGGAGCCGGACCTTGCGCTGCAAGCGTTGATTGCAGCAGGCAGCAAGCTCTCCAAGGTGGGCGACGTCATCGCGGACCAACTGGAGGTCGAGGGGCAATCCCTGGCGAGGAACGTCACAGAATATGTGCTGACGTGCTACACCAGCCGGAACCCTCAATTTCCTCTGGACCCGGTGCTTGAAGGCCCCGTCGAAGGAGAAGGCGAAGCTACCCGAGCCAGCGTATCGGAGGTCGCCCAGAAGGTCGCCGAGTTCTTCCATAGGGTCTAGGACCATCTCTTTAGCTCTCGCTTATATTTTCTCTTCTTCTTCCTCAATTTTGTAATCCCTTGTCTTCAGATGTAATCTCCTATCTCCAGATGAATGAAATCCCCAAATTTTTTGCGAATTTCATTTTTTGTCTTCAACATCTTTATCTTCTCTTGGCCCCCTGGTAGATGTACAAAATTTGATTGTGAACATGTACCAAAAGGATAATGAGTTTTGTTGAAGTCGAATTTGCTTCGAACTTGCAAAATTTAGGTCCGAAGTCTTTGATAGTGAAGGTCCCCTGAAGTTGTCGGAGCTTAGAAGCTCCGGTACTGTCCATCGCTGGAGCTTAGTAGCTCCGACAATAGCCTCTACCAACACGTAGAGCGTCGATATTTAGTACTCCAAGGTGTCGGAGCTTAGTAGCTCCGGCAATGACCTTTGCCAACACTTGTTTAGTTGGCAACAAACTCCATGTACGGGGTCTTCTCACCATCTTTTACTCAGTGCCAATGGTTGACCCCCCTTGGGGGGTCAGAGCTTGGTTAGCTCCGGCTTTTCTCCATCAACGTAGAGTTTATTTTTCCTGCACACTTAAGCCAAGAAAAACAGTAAAATTTGTTCCTTGTCTATAATTTCGTCGCGGCTTACGATTCTCAAGAAAATTTTACGTTGAACGCGATTTTAAATACAACTGGATGCGGTGTCTTTTCTCTTAGATCCAATTGTCCATGGACCCGCCTTACTTTGGCCTGCCGGGGTGTAGGTAGAGTGGCGTACTTAGGGTGCTTGACCAGGCTAAGTCGATAGCGCACTCCGGCCCTAGATTGGCTTGGCGGCTTTCAGACGAGTTGGCCATAAACGATATTTAAATCCAAGAGATCTGGCAATTCAACTCGAGTCGTATATGAACCGGTTAAACTAAAATTTCTTAAGAATTGCATGTTTCTGTTATAGACAACAAAGAGAAAAATAAAAATGTCGAGCCTGCACAAAATGAATGCACGTGGAGTCTACTTCACATGAAGATGTCTTTCATTATAGGTCCGGGGTACAGGGGAAACAAGTACACTCTTAGGGTACTGGACCAGGCTAAGTGTGCTTGGTTTATCGTTTAACCCAGGGTAGTTAGCCACGCTTTTAGTCCGGAAACTGTGACAAATGCTGCTTGAGCTTTGCAGACCTTTCGGAAAAGGTCTGGCTGCTCTCCCGGAGGAACTACCCGACTCTGTACAATGACTCTATAACATACATCTCAAGTTACTCAAGACTCGCCTCCGTGGAATTAAGTGTAGAACTTACGGAGGTGCTCGATGTTCCAAGGATTTGGGAGAGGTGTCCCATCCTCAGTAGCCAAGCGAACGCTTCAGGGATGGGATACTTTGATCACTCGGAAGGGCCCCTCCCAGCCGGGGGAAAGTTTGTTTAGCCCTTCTCTGGATAGTATTCTCCGTAGTACCAGATCGCCTTCCTCGAGCTGTCGGTTGTGTACATGCCGTTGGTAATAACGCCGTAGAGCTTGGCGATATCGAGCATTCCGAACAGCTGCTTGGCACCTTCCCTCCTCGAGGAGGTCTAGGTCTTCACGCCGGAGCTGGTCCTGCGCGGCTTCGTCGAAGGTCCGGACCCGGAGCGAACCCAAGGTGATTTCCGGAGGAAGTATTGCTTCAGCTCCGTACACTAGAAAGAAGGGTGTTTCTTCGCTTGACCGTTTTGGAGAAGTCCTGTTGGCCCATAGAGTGGGCGGAAGCTCTTCGATCCAATTGGCTCCATGCTTTTTCAAATGCTCATAGTTGCGCGTTTTGAGTCCTTTAAGGATTTCTGCATTTGCTCTCTCAGCTTGGCCATTGCTGGCGGGATGAGCTACGGAAGCGTAGCAAACCTGTATGCCGAGGTCTTCGCAATACCCTTGGAATGCGGAGCTTGTGAAATGAGTCCCATTATCAGTGATGATCTTGTTTGGGACTCCGAATCTGCTTACAATGGATTGCAGAAAGTTGATAGCAGATTGTTTGTTGATCGTCACAATTGGAGTTGCTTCCGGCCACTTGGTGAACTTGTCGATGGCGACGTACAGGAACTTGTAACCTCCGACGGCTCTTGGGAAAGGTCCCAAGATGTCCATCCCCCACACAGCGAAGGGCCATGTAGGAGGTATCATTTGTAGGGGCTGAGCAGGTGTATGAATTTGCTTTGCATGAAATTGGCACGCTTCGCATTTCTTCACCAGCTCAGTGGCATCCTGGAGCGCTGTAGGCCAGTAGAAGCCATGCCGAAAGGCTCTTCCGACCAGCGTGCGGGAAGATGCGTGGTTCCCACACTCGCCTCCATGGATTTCTGCGAGAAGCTCGCAGCCTTCTTCCCTTGGGATGCACCGCATTAGGATGTTGTTGGCACCGCGCCGGTAGAGATCCCCTTCTACCAGTGTGTATCTTTTAGCCAATCTGACTACCCGGTCAGCGGATACATCATTGTCAGGAAGGATGTTGTCTTTCAAGTAGTTCCGGATCTCCGAGATCCATGCATCGGAACTGCCTTGAGCATTTGAGTCTTGCGTGATGGGTTGCTCGGAGCTTCCGGCAGCACCTACGACCCTTGATGGCTGCCACGGCAACAGGGCCATCGGGACCGTCAACTTCGGTGTGCTGATCTCGCCCCCTTCGTTCAGTTCGGCAGGCTGAACTGTGGGTTTTGACAACCTCAGGACAAAGATTCCATCAGGAGCCGGAGCTCCGGTTGACGCTTTGGTCGAGAGTTCGTTAGCTTCAGCGTTGTGGGCACGCTGAACATGGTGGAGGTCTAGGACTTCAAAGTCCTTCTGAAGCCTCTGGACTTCAAGGAGGTAAGCAGCTAGCTGGAGATTATTGCAGGAGCATTCACCCTTCACCTGCTTGACGATGAGCTGTGAATCTCCTTTGACCAGCAGTTGCTTGACACCATATGACAGTGCCACCTTTAGCCCGCAGATGAGTGCTTCATACTCCGCCATCTTGTTGGTTGCCTTGAAGTCAAGGTGTACCATGTATTTTACCTTCTCCCCAGTTGGTGCAAGGAGAAGGATTCCAGCTCCGGCCCCCTGCTTCTGCATGGAGCCGTCGAAGTAAAGGGTCCAGTGAGGCTCGGTGAAGGTTGGAACTTGATGTCCCATCTTCTGCTCGCTGGGGCCCCCAGGGTTTGACGGAGAGGGAGTCCATTCCGCCACGAAATCTGCCAACGCTTGACTCTTGATTGCTTGTCTCGAAATAAATTCGAGATCAAACTCAGCCAATTCCGCTGCCCACTTTGCAATATTCCCAGTTGAATTGGGACTATGCAAGATCGCTCGAAGTGGATAGGAGGTCACCACCGAGACTTTGTGAGCTTGGAAGTAGTGTCGGAGCTTCCTGGAGGCAATAAGAACTGCATAAAGCAGCTTATGCACCTCTAGGTATCGAGTCTTGGCATCATGTAATACTTCACTGATGAAGTATACCGGGCGTTGAATGGTCCGGACCCTCCCGGAGGGGTCCGGAGCTTCCTCTCTATTGATCCGGGCCCTGTCGGAGGAGTCCAGGTTCTCTTCGGGGACCTCCGGGTTCTGGCTGGAGGAACCCGAAGCTTCTTCAGAGATGACCTGGGCCCTCTCAGAGGGGTCTAAGTCTTCTGAAGTGACTTCTTGTGGATTTGAGTCTGGGAGCTGGGACCCAGACTCACTTTCAGGGACCTCCGGACCCTCCTGAAGGGGTCTGGATTCCTGAGTATGGGGTAGTTCTGGTCTCTCCGCAACCAGAACCATACTGACAACTTCGTCAGTAGCTGAAATGTAAAGCAACAAAGGCTCACCAGGGTTTGGAGCTACCAGAATTGGTAGGGTGGTGAGGAACTGTTTCAACTCCTGGAATGCCTTCTCTGCTTCTTCGGACCATTGGAATGGTCCGGACTTCCTCAACAACTTGAAGAAAGGGAGTGCCCGTTCCGCCAGTCTTGATATGAACCGGCTGAGGGCTGCTAGACACCCAGTTAACTTTTGGACGTCTTTGATACGGGTTGGTGGCCGCATGTCTTCAATGGCTTTTATCTTCGCTGGATTAGCTTCTATGCCCCGGTGACTTACCAGGAAACCAAGAAGTTTTCCGGAGCTAACCCCGAAGACACACTTGTCTGGGTTTAGCTTCGTGCGGGTGGCCCGCAGCTTGTCGAAGACAGCCTGCAAGGTGTCCAAGAGGGACTCCTTGTTCTTGACCTTGACCACAATGTCATCGACGTACACTTCCACTATGTCCCTGATGAGTTCTTCAAAAGTTTTGTACATAGCTCGTACAAAAGTTGAAGCTGCATTCTTGACACCAAATGGCATGGCTGTGTAACAATACAATCCATCTACTGTGATGAATGAAGTATGCTCTTCATCCTCCCTAGACATCCTGATTTGATGGTACCCAGAATATGCGTCTAGGAAACACAGTAATTCACACCCGGAAGTGGAATCCACTATCTGATCTATTCTAGGTAGTGGGAATGGATCTTTTGGACATGCCTTATTCAGCGTGGTGTAGTCGATGCACATCCGAAGCTTCCCGCCGGCCTTGGGCACAACGACTGGGTTCGCCAGCCATTTTGGATGGAAGACTTCTCGGATGAATCCGGCTTCGAGCAACTTCTTCACTTCTTGTCGGATGAAGTTCTGCCGCTCTACGGATTGCTTCCGAGGCTTCTGATGCACAGGCCGAGCATCGGGGTAAATCTTCAGATTGTGCTCAATCACTTCCCTGGGGATCCCATGCATTTGTGACGGTTGCCAGGCAAACACGTCAACATTAGCCCGGAGGAAAGTGACGAGCGCGAGTTCCTATTTGTCATTCAACCCTCCCGATATAAGAGTGGTTTGAGTGGCATCGGAACCAATTTGGACGACCTTGACGGGAATGTCGGTGTCGCCGCTTGGCTGCACACGGGGTGCAGAGGTTGAGCCCCGTTGACGAATGCTCGGGGGTTTCGGAGCTTGCTCCTGTCTGGAGTCCTCCTCTTGCGCCGTGGTTAATGCATGGAGCTCCTCCAGAGCAGTTACTCCGGCAGTGCGATCTCCATAGATCCGGAGAACGCCTACTGGTGTTGGCATCTTCAACACCAGGTATCCATAATGAGCAGCTGCCATAAATTTGTATAGGGCAGGTCTACCCAAGATGGCGTTGAATGGTAAGTTGATCTGAGCGACGTCAAAGACCAACTTCTCGGTGCGATACTTCTCCCGTGTCCCGAAGGTAACGGGGAGAGTTATAGCTCCGAGTGGAGTAATGGCCCCCGGACCTACTCCGGAGAAAGGTCGAGAGGGCTGGAGATCCGAAGGCTGGAGCTGAAGCTTGGTAAAAGCTTCAAAGCTTATGAGGTTCAGCCCCGAACCTCCGTCCACCATAACATGATGGAGCTGGATGTTATTGATGGTGGGAGATACCATCAAAGGTAACTGTCCAGCTCCGACCATGCTTCGAGGACAGTACGAAGCATCAAAAGTGATGGATGTGTCCATCCACTTTCGATGTGGTTCCGGTCTAGCTGTAGGAGCTACAGCGGCCATATCCCGCCGCATAGTCTTGATGACGCGACGGGAGGTGATGTCCCATGATCCACCAAAAATGGTGTTCATGGTTTTCCGACGCTCGTTGTCAGAGACGCCAGAGTCGTTGTCGACGGAGGTGTAGACGGCCTTCAGGACCTTTTTGGGATCCTGAAACCCTAACTCCTCTTCAGCCGGAGCTTCGTCGACCTTCTGTTTTCCTTCCCTCTGTCGGAAAGGAGACCCTTCCCGGCGCTTGCTGTAGCGTTCGGCAAGGTTTTGGACCTCTCGGCAGTCTTCCAAACCGTGGCTGCCCGTTTTGTGAATGGGACACCACACTTTGGGTTTGCCACCATCTTCGGAAGACGGTCGAGGTCGCTTCTCGGGGCGTGGCCCCCGGCCACCAGGAGTTGCAGCAGCTGCAATGTTGGATGTACCGGCCGACGGCTTCTTCTTGCCGTGGGTCTTCTTTTTCTTCTTGCCACCCTCGGAGGTAGCGGCTTCTTCTTTGGAGGATTTCTTGTGATCCTCCGAGGTTGGTTTGGAGTGCATTTCATGGCCCTCCGCAGCTTTGGCACATTTGTCTGCCAGGCTGAAGAGTTCCGTGACGCTGGTGATCTCTTTGATCGCCAGCCACAATGACAGAAGCGCTTGAGATAGAAGGAATTGTGTTGCGTACCTGAGAGAACCTCTGGATGAAGGATCGCAAAGATTCTCCCCCTTTTTGCACGACCGCAAAAAGGTCCAGTTCAGTGCCTGGTCGAGTGTATGAACTCCCGAAGTTGGCAGTGAACTGACGGCACAGCTCTTCCCAACTGTTGATAGAGTTGGGTGGAAGGCTCATAAACCAGGACCTGGCGGTCCCGGTTAAGGCCACTAGGAAGTAATTGGCCATTACGGCCTCGTTTCCTCCAGCTGCCAAGATTGCAGTGGAGTATATCTGAAGGAATTCAGCGGGGTTGACAGTCCCGTCGAATTTTTCCGGCAGGTGTGGCCGGAACTTCTGTGGCCATCTAACCATGCGCAGGTGCATGGCTAGGGCTGAACAGCCTCCTCCTACTCCTTCCAGAGTAGAAAGGTCCTGAGCTTCCCGTCTTTCACGAGCACGCTCGATATGGACACGGCCATCCTGTTGGTGGTATCGGCGATCAAGCTCCGCCCGGAGGTCATGAGTCGAAAGCCTGGATACCGTATGGGTGCGTCGTGCCCCAGAGGGCAACGACGTCACTTGCTGTGACGCAGATCGTCTCCTGTTGTTGGAGACGTGCGGACCAAGTCTTCCAGACAAAGTCCGTCGCTGCGATGGGGCTCATCCCGAAGGAGGAGGACCCTGGTTGTTGAGGCGTTCGGCCACTGCTGCGACCAAATGCTCCACATCGGCCCTCCACTGCTCCATTGCATCTCGAGATGCGTCCGGAGGTGGTGGTCATTGGAGAAGAGCACGCGCTGCATGGAGCGCGTGTTCCGGGTTGTCATGACTTGCCGACGCAGTCAGTGACGCTGGCGCACCATCACGTTGTCCAGCACGATTTGCCGGAGAAGATGGTGGTGGTGGGAGAGTGGCTCCTGCTGGTGCCGAGGCTCCTGCTGGTGGCTGCCTGTTGGAGGGATTGCCCCCAACAGCTTGAGCAGCAGGTTGGTCGTTGGATGATCCAGCCGCGGAGTTCACCATTCTTGAAAATCTCAGGCGCCCCTACCTGGCGCGCCAACTGTCGACTGTTGGAGTCGGCAGATCTCCTGACACTGCTAAAGTGCTGAAGGAGTTCGTAGTTCGGTGTGGGCGCGCGAAGACTCAAGAAGGTGAATCGCGGTTTAACACAGGAGACACGAGGATTTACGTGGTTCGGGCCGCCTGAGCGTAATACCCTACTCCACGGGTGTGTTGGTGTTGTATTAGTTTGTCACGTATGATCTCCACGTCTGTGTGTGTGTCCTTCTGTGTATCGTTGGCCTGTCCTTTTATAGTACAAAGACAAGCCGTTACAAGCTGACCTGGCCCGACATGTGGCCCCGGCGGTTACTAGTATTGATACACGATTGATTGTTGTTAATAATCCTGTAATGGGCTCCGACAGTGCCGTTACAGGTGTTAAGATCGTCCGTTTAAGTGTCATTAATATGGCATTAATGACATTTAAACGGGTCTTGAAGTCCTTGGCTCTCCTTTGAAGATCCGGAGCCGTTACAAGGTCTTCCGGAGGTTAGAGGCTACCAGCTCCGACGTTTAGACACGTGGCAGCTCCGGAGCTTGCTGTGGGAAGCAGGAAGCTCCGGGGTTACCTGACACGTGTCAGGTCCGGAGCTTCTCTCGGTCAGGGGTTAAGTCCGGAGGTGCCATTTCGGTACTTGGTCCGGAGCTTCCCCCTTGTGGGCGGTAGCTACGGTTTGGCAGTACACGTGGCGACCTAGGGATTAACCATGTTGGAGAAGCAGGTCCGGTCATGTCTGACAAGTGGGCCTCCGAGGGTCTTCAATTTAAGTAGTCGTCCTTCCCTCAAGATCTTTGTAATCTCAGGGGGTGTACGGTTTTTAGAGTGTCGACAATATCTATTACTGTCCTAATCTTGACTTGAAGAATCAACACTTGCTCATCGCTTCTTTTGAACACCTTGATAGATTCGAACTAACATTGCAAAAGTTCTTGCTTCCTTGTTTTGTTTGGCACAAGCCCTTATAGAATTAAGATAGTATTTCCTAGACATGAATCAAGGTGTTTTATGAGAATAGGCATGGATCACTAAACTCGCAATGAATCAGTATTTCAACACGTGAGTCATGGATTGCGACTCTTTGTGGTGGCATACGGGGAATAAATATTTAGTTACCCATACGTTTTGAAAATAGTAAAAAATTCAAACACATAGTAACCACAAGGTTGTTGACGTATCAAAGTCACCACGTATCAATTCAAGAATTCAGATGGAACATGAGGTGTTTCATGAGGTTGACAATCAAATGGTACCCTACCGAATAAAGGAAGTTAAGGATTTCATGAGGTTAATCATTTAATTGATGATCTCATGATGGATGACAATATAGTTTCAATAGTCAAGGTACTCGAACCTACACAAGTCAAGGATGAAGGATCAAGCTTTTGCTTAGCTACAAGGGATGTTGAGTAACCTGTTCCTCACATGTTACTCAATGAGAAAGATTTAAGCAACCGGTTATAAAACACAAAGGTTGTGAGAAGATCAAGGTCATTAGACACTACTTAATAGTTTGAAGAGAGGTACACAATCTTTCTCAGATTTTAGTATTAATCATGCATCATTTTTTTCATTTCATTAGTAATAGTGCTTCATGATGTATCACATGTTGTACGGTGCAATGCATATACACATGTTATGGTGCAAATGTTGCGTATGTATGGTGCACAATAATGCATATGTATGGTGCATACAAGGTTTTGCACATGATCGGTCATGCGAATCTCAAAGATTTGCAATATGTATGGTGCATCATCTTTTAGGTTGTGAGCAAGAATGAGTAAGAAAATTCATCACGATTAAGGAATATCTCAAACTTCACAAGATGCGGATAACTTGGTCATGAACGACGCTAAACAAAGAATGCCACCTTCCTAACTTGACCAAGTTTGATGAATCCAAGCTAAGAGTGTTGTCAAGAATGTTGGGTAACATACTACAGAACCTTAATCTATGCAACATATTAATCATTTTACTTGACTTATCTTTCTTTCCTGAAGATCACAAAGAGCTTTTTGGCGTGATAAGTCAACTAACTAGTTCTAACTCAACCTTAGGTATCACGTGACATTGGGGCAAGGTTACTGAAGTTGTCCTTAGTAACGGGTCTCCATTACTTCTTCTCTTTTGACTTGGACATATGTTTGAGCATGATACAGAAGGTAAAGCAACAAATTTTTGGTACAATAAGTCAATCTTGTACTTGAAGTTTTCTCCTCCAATATGCAATTCCATTTTGTCGTTTTGTGTTGAAGCATGCTGGTGTAGAGTAACTTGATGATGAACACCTTCAATAACTCTAGTGCACTCCTTTCCCTTCAGTGACTAACTAGTATCTTACGTATTTTTCTACCGAGGATTCATTTGCATTCAATTCCAGCATGTCACGTGAAGATCAGCAAAACATGACATGTTATAAAACTTACAAAAGTGAAACCGATAACTGAATTCACTTCGAGTCCAAATTGTGTTACACCAGTCACTTCCCTGTCAAAAAGTGACATGTCAGCCTTCCTTCCAGATTTTAATCAAGGTAGAGCCAAAATAATGACTCAAATTGAATACCAAAGTCGAAGTTAACTTCAATATCTTTCCCACGAGTATTTATTTGTCCCCAGATCGGATCTGTACCAAAAGTTATGAAGGTTCAAAGTCGATAGCTTTTCTAGTGAAATTTTAGCAGCATCCTATTCGGAGGTACCTACTTTGATCGACATTTTTCATACATTTCTGATCCAAATTTGAAAAAACTGGAAACTACAAAGTTGTAGAACAACTCATAATCTTTCCAGAAATATATGATTTTCATTTTGAATGTTATGGGCAGACTACATAAATGTACAGAAGCAATTTCCAGATTTGGAGTTTCTGTACAGTTTTCTTTGTTTTAAAATTTCAACCAATTTAGAAGTATATTCTGGTCTTTGAGTGAATCAAAATGATGTTGAAGACTTTCATAGATTTCCGAAAAGTATTTATTTGATTTTATATCATTTCTAGTTGAAGAGATATGACTTTACAAAATTGACAAAATTAACAGATTTTCTCGGAAGTTTTGATAGGACCTCCTTTGTATGTGGCTGATTAGAGCACAGTTTTACATATAGATCTCAACAGAATTTGACAAAACTTTACATCATTAAATTATCACATATCTCGTAAGGATTCCAGAGATGTATTATATTCCCCTACTGGATTTTTCTACAAAGAGTTATGGTCATATTAACCAGACATACAGAAATTGTCCTGTTTCTGTGACAGGTTCTACCATTTTGACTCTTTCACTAATTTACTTTAAGATTCTGTCCTAGAGGTCAAAATAATCGTTGTAGAGGACTCTCATATATTTCCATCCACGCATAATAAACCTCCATTGGGTGAATCTACTAGGATTTATGACCTTCCAAATTTCAGCAAAATTTCTGCTCAAAACCAGAACACCTGTTTTGGGAAGTTTGGATTGTAATTAAACTCCAATTTGAATGTTAGTTCAAAATCAGAGCTAAATAGCTAGTATGAATCTCAAAACTCACAGTTTTAGTTTCAAAATTTAGTTCTGACTGTTAAACAGTGAGGTGATTAAATTGATCAAAAGAAGAATGATGTATAGATGAGAAGTATGTCGGTACTACGGGCCTTACAAAAATAAAAACACAAATGGATTATAACTGGTATATACGTATCGACGGTGGCACTAAGAATGGTCACTCGCAAATGTGTTCTACTCGTGCTACATACAACACGGTTAGTGTACGTGCAGAAGACACACAATCACAATTCACAGAAATAGTGCCTCAAGGGCGAGCCACATGAGCATCATTTCAAGCAGTCACAGTATAATATATTGGTATCCGAATCTAATGCCCTATATTATTCCATACAGGTCGTCCTCGAGAAACGCACATCTTGAGAAACGTGATCATGTTTTGCACCACATGACGGGGGACTCGAATAAACCACGTACGAGTAAACGCAATCAGGTATTTTATCACTTGACGGATACCACCTACAGCCCCAAAGAGGCACACTGATGGCGAGCGTTGCATATGGCTCATTGAACATGATAATTTCAAGAGGTACATACGATCGTGTTACTGACCACACGGTGAGGTTTCCGCTTTCTTGCCAAATGCACACCAGGGCCCAGCGCTTCATATGTTCTAAAAAATATGAAGAGTTTCAGAGACTCATATTACTCGTGCAAAGCTACGAGAGACAATCACATACCACTTTCCTCTTATAGTGAGCTAACTGAAAATGATCCGCTTTTGATGACGTACCTTACTTTGCTTATCTAAGCATATTTTGCATCGTTATAGAATTAATAACAACTATGTTAGCTTTGCCACCTTAAGTAACTATGCTAATAACAGACCTTATGTGGGCATACTATCGATTCCCCACTCGTGTATGTCTAAGTTTTCAAAAGTATGCTCTTTTCGTGCGTTATATTTCCAATGCAGCTCTGATACCATATTGTGAGGACCGAGGTCCTATGAATCATATAGGATGGTGTCATGCGATACGACACCTAACAACACAAACGAAAATACTACTCAAAACATACAAAGTCTTTATTTTATAATATAATCCTGTTTACAATATAATGTACAAAGTGTGTACAGACGCAGCAAAATCCACATAGCTCGCACTCTCGAGCCTAACTAAGCAGAAGAGAAGCTATCCAGTTCTCGGACACTTCCCACTAGCAGCACGAAGTATATATGGCAGCGGCGAGGTCTCCAGTAAGCAATACACCCCGAAGGATTCGATGTCTCACCGGACAACCCTCAACATAAACATAAATATTAATGCCTGCAAAACAACTAAATATGCAACCATAAGCAAAAGGCTCAGCAAGACTTATCCGTCTCACCTACATACATGAAACTCTACATGATAAAAAACTTAAAGATGGAAAGCTGAAATTTGCATAAAGAACTCGCGAAAATGTAAATCATTAGTTTTCAAATTGTAGCATAAAATTAACAGTTCCAATAATATAAACTTAGTTTGCACCATCTGTAAGTCATACAAGTTGCAATACAAAAAATTTCTCATAACAACATATTCACAATGTTCCAACTAATTATTATTACTATGTCACAACGCAGTGAACAAACATACTCAATTCATTTTAGCGAGTGACGGTTATTCGAATCAACAACACCCGGTTGCACGACACATACACACGCATAGAAAACACATCGATGCTCTTCACTCTACGTCATATGTGGCCACCTTTCACACGTCATCCCAATGCTGAACCAGTTCTACCATCCTCACAGAAGGTCCATTACACGGAACATGTTGAAGTTGCTCTGCTAGCAGATTTACACATCTACCACCAACCCTTAAAGGAGAACAGTATAAGTTTCGACACGAGGGTGCCTGAGTTACATCAGTTTATTGGGTCTCATATAGACAATATGCAATCGTACAGTTCAAACTTGCTCCGCAGGGCAACACACGACGCGGTCCTTAAACGACACAAACAGGGCTAGAACCCACCCTCCAACATCTGCCTTGTCCTACCGGCCCAGACACGATGTGGTCACAAGCATTGCCTCACCATCGGGTCAAGAGCAACCTTGTGCTATCCAACATACAAAATCCCAGTCCACATCCCAGATTAAAGAGTAACATTATTGTTACATCTTGTGAGTGGATGAAACGTTTCTGATTCTGGGTAGAATCACTTGAAACTGATCCAAACGGCAAAAAAAGAGAAACGTTTCAGGAGAGAAACACTCTGAAGTGATTCACTTTTTTGAATTGTGGAGGTGAAACACCTGAAAAGGTGTTCCACACCTTGGAACACCTTGGTCAATCGTAACTCGGGTCCAAGTTCTAGAAAAATTACGATGATTTTCCACCACTTTAGAATGCTTCGGATTAGCGGCCAAAATTTTTTATCTTGGTTTTTTTTTGAACTCGTCAACATGATAATACAAATAAAATAAAAACTTACAGGAATGTTACAACATTCTCACTAGGGGTCAACATTAAGACCGGAGGCTATTTTTTTGTATTATCAACGTCATTACATAATTACAAACATAAATGAAGAACAACGACAAAACAGAAAGGGTTAAATGGGTCAGTTTAGCATTTCTCTCCTCTCTCCTAAAACTGAAACAGATATGCTAGCCAAATGGTTTCTAAAGTGATTCTATTCTAGAGTCTGAAGCTGTTTTTGCATTGGAACTGAAACGTTTCTGATTCTATGTGAATCTGGAACTGTACCATAAGGCACCTGAAACCATTCAAGTCAGACAAAGCTGGTAACAGGCTCACTAGGGTAACCGAATTTGGTAGAACACCACTCTCCTGCATATCATAGAACAATCATAATGCCTCATCAAGAAGTCAATTTGGGACCATCCAAGGATCATCAAATAATCTCAATGCATCATCCAAGCATCTGCATTTGGCATATATTGCCAGCAATGTGTTAGCCACTGCTACCTCTGGTTCTAAACCACACTTCACTACACGAGAGTAGAACTGTAGTCCGGTTAGCCTCTGTGGCACACAAAGGAAAGAAAACATATCGATTTCACGAACTTTGGCTTGCAACCAGATGCCCTCATGAGCTGGAACAGCCCCACTGCACCGGATATGCCTTCTCCCTTGATCCAACTGTCCATCATCATTGTTCCAATGGATGCAGTCCCGTTCAGCCACCGTGTCACAAACACCTCCCGTTCTGTATACATCTGTTAAGAATAAAATAAGATGGCCACAGAATTTAGGGTCGGTTACGGTTGTAACCGATCCGATCTCCTTTCCTCTCCCCAAGGTGTTGATCGGGACACCAAATTCCTAACAAAATCGGTTGAGTGGGGCCCCCAGGTGCACTCCTCCTCTATATAAGAAAGGCAAAGACACCCTAAGCAATCATCCCAATCTATGGTATGCCAATAGCCAGAAAACTCAGAGGGATTGATCCCCTAGAAGAAGGAGTCTCGGGAAGGCTTCACCGTACATCTGCTCGTCCACCAGCCGCTGCACCAACATTAGTGGAGGTTGCTTGTGCATTCCCTACGGACTCCATGGCCTCTACCACTTCTACTGCAGAAGGTATGATCATCTAATGTCTAACCTTAGTTGCTGCTAGATTGTTTGGTGCTTGTTCTAGCTTATTTGCTCTCTGTTCTACTCACTCAGGCCGAAGCCTAATCACTATTACTCAGATCCAACAATGGTTTCAGAGCCTTCCCTAATAGGTGTTAGGACTTCAGCCAACTCAGTCTCACATCCTAAGCTCGATCAATGTTGATCAAATCAGTGAGATCAACACGGATCTCCAACCCTAAGCCATGATCTAGATGCAATTAGAAGAAGATCGTATAAATCAATTAGGGTTCGGTTTCACATAATAGGTGTTAGGACTTCGGCCAACTCAGTCTCACATCCTAAGCTCGATCAATGTTGATCAAATCAGTGAGATCAACACGGATCTCCAACCCTAAGACATGATCTAGATGCAATTAGAAGGAGATTGTATAAATCAATTAGGGTTCGGTTTCACCTGAAATCAGAACCAAAATTTAGGGATTAGAGTTAGTAATCCAAAACTAGGACCCAATTAGGTCAAATCAGAGGCAAATGAGAGATTCCATTCGGTTCCAAACCAAATTGAATCAATCTTAGAACAAATACGAGCCTAAACTCGGATAACAACTCAGATCACAGAGGAGATTAGATGAACTTACCTTAGTCTCAGCTTTGACTCTGCATGTCGATGCTTCGCTCTCGTTGGAGACCATCGTTGTTGCACACTTGGGTTAACTCCTCGCCGGAGCACCCGAGAGGAGGATCTCCTCAACCCAGTTTTGGCACACCGACAGACCTCTCGTTGGCGGCACGCTCCCACAACGGCGAGCGTCGCGCACTGGCGAGAATACCATGGTGCATCACCGATCTTCAAGCCTCAGCACGGGTAGGCTCGTCGGAACCCTAGGGTTTCCAACATAGAACTAAACCTAGGTGCACGAGCTCTTCTCATACCTGCGGACCTTGCCTCCCGACAGCGAGCCGCCTCACAGCAAGCTCGCGCGCTGGCGCGGCGGCTGTCGCTAAGCCGGTGTGGTGCACTCGGTGGCGCCGCCACTCTCAGTCACCTCCCTCACGTTTTGTGTGTGTCAGAGTGATGAAAGGAATCGGGGAAGGAGTAGACTGATTAGGGTGTCAACCCGAATCACATATATTCCTTAGCACGATCACTATGGACCATCTGATGATCAATCAACAGCGCGGATTAGTTTAGCCGACGTGTGTCAAATAATCTTGGGCGTCAATCTCAGAGTGCATGACCAACGTTGTGTGACGTGCTCAGCTGGGCTCTCAGCCCATGCGAGTGGGCAACTGGGCCAGCTGGGCTCTCAACCCATGCGAGTGGGCAACTGGGCCAGTTGGGCTGCCCTTTTGTTTTTCCCGATTTTCGCCCGGATTTTTTCAGCAGGCCTTGGGCCTATTTAGAACTTAGGCCTGGCCAACAGGCCGGTTTCATTTTTTCTTTTCTAGGGATTTTCTTAGATATTTAGTTATGGGCCTTGGGCCTACAAACATCAGTCGGCTGGTTCCAGGTTTTGGGCCACTCGAAACTTTTAGTTTTTTTCTCAGATTTTGCATACTGGGCTGGGCTAACTCAGGGTCTTTTTGGGCCAAATTTTAAGCAGTGAGTTATTTAGTTTATTTTCTGTATTTTTTTCAGAAAATAATATAGGGAAATTATTTTATGTGAGACCCACTGATTAAATTAATATGGCTGAGAAAATAATTAGTTTATGTGATGTATTGCAATGTATTGATGTAATGTTTTAGTATAATTATTGATATTATTATCGCTCTTAGTAATTTTCTCAGTCATTTAATCTAATAATTGCTGTAGATCATTTTAGTAATTATGAAAAATGCCCATTATTATGCTTCCGCTATTTTACTTTTTGCGGTAATTTTAAGAAGTAGCCAACGTGAAAGTTATGTTCTCAGTTATTATTTGCATGGTAAAATTTTGCTAAGTAGCCAATATGAACATCAAAATATTACTATACTCTAAGTTTCATGATGAACTATGCTTAACACTGCTACAATAAGCCTCATCTCAGGCGGCTCCAAACTTATTATCACACGTGGTTTCTAAAACAGCCTGAAACGAAGAGCCTGTGATAATATGCAATTTCACAGGCGGAGAAGTGGAACCGCTTATGATAATGGTATTATCACAGGCGATTCTTTACTTATGACTAGCGGCCTGTGAAGACATATTATCACAGGCGGGTCGTGCAGTATATATAACCGCCTGTGATAATAGTGTTATCACAGGTGGATCTTTACCTATGACAAGCCGCCTGTGAAGATAGTTTATCGCATCCTGTTTGTACCATACTAATAACCACCTGTGATAATTAGGTTATCACATATGGTTCTTTACCTATATCTAATCGCCCGTGATAATGATATTTCACAGGCAAGTCTAGCTGTAGGTAAATAACCGTATGTGATAAGGTATACCCTATGCAGTACTATCTGCTGTTATTTCTAATTTCCAGGTCAATTCAATATAATCACAGAAGTCAACAATATAATCACAGAAGTAAACAATATAATCAAATAAGTCATCTTACAGAAGTCAATTTCACTAAAACAATATACATATGTACAAGTTACACATACAAGTCATCTCATAGTTTACAAGTTTCACTAAAAATTGTTTCTATTGTCATAGTCGCAAAGTTCTAGCACATCATCTATTACACCATTCTCATCAAAGAACACCCCTCTTTTGTGCAAAATTTTGCGACACACGAATTGACACAGTTCACCAGCAATCTTGTCGGCTCCTCCACCAGGCATACTTCTACAAACCGTCCATTCTTCATTCACATTCTTCGTGTGCTACAATAAACAAATAACAAGGTTTAGAATGTGTTGGTTCAAACAATCTAAAAGTATAGATCAAAGTGAGAATATATAGGAATTTATTTGGTATTTTTGGAGCAGTTGTACTATGATCAATTGAATTTTGAAGTTGAAATCAAAATCTGAAAATAATGTTTCTGGTAATATTGAACAGCAGAGAATATAAGTATTAAAATACGCTAGTTACAATGAAAATGAAACTCAAAAGTAGGAACATAAGATATCGACATTAAGGATAACTTACATCCTCACGATTCACTCTATATTCGCTAGCGGTCCGAAGATGCTCGCATACATAATACCTGCATAAGACACTCCCAGCTGCCTTCTTCAGACAAGGATAATATGTTTTAATGTCCAATGCATTCGTATTAGGAGGTCTCAGACCGCCAAGCCATTTTGCGTAAAACCACCAATCGCTGTAATACAAGAACTGTCATATAAAACTTGTCAACACATTCTGAATGTGTGTAAATTAAAAGTATTGAATAAACGTACAGTTTCAAAATGGAAAGGAAATCTTTGTAACAATCTGGTGGGTAATCAGCTGAGTCCAAGACTGTTGCCGAACCCTACCTCGGCTTGATTAATATCATTATGTAGTGTTTATTGCACACGTACAAACACACATGTTAACAATTAGCAATAATTGCTATCTCAATGTCATGTGTCGAACTTATTCGAAGTGGTACGGAGCCTTTACGAGGTCCTTGCCGTCTCTGACAGAGTTAAATATTGCATGTCCTATGTAAGCTACAACTTCTGTCCTTCTATCCTTCTTTTGTTTTGCGATTGATTTTTCAAATTCTATTTTTTCATGTGCTTGTACTGTATTAGGTCTTGTTCCACATTAACATCGATAGCGTCTTTGCAATGCGTGTAGGGTCAAGGATACCTGTCTTGGGTTTCATCTTTTCATTATCCATGTATTGCATCCTATTGAACAAGTCTAGAATTATTATAATCTCATGAAATGTGTATGCATGTAGTAAGAATAGAAAATGCAAAATATTAGAGGCACTTACAAGCACCAGACGAGTAGGAGGTTGATTTTGAGCATGCCCCGATGGAAAAGGGTATGCAACTCTTCAAATAAAATGACTCATTTATCTGCTCTAGTGCTCCAGAATGCATCTTTTGGCACACGAAATGTGACGTAATAAAGATCATATTTTGTGCGGACAGTGATGTACCACTCGTGCATTCTTTTGAGTGAGACAGGTTGTTTGCTAAGTTGTATGAATGTCATGAACAGCTTTCCATCCTCATATTCAGAAGGAACATCCTCAAGCTTGTATATTGTAACTCCTGGTTTAACTAAAGCCGTCCGCCGATTATACATGACACCGTCTTCTTCCCACTCCTCAATATCTTCTAATGCTGGCTCATGAGAAAAACGAGATGCACTCGATTTGCTAATATTTTCCAAATACTTTGACACTTATGATGAAGGTTTCTTAATTTCGTATGAGCTAACTTTGATAGGCACTGATGATTGATGAGTAGTCGTCGGAAGTTGGACACTAGCTTGTTGTTGAACCTGTTGTTCAACTGATTGCTCTTTACTCCCAGCAGCTGGCTCTAGTACTACTTCAAGCTATTGCTCAACTGGTTGCTCTTTACTACCAACAGCTTGCTCTGGTACTGCTTGAAGCTGTTGTCCAACTTGTTGCTCTTGGTTATCTTTACTAGCAAGGTTACTATCATCCTTGCTAAGACATTGGGGGAGTGGATCTTCCTAGACTTTCGCCTTAGAATACGGGGTTGCAATATTTTGAGATGCGACGGGTCATGAAATCGGCTCATCGTCCAACACGATATTGTGTCGGTGCCAAATGATTAATTGGTTGACAACCTGCCCTAGAGTCGCGATCCCCTCATGTGTGATGTGGACTATTTCATAATCTTCATAATCACTATCAATGATCTAAAGAACTTGCACCACAACATAATACAATGGAAGTGGATTGCCGTTGAAGTCACGATCAGACTTTGCCATAGCAATGGCAACCTTTTTGGTTTTATTCCCTGCTCTGCTGATTGGGACAAGAAGACGACAAGATATGTCCTTGGCAATATCACCGACAACGAACTTATGGGTTGACCCTGAGCCTGGCACAACCTACGCTGCTAGGGTAGGCAGTTGGAGATACCAATTGCTCCTTTGGCATAGGAACCATTGTCGTACTCAGTGCCACTAATTGTCCCGATTGTCTAAGTTGTTCCATAATTTCTTGCACATTTTGCATGACCTTTGGAGCAAGCGTTTCATCAAGTGTTTTCTTGAACTTCTCACGTCTTGTATATGTCTATTTATCTTTCAAGAAACATCTAGCCAAGACATTTGAGAAGAGATTGCTCAAACCCATCCACTGTGTTCAGGGTTTCCTAGGATAGCGGTAAGTTGGTCATTATCCCTCTTCAGCTTGAATAGACCCTTCTGTTGCTTTTCAATTACTTCTATCATTTTTTCTCTACTTCATTCACAAACTCGGGCTTTTAAAGTTTGCCCTCGTTGGTCAAACCTGACTGAGCAAAGACCCACCACTGAGTTCTCTCATCGTGGCCTTCTAACGGGTGAGGATTGCCCTTACTGGTAATTTCATCTAATATCTTATTCCATTTCTGGACTTCAGGGGATATCTGACAGACCCCAAGCGATGATGGTATTTGTTATTTTTGGCAAGCTCTGACCTAGTTGAACTTAGGGCTTTAGCATCAAGTGTGGTCTTTTGACGAAAAAATTCTTGCCACTGAGCTTGTGTGATTTTTACCATCTTCCTCGGGCTAGGGACTTTCTCGGCCTTAACATAAGCATTCATTTCACTCTTCCAGCCACGAAACATCTTGCCGCTAGAGACCAATATTGCTTTCTTTACAACTTCTTCCGTGCCTTTCGGGAACTTGAATTGTTTCTTTATCCTTTCCCACAACTCATTCTTGGTCTCCTCAGGTAATTTTCTCCAATTCTCGGTTGTGATCAGCACGAGCTCTCTAACAAGAAAACCGCATGCCAGGCAGTTGGTAAGTAATACCCGCCTGAGATAAGAATCTTCTCAGGCGGTTATTCAGTACCAACCGCCTGAAAAGATCTTTATTTAAGCTTAATTAATATTCTTGATTAAATATGGGGCCTTTCAAAAGCCTCCACTTTCTTTTAATACGATTGAGTATTAAAGGTTACCATTAAATTTTACTTCATAAAGCCTTTGAAATTTGTTAGAACATAAAAAACAAATAACAATTGCTATTCATCATTTTTCTATCTTGATGAATAAAATGATTTTTTCATTTAGTTTTTCTATGGACCTTTTTAGTCATCATACCAACCTCTATGATTTTTTCAGATTATTTTAAAATTTTTGAATCAGTGTGTGTTCAAAATTGATGAATGCCTCATATGTTTATGAGCATTTGGTTAGAATGATGGATAATTTGAATTTTGACATGTTGGAATGCTTTAAAAAAATTAACAAAATTCATACATGTATAAATAGTACAAATATGTTCATACAAACCAATTTCAGTGAAGGATCCCTTTTTTTAGGAGATACACAAATGTGAATAATATGTGAGTATAAATTAATTTTATATTTACCAAAACATTACAATGTTAGCTATACAAGTTTTAAAATATTTGGTACAGGTGGTAGATGTTAATTTTTGAAAAAATATAGAAGAAAGAATCATCAAATTTGGACTCAATTTGCAGAATCTATACATGTTTGAGTATTTATATTGGAATCTAAATAAAAAAGAAGCAAGAAAAAAGAAAACTGAAGAACAGGCTCGGACAATTATCCCAGGCGGTTGGTAAGTAATATCCGCCTGAGATAAGAATCTTCTCATGTGGTTATTCAGTACCAACCGCCTGAAAAGATCTTTATGTAAGCTTAATTAATATTCTTGATTCAATGTGGGGCTTTCTAAAATCTCAAATTCCACTTTCTTGTAATATGCTTGAGTATTAAAGGTTGTTTGGTTAATTTTTAAAACCGCCTGAAATTTATTAATTTTTATCACAGGCGATTGTTCGTTAAAAACCGCCTGTGAAAACCAACACCTATACCAAGACCCCTCGGGCACCAAAGAAAACCTAACCTTGGAGATTTTCTATCGACGCCGCCAGGCTGGCAAAATTTTCCACCGTGCGCGGGCCGATACTGCATTCATCAGTTGATCAAGCTTCGAACAGAGAAAAGGTTAGAAGAGACTTCTTCTTCACTGTCATGTTTTCAATTTGTTCTGTTTCAAGTTTCATTTTGTTGAGTTTGCATATGCCTCCAGCCCCCCCCCCCCCCCACCACCACCACCACTTGAGATTTGTAGTAGATTTGAAGGATTAAAGGTTGAAAGATGTAGTTGAGTCTCCTGTTGAGCCCACCCATGAATTTTACAGAACAAGAAGTAGATTTGAAGGATTAAAGGTTGAAGATGAATACAAGCACATCACGTGTTCGATTAAATGTTTCAATGAATAAGCCTAACTTCAAAAATCCATTATGGCCACTAGGAAGCTAAGAAAATTATGAAACAAATTTTCTGGGAACCCTTATGAACTGACCTACATGATGCCAGTATTCATTCATATGATACAGGCTTGTTATGTCTCTGTAAATTCATTTTATAGAAGACCTTTAGGGAATATCTGTGGCCAAATTTTGTAAATCTTACAAAAAATCTGTTATTGAAGCATGGACCGTCGAGCATGGATGTATAACATGCCAAGACCCGATCCTATGTATATCATAATGTTGCAAATTTTATTGAAGCATCCAATAGAAACGCGAAGTTGCAAAAAGATAGATGACATATTATGTCCATGTATCGACTGTGAAAATAAGATTGCTTGGATAGATACTATAGTAATCCAATCTCATTTGATGAAAAGAGGTTTTAAAACAAACTACATAATATGGACAGAGCATGGTGAGTTAGATACATATGAAGCGGATAAAGATGATGAGAGAGGTTCAGATGACGATAATGTTCATATCGATGATGGTAGTGAAAATCAAGATGGTGATGATGATGATGAGTTCGATTGTGAGGAGATGTTGCGTCACATTGAACCATATGTATTGACTTCTATGGGAGCAAGTAAAGGTTTAAGTAAAATGGAGACATTGCAGAATGAGGCGGCGAAGCTTTTATATGATGAATCAAACAGTTGTGATAAAGAGTTTACTACATTGCATGCAGTCCTAGAACTACTAAAGTTGAAATCCACACACGAATGGTCCGATTGTAGTTTCTCTGATCTTTTTAATATTATGGCAGAAATTCTTCCAAATCCAAAAAAACTGCCCAGAAGCACTTATAAAGCGAAGAAACTTCTTTGCCCGATAGCACTAGGCAGAACAAAAATACACGCTTGTGTCAACCATTGTATTCTGTATCGCAAAGAGCATGAGCTCGCAACTAGATGCCCCATCTGTGGTGTCAGTAGATATAAAAAGGACTACAATCACTAGTATGTTACCAATATGAAAAAGTTTTAGAAGAATAAGAAGTTTATTATTGGTCCTGAAGGTGACGATGACGATACTTCTGGTGATGCAGAGGGAAGAATAAGAGAAAAATTCCTGCCTTGGTGATGTGGTACCTTCCGGTAATTGATCGCTTGAAGCGTTTGTTCTCAAACCCTAGGGAGGTTGAACTTATGTGTTGGCGTTCCGAGCAGCGCAAGAAGAATGAAAAACATATTTGACACCCTAGTGATGCAACGCAGTGGAAATTTTTTGATATTCAGTATCCAGAATTTGCAAAGGAAATCAGAAATATAAGGTTTGCCTTGGGTACAGACAAAATGAATCCGTTTGGTGAAAAAAAGGAGCATACACAGCACATAGCCCGTGGTCTTAACAATGTACAACCTACCAACGTGGTTGTGTCACAAAAGGAAATATATCTTGTTATTTGTTCTTATCCAAGGTCCGAAACAACTCGACATCAAAATTGATCTTTTCTTAGAACCTTTAATGTAACATATGGCGAAATTGTGGAATGAAGGGGTGCGTACATGGGATGAGTACAAGCGGGAGTATTCCACGCTAAGAGCAATGATATTCCTTACCGTGCATGATTATCCCAGACTATTTACATTATCTGGACAAATGAAAGGGAAGAAAGGTTGTGTAAAGTGCGCGGATAGAAGTGAATTTCTATACCTCACTTCATCCAGAAAGACAGTGTACATGAGACACCGATGGTTCTTGACAGATACACACAAGTATAGGAAGATGAAAGAACGGTTTGATAACAAAATCGAAAAAGATACTGCACCAAAATCTTACAGTGGGAAACTCGTGTTCGAAATGGTCAAGAACATTCATATTGCTTTCGGTAAGGGCAAAAAATGTAAAGGAACAAAGATAAAGAAAAGTACATCTTCGGGTGATACAACTGACATGGCTTTCAAGAAACAATCAATATTTTTCAAGTATCTTCCATATTAGAAGAATTTGGAATTTTGCCATAGTATTGGTTTGATGCATGTTACAAAGAATGTATTTGACAACATCATTGGGACCTTGCTAGACATGTCGAGGAAAACAAAGGACGGATTAAATTCACGTATGGACCTAGTAAATCTTGATATGAGACTAGAGCTTCATCTAGTAGAAAAGGCGAACGAGAAGCATTACCTTTCCCCAGCCAGCTACAACTTGACACTAGAAGACAAAAAAGCTATTTGTGAATGCTTGCATGGGATCAAAGTGCCCACGAGTTTCTCATCCAATATCCGCAAACTAGTCTCGATGGAAGACTTGTCTTTATTCAGCTATAATCCTCACGAGTGTCACATGATGATGATAGTGTTCCTTGCCATTGCAATAAGAGTCATCAAACCTGAGCATATAAAAGTTCTCATCACACGTTTGTGTTACTTCTTCAATGCAGTATCGCAAAAGGTGATAGCACGTGATGATTTAGACTATCTGAAAACATACATCGTCGAGACTATGTGCAAGCTTGAGATGTATTTCCCACCATCCTTTTTGATATGCAAGTATACCTAATCATACATCTTGTTGATCAGATCAAAGCATTGGGGCCACTATATTTACATCATATGTTTTCGTTTGAGAGATATTGTCGGTACCCTGCGTACCGGGTACCTTATGATACCGCAAGAAGTGCAAAAGAGTTCTACCCATCAAAATTGAAGTCTTCCTCAGGCCCCACATGTCATATTACACCGGACCTGCATCCCTCATATGGGTAGCTCCGGAGATTGACACGTGTAATGTAAATCCGGAGCTAAACTCTCAACACAGGAAAGCTCCGAGATCAACACGTGTATAATGACCCCAGACCTAATCCCCACCAGAGGGAAGCTCCAATGTTGACACGTGTACAGCTGTGCCAGAGCTACCTCCCCGCAAAGGGAAACTCCAAAGCTACCTCGAGTGCAGCCCCCAGATCTTCATCAACGAATACAGTGGCAGACCTCATTCAACACGGACATTCAAAGGACAGTCAAAACGACAGTTACACGACTTGATTACGTGTCATTAATGCTGTATTAACAACACACGATCAGAGCACTGTTAATAGAGGTAACGCAGCCATTAAGGCACGTTATCACACTATTAACCATGCTTAATACCCGTAGATAGTGTATTAGACTATTTAATACACCAGGGCCACATGTCGGGCCAGACTAATGATGTAACGATCAGTCCTTGGACTATAAAAGGACTAAGCCGCACGATACAAGGGACAACTCCAGGCTGAGCCACACACTACGCTTTTTAGTTATTCATAATACAACATACACACACCCCGTGGAGTAGGGTATTACACTCAAGCGGCCCGAACCACGTAAATCTCTGGTGGCGCCATCTTGATCTTGATCTCTGCTTGCCCCAACTGAAACAAGAACCTCCGCGGGCTACACTTTAGTAGTATTGGGGGAAGTGTCGTTGCTACACTTCAACATTTGGCGTGCCAGGTAGGGGGGGCTCCCTGAGATCTCAAGATGGTGAATTTCGCCACAGGATCCTCTAACAGAAATCGAGCTGAACAACCTGCTAGAGGCAATCCCTCCAACGCTCGCCAGCCAGCAAGTGCCATTGTTCCAACAGGCACTATGGTGCCACAATCGCCGTCTGTTCCAGCAAACAATGTTGGACGACAAGATGGAGCATCTGCATCGATCACTGCATCGACAAACAACAACCCTGAGCACGCACTCATTGTTGTGCGAGATCTTCTACAACATCCACCACCTCCAGGGGCACCTCAGGGTGCTGTGGAACAGTGGAGAGCTGATGTAGACCATCTAGTTACAGCTGCAACCGCTGACATCAGCAATCAAGGTTCTTCCCCTTCGGGGCGAGCACCATCACAACGACCAACCTTGTTGGGCCGACTTGGTCCGCAAGTCTCACAGCAGAGGAGACATGCTGCATCCCAGCAGGTGACCTCGTTGCCTCCCAGGGCACGACGCACCCACACCATCACCAGGGTTACGACTCATGACCTGCGGTCGGATCTTGATCTCCGTTACAGGCAGCAGGACGACCGTGTCCGTGTCAAGCGTGCTCGTGAGAGGCAAGAAGCTCGGGACAACCCTGTTCCTCAGGGAGTAGGAGGAGGATGTTCGGCCCTGGCCATGAATTTACGCATGGTCAGATGGCCACAAAAGTTCTGTCCTCCCTGCCGAAAAAATTCGACGAGACTGCCAACCCCGCCGAATTCCTTCAAATCTACCCTACTGCCATACTGGCAGCGGGGGGTGATGAGGATGTGATGGCCAATTATTCCCGGTGGCTTTAACTGGGACTGCAAGGTCCTGGTTCATGAGTCTTCCACCCGACTCCATTAATAGTTGGGCGGAGCTGTGCCAACAATTCACTGCCAACTTCGGGAGTTCTTACACTCGGCCTGGCACCGAATTGGATCTGTTTGCTGTAAAACAAACATTGGGAGAATCGCTGCGATCCTTCATCCAACGGTTTTCTCAGGTACAAAATACTATTCCTTCAATCTCGAGCTCTTCTATTATCGTTGTATTCAGACATGGTGTTCGAGATAAAAAGATGCTGGAGAAGCTGGCAATCAAAGAAGTCACCAGCATCACGGAACTCTTCAGCCTAGCAGACAAGTGTGCTAGAGTCGCGGAGGGCCGTGAAATGCACTCCGAGCAAGCTCCAGAGGCCAACAAGAAGTCCTCCAAAACTGAAGCCACTACCTCCGGTAGAGGTAAAAAGAAAAAGAAGCCCAACAGCAAAAAGAAGTTGTCGGCCGGCGCACCAGGCGCTGCAGCTGCTGCAGCTCCGGGTGGCCGAGGGCCACGCCCCGAGAAACGACATCGTCCTTCGTCAGAAGATGGCAACAGTTCCAAGGCGTGGTGTATGATCCACAAGATGGACAGACACAACCTGGAAGAATACCGCGAGGTCCAGAATCTTGATGAGTGCTATAACAAGCGTCGGAAAGAAGCTCCTTTCCGTCAGCGGGAAGGAAAAAAAATTCGACGAAGCTCCGTCTGAGGAGGAGCTAGGTTTCCAGGATCCCAAGAAGGTCCTGAAAGCTGTCTACAACACTGTCGATGACGATTCCAATGTCTCTGACAACGAGCGCCGGAAGACCCTAAACACCATCTATGGTGGTTCTTGGGACATCACCTCTCGCCGCATCCTAAAGACAATGCGATGGGACATGGCCGTGGCAGCTCCCACTACTAAGGTGGAGCCTCATCGGAAATGGATGGACACTCTCATCATTTTTTATGCTTCGGACTGCCCCCGAAATATGATCGGAGCTGGCCAACTCCCATTAATGGTGTCACCCACCATTAACAATATTCAACGCCACCATGTAATGGTGGACAAAGGTTCAGGGCTGAACCTCATAAGCTTCGAAGCTTCCGTTAAGCTTCATCTCTGGCCTTCGGACCTTCGCTCATCCCGACCTTTCTCTGGGGTAGGTCTGGGGACCATTACTCCTCTCGGTTCCATCACACTCCTAGCAACCTTCGGGACTCGGGAGAACTACAGAACTGAGAAATTGGTCTTCGATGTCGCGCAGATCAGTCTGCCATTCAACGCCATTTTGGGCAGGCCAGGTTTGTACAAGTTCATGGCAGCCGCTAATTATGGTTACTTACTGTTGAAGATGCCAACACCCACGGACGTTCTCCAGATCCGCAGAGATCGCACTGCAGGATTCACTGCTTTAGAAGAACTCTATGCGCTTACCACAGCGCGAGAGGAAGCATCTGGTAAGGAGCCAGCTCTGAACCCTCTAAGCATTCGTCATAAAGGCTCTACCTCTGCACTCCGTGTGCAACCAAGCAGCAACACCGACGTTCCCGTCAAAGTCGTCCGAATTGGTTCTGATGCTGCTCAGACTACCCGTATATCGAGAGGTCTGAACAACATATAGGAACTCGCGCTCATCACTTTCCTCCGGGCTAATGTCGACGTGTTTGCTTAGCAACCATCATAAATGCCTGGGATCCCTAGGGAGGTGATTGAGCACAATCTGAAGATTTACCCTGATGCACGGCCTGTACACCAGAAGCCCTGGAAGTAATCAATCGAGCGACAAAACTTTATCTGACAGGAAATAAAGAAGTTGCTCGAAGTTGGATTCATCCGGGAAGTCTTCTATCCAAAATGGCTGGCAAACCCAGTTGTTGTACCCAAGGCCGGCGGGAATCTTTGGATGTGTATCGACTACACCACCTAAGGCATGTCCAAAGGACCCATTCCCACTACCAAGAATAGATCAAATAGTGGACTCTACCTCCGGGTGTGAGCTATTGCGTTTCTTAGATGCATATTCTGTATATCATCAAATCCAAATGTCTAAGGAAGATGAAGAGCATACCGCCTTCATAACAGTAGATGGATTGTACTGTTATACTGCCATGCCATTTGGTCTTAAAAATATTGGTTCAACATTTGTGCGAGCTATGTACAAAACATTTGGAGAGCTAATTAGAGACTTGGTGGAGGTGTACATCGATGACATCGTAGTGAAGATCAAAAACAAGGAGTCACTCCTTGACAATTTACAAGTTGTCTTAGACAAGCTGCGTACCACGCGCACCAAGTTGAACCCAGACAAGTGTGTCTTCAGGTTAGCTCCGGGAAGATTATGGGTTTCTTGGTGACTCACCGAGGAATTGAAGCAAATCCAGCGAAGATCAAAGCCATAGAAGATATGCGGCCCCCAGCCCGCATCAAAGATGTCCAGAAGCTAACTGGATGTCTAGCTGCGCTGAGCCGGTTTATCTCTTGACTGGCAGAACGGGCGCTACCCTTCTTCAAACTCCTCAGGAAGTCTAGACGATGTCATTGGTCTGAAGAAGCAGAAAATGCATTTCGAGAGATGAAACAACTCCTCACACTACCGATATTGGTAGCTCTGAATCCTGGTGAGCCTTTACTGCTTTACATTTCGGCAACCACCGGAGTTCTCAGTATGGTCCTGGTCGCAGAAAGACCAGAGCCACATCCAGTTCAAGAACCCAGACCCCTCCTGCAGGGTCCGAAGCTAAATGAAGGTATGTCTGGGTCCCAACCTCCAGACATGGAACCTCAAGACGAAATGCTAGGAGATCAACCTCGTTCACCTGAGGGGGTTCACCAGGTCAACCAAGATGATCTAGATCCTTTTAGCAAGGTTCGGGTTGAACAAGAAGGAGTTTTGGACACCTCCGGGAGGGTCCAAGAAGCATAGTATGAATATCTGGAACCCTCAAGAAGGGTCTGGATCGATGGAGAAGAAGCTCTGGGTCCTTCTGAAAGGGTCCGAATCGTCCAACACCCCGTATACTTCATCAGAGAAGTGCTCCATCATGCCAAGACAAGATACATTGAGGTGCATAAGCTGCTTTACGCAGTTCTTATCGCCTCAAGAAAGCTTTGTCACTATTTCCAAGCCCACAAAATATCAGTGGTAACTTTTTTTCCACTACGTGCTATTTTGCATAACCCCAACTCTACTGGGAACATTGCAAAGTGGGCAACGAAACTGGCCGAATTCAATCTAGAATTTGTGTCACGACAAGCAATCAAAAGTCAAGCCTTGGCTAACTTTGTGGTAGAATGGACTCCCTCTCCATCAAACCCTGGGGGCCACAGTGAGCAGAAACCAGAACTTAAGGTTCCGGTATTCACCAAGCCTCACTGGACTCTCTACTTCGATGGCTCCGTGCAGAAGCATGGGGTCGGAGCTAGAATCCTTCTCTTGGCTCCGACTGGGGAGAAAGTCAAGTACACGGTTCACCTTGATTTCAAGGAGACCAACAACATGGCGGGGTATGAAGCTCTGATCTACGGACTCAAGGTGGCACTATCTTATGGTGTCAAACAGCTGTTGGTGAAGGGAGATTCACAACTCATCATCAAACAAGTTAAAGGTGAATGCTCCTGCAACAATCCTCAACTAGCTGCTTATCTACTTGAAGTCCAGATGCTTCAGAAGGACTTTGAAGTCCTGGATCTCCACCATGTTCAGTGTTTTCACAACACTGAAGCTGACGAACTCTCGACAAAAGCCTCAACTGGAGCTCCGGCTCCTGACGGAATCTTTGTCCTGAGGTTATCAAAACAAATAGCTCAGCCAGCCGAACTGAGCGAAGGGGGCGAGACCAGCACCACGAAGCTGGCAGTCCCGGTGGACCTGTTACCATGGCATCCACCAAGGGTCATAGGTGCTGTCGGAAGCTCCGAGCAACCCAGCACACAAGAATCAGAAGCTCAAGTAAGCTCTGATGCATGGATCTCAGAGATCCGGAGCTACTTGAAAGACAATATCCTTCCTGAAGACAGTGTATCCGGTGACTGGATTGTCAGATTTGCTAAAAGATACATGTTGGTAGAAGGGGATCTCTACCGCGCGGTGCTAATGGCATCCTAATGCGGTGCATTGCAAGGGAAGAAGGCCGCGAACTCCTTGCGGAAATACATGGAGGCAAGTGTGGGAACCATGCTTCTTCTCACACGCTGGTCGGTAAAGCTTTCTGGCATGGCTTTTACTGGCCTACAACACTCCAGGATGCGGTTGAGCTAGTGAAAAAATGTGAAGCGTGTCAGTTCCACGCAAAATAGATTCACACACCAGCTCAGTCACTACAAATGATACCTCCTACATGGCCATTCGCTGTGTGGGGCATGGACATCTTGGGACCTTTCCCAAAAGCCGTCGGAGGTTACAGGTTCCTATAGTTCGCCATTGACAAGTTCATCAAGTGGTCGGAAGCAACTCCAGTTGTAACAATCAACAAGCAATCAGCAATCAAGTTATTGAAGTCCATTATATGCAGATTTAGAGTTCCAAACAAATTCATAACTGACAACAGAACCCAATTCACAAGTGTTGCATTTCAAGAATATTGCGAAGACCTCATCATTCATCTCAGCTACGCCTAAGTAGCTCATCCAGCAAGCAATGGCCAAGCCGAGAGGGCAAATGCATAAATTTTAAAAGGACTCAAGACGCACACATATGAGCACCTGAAAAAGCACGAAGCTAACTGGATTGAGGAGCTTCTGTCCACATTATGGGCGAACAGGACAACTCCAAACCGATCAACCGAGGAGACTCCATTCTTCCTAGTGTACGGAGCTGAAGCGGTCCTTCCTCCGAAGATCACCTTGGAGTCCCTTCGGGTCCGGACCTTCGATGAAGCCATGCAGGACCAGCTTCGGCGTGAAGACCTTGACCTCGTCGATGAGGGAAGGTGCCAAGCAGCTGTTCAGAATGCATGTTATCGCCAAGCGCTCCAGCGCTATCATCAAAGGCATGTGCACAACTGACAACTCGAGGAAGGCGATCTGGTGCTTCGGAAGATACTAACTCATGAAGGAATGAATAATCTTTCCCCCAGCTGGGAAGGTCCTTTCCGAGTGATAAAAGTATCCCGACCCGGATGCGTTTGCTTGGCAACTGAGGACAGGATTTCACTTCCTAATCGTTGGAACATCGAGCACCTCCATAAGTTTTATGCTTAGAATCGCGGAGGTGAGTTTGTAATTACAAACGATGTATGTTATAGAGTCATTAAGCAGACATGGGTAGGTCCTCCGGGAGAACGTCCGGACACCTCTGGGAAGGTCTGGGAAGTTCAAGTACACTTCATACAGTCACAACACTAAAAGTGTAACTACCTACCCTGGGTTAGAACAAGATGTATAGCACACTTAGCTTGGTCCCTCACCCTAAGTGTGTCCTTGTCTCCCTTGTAATTAAGACCTATAATGAAAGAGATTGTTGTGTAAAAATAGACTCCACGTGCATTTATTTATGAGGCTCGATCTATCAAATTATTGTTTTTAACCTTCTTGTCTATAATGAAGTTGTGCAATTCTTTTTTTGTTTTTACCCAAGTTATTCATATGCGTTGCAAGTTATATTGTTTACCCCTTTGGATCTTAACATACTATATAGTCTACTTGCCTGAACGCCAAGCTAACATAGGTCCAGAGTGTGCTATCGACTTAGCCTGGTCCTGCACCCTAAGTATGCCACTCTACCTACACTCCGGCAGGCCTCAGTAGGGTGAGTACTAAAAAAGCATATGAGTCCGGAAGGGTTACCTCAATATACTTGTTACCATATCAAGATACATCAGAATCTGGCGCCTCTTGAAGACGCCTGCGTTGGAGAGGGTGCAGTCACAGAGGACCGCCTCCGCCGGGGAGAAGGAGCCGCCGTAGAGGGAGCAGCCCTGATGGACCTCCCATCAGCATGCTTCAGCTTCCTCTTCCGGCTGGAGGGTTCGGCTGGCTCCTTGCCCTTGCCCTTTTCTATGTCTTCAACCCTCCAGCTCGGGGCGGAGGCAGACCCTCCTTCGGAAGTTCCGGGGATTACCACCCTGTAGGTCGGATGCCTTTCCACCTCACCAAGGTCATCAAGCGCCGGCATCTTCCTTCGGAGCTCTCTACTGAACTACACCTCCATGTTTAGAGGAAGGAAAGCTGCCGGCAGAACCAAGTCATCACCGTCGATGTTTATCCCATGCTGGAATTTCTTGAGATGAAGCTTCAAAGCTTCGTCATCCAAGTTGGATTTCAGACCAGTTTGAATCCGGTCGTCATTCATCACACTGTTGAGGGTGCACGCGAGCTTCTCCCTCTTCCTCAGTGGAGCCCATCTGTTGACCAGGAAGTTGCAGAAGACAATCTGAGGGGTCACTCCACCCTCCACGCATTCGTGGATCGTGGTCAGGACGGGGTTGAAGGCATCTGACAGCACCCGAACTACACTCCAAGCGTCGGTGTCAATGTTGGGGAGTCTTCGGGCAGCTCCAACCTCTCATGCTCCTCCACTGCAATGATGACCCAATCCTTCTTCCAGTCATCCCAATTGCCGGAAGGAAATGACTTCAAGTATTTGAAGGGGCAGTTCTTGCGCTTCACAAAATAATAGAAGCCAAGAAGCTCAGTCCCCTTGCCGGTGGAGTGGATGGTGAAGAAGGTACGAAACAGCTCGACGCAGGGGGGAACACCCACCCACATCTCACAAAAGTGAACGAAAGTCGCCACTAGAAGAAGAGAATGAGGGCCAACATGATACAGCTGAAGACCGTAAAAGTCCAGCAGCATTAAAAGAAAAGTTGAGAAAGGTGGGATCAATCCCACTATGGCGTAAGCAGAGAAGTACACCATGTCGCCATTATGCTCCTTCTTGAACGAGAGCTCGCCGGTGCAGATCAGGTGGCTGAAGGAGTCACTGGACCACCCCATATAGGTTCGGACCTTCATCAAATCATCCTTGCTCTTGAGGCGGATCTTGGGAAGGCCCAACTCCATCGCGGCAAAGTGGAGCGAAGGAAGAGAAAGCTAGGCGAAGTTTGGGAGGCTTTGAGCGCAAGTTTGATCGAAAGCATAAAGAGTCCCCAAACCGCACACACTTTCCTTCTTAAGTAAGCCTCCGTGACGCTTGGATGGAAACCGCAACAAGTGGGGTAACATTTCAAAATTTACCCCGTCCATGACGAATGGGTCCGGGGCCACCCCGACGAAGAGGTCGAGGTTATTACTCAGGCGAACCGTTGTCATGATGGGCGACGGGAGACTCAAAGGCGGCACCCTAACAAGGCGCTCGGTCGATACAGTTTTTTTATGGGGAACTGGCGACCTTCAATTGCATGAGATCCGCACTCAAAGGTCTCATCTACTACATTCATAACAAGCCACGCGGCGATGGTTTAACCCCGGACCATCGCCCCAATGGCACATTACGAGACTTTTGAAGCCTAAGCGCAGGAATCAAGGATGGCCCAACCTTTGGTAGAATAAGTTAACCCAAAGGGTTTCTCCCAAAGGTGGGCCTGGGGGCCACTGTCGGTACCCTGCGTATCTGGTACCTTATGATACCGCAAGAAGTGCAAAAGAGTTCTAGCCATCAAAATTGAAGGCTTCCTCAGGCCCCACATGTCATATTACACCAGACCCACATCCCTCATATGGGTAGCTCCGGAGATTGACACGTGTAATGTAAATCCGGAGCTAAACTCTCAACACAGGGAAGCTCCAAGATCAACACGTGTATAATGACCCCGGACCTAACCCCTAGCAGAGGGAAGCTCCGATGTTGACACGTGTACAGCTATGTTGGAGCTACCTCCCCGCAACGGGAAGCTCCGAAGCTACCACGAGTGGAGCCTCCGGATCTTCATCAACGAATACAGTGGCGGATCTCATTCAGCACAGACATTCAAAGGACAGTCAAAATGGCAGTTATAAGACTTGATTACGTGTCGTTAATGTTGTATTAACGACACACGATCAAAGCACTGTTAATAGAGGTAACGCAACCATTATGGCACATTATCACACTATTAACCATGCTTAATACCCGTAGACAATGTATTAGGCTATTTAATACGCTAGGGAAACATGTTGGGCTAGGCTAATGATATAACGGTCACTCCTTGGACTATAAAAGGACTGAGCCGCGCGATACAAGGGACAACTCCAGGCTGAGCCACAGACTGTGCTTTTTAGCGATTCATAATACAACATACGCACACCCTGTGGAGTAGGGTATTACGCTCAGGTGGCCTGAACCACGTAAATTTCTAGTGTCACCATCTTGATCTTGATCTCTGCTTGCCCCAACCGAAACAAGAACCTCCGCGGGCTACACTTTAGTAGTACCGGGGGAAGTGTCGTTGTTACACTTCGACAGATATTTAGGAGTATTAAAAGGTAATGTGTGGAACTGTGCTCACCCAGAGGGTTCAATTATGGAAGGATACACCACTAAAGAAGTGATTGAGAGTTGCGCTGATTACATCAAAGATGGAAAACCGATAGGTGTGCCTATACCAGTACATGAGGGTAGACTACGTGGGAGAGGCAAAGTGGGTAAGTGAACTTTTATCGTTCAAGATTACAAGAATGTACACCGTGCACATTTTGGTGTACTACAACAGCTCGCAATAGCTGAGTCGTACATCACAGAACACCAAATTGAGCTTTGCGAAAAAAACAAGACCGCACAGAGGACTAGATCATGAAAGAGCACAGAAGATGTTTCACTGAATGGTTAATAGACAAAAATATACCATATGGAAACTCTATAGAAGAGGCAACAATAAAGAAGTTAGCTTCTGGCCCATCTGCTTTGGTGACATCATGGCAAGCATATGACATCAATGGTTACACATTTTACACTAAAGAAAAAGACGGTAAGAGTTTTGCACAAAATAGTGGTGTTCGTATTGAGTCTTATGATTCACAAGGGCAGAAGACCACATACTTCGGGTTCATAGAGGAAATATGGGAACTCAATTATGGCAAAAGAATGGTAATGCCCGTATTTAAGTGCTAATGGGTCAAACATCCTAATGGTGTGAAAGTGGACAATTACGGGCTGACACTAGTAGACTAGAATAAAGTGGGTTATAAAGATGACATGTGGGTTCTCGCCGATCGTATTGCACAAGTTTTTTATGTACAAGATCTAGAAACTGAGAAGATTCACATAGTTGTTTCTGGAAAGAAAAACATTGTTGGGGTTGAGAATGTATGAGATATTGAAGAGGAACATAATCAGTATGAAGAGATGTACCTTTTCACTGAACCAGAAAACATCAAGCGCGTAGAGAGAAGCATTAAAAAAGATTTGAAACCCTATATGCGGGAAGATGTCAATGCTGGAAAAAATGTATGATATATATTGTATATATTTGTATCCTCTGAAATCAACTTAGAACAATGCTCTATTTCAGCTTTAGATAGCATGTTTCGAATATTATTAAATTTAGATTCTGTAGAGAAGACTAATTTGGACAAGTGATCCTTTTCGGCTTGTTGACTATCATATTTATCACCTTCACCTGTTCCATAAGTTATCAAATTGTATGTGTATATAAATTTCTTCTGACATATATGATGATCAGGCTTGCCTTCCAACAGCTTGGTTCCAAACAACATCTAGAAGCACAACTCTTGAAGCTCATATCAAGCTAATCCCTTCACAGCAAGCTCTTGTAGATGCAAGTAACACCCGGGATCATCATTTGGATTGTTAAAAGCTTCAATTGAAGTCTGACGATACTTCCCATCCATTTCAGGGCTTGTTTGGATAGGAGTGGATCCACTTCAATATAAGTGGATTGAGGAGAAAATAATTAGTTCATTCTTCACTCCAACCACTTCAATTCAATTAGATTGAGTACACCCAAACAAGCCCTAAAAGATTTCTTTCTCTTCTCTACATTTTAAAAATTGATGAAGATGCTACTTTATCAGTTCTAATGGCTGAATATATTGACTACACATCAGTACCATCCCTCTTAGTGCTTCACACAAGTGACAATGCGAACAACTTCAATCATAAATCTTGTTTTTACCCTTTTCATAGGAATGTGACCTTAATCTTTCAAGCATATATTTATCAATAAGTGAATCTTCCTCATCAGACATGTTAATGGCAGTTACAAGTGAAGGGTGTGTCGTAGCTAACAAAATCTCAACGGGACTGTAGACAAAGAGATGTTGTATATGAGTGACAATGTCGAGGTTAGACAACATGAAACTATGATGGTATCCTTCAACAACATGAAAAGTGATGCCAAAGATATGCTTGCATCAACCAAGGCATGTTGTGAGGGCATAACACTTGTTGGAGCATCACGGTTATGCTTGCCCCAACAAGTGTTATACCCTCACAACATGCCTTGGTTGATGCAAGCATAACCTTAACATCACTTTTCATGTTGTTGAAGGTTGCCATCATAGCTTCACGTTGTCTAACCTGGACATTGCCACTCATATGCAGGATCTCTTTATCTTCAATCCAATTCAGATTTCGTTTGCTTTGGCACATCCTTCGCTTATAACTGCCATTAACATGTGTGATAAGGAAGCTTCACTTATTGATAAATCTATACTTGAAAGATTAAGGTCAAATCCCTATGAAAGGGTAAAAACAAGATTTGTGATTGAAGTTGTTCGCTTTCTCGCTTGTGTGAAGCACTAAGAGAGTAGGTACTGATTTTTAGTCAATATATTTAGGCATTAAGACTGAGAAAGGAGCATCTTCCTAAGTTTTCAAATGGACGGAAGGGAAAGAAATACTTCAAATGGATGGGAAAATCCTTCCAAGGATCGTCAGGCTTCAATTGAGGCTTTCAACAATCCAAATAATGAGCCACATGTGTTACTTGCATCTACAAGAGCTTGCTGTGCAGGGATTAGCTTGACAGGAGCTTATCAGCATCACAGGCGGTTCTTAACTAACAAGCAACCTGTGAAAACAATGACTTTCCCCAGGCGGTTCTCCAACAAAAATCGCTTGTGATGATTGAACCAGTACATACGGTTCTTAAACAATGATCACCCGTGAAAATCATGTATTTACCCAGGTGGTGGTTAATTAAGAACTGCCTCTGAAGTTTGCTAGAGTACAAGTGGTTCTTAATTAATAGCCGCCTGATCAAATGATGTATTTACCCAGTCGGTTGTTTTTTAAAATCCTCTTGTGATGTAATGTCATCACATGCGGTTATTGTATCATTTGTCATCACAGTCGCATTTTTTTACGGACCGCCTGCGTTTGAAAAATTGAGGCGCCTGTGAAAATACTTTTTGTAGTAGTGTAAGTAGCCAACATGAATAACATAATTTGTTATGCTCTCAGTAACTAAGTCATGGAATTTTGTTGAGTAGCCAACATGGAAAATAAAATATGCCATTTTCTAAGTTATTTTGAATGACGTATTTTGTCGAAGTAGCCAATGTGAAAAGACAAAACATGGCATTTCTGCTTTCTTTTATTAAGTTTATGCATTCTCTTATGTTTGTTGTTCTTTTCAAAAATTTGAAGGTTCCTCAGGCGTGAATCAGACACTCAGTCTCATGTCCTCCATTGAGCAACTAAATGGCAACAATTATGGTACATGGAGAGAGAGCTTAGAGATTACTCTGGTAGTATTAGACTTAGACTTAGCACTTACGACGCCTCTACCCGTAGCTCCTGATACTCCTCCTGTGAGAACCACAGGAGAGTCAGGAGGCTTACACTAAGCGGATGGATCCTTATCATAAGGCTCTCGCATCCTTCTATGAGGTCCATTCTAAGTGGAATAACTCAATCAGGAAATGTTTGATGATAATTAAGAGCACTATCTCAGAAGCAATTAGGGGCTCCATTCCTAATTGTGAATTTGCCACAGAATCCCTCCAAAATGTCAAGAATCAGTTCACCGGTTCATCTAAGGCCACTGCGAGTACTCTTATCAAGAGACTCTTCACTGAGAAATTCACTAGAGGTAATTTGAGAGATCATATACTTAGGATAACAAGCATGGATACTAATCTTAAGACAATGGACTTAGGCATGAAAGATGAATTCCTCATGCATCTCATCTTCGCCTCACTTCCAAAAGAATTTGAGCCATTTGTCATCAACTACAGCTCTATGCCAGAGCAATGGAACTTAGAGAATTTGATGGCTATGTGTGTCCAAGAAGAGGAAAGAATTAAGTTTGCTCACGAAGCTGACACTATCAACTACGTGAGTGGAAAGGGCAAGAAGAACAACCATTCTTCAAATCCAAATCTCAACATTCCTCCGAAGGACAAGGGCAAAGCTAAGGTCTCACATGATCACTCTAGCAAGAGTGAGAAAGTGGACAAAGATAGCTATTTCTTATATAAAGGGAAGGGATATTTTCAGAAAGATTGTATTGGCTTTCTAATGTGGTGCAATAAGAGAGGTATGAACTTAGTAACATCTGTCGATGAATCCCTGTACTTAGACCAATCATCATTTACTTGGTGGATTAACTCTGGTGCCACTGTGCATGTTACTCATACTTTGCAAGAGTTGAGTATAAGGAGGAACCTAAGAAGAGGAGAAAGGAGCATTAGAGTTTTTGACGGTCACAAAGCTCATGGTTAAGACATTGGAGAAATACCCTTAGTACTTAGAGATGGCTTTGTATTTGTGTTTCATGACGTCCTCTATGTACCCTCAGTTAGGAGGAATTTAATATCAGTCTCATGCTTAGATGACTATGGATTTGTATGCCACTTTGGCAATGACAAATGTCTCATTAAGTTTAATAATAAGATTGTGGGTCTTTCCATTAGACAAGACCAACTTTATTTGCTATCTACGCATGATCAAGTAAATCAAATAAGCAACATTCAGAATTCCTCACATAACAACTCAGGCTTTCACAAGCGCAAAAGAATCGATCCTGAAATGCCATCAAAATTATGGCACAACCGCTTAGGCCATATTTTGAGGGGGGGAATTGAACGACTTGTCTCGCAATCGATTCTTCCTCGTTTGGACTTTTAGGATTCAGAAGAATGCATAGACTGCATAAAAGGCAAATACACTAAGACTATTAAAATAGGCGCCAAACGCAGTACGGGAATATTAGAATTAGTACAAACAGACATCTTTAGTCGTTTTCCCATGATCTCTATTGATGTTTTTGACTCATTCGTAACCTTCAGGGATGACTATACTCGTTATGACTACATTTATCTAATCAAGGATCGATCCAAAGCATTGGATAAATTTAAGATCTTTAAGGCTGAAGCTGAAAATCAGCATAACATTAAGATAAAGGTCGTTAGATCTGATCGTGGTGTTGAGTACTACGGTCAGCACACCCCATTTGGCCAAGTTCTAGGACCGTTTGCACGGTTCCGACAGGAACATGGCATAGTCGCCCAATACTCTACACTAGGCGAGCCTCAGCAAAATGGAGTAGCGGAACAGCGCAACCGTACGCTAATAGATATAGTTAGATCCATGCTTAGTTACTCAGACTTGCTTGTTAACTTGTGGATGGAGGCGTTAAAAACCGCGATTCATTTGCTTAATCGGGTTCCTACTAAGTCAGTGTCGAAGACACCATATGAGATGTGGACTGGACATAAGCCCTCACATAGATACTTGCACATTTGGGGTTGTCCTGCTGAGGCTAATATATTTAACCCAAACATAGGAAAGTTGGATCATAAAATAGCTAGCTGCCATTTTATTGGCTATCCAGATAAGAGTATGGGATTTCGTTTCTACTATCCTGACAAGCACACTAAGTTTGTAGAAACGAGACATACATTTTTCTTAGAGGATTTAATGATAAGAGAGAGTACGATAAGACGTGAGATTGATCTTGATGAGAAGCGGGTCTACGTGCCCACTCCTATGATTCAAGAACAATTCTTCACTCCATCTGTTGTCGATGCACTACAAGTGTCTGATGATGGTAGTGCAACACCTGTTGTTAGTTATCCATCAATGATAGAAAATAGTGATGCTCCTGTACAACAGGAGCCAACTCAACCTTCTGAGCAACCCGAGTCAGCTGTAGCTAATGAGAAACAACAACCGCCCCAAAATCATATGCAACTTTGGAGATCTCAGAGTCAAACGGTCCGCAATACCGACTAACTACGATGTCTATATGAGTGAAGAGTTTCAAATGCAGGATTATCCCTCCTCATTTGAACAGGCTATGAGCAGTCCTCAGTCATCCGAGTGGCAAAAAGCCAGGGAGGATGAGATGAGGTCTATGAATGCATACAAAGTCTGAGAATTAGTTGAAGTTCCTAAAGGAGCCAAAACGGTAGGTTGCAAATGGGTCTGTAAAATCAAACACGACTCCAAAGGGAAGATTGAAAAGTATAAAACCAGACTTGTTGCAAAAGGTTTCACTCAAAGAGAAGGTATTGATTACAATGAGACATTCTCACCCGTCTCAACTAAGAATTTGTTCAGAATCATCATTATATTAGTAGCGCATTATGACTTAGAATTACATCAGATGGATGTAAAGACAGTGTTTCTCAATGGGGATCTATATGAGGACGTCTATATGACGCAACCAAAAGGTTTCGTCGCTAAGGATGAGGACAACATGGGATGCCGACTTAGGAAATCTATTTAGGACTCAAACAGGCCTCACGATAATGGTATCTCAAGTTCGATGAAACAATCAGAAAATTTGGGTTTAATGAGAATGAGGAGGACAATTGCATATACACTAAGTTTAAGAATGGGAAATTCATCTTTCTCGTGCTTTATGTAGATGACATACTACTTGCGAGTAGTAACGTCGATCTACTATTAGAGACTAAAAAGTTCTTGTCCTCGAACTTTGATATGAAAGATCTAGGTGAAGCCTCCTATGTCTTGGTTATATAGATTCACTGAGATAGAGTTAAAGAGCTATTAGGTCTTTCACAAAAGACATACTTAGAAAATGTACTAAAAAGTATAGTATGCATAGGAGCAAGCCCACGCCTGCTCCAATTATCAAGGGTGATAAGTTTGGGAATGTTCAGTGTCCAAGAATCAGTATGAAGTCGATTAGATGAAATCAGTTCCCTATGCTTCAGCTGTCGGAAGTCTTCAGTATGCTCAAGTTGGTACTCGCCCTGACTTAGCTTATGTTACCGGGATGCTTGGCAGATATCAGGCCAATCCAGGACCCGACCACTGGAAGGCAGTTAAGAAAGCGCTAAGATATGTGCAAGGTACTCAGAGCCTCATGTTGACTTATCAGAAATCAGACTCATAGAAATAGTGGGCTACTCAGACTCAGATTTCGCAGGGTGCGTGGATACTAGGAAATCCACATTAGGCAATATTTTCACCCTTGCAAATGGAGCTATTTCTTGGAAAAGCTCCAAACAAAGCATCATGACATTATACATGATGTATGCTGAGTTTGTGCTTGTTATGAGGCTACTGTACAGGTTATGTGGTGTAAGAAATTTGTACCAAGACTTAAAGTGGTCGATAGCATTGAGAAACCACTTAAGTTATACTGCGATAATAAACCCGCAATATTGTACTCTCATAACAATAAGTCGAGTGGTGCTGCCAAACACATCGACATTAAATACTATGTTGTGAAAGAACGAATCCAGGATCATATCATCAGTCTACAGCATATCAGTACTGAGCAGATGCTCGCGGATCCGCTAACCAAAAGTCTTCCGCCCAACATTTTCAGGAGACACGTGCCTGTGATACCTGGATACTCAGAGGTCAAACTTAGTTTAGTACATGTTTCTAAGTGTGAGATGTAATATGGTCATCGAGTCAAGCAATACGTATCTGGTTGTCTTTGATGCGTCGTTCCCTTTATGTCAAGCATGAGAAAATAATATCAAAATTCAATGTGTTTATAAATAAGCTTATGTGACCTGTGGTCAAAGGGGAGAATGTTAGGAATAAAATAAGGTGGACATGGGATTTAGGGGTCAGTTACGGCTGTAACCGACCGGGTCTCCTTCCCTCTCCCCAAGGCGTTGATCGGGACACCAAATTCTTAACAGAATCGGTTGGGTGGGGCCCCTGGGGCACTTCCTCCTCTATATAAGAAAGGCAAAGGCACCCTAAGCAATCATCCCAATCTAAGATACGCCAATAGCCAGAAAATTCAGAGGGACCGATCCTCTGGAGGAAGGAGTCTCGAGAAGGCATCACCGTACATCTGCTCGTCCACCAGCTGCTGCACCAACGCCGGTGGAGGTTGCTTGTGCCCTCCCGACAGACTCCATGGCCTCTACCACTTCTACTGCAGAAGGTACGATCATTTAATGCCTAACCCTAGTTGCTGCTAGATTGTTTGGTGCTTGTTCTAGCTTATTTGCTCTCTGTTCTACTCACTTAGGCCGAGCCCTAATCACCATTAGAGTCTCAGCACTGAAAGGAATTGCGGGAAGCAGTGCATCATCCCCAGCTGCCTACGTGTTAATTATATAATAGAGTTTACAAATGATAATGACCATCGGTTGTTACATGGTTGAGATCCTACGCAACCTTTAAACAATTCGGCTGTTACACAACTTGATCTTTATCCAGCCGTGATTCCCTAACAGAAGGTTCTATAGAAGATAAAGATTGAAAAAAATACATAAGGTTGTTTAGATAATCTATATTGTTACGGTGCACCTCACGTATATTGTTATGGTGCACCTCACGTCCTGATCAGCTGGTCACCTGGTTTCCTAACACCTCCCCTCAATCTCGACTGTCATCACATGTTGAGATTGTTTCTGAAGGCAATCAGCTTCTTGACCGGCAGGACCTTGGTGAAGCCATATGCAACCGGATCTTTTGTAGATATAAATCTGATCTGCAAAAGCTTATTAGCAACCCTCTAACGCACAAAATGAAAATCAATTTCTATGTGTTTTGTACGAGCATGAAAAATGGGGTTTGCTGTCATATATGTCGCCACCAAATTATCACACCATAAACATGGTGTGTCAGTTTGTGGAATGCCGAGCTCCTTCAAAATTGCATGTACCCAAATGACATCAGCTGTTGCATTTGCCAAGGACTTATACTTAGCTTCGGTGCTCGAACATGACACCGTAGCTTGTTTTCTTGCATTCCATGAAATTAGATTAGAGCCAAGAAATATTGGGAACCCTCCAATGGATCTACAATCATCTATGCCCGCACCACAAGTAAGGTTCTACGGCGACCATGCTCGGTGTTAAATTCAACTAAGATATGTTACGAATACCACGATGCACGTAGGTTATATGTTAAGTGCATCACACACACACCATTTGTATCGCAAAATTTATGTTTTCTTTCATAAGTATGTGTAACTGTGTTTCGCCTTATGTACCCTAGTAGTAGACAGGCAAACAACATGCACATATTTTTTGAACTATGTAATTTCTATTTTGGTAATCCGTCGTTGAGCTTATTTAATATTATCTTATTGCATATTCACAACTACATACATTTTAATATATGTAAAATACATTCATATAATTTATTTCATAATATCATCATAATCTATACTCCATTTTTTATTTTTACTATATCTACGAATTATAAAACTTAACTATTTTTAAAATTACGTTGAAAATTGTACAAAATATAGTTCAAATAGTTGTATTATCGTCATCCATCATTACCATCTCAATAAATTTTATTTCTGTGTATTAAATTATTATGAAACTCCTTTTTCTCATTCTTCATGTTGTGTTCTTCATAAATCCTAATAAAAGTTTCTGCAAATTAAACCTCTAAGTATTTTTAATTAACAGATCAAACTGTAATGAAAACAACAATTGAAATAGAGAGAACACGCTGGCAGCGCTCGCTCCACCCGTGAAGCCGCTTGCGGCCAGCTGCCCATGAGGCATTTGGGCCCAGTCGCGCTCTAGCAGGGTGAATCGCTCGTAAGCGAGTCGCTCGGCAGACGTGCGAGTCGCCCTTCCGTTTTGCGCTGAGCATCTTTGACCGCTCCAGCAGACAAACCGTGACACGTGTCACTTTGGCGTTCTTCTCGCACACCTACTGAGCGACTCACCTTTCTACCATGCGACCTGAGTGCTAAAGTTGCAAAAAAATTAACCACATGCTATTTCTCTTAAACTTATAAGATAATACGCTAAATGAAGAAAAGCTTCTACCGCAAGTACAGTGAGTTGGAAACGCGCCGCGACGGCATGAACGGCCAGCGGAACGCAGAGGGAATGGCGTGGACAGTGATCACTGCGGTGCGAAAGGGGGGCGGCGAGGAACACGGTGGTGAAGCCGGGTGTTGGCGCTGGGTAGGGAGTCTTGGACAGTGGTGCGGCCGAAATACAGCAAGCGAACCCAGCGCTGTCGGCAAACGGCGCGGGCATGGTGCGGCAAGGTGCAGCCAGCACTGCGACAGGCGTGGCGAGGGGCGAGCAGGAGGCATGGCCATGGTGACGTGCGGTGGACAGCAAGAAGCATAGACATGGCGAGAGCGGGCGCAAGCAGAACAGCAGGGTGGTGAGCGCTGGGCTGGAGGTCGCTCTGGAGATGGGGATGCGGCAGAGGAGCGCCGGATGTGGGCGGGCGCGGCCGGCCACGTAGAGGTTGGGCAGAGACGCGGCCTGGCGCACGGACGAGAGGCACGCCGGCGCCTGAAGGCGAGGAGACGGGAGTCTGGTGCGGTGGGCTGCAGGGACGCACGGCGCAGCTGGCCATGGGCAGTGGTGCGCTCACCGCAGAGGGGCGCAGAGGGAGGTGCGCGCTTTGCTGGAACGGGGGGCGGCAAGTCGGGCGGTGCACGCGCATGGTAGAGGCGGAGCGGGGTGCGTGTTGGCGGGAACTGGCGAGCGGCAGCGCTGCTGTGCCGTGGGTGGCCGTCGGGAGAGACTGGCAGGGAGGTGACGAAGGACGCAGGAAGGCGGAGCATCGGGCTGCCTGCAGCAGACGGCGTGGGCAGCCACCAGGAAGGAGGCGAGCTCGGCTCGCACGGGCGTGCAGTGCGCGGCACAGCAGCAAACACGCGCAGCCGGTAAGCAGGGCCAGGCGGCGAGGAGGGTGGCACCCACCAAGGAAAGGAAGGGAGAGCGCGATGGAGTCGGGAGCAGCGCACTGGAGAGAGAGGAGGAAGAATCACGGGGCGGCTTCTCGACGAAGACAAATAGAGGAAAGGGATAGGAGCGCATGCGTAAGCGGTCAGACAGAGAAGGCAAAGTTGATTTGCTTCAACAGCTTATGACAGGTGGGTCTCACTAGTTGGTTATCCTCATCCTCTTTTATTCTCTGCTATTTTCCTCAAAAGCACATTTTCCGACTACTGCTCCAATTAACCAAAATGGTTAATGCTACAAAATGACATATGAAGAACCCAATGATATGTTTTATTTTAACTTTTTGATTTTGAACGCATTTTCACTCGAGCCACCAGTGCACAGCGAGTGGCGACGTGGCGGCATGGCCAGCAGGAGCTGCGGGGGAGAAAAGCCGAACCGAGCGACGTGTGGTGCTGCCGTTGAGTGACGATAAGGGCAAGTCTTTTAGGCTAGCTTGTGCATGAAGCATCAGTGGCGTACATGTTGATGATATGCTCAAGAGGAAATCATAACAATTAGAATCAATGTCTGTTGGATATTTAATCTATAAGCAAATAGCGTATTAAAGGGCATGCGACCTAAAAACCCATTAGCGCGCCTATAAATACGAGGGGTAGGGTTAGGGGCTAATTACTCTATCACGTCACAGCCCTCGATGACCTCATGCTGAGACCCTTGCCGCGCACGCGGTGCTAGCACACCGTTGCACGACATTCCTCCCCGTACGTGTGGACTCTGTGGGGGTGCTGCTGCTACTGCTACGATGATCGGCTACAACGATTGTGATCGTCTACCTGCTGTCGTGACGAGGATGAGGAGGAGACGAACGAGATCGTCTACTTCCCCTACACCAACGTGCGTCTACGTTCTGCTGCGCTGCGCGTCTAGTGGTAACGATCTATGACCTCTGCACTTGCATTTTTCATGGATGTTGCGGTAGAATTATTAGAGTAGCATACCGTTGATTTCCCAAAAGCGGCATCAGAGCCGACTTGCGTAGTTTTTAGTCTGTATCTTGCTAGTAGATGGGATCTACTGCAGACATGTTCATATGATGAATTTTTTCGCACGGTTTTTTGGGTTTGGAATTTGTTAGAGTAGATTGTGATCGTATATGACTAAAGGGTCCATTCGCACTCCTTCTCTGTTGTGTGCGCAACCTGTACCTACCGGCTGGAATCACCATCAAGACTAATCGCGTACATAGCTAACAGATTGAGCCAACAGACCGCGGTCATAAGTCGCGATCTTCTCATGAATAACTGGTCACATTAAAAATTGAGGCATTTTGAATGGCTCGGATTCGGTTTGATTTGATGAATCCGATGAAATTTTCATAGTGATTTCATATATGCAATCTATGTAATTCCGTTTGGTGTTCATAGATGTTCATAGTGATTTTATATATTTTCATAGTGATTCATAGATTTTCATAGTGATTTCATAGATGTGATTTCATAGTGATTTCATGGACCGTCGTTTTGATGTCTGCTATAGCGATTACATAATATCGATTTGCTCTTGAAACCGTTCTACGCTTAACTCGTTTTTGCAAGGAATGATGTGAATGGTATGGCCTTATTGTGATGTGATGATCTGTGTGTAATATTCGTGCAGCCCGCGTGTTGCAAAATTAACACCACCGGGTTGAGGTTGTCACATAATTGTATAACGACCTGCATATTGACCTGTGATGCTTGATTTCTCATGTAATTTATTTGGTAGCTATTAGTTGTCTTAGCTTCTTTTATGATCATGGAGATGTATTCAAGCATGGTGGATATGGAGATCACCACAAGAAGGGAGGCATGGCAGCTCATATCATGATGGAACCATGGCGATGGAGACCATTATGATTCTAAAGGCCATACTATTCACAATGTGATATGATCATATGCCTGTGATGTTTATTTATTAATATTATTTTCATGCTTTTCATATGGTGGGTGTTTTTTCATGATAGAATAGCTCCCCTCGCAAAAGTTGAGTATTTGATTCCATTTACCAATAGTTGCACCTATGTTATTTTGATCATTGTGTGGTAGGTTTGTCAAAGCAAAGTACCATCATACATAGAGTTAGGAGCCGGGGCATTGGATGTCATCCAACAAACAAGAGTCATATAGGGATATGATTAACAACTGTTGTTTACCTATGTCACTAATTTCCTAGCAGTGAAGCCAAATCTCACTAGGAATTAGTGAATATGGATTTTGAACCACTATATGTCGTTAGAGGGAAGACGATGATCATATAGTGGTGATATCTTTTATTAAACCGTTAATAGAAGATTGGTACATAACATAGTGTTAAACCTTGCACATTTATTTTCTATTGTAGATCATGTCTGCTAGTAACAATTCTGGTTTCAATCTGCGATTTGTGCTTGAAAAGGAAAAGGTCAATGGAGCTAATTTTATCGATTGGTACCGCAACCTGAGAATCGTTCTTAGGCAAGAGAAAATCGAGCACGTTCTTCTGCAGCTATACCTTGATGACCTCCTGATGAGGAAATCACTTCTATGGATACAAACAACACTCCATTGAACATACAAGATGCAATCAATAGAGTTCATACACAACAATTAATTTCAGAGGTGAACTCGTTCTTATATATTTCCTTATATGTTTTTGAACATAAATTGCTACTTAATGATTTATTTGTGATTATGATCCATGGAGAGGTTCAAGGAGTACTTGGAGGGAGTATTAGGGACGTGTAAGACCAGAGAATTCGTTTAAAGAAGATGGAAACCGAACCAAACTCCAAATCGTATCCAACTCGGAGTCCAGGAGCAGTACGCACTAAAACGGACGCCCAGGACGCATACGAACTCCGTTTTGGACGTTCTACATATGCACGGAAAGGGGAGAGGATAAACTTTCCAATGGAACCGGTCCCATGTCAAAATCCCTTCGGAGTCGACGGGAATCGACGAAACAAAATCAAATACAGAATCTGTCAGAGTGCTGCGCCACCATATTGGGCCATTGGGCCTTGTATCAAGTCTAAGTCCATTATTTTCGTGTGTTAGGGTTAGGTCACGACCCCAACACCCCCTTGGACGTCCTCCCACCTATATATACTCCATAGCAGCCGCCATGAACAATTGGGTTTTGCATAGATTAATAATATCGCTGTTCTACAGTTTGTGAAACCCCAACTTCGCGATTTCAGATCGTGTCTTCTACGTTCTTGCTTGTGTTCTCGGTTGCACTTGCAGGGATTAGCCTTCTTGGCGAGGTCAATCGTGTGAAGCACGGTTGATAACCAACGGAGCGGTGGTGTAGTGATTGCAGGGGCTGTTCGTTTCTACTCGAGAGCCTCGGATCATCAACGTCGAGATCTCCATCAATCGACTTACCCATTACCTTTCGGAAGATCGGGACAAATTCTCCTATCAATTGGTATCAGATTTCCAGGTTGCCCGTTAGGTAATTCATCTATCCATTACATTAGTTTGGTTTTTCATACCTAGAGTCCACAAAAAAAGCCACAAAAAAACTTGCAGTTTAGTAGATCTGTTCATTACTTTGTCCAAACCACATTGATCCTTTACAACTTTGTTATTCAGTTTGGTTTTGTTGAGTTTGTGTCCGTTGTTGAGTCATATTGCTGGTTTAGAAGTGTTTTTAGTCTTAGTTTGAGTTTTGCATTGTGTTGATTGATCCTTTTGAATCACGTCATCACATCAAGATTAGATTCATCTCTGTCCAGTTCAGTATTTTCATCATATCTAGCTCATACGAACTCGGATTTTCGTGTTCTTATACTTTCTGGAAAGCTTAAGAAGTTCTCTATAACTTTCTTATTCATCATTTTCCCAGAAAATATAGTTATCGATGTCAAAATTGCATTAGATCCGAATCTGTTATTGACCTAAAAATTCTGAACAGTCTGTATTTCGGGGGCAGTATCTCCTATTATTCTTTTCCAAAATAGGTCTTCCATATATTGAAATTAAAGAGGAGTTATATATCTACAATCTTTCTGTTCTAAGTTTTCCAATTTAGAGCCTATAAGTGTGCCTATTTGTCCTTGGAAGATTGAGCAGAAAATCTGCGACAGACACACGAGATATCTTGGATTGATTTTCATTGTGTTCTTCCCTTGCAGCACATTCTGAAAAAATAAAGGAAAAAAGGCAAGTACAAAACAAGAAACAAAAGCCGCACAAAAAAAGAGAAAAAAAACAACAACAAAAAACAGAAGTGCTTGCATTCTTTGTGTCATCTAGTTTTGTCTCATGTCTTGCTAGCTTGAACTACTAGGAACACATTTAGGCCAGCAACTTTGACAAATACTTTGGACACTTATTCAACTTTACTATCTGATTTCATTGTTGCTAATCCTTGCTACATAGAAAGTGTCATCCAAGCTACACCTTACTCTTGAGCAGAATCGATACACTTTTGCAATCATCCCATGCTTCATTGGTTTCTTCATACCGGCCACCGTTTGCCACCTGCAGTGTCGGTAAGAACACTTGTAAGAGCGTGGTAAGACGCTTGAGAGTGTGTGATTCCACTTCCACTTTTCCATTATCCTTTGTAGTTGATAGGGATAACATATTTTTTGTGTTATCTTCTGTTTGCTACTAACAATGTCAGGTAAAAGCAAGAATCATGCATTATATGCTGAGATGATGGACATGATGAAGACGGCGATAGAGTTGCTCACTAAAAATCAAACATCAACCAAGGATTCACATGACATTCAGACCACCTTTACAACACCTTCCACAAGAAGTAATTACATTCTCCCATCTCTTCCTTCTTATGATGGTTTTGGTTACGATGAATATATTGCTTGAGAAATAGAGTTGGATAAAATTTTTGGACAATGTCATATGTGTGAGAAAAGAAAGATTAGAAATGTTGCAAGTGCATTAGTAGGTTGTGCATTGACTTGGTGGAACAACTTAAGTGATTTAGAAAGACCTCGAACATGGAAAGATATGAAAATTCTTATGCGAGAAACTTTTGCTAATGTATCTAATTGTAAACATGAAATACATGAACTTGAGAAGAATTTTCTTGTTGTACCTCCTCCTTTGCCTAACCTTTTGCAGGAACATGAACAAATAAATGGAGATGCAAATGAGAGTGAGGTGTTGAACAACTCTTCTGAATTTTTTGATGCATCAACTCATAATGCATTTGAATTTCTTGCTGAAAATGAGAGTAGTGTTAATGGACAATGCTATACAGTTAACCAAGGTATGCCATTTTCAGATGTGCTGAATTTTGCTACCAATCATACTATAGATGAGCAGCAACAAGATGAACCTTTTCATAATACAACTTTACCATTAGTTGATTTTCCCACAGATTCTTATAACAAAAATGGGTTGTGTGCTGATAATTATATTATACCTATGCTAGAACAACCAAATGAATTTGATACTTTATCACTCACTTGTGCTGAAATTAAGCATTTGATCCCAACTACATGTGAAAGGGATGAGCTGAAATTGTTATTTTCTCTAAATACTTTGGGCTATATTGAATTTGACACTCTTTGTGATCTAGATATCGTAGAGAAGATAATATTTTCTCAATCTGAATTGCCTTTGTTAAGTAGAAATATTTTTTATGCTATAGGCAAATATGAACATAGAGGTATGTTTATGGTGCATAAAGTTTACATATGTTCAAATGAGGAAGCTCCTTTTGTGTTGCAACAACATGGTCAAGTAAATGAATGTACTAACGCTAATAATATCTTGTCAAGTTTTTCTAGTATTTTTTCCTTGCAGCAGGGACAACAAAAACATTTTTCACTGCGGTTGTGCAATATGGACAGTGCTCACTCGGGCCTAAACTCTACCCCCAAAGCAAGACTTTTTGCTGGACATACGAGCAAGCCGAGGACGGCTTGTCATAAAGAAGGGGAGAATGATGAGATCATGCATATTATTATTGCACTTACAAACATGACACAATGTTTATTTGTTTGGGATCCTGGCTCAAGTGAATGTGCACTCTTATTTGATGGACAAGATCAAGATGGTGCACTATGCCGTCCACCACCTTGGCCTCCTCCTTTCATGCTTACAAGAAGATTTGATGGCGTTGCACATATGGACCCACACATGATAGAAGATGAACTTGAGTCGAGGACGACTCCAATTCAAGAAGGGGGGGATGATGAGGACATCACTTCTATGGATACAAACAACACTCCATTGAACATACAAAATGCAATCAATAGAGTTCATACACAACAATTAATTTCAGAGGTGAACTCGTTCTTATATATTTCCTTATATGTTTTTGAACATAAATTGCTACTTAATGATTTATTTGTGACTAGGATCCATGGAGAGGTTCAAGGAGTACTTGGAGGGAGTATTAGGGACGTGTAAGACCAGAGAATTCGTTCAAAGAAGATGGAAACCGAACCAAACTACAAATCGTATCCAACTCGGAGTCCAGGAGCAGTACGCACTAAAACGGACGCCCAGGACGCATACGAACTCCGTTTTGGACGTTCTACATATGCACGGAAAGGGGAGAGGCTAACCTTTCCAATGGCACCGGTCCCATGTCAAAATACCTTCGGAGTCGTCGGGAATCGCCGAAACAAAATCAAATACAGAATCTGTTAGGGTGCTGCGCCACCATATTGGGCCATTGGGCCTTGTATCAAGTCTAAGTCCATTATTTTCGTGTGTTAGGGTTAGGTCACGACCCCAACACCCCCTTGGACGTCCTCCCACCTATATATACTCCATAGTAGCCGCCATGAACAATTGGGTTTTGCATAGATTAATAATATCGTTTTTCTACAGTTTATGAAACCCCAACTTCGCGATTTCAGATCGTGTCTTCTACGTTCTTGCTTGTGTTCTCGGTTGCACTTGCAGGGATTAGCCTTCTTGGCGAGGTCAATCGTGTGAAGCACGGTTGATAACCAACGGAGCGGTGGTGTAGTGATTGCAGGGGCTATTCGTTTCTACTCGAGAGCCTCGGATCATCAACGTCGAGATCTCCATCAATCGACTTACCCATTACCTTTTGGACGTCCTCCCACCTATATATACTCCATAGTAGCCGCCATGAACAATTGGGTTTTGCATAGATTAATAATATCGCTGTTCTACAGTTTGTGAAACCCCAACTTCGCGATTTCAGATCGTGTCTTCTACGTTCTTGCTTGTGTTCTCGGTTGCACTTGCAGGGATTAGCCTTCTTGGCGAGGTCAATCGTGTGAAGCACGGTTGATAACCAACGGAGCGGTGGTGTAGTGATTGCAGGGGCTGTTCGTTTCTACTCGAGAGCCTCGGATCATCAACGTCGAGATCTCCATCAATCGACTTACCCATTACCTTTCGGAAGACCGGGACTCATTATATTTTCCTATCACCTCCCACCTGATGTAAATACTACAGCACGTAGAGCTTATACGAAGCACTACGATGATGCACTTAATGTAAGTTGCCTCATGCTCGTTACTATGTCCCCTGATCTGCAAAAACAGTATGAGCATACAGATGCTTATTTTATGATTGAGGGACTGCGTGGAATGTTTGAGAAGCAAGCTAGAGTTGAGAGATATAACATCTCAAAGTCCTTGTTCTCATGCAAGCTAGTGGAGGGTAGCTCAGTCAGCCCTCATCTAATCAAAATGATTGGTTACATTGAAACTTTGGGCAAACTTGGTTCTGAACTCAAGGATGATCTGGCTATTAATGTTGTTCTCCAGTCGCTTCCACCGAGCTACGAGCCATTTATTTTTAATTTTCAAATGAATGGAATGGAGAAAACTTTAGCAGAATTGCATAGGATGCTTAAAACAATCGAAGAAAGCATTAAGAAAAATGCCACTCATGTGATGATTGTGCAAAAGGAGAATAAAAATAGGAAGCGTGTGACGCATCCTAAAGGCAAAGGCAAGGGAAAGGTTCCCGATGAGCCTTCAAGCTCAAAGTCTAAGCGAAAGGGCAAATCCGGTCGTTCTCCTGATGATGAATGCTTTCACTGTCATGCTAAGGGGCACTGGTCTAGGAACTGTAAGAAGTACTTGGAGGATATGAAGAAGAAGAAGAGAAGTGAGACTTCTACTTCAGGTATAAATGTTATAGAAATTAACATTGCATTATCTTCTAGTGAATCATGGGTATTTGATACTGTATCGATGATTCACACTTGCAAATTGTTGCAGGGTCTAAGTGAGACCAGAAGATTTGCAAAAGGCGAGTTGGATGTTCGTGTCGGCAATGGAGCAAAAGTTGTGGTCATAGCTGTCGGAACCTACCACTTGTCATTACCCTCAGTATTAGTGTTGGAATTGAATAATTGTTATTGCATTCCTACTTTAAGCAAGAACATTATCTCTTCTTCGTGTTTAGAAGAAGTTGATGGTTATGAGATTGTAATAAAGAAAAATGTTGTTCCATTTATTACAATGATATTTTCTATGCTAAATGTCCATTGGTGAATGGATTATATGTTCTTGATCTTGAGGATAAAATTTTCTGTAACATTAATACCAAAAGGGCTCGACGAAATGATATAAATCACATTTTTATTTGGCATTGTCGTTTAGGTCATATAAATGAGAAAAGCATTGAAAAACTTCATAAAGATGGTTTACTAAGCTCATTTGATTTTGAATCACTTGACACATGTGAATCTTGTTTGCTTGGGAAGATGACCAAAGCACCCTTCACTAGTCAAAGTGAGAGAGTGACCGACTTGTTGGAACTTATACATACAGATATATGTGGACTAATGAGTTCAATTGCCAAAGGTGGTTTTCAGTACTTCATTGCATTTACAAATGGCTTTAGTAGATATGGTTATGTCTATCTAATGAGGCACAAGTCGGAATCCTTTGAAAAGTTCAAAGAATTTCAGAATGAAGTACATAATCAATTGGGCAAGACAATTAAACTTCTACGATCCGATCATGAGGGTGAATATTTGAACCATGAATTTTATGATCATTTAAAACAATGTGGAATTGTTCCACAATTGACTCCACCTGGAACGCCTCAATGCAATGGGGTGTCCGAACGGAGGAATTGAACCTTGTTAGACATGGTTAGGTCAATGATGAGCCAAGCAGATCTTCCATTATCCTTTTGGGGTTATGGTCTTGAAACTGCTGCATTTACACTAAACAGAGTCCCAACTAAGTCTGTTGAAAAGACACCATATGAGATGTGGACCGAGAAACGTCCCAGATTGTCTTTCCTTAAAGTTTGGGTGTGATGCTTATGTCAAACGTTTGACGTCATACAAACTCATTCCCAAATCAGATAAATGCTTCTTTGTGGGATATCCTAGGGAAACCAAAGGTTATTATTTCTATAATAAAACAGAGGGTAAAGTGTTTACCACTCGCAATGGTGTCTTCTTGGAGGAATCTCTCAAAAGAAGTTAGTGGGAGCAAGGTTCATCTTGAAGAAATTCAAGAAATATCTGAAAATGTTTCGGCACCCACTAATACTATACAGGATGTACAAGATGTTGTGCAACCAGTTGATGAAACACCAGCCGCACGAAGGTCTATGATGGTACGTCTTGCGACTGGAAAGTTAACGCTTCTAACCACGGAGCAGCATGACATGGTATTGTTGGACAATAATGAATCCATTACCTATACCGAAGCAATGAAGGGACCCGACTCTGAGAATTGGCTTGGAGCCATGGAATCCGAAATTGAATCCGTGCATGAAAATCAAGTTCGGAACTTGGTTGATCCAATCGAAGGTGTGAGACCTATCGATTGTAAATTGATTTTCAAGAAAAAGGATGAGATGGATGGAAACGTTCACATCTATAAAGCTCGATTGGTGGTGAAAGGTTTCAAACAAATTCAAGGTGTTGATTATGATGAAACCATCGCAATGCTAAAGTTTATTCGGATTCTCCTAGCAATTGCTGCATATTTTGATTATGAAATATGACAAGTGGATGTCAAAACAACCTTTCTTAATGAAAGTATGACTGAGGATGTGTACATGACACAACCTGAGGGTTTTGTCGATCCTAAAAATGCTAGTAAAATATGCAAGCTTCAACAGTCCATCTATGGGTTGAAGCAAGCATCTCGGAGTTGGAATCTACGTTTTGATGAAGTGACAAAGGGTTTGGTTTCATCAAGAACGTAGAAGAACCTTGTATTTACAATAAGTTTAGTGGGAGCACACATGTATTTCTGGTCCTAAAATGTAGATGATATATTATTGATCGGAAATGACATTCGAATGCTTGATGATGTTAAATCCTCATTAAGAAAAAGTTTCTCAATGAAGGATTTAGGAGAGGCAACATACATTTTGGGTATAAAGATCTGTAGAGATTGATCTAAAAGGATAATTGGATTAAGCCAAGATACATATATTGACAAGATATTGAATCGGTTCAATATGCAAGATTCCAAGAAAGGTTTATTGCCAATGTCACATGGCATTACTCTAAGCAAGAGTCATTGTCCTTCGACACCTGATGAGCAAAAGAGGATGAGAGCAATTCCTTATGCTTCGGCTATTGGATCCATCATGTATGCCATGCTATGTATACGCCCAGATGTATCTTATGCTCTAAGCATCACGAGCAGGTATCAATCAGATTATGGTGGTGCTCATTGGACCGTTGTCAAAAACATCCTTAAGTACTTCAAAAGAACTAAGGATATGTTCTTAGTGTTTGGAGGTGAAGAAGAGCTTGTTGTAAAAGGTTACACTAATGCTAGCTTCCAAACTGATAAGGATGATTCTAGATCGCAATCCAGTTTTGTATTCTGCCTCAATGGTGGGGCAGTGAGTTGGAAAAGTTCCAAGCAAGATACAGTAGCAAATTCAACGACATAGGCGGAGTATATTGCAGCTTCTGAAGCTGCAAAGGAAGCTGTTTGGATCAGAAAATTTGTTTCTGAGTTGGGTGTTGTTCCTAGTGTGTTCAGTCCTGTGGATCTCTATTGTGACAATAGTGGATCCATTGCACAGGCAAAGGAGCCTAGATCACACAAAAGATCCAAACACATACTACGACGCTATCACCTCATTTGAGAGATCATCGACCGAGGTGACGTGAAGATATGCAAGGTGCACATGGATTTGAATGTTGCAGATCCGTTGACAAAGCCCCTTCCACAATCAAAGCATGAGGCGCACACGAGATCTATGGGTACTAGATACTTACATCAGTGATCATAGTGTGTAATGGGAGACTTGTGTCATAGCTATGCTTATGTACTATTAAATAAATTGTTATATAAATAATCATTATTTACATTGATCATCAAGTATGTGGATTGTTCGTGAAACTCTTTGTTAGCAGTAATGTTACTCTAAATGATCCCTAGTCTATATCATTATATAAGATAATGATGTCACACAGACTAGCACATGTATTAATTGAAGATCACGTTTCATGCATCATAGATATCAAGATATCAAATTAATAATGTGAACACTTGTTAGTGAACATGGTGTTGGATTGACCCACTCAGAGACACTCTAGGATTGTTATTTCCATATGTGCCATCAGTTGTTCTTGAGTGATACACCTGCTAGATCCTTAGACCTGAGATTGTCATTATTTCTCACTGTGTGTAGTTGTGTACTTTGAGACTACCAAACACTACTCCGTAACTAGGTAGTCATAAAAGTAGTCTTCAGATACATAATGAAACATAAAATGGGATGTGCGCAGATCAAGATGGGCTTTGCCCCTCCTTAATAACAGGAGAGATATCTTTGGGCCCCTCGAGATAGTTGGATTTGAAAGTGCATTGTAATGCCAATGTGATTAAAGATTAATCACAATGACTAAAAGTTAGTCATGGAATGAATCCACTATTAGATCGAGTGAATGGTCGAGCTATCACAAGGATGGCACACATCTCGCCTTGAGCTTGACTGGTATCATGGGGCAAAGGATTAACATGTTGAATGTATCTAGGTTCGGCCGATATGATCTTTATGTACATTCGGGAGTCTGTATGTCCTGCTAGGTACCTCTACTGACTTGTGGTTGGAAACGGTTTCCATTCACAACCGACTGCACATGAACCTAACAGGTCACACACTTAAGGGGTTGGAATATCAAAAAGCTTGATTAGATGATTGTCTCTAGTGCAAGTGGGAGATTGTTGGTGATATGCCCAAGAGGAAATCATAACAAATCGAGTTAAGGCCTATTAGATATTTGATCCATAAGCAATTAGGGTACTAATGGGCCTGCGACCTAAAAGCCCATTAGCACACTTATAAATGTGAGGGGTAGGGTTAGGGGCTAATTACTCCACCACGTGACAGCCCTAGCCGCCACCCCTCGCTGGCCTCACATCGAGACCCTTGCCACGCATGCGGTGCTAGCACACCGGCGCAAGGCGTTCCTCCCCGTACGTCTGAACTCTGTGGAGGCGCCGCTGCTTCTGCTGCGCTGATCGGCTATGATGATCGTGATCGTCTACCTGCTGCCGTGATGAGGACGAGGAGGAGACGAATGAGATCATCTGCTTCCCCTACACCGACTTGCGTCTATGTTCCACAGTGTTGAGCGTCTAGTGGTAACGATCTATGACCTCTGGACCCCATGTTTCCTGGGTGTTGCGGTAGAATTGCTAGAGTAGCGTACCACCAATTTCCCAACAATATGCACAGTGTGGCTCCTGATAAGCCCAACTAGAGGAGGAAACCAAACACATCTTAGTTAGGACTTGTTGGTGGACCACCGACAAGTGGGCCTCACCTATGGTATTATCTGCTCTGGTCCAAGTAAAAGATTATGACAGAAGCTCTGAAACATACTACACTTCCTCAACGTAGCGGGGAACTCCATGATTATGCTCAATTTGATGTTGACACTTGAATTTGAATTAACATTCGAATTTTCAATCGTTTATGTGGAATGTTCCAATTAAAGCTTATAGTTTTAGCAAGTTCCTATTTTGTGAACACTGGTTAACTCACACGGTTCATGTGAGTTTGAGTTTTTCCAATTTCCACTTTCAACAAATTTTAATTTCGTATTTTCTCATTCTTGTTCTCCTCGATTGTGGGCTTTTACAAGATTTAACCTTTCGCTTTCCCTCCTTCACCATGAGGCATGTGTGGCTTGAGCTATTTCATTGTCCCTTGTTTGGCAAGAGAGTCTTCTTCATTGTTGGCTTCTTGATAGCTACGGTTGCCACTCCCGCCTCATCATCGCAGAAGAACTCATCGTCGGAGTCCCACTCCTTGCCAACATGAGTGTGCCCATGTGCCTTCTTCTTGAACATCTTCCTCTCTTGAGGCTTCTCATATTTGTTCTTCTTCTTCTTATCCTCTTCCATTTCGTATGGGCAATTCACAATGAAGTGCCCATACTCGCGACAATTGTAGCAAACTCTCCTGGTTCTTGACTTGCTCTTATCCTTTCCCTTGCTCTCATAATTTGACTCTTTTCTTTTCTTCATCATTATTTTGAATCTATTGATGAATAAGGCCAACTCCTCATCATCTATGTCGGTGCTTTCTTCGTCACCTTCTTCATCGTTGCTTGAAGCTTGCACCTCTTTGCCTTTAGACTTGGGTGAGGCTTTAAGAGCAACACCCTTCTTCTTGGAGGATGTGACCTTGGCCATGTTGTTGACGTGGCATGCCTCCATCTCTATCATCTCATGGTTGATGATCTTGACAAGCACCTCATCCGAAGTGATTTTGTGGAAATTTGTACTCTCACGGATGAGGGTGCAAAGTGTCACATTGCGAGGCATGAATACTCCTATCATCCTCTTGACCACTTCCTAGTCAGTCCACTTCTTGCATTTATACCCCCGACTCCTATTTATGAGGGTCTTGAATTAGTAGTACATCTCTTGAGAGGTTTCGCCTTCTTCCATGGTGAATCTTCCAAGCTACCCCTCTACCATCTCAATTATGGCTTCCCACATAGACTGGTTGCCTTCATGTGCAATCTTGAGAGTGTCCCAAATCTCTTTGGCTTGCTCCAACCCGTCCACTTTGTTGAATTATTCTAGCTAAAGGACGAGTTGAGCACAGCCGTCGCTTGAGCATTGCGGTGGTTTTGTTGTTTTTGCTTTGGGGTTAGCTCTTCATCATCCACGGGGATATCTATACCTGTGCAAACAATATGCCAAAGTGTAGGATTGGGAGAAATAAGATGCAACTTCATGTTGTGTTTCCACATGGTATAGTTAATGCCATCTAAATGTAGAGGTTTGCCTATAGAAATAGACAAATAGTTAAAAGGAGTTCAAGCGCTCATAGTTAAAAGGATATCGCTTGTAGTCTTCTTGGGGCTTCTTGAGATTCTTCTCCTTCTAAAGCCCTCTCCTCCTCTTTGCTTCGTCTTTGGCCTTTGAAGAAGGTTCGCAAGGCATTTCACTTCTTCATCTTCATCTTCGGTCTCGCCATCGAAGGGAGGAGGCTTTTGCTTGTCCATGTTCGTGTTGTTGGTCTTGAATGGTGAAGTCTTGGGTCCTTGTTCGCCATTGGTGTTGTTCTCACCGGTGCTGGTGCCATCGAGGATTGGCAAGTCCTTCTCACATTTTATCCTCTCTAAGTGGTTATGCTTTTTGGGAGAGTTAGGCTCTGATACCAATTGAAAGTTGTCTAGACGCGGGGGGGGGGGGGGGGGGGGTGAATAGGCGACTAACCTGATATTTGACTTAATAAAAACTAATTAGATAACAGAGTGCAGACTATTCCGTCCTGGGGCGGAGTAGTCTGCTTAGGACAATGAAACTATTCTATGAGATCGACTTAATGAAATGTAAAATAGAACAACCTAGCAATCTAGTGGTAAAGTTGCACAAAGAGTAAACGACAAGATCTAGATGAATCGCAAGATTGGGGTGAAGAACCTAAAGTGTTCTAGCGTAGAAAGGAAGACAAATCAAGAGCACAAGACACAAGATTTATCTTGTTGTTCAGCTTCGCGGAGAAGCTGACATCCACATTGAGGAGCCCAAAAGGGCCAGGTTTTACTCAACCCTTTCCTCCTCAAGCCACCACAAAGGCCGGCCTGTTCTTCCACTAAATCACAGGGTAATCACAAGATCCGTGGGGCGACTCACAACCTGAGGCTCCCATAAAGTTGCAGCTCAAAGATATCACGAATCAACACCCACCAAACTCAAATCAACGAGTCAAACTGAGAGAATCAACCAAGAGCTCAAGTCAAAGCACACCCTTCTCTCTTCTCTCCCAAATCTCACAAACTCTCAAGATTCGCTCTTAGGGCTCAAATAAATAAAGAGAAATGGCTAGGAGGGCTTCTAGAAGGCTTTGGCGGCGCTAGGGTTCGAGTCTTAGGTTTTGAGGCCTAGGGGATTGTAAAAGCACACATTTGTGAAGAAAAAGAAGCAAAAGTGCGAAATTAAAAAAATTTAAGTTAAAATAGCATTTCAAACTCCCAGGAGCTAAGTAGTCAACAAATAAGGTTATAAAAATAGGACTTTTAAAATCTTCAAATCAAATGAGAGTTTGTGTGTATGATTACACTTAAGCATATAATTATAAAAGAGGAAAAATCCAAATGCAATTTAAAAGATAAATTTAATGCAGGTGTCAAATTCAAATCGAAGCAAAGTTCCAAAATAAAGAGTGTTTACTTCAGCTCATAAAATAAGTAGGGAAAAGAACTAAAAGATAATTTAGTGCAATAATTTAGTGCATTGATGAGAGGAAATTAAATAAAACCATAAAAGAAATGTTTCCAGTTCGAATTCAAAAACCCATATTCAAATTAGTCAAATAAAAACCATATTTGAATCAACCAAAATAATCCATCTGCCAAGTTCACTAGTAATTGAGAGCAATTGATAAATGTAATTGGATATTAGAAGAGAGGGATAATTCAAATTTGAATTTAAAATCAGGTTTGAAATTCAACTATGCCGCCAACTCAAAATCAGATTTTAGGTTTACTGTAATTTCATCCTAATTCGATTAGTGTACCTGCCAAACTAATCAAGAGTTAAGTAAAATGGCTGAAGATATTTAGTAGGGATAAGGGGGAGAGGAATTGTGGGTCCCACCTGTCATTCTTAGCAACCAACAGAGCAGCGTGCTCTGTTTCTCAACTCACCTCATGGTGCCACCAGGATAACTGCATACGCCACCTCTCTGCTCAACGCCCTTGCTGGCCCCAGCTGCAACTTTGCTCTTATCATCTCACATGTTATTGCTCTTGCTCTCCCTCTCTTCTTCAACCGCAAGCAACAGACGCCCCTAAAAATCTCCTGCTCGCCACTTACTGTGCGCGGCAGAGCCACCGCGCAGCATCGCGCCATGCTGCTGCTGTCGTCGTTCCACCATGACCTGAGTTCCACATGCGCACGCCCTCTTTGTCCTCGGCGCGCGTGAACCCTAGCTGCAGCAACGAACTGCCCGAACAAAGTTCTTCTTCCTGTTTTGCTGCCGCCCGTCGGCTCAATGGTGACAGCGTTCCTCTCTTGCTTTGCAGCTCGTTCAAGTGTCCCTCAAGCATTTCCATGGCTTCCTCGAAGTCTTTGACATGGAGCTAGTCGTCCCTCGCCTTCCCCTTGCTGGTCACAGCGAAACTTCCTTCTTCTCCGTCGGTTTGGGCAGCCACAGCGCCTCGATGCCTAACCCCGTCCTCTCAGCACTCCCCCAGTTAATTGAGCTATCATGCCTTGGTTTAGACAGAACATCAAATCTTGTGGCCGTCGGTTATCAACCTAGGTCGTCAGTGAACACCACTTTGCAGTCAATCCCCTTGCAATTAGAGTCCAAATTCGAGTTATCCATAGAACAAGGAAGCTGTAGGATCAAGTGCTCACCTTTTTCGCCCACTTTCGAGCCCTATCCCTGCTGCCGCCAAAACCATTGCCGCCGCCACCGTCGCTGCTGTAATTCCGGTCGTCTTCAGGTGCCGCCAAGTTGCCCTACACGTGTCCCAAGATCCCTAGGTCCTTTCCCAGCAAAAAAAACTCCCTCTTTCATCAAGTATTGGTGCGGGAATCGAAGCGCGAAGCCACGGACCCGACGCCTTGTGACTGTCCAGAGGTTGAAGAAGGACCTGCCAGGTGGGCCCAGTGTCAGCCAAATTGTTGAATTGTCCAGTAAAGGAAATTCCAGAAAATGGTAGCAACTTGTAAAAATCAACATAATTCGTAGAAATGTCCTAAAATGTGAAATAAATTTCAACAGTCTCCTTATGATCTACACTTTGCAGTGGAACACCTGAAAAGCCGCATACATTTCTCTAACAATCTGAGAAGGTTCAATCCTAAAATAATTCTGCTGCAGGCTCCATAACTTAGAAAATTATGAAATTTCGCTTGTAATTCCCTTCTCACATTTAGAGTTCACAGTAAAATTCCCAGGTCAGTTTGACTTAAAGAACTTGAACAATAAATCAATGAGTATTCTCTGTTAATTAATTTGCAGATAATTCAAAACAGCTCTACTGATCTTAAAAATTGGTAGCACAGTTCCTTGTCATGTCATACATCTCCAGTAAATCCCTCTTGACCATTAGATGATCATGTGTTCTTTGTATATTTGTTCAACATAGTAAATTCCATAATTTATAGCTATTGATCTTAATCCTCCTCTTATCAACACTAGAACTTCTAATCCTGATTAGGTCACTGTTATGTACATGAGCATTATTCCTTCATCTTAACCATTTGGCTAAAGAAGCATTAGCACCCCAAATCCCCCTCCATAAGCATATTAGAAGCACATACGAATGAATTCCTTCATAATCAAGTTTAGCCAAATGAACATTCTTAACCTCCTTTTAGAACTCAGCAAAAACCACATTTTCATTTACTTACTGGTTTATGAACTTTCATTTAATTGATAAGCACCTTTAATTGCAAAATAGTTAAGTGAATTTTGCAATGCATCTACATATGGGTAGGACCCATGACGAGGATGGTTGACAAGGAGCACGACTCGGAGGAGAAGGACTAGCATGGACCTCGCAACAAGGATAAGATTTGCCCAAGAAGCACCCAAGCTCAAGATTTGCCCAAGCCACAGTAAAGATGAGGAACAAAGAAGAATGATGAGGAGTTTCGCTGAGATGATCAAGCACTGACTTATTGACATTTACATTAGCCGCAACCTAAGGCAAGGCCCGCTTTGCATTTAAGTTGTTTAACAAGTTTTCCTTTTATAGTATATAGCGTGATTAGTATGGACTGTTGCATTAAGTCTAGGGATGTATGATACTCTACATGCATGAGCTAAAAATCCCTGGAGTCTGGGTAGAATATGAATTTACATGATTATAACTTCTATGTTACAGTTGAGGAATATGGATGGAATTGAGTTGAGGAAAGAGAAGGAATGGTATGGCTCGAGTAGACGGACTCTACTCATGAACATTAATAAGTGGGATCAATTGAGAAGGAATTGGAGACCGGGCAAGAAGGCTAGGGTGCTCAAGAACGTGGTTCTATGAGCATAGTTCCTACCTGTGTTGATTAAAGACCGTACCGTGTGTGGCCCTGCTGGACAAGTTTGAATATGTACCGGATGCATACTGGCTCTAGTGGACCTAGCAAACTGATGTAACTTGTTAACCAGGGTGTTGAGGCATACCTCACAATCTTAGACACCACGCACATTGCCAAGAGGGTAGAGGTCACTACGACGTATCGATATGTGAGGCTTACTGTTGGGACAGCGGGACCGGTTCAATGCTTGGGTGTCTTGTGAAAGGTTGTTGGGTACAATGCCAACGGCATTGGTTAATCACCTCTTCTAGACGGGTGTACATGACATGCAAGCCGGGTATATCTTGATTTGAATCACCATCGCTCGCGGAAAGGAGCATACTTGTTCACTGCGCTGTGATGTAGTAACAACTGGAACTGGGTGGAACCTGTTGTATGGTTAAGAACCCTGGGTGGAGTAGTTGATAGTAGAACTAAAGTTATGATTCTAAGAAACTTCACTTGTTATTATAAAACTGAAGCAAGGATCTACTAATAGTGAATATTTACTTATTGCTGTTTAAATTCAAGTTTTATGTTCCCATCGTGTAGAGTTTCATGTTCTTAGGTGAGACGGTTAAGTCTTGATGGGTCTTGTGCTCACGCTTGCATTTATACGTGTTTTGCAGGTATGTAGCTATGATAGGTTCCTAGCTTTGCCCTCGTCGGGGTATATAGCCAACAGAAGCCCTGGACGTTGCTGCTTTTTCTGTGATGCTAGAGTGGAGTATCCACGGGCTGGATACGACCGCTACTGTTGTAGTGTATGTTCGGGAGAGTAGTATGAAGACTTTCGCTGATTTAAGCTCTTTTATATAAAACTTTGAGATTAATGTAAGTTGTTCACTTATGTTATGAGTTCTTTATTCTTTTCTATGTTGTGCTATTGGGCGTCACAACGCACGACACCACCCAATGTGGTTATTGGTTTGTCTGGACCCTAGTCCTCACAACGTGGTATGAGAGCTACATTGGGAATATTGCACCTGAAAAGAGACATATTTTGAAAACTATAGACTTACGAGTGAGGAATTCGTTATTAGGCCCACATAAGGACTGATATTAGTATAGTTACTTAAGGTGGCAAGCTAACATATGTGTTATTAATTTTGTAATGATGCTTTGCCGTTAGGTAAGAGGTATGGTACGCCACCTCAAGTGGATCAATTGCGGTAAGCTCACCATACGAGAAGTGGTATGTAATTGTTCCCTGTGGCTTGGCATGGGAGTTAATACGAGTCTCTTAACCTCTTCATGGTTCTGAGAGCACATGCAAATGCTGCTCCCCGGCGTGCTTCAGGAAAAAGCGTGTATACTCCATCGTGTGGTCAAAATGCGACAGTATATAACTCTTGCACGTTGAATGTTCAAAGGGCCATACGCTGTGCTCGCCATCGGCGTGCCTCAGCTCTTATGGGGCAGTAGGTGGTATTTGTTGGGTTGATAAAATTCCCAACCATGACGACCCGTTCGCGCTCTACTCGGGTTCCCCGTCCTCTAGTGTTGAAGTGCGACCACGTTTCGCGAGATGCATTCTCCTCAAGGACGACCTGTATGGAATGATACAGGGCGTTATATTGGACACTGATATATTATTATTACTGGCTCGCCCTTGTGGCACATTCTGTGAAATGGACATTGTGTGTCTTCTGCAGATACACTAACTGCATTAAACGTATTGCGAGTAGAACAAGTTTGCGAGTGCTCAGTTTTAGTGTCACCTATGAGACGTATATGTTGGAGGCAATTCGGTAAGGATTTTCTATTTGGTGAGGAACGTAGTACCGTCATATCATTTTGCGTTCATCGGACACGTCAACAATTCAAGTCTGTGTCAGAAATGTGACTCTAATCTACAAGTTTTCAAATAATGTCTAGGACAAATTCTCACAATTTAAGCATGAAATAAACCAAATATTCCATCTAGCAAACTTGCATTTTGCTGTCTGGCTTTGGCAGCAAGATGCTGAACTTTAGAAGTTCATATCTCTAAGTAGGTTTGGCCATTTCAGTTGTAGTATACATGGATGGAAAGAGGAAGCAGTCCTCTACAAATGCTCTATTGACCGCCAGACCAGAACACTGTAAGAAGATGAAAATGCACCATAACGAAAATTGCTACAATTCTAAAGCTTAATGGACCAGTCTACTTTTGCCATATATCTTCGTAGAAAATTCCTCTAGAGTATTGTGGTACATTTCTTGAAAGGTAAGGAGATGTTGTACAACTTTGAAATTCAAAGTTTGTTCAAATTCAGCTCATAAAGATTTAGAATTTCGAGTGCAAACTGGTACGTATAGGTGCTACCAGACTAAGCCAGAAAATAGTTGAACTTTGAACCACCATATCTCCTAAGTTAGAAAATTAACATAGGAATATATATACCTTTCTGAAAATAATAATAAGTCCCCTATCAAGTTTCTATTCAACACAAAAGCTAAAGCTCTAAACAGTGAGTAATTCAAAGAATCATCAAAGGTATCATCACAGTCCAGAATCTGTACAGTTTGGAGCAACATTTGTAATTTGCGAGATGAAACCTGTATGAATGTGGTAAAGATGGGAAAGTGAGCATTTATGGAAAGTTAATATGTAGTGTGACAATGTTGTAATTGAAAGTTACTTCAAATTTTAAAATATTATATCTGTTTGAATTGTGGCCAAAACCCCAACTTTTAGGGGAGGTTCTGCCAAATTTTACCCAGAAATCTGTCATTTTTGAAAATTCATAACTCACAAACCAGATATCCAATGGAGTCACATGAGTAATCGTTGGAAAGCTGGTGAAATCAGCTACAACTTTGTTAATTGGATCCTGTCATGAAAATGTCATCTTCAAATTCAAATTCGAGTTGGAGTGCAGAGCGGTCATGCTGGACAGGATGTAAACAGCTACGGGAGGCAGGTTTAGGACAGTGTTGCAATATGATTCGATTCACTAAATTAGTCGATGTTTGACATACTCGTTACTGTGGGTTTGTACTTTTGAATTGGTTCAAATGCATTTCCCATTCCCGCAGATGGAAGATACTAGGCTTGCACTTAAGGGGGAAGGAGTGCACCCTTGTAATCAAGGTGTTACTCTACTAATGTATTGTAACTAGTTACATCAACACAGTACTAATGAGTTGGAACTTGACTTTCAAGTGAGAACAATAAGTACGGCATTGACTTATCGGATCAAAGAGAAGGAGAAAGGAAGAGCTATTACTATAGATCAATCTAATGGCTTAGAACACCAATGCTTAGTGGTACTCAACCATGGAATTAAAGGTAGTTAGTTGATTTTGCACGCTGAAAAGCTCTAATACTTCATCTTCTAGGACAAGGAATCAAATGTTGGGTAGTATTACTTGGAAATTCTTTAGTAATGACTTAGGTTGTTAACCCAGACCGTTGCTCAAAAACAATTCCTTGTCGACCATCTATTGAAATAACCTATTGAAGTAGATGTTAGATACTTACTCTTCGAAGATTACTCTCTTTGTCACTTCTGAGGGTAACCAACCTGACCTACTTAAAGGTAGACTTAGCAGGTTAAGAAACACTTCGAAAAGAGAAACCTGAACCTTTGCTAATACACCGCAATTCATTTTTCTAAGTGGTAGTTATAAGACCTCAGAGAAACTTCATGCTATCACTCTTATTTTGAGACCATCGAACTTGGTCGATACATGAAAGTACCATCTATTGTGCGGCATCTTTCATGACCAAGTTACTCAACCCTTGTGTATCTAGGATACTTCTTGTTGTGTTTGAATTGTCTTACTTGTTCTTGCTCAAACTATAAGAATGAATGCATCATACCTTCTGCATCTTTTCCCGGCCTGGATTGCATTGCACATGCACATCATCATCCAACTTGTGATGCATCATGAAACCATGATTAATACTGTTTGAATGTGGCCTAGAGGGGGGTGAATAGGCCTTTTTGAATTTCGTCGGAACCTGCAACACTTAACAACTAGATCAAATCTCGAGATATCAAACTAGTCCGGTCGAGTGCGGACTAGTCTAGTGTACACCGTCTAGGTTTATCAAATTTGATCGATTATCTTGATCCTAGGATGTATGCAGCGGAAATATACTTGTAATTGAAGTGTTACACGATTATGAACTAGGATATACCACAAGTCAATCTTATATTCAATGTTTCAACATAAAGTAAGCAAGATTGATTGAAACCCTAGATTGATATGATGTATAAGAACGATGAGCGCAAAGTAATAACACATGCACTTTATCCCGTGGTTCGGTTCCCACAGAGGCAACCTACATCCACGTTGAGGAGTCCACAAAAGGATCGGGTCTTCTCCAACCCTACCTCGTGGATCGCCACGGAGGCCAATCCTCTTCACTTATCACAAAGGGCAAATAGGGGCCTTCTCACATGTTGAGGCCTGAGGGCTCTCTAAGATTACAACAAGAACTCCACCAAGAACACACTCGAAAGATTACAATGAAAAACCACCTGAGTGTGTTAGGGAATCAAACCAAGAGCTCAATGAGTGATGAACCGTGTCTCTCCAATGATCCAAAGTGTATCCTCAAGGGATTGATCTTTGTTGCGTTTGATTTCGTGGAGAGATGTGTTTTGGAGGCTCTTGGGAGGTGTGACAGCGCAGGGGGCTGAGAGATATAAAAGATGGGTCGTGTACACCTATTTATATGGGGTTCCCAAAAGTTACCGTTAGGGTTTAGGAATATCGGACTAGTCCATGGTGGACACCGGACAAGTCTGGTGTACTATGTGTAGCAAACCCTAGGTGTCCTGAAATATCGGACTTGTCCAGAAATGTGAAACCCTAAGTGAATTGGGGACATGTCCGCACTTGAAGGACTTGTCCGATTTAGGTTAGAGGGTTTTTTGGACTAGTCCTTGCTAATATCGGACTTGTCCGATTTTGTGCAACTTGTGATGTGTTTGGAGGACTAGTCCGCACTGGGGAGGACTGGTCCGATTCTAGTTAGAGAGATTTCGGAGCAGTCCGTAGTGATATCGAACTTGTCCGATCTTGTGCAGAAAGATATCGGACTAGTCCGGTGTCAGTCGGACTAGTCCGGTCCTGTATAAACTTGTGCAATGTGTGTGATTATTTGTGGGGTGTGTTTCCTTAACACACTCCATACACAATGATCTACTACACTTGTTCCTTGAGATCTTTTCCACATTGCTCCTCATTCTCCCTTCTTTCTGGCACCTTACTTATTTCTCATTAGAACCTGTGCTCATCTCAACAAAGTAGTAAGGATCTCATTTGCTTGTCATAAATCATCCAAAACCCAAAAGAGATTCCTAGATGCACTTTCAATCTCCCCCTTTTTGGCTATTGATGACAACCAATTGAGATTTCACAAAATATGATAACAAGTTGAGATTTTCATAAAGTGTGCACATATGAGTTTAAAACATATTAAGAAGTGAAAGCATGATCCATATGTGCACTCTTTATGGTGGGATGCAGAATTAAGTGTATAGAAGCAATAATCAATATGAGAATGACATAATTGACATCAACACATCAATAATAAGCATATATGTCATTTTTATAGCAAAAACACAGATTTCATCAATTTCTTCATAAGCAGTTCAAAACATTGCATCACAGGACCATAAGTATCATAAGAGCATATTAAAAGTTTTACAACCCACAAAATAGACAAAAGACACAAAAAGTAGCTCTCCTCGCATCCTACAGCTAAAACCCAAGACTCCTCCTCAATCTCTCCCCCTTTGGCATCAAGACACCAAAAAGAAGGAGAGGAGGGACCTAAAGTCTTCAAGCGTTGTTGTCGGTCCTCTCCTCGTCTTCATCTTCATCTTCTTGCTAATGAGGAGGAGGAGGAGGAACGGAGCCACTCGAGTCCCCAACGCCAAAATAGGCAAGCTCGGAGGGAGTCAAGGGCCCGAGCTTGATGTAATCAGAGTCGAAGTCATCAGAGATTACTGGAGATCCAATGGGCTCGATCTCCAAATTTTGGCAAATCTGCTTCATGTTTTCCTTGACATATCTCATGTCATCCTTTCTTCTTTTGTTGAGCTTGTGGGCCTTCACCTCAGCCTTTTTGCAGGAGGCAAAGATAGCAGCCAAGTACTTGAAGATGCCACTTGGGGACCCCTTTTGAGGAGAGGCCCTCATGGCGGGAGCAGTCCTAGAACCGGCACTGGCTCTCGCTGGAGCCTCAGGGCTGGAGGCCGGAGATGGAGCAGCTTGTACACTTGGCTTTTGAGGCATCTGGGGCCTCAAGGGAAGGTGCTCCACATCCTTGACAAACTCTATGCCTGTGACACTCTCAATCATAAACATCAGATAAGGAGCATAGCCACATGACATGTTCGGTGTGCAGGAGATGTTCACCATGTCATTTCAAATATAGTCACAGACATCAAATCTTCTGTCTTTGCTAATGACCTTCATCAAGGTCCTGAGATACCCCTGCACACTCCCAGCATCTCCATCATTGGGAGCAAATGTCTTCCTCAGGACCTTGTTCAACACCACAAAGAAAGGCTTCATATTCTTTGTAGAAGGGGGGTTGAACATGGAGTTGGGCTCATAGAGGAACTTCATCCTGTCCTTCTTAATGACACCTATGTTGTGGATGATCAAGTTGTCATTGCTTGAGGTGTCAAGGTGTAGCAGTCTTGCAAATTCCTCATAAGTTATGCTGTACTTGGATCCATGAGTCCTCCAAGTCACACTTTCTTCTTCGTCACTTGAGAAGTGGCAAGTAGCATAAAACTGGGTGATGACTTCATCATTCCAGTTGTTCCTGAAGGAGAAGAGGTCCCTCAATCCATGCCTTTCGACTGCCTCCACCACTTCAATAAACGGTGAGCAACCCTTCTTCTCAAAATGCGCCCAATCGATCCATTGGTTGCGCACCACGAGTGTCTTCATTGGGAGGTATATTGTCGGAGTGTAGATCTGGCAATTCTCCTGGTACTACTATTGGTAGCCCGCAGAGTTTGTAGTTCGGTATTGGGCGCGCAGAGATTCAAAAGACGATGGGAAATAGACACAAGGATTTACGTGGTTCGGGTCGCCTGAGCGTAATACCCTACTCCACGGGGTGTGTAGTTGTTTGTATTGGGTGTCTAAGTTGAGTATGGGAGAGGTCTCAACGTTCAAAAAGCCGTCCCCTGTGTATCGTCGACAAGTCCTTTTATAGTACAAGGACTGGTCGTTACACCATTAGCCTTGCCCGACATGTGGCCCTGGCGGTTACTGATGCTTAATACACAATTAAAGAGGTTAATTACCCTTAATAGCGTGGTAATGGGTCTTGACAGTGCCGTTACTGGTATTAGGAGACTTCTGATAGTGTGTCATTAATGTGGTATTAATGACACTTAATCGGGTCTTGAAGTCTTTGATTGCCCCTTGAAGGTCCGAATCGTTGGGGCTTCACCAATCTGATTGCTGAGGTTGAAGGTTCGGCGGTTTGGACATGTGGCAGCTTTAGAGCTTTCCATATAGGACGGGTAGGTCCGGTGTAGATGTACACGTGTCGGTAACGGAGCTTCCCTCTGTCGGGGGTTAGGTTCGGGGGTGCCGCACAAGTGTTTAGCCTGGAGCTATCCCATGTGTGGGATGTAGGTCCTGTTGCAGTACACACGTGGCAGCACTGGGACTAACCATAGATTGGAGGCATGTCCGGTCCCATATGACACGTGGGGCCTTCGCAGGTCTTCAACTCATACAGGTGAAGTTCATTTGGTCTTTTTGTAGTACCAAGGGGTATACGGTACACGGGGTCCAGACTTGTAGAAGTCTGCATGGAAGTTGCTCCAAAACCTCCCATCAACAGCTTGCTTCGGACGGCTATAACAATCAACGTTTCTGAATTTGGCAGCCGTGTCACTTCCCTTTCCATTGAATTTTTCCTCTGTGGGGTCCCTGGCCCCTTCCCTTGGAGCTGACAGCTTTAGAGGGCCAATCAGACCCATTGCAATTTTCTTGCCCTTGCCCTTGACTTGGCGAGGGCCACCTCCAGCAGAAGCCTTGGATGCTGGCTTCTTAGCGAGCACTTTCCTTCGAGCCTGGGGAGGAGAGGTAGCTGGCTTGGAGGGGCTTTCTTGGCGCTTCTTGCCAAGGCTTGTCAAGGATCGAAGCACGACTTCACGGTCCATCTCGGCCTCGAAGTCGGAAACTTCGTCATGAGAGTTCGACATGCCCTGAGAATGGATTGCACAAGGTATTGATGAGAATAGATGATAAGGAATTGCATTGAGGAATTGAGAAGTTAGGGTTGAGTCCAGAAAAATCGGACAAGTCCGGTGTACAGGCACGGACTAGTCCGGGTGACCGGACTTGTCCGTGCATGGACCGGACTAGTCTGGTATTCATCCTCAAGAACCTTAACTATGAGACAAATGGAGTTGCTCAATGTAAAACTAGCCTAATAGCAATGTAATACATCAAGGGCACTTGCATTAGGTGACAGAAGCTTGGCTATTCGATCAACAATGAAGAAAATCGAGATTTCTTGGGTTTGGGGGAAAATTTACCGAAAAATCGCTTGAATCTCGGAGAAGAGGGGGTTGAAGGGCGGACAAGTTCATGGTCTTCAATCCCTAAGCGAAGGAGGTTGATTTCCACCCAAACTCGGAGATTTTTGATGGAGAAATCGTCGAATCGCCTTGGGGAGCTCGAGCGTGGAGAGAGAAAGCTTGACAAGTGTGGGGTGAGGGAGATTAGGGTTTGGCGGCGGCTAGGGTTAAGGACACGATAGATCGGACAAGTCCGAAAATGATCGGACTAGTCCGAACTTTTCTAGAGGCTATATCAGACTAGTCTGTGGTTTGTCGGACTAGTCCAGCCTAACCGGCGCTCTGCGGACTAGTCTGCACATGCGGACTAGTCCGGATAACCACGGACTAGTCTGTGGTAACTAGACAAGATGAGCATAGTCCATTCGTATATACTCGAAGGTACTTAATAAGAAAGGAGGGAAGCAAATGAAATCAAATAATATTGATGAATATGATCAGTAAGCATATACGACAATCAAGCAATGATCATAATTCACCAAGATCTAGTAATTGACATAGTTTTTCAGAAAAATTTAGAGCGATGCTTTTCACAACTTAATCAATGAATTTTGAAGATAGCATTCAGGTATACAAGATTTCAAGCCACACTCCGAGCATCAAGGATATTTAGTTCATTTCAGAGTTCGCAAAAACGTTTTTCAACAAGTGGCTTGGTAAAGATATCGGCTAGTTGCTTTTCAGTATTGATGTGTGAAATGGCTATATCTCCCTTCATTGAATGGTCTCTCAAAAAGTGATGTCGGATGTCTATGTGTTTGGTCCTAGAGTGCTCAATGGGATTATGGGCAATTTTAATAGCACTCTCATTATCACAAAGGAGTGGAATGCAGTTCATATTGTAACCGTAATCCCTTAGAGTTTGTCGCATCCAAAGGAGTTGTGCACAACAACTCCCGACTGCACCATACTCCGCTTCGGCCGTGGATAGGGCAATGGAGTTTTATTTCTTGGAGAACCAAGAAACTAGGGATCTCCCTAAGAATTGGCATGTACCGGAGGTACTTTTTCTATCTACCTTGCATCTGGCATAATCTGCATCGGAATAGCCAATGAGATTTAATTTGGAACCTTTGGGGTACCAAAGGCCTAGGTTGGGTGTATGAACTAAATACTGCAAGATTCTCTTAACGGCTGTCAAATGACACTCTTTTGAGTTGGCTTAAAACCTTGCACACAAGCATACACTCAACATAATATCTGGCCTAGATGCACATAAGTAGAGTAGAGATCCAATCATGGAGCGATATACCTTTTGATCGACGTTTGGTCCATCTTCATTGAGATCCAAGTGGCCATTCGTTGCCATGGGGGCTTCACCTTGTCCATTCCAAACTTCTTGAGTATGTCTTGAGTGTACTTAGTTTGGCTTATGAACGTCCCTTCCTTTTGTTGCCTCACTTGGAATCCGAATAAGTACTTTAGATCTCACATCATGGACATCTCAAACCTATCTGTCATAATTTTACTAAATTCCTAACTAAAAGATTTGTTAGTTGAACCAAAGATTATATCATCAACATAAATTTGACAAACAAAGAGATCATTGTCAAAGTTCTTTGTGAACAATGTATAATCTACTTTATCGATCTTAAAACCATTTTAAATTAGGAAATCACTAAGACACTCATACCAAGCTCTAGGAGCTTGTTTGAGGCCGTAGAGAGCCTTACGCAATTTAAATACGTGGTCGAGGAACTCTTCATCTTCAAATCCGGGGGGTTGCTCCACATATACCTCCTCCTTGATTGGTCCGTTGAGGAAGGAGCTTTTCACATCCATTTGATAGAGCTTGAAATCATGGTGAGTAGCATATGCAAGTAATATTCTAATAGACTCAAGTCTAGCTACGGGAGCAAAGGTCTCATCGAAATCCAAACCTTCGACTTGTGAATACCATTTGGCCACAAGTCATGCCTTGTTCCTTGTCACCACCCTGTTTTTGTCTTGTTTGTTGCAGAAGACCCATTTGGTGCCGACGACGTAGGATTTGGGTCTTTCAACTAGTTCCCACACCTCGTTCCTTTTGAAATTGTTGAGTTCTTCTTGCATGGCCACTATCCAATCCGGATCCTTCAATGCATCCTCAACCCTGCGTGGTTCCAAAAAGGACACAAATGAGTAATTCTCACAAAAATTAGCTATGAGAGATCTAGTAGTTACTCCCTTTTGGATGTCACAAATGATGTTGTCGATTGGGTGATCCCTTTAGACGCATTGGTGTACTCTTGGGTGTGGTACTTGCTGTCTTGAATCTTCATGATCATCTTCTTATCCCCCTAAGTGGTTGCCCTCATTGACTTGTTGATCATTTTCGCTTTCTTGAGGTTGATCTTGTATGGAAGCTCCCCCTTGATCATGGGCCTCCTCTTGTGGTTCATTTTCCTCATGCATATATAGAGGTGGCTCTTGTGGTCGAACTTCACCTAACGCCATTCTTCTCAATGCTTGACAAGGAGCTTCTTCTTTATCTAGCACACATGGATCAACTTGCTCCTTTTGGGAGCCATTAGTTTCATCGAACACTACGTCACGTGCTACTTAAATAAGTCCGGAGGTCTTGTTGTAGACACGATAGGCGTAAGTGTTCGAATCATAACCAAGCAAGAAACCTTCATCGGACTTCGAAGCTAACTTTGAAGTCCTAGGCTTCTTGTTCAAAATATAGCATTTGGAACCGAAAACTCGAAAATATGAAATATTAGGCTCGTTACCAGTGAGTATCTCATAGGATGTCTTCTTGAATAGTCGATGAAGATAAAGTCGATTTATGGCGTGGCAAGCGGTGTTGATCGCTTCCGCCCAAAATCGATCTGAGGTCTTGTACTCATCGAGCATTGTTCTAGCCATCTCTATGAGGGTTTGGTTCTTTCTTACGGCAACTCCATTTTGTTGAGGGGGGTAAGGTGCTGAAAACTCGTGCTTTATGCCTTCTTCGTCTAGGTACTCCTCAACTTGTGTGTTCTTGAACTCCGTGCCGTTGTCGCTTCGAATGTTCTTTATTGTCAATGAAAACTCATTTTGAGCTCGCTTGAGGAACTTCTTGAGTGTTCCTTGTGTTTCTGACTTATCATGTGAAAAGAAAACCCAAGTGAAGCGAGAAAAATCATCAACAACTACTAATCCATATTTGTTACCGCCGATGCTTATGTAAGCAATTGGACTGAATAAGTCCATGCGAAGTAGCTCGAGCAGTCTTGTTGTAGTCATGATGTTCTTAGCAGGATGGGGTGCTCCAACTTGCTTCCCAGCTTGGCACGCGCTACAAGGCCCATCTTTCTCAAAAACAACATCCTTCAAACCTCGGATGTGATCGTCCTTGAGGAGTTTTTGAAGATTCCTCATTCCAACATGCGCTAGCCGTCTATGCCACAGCCAACCCATGTTGGTCTTTGCAATCAAGCATGTGTCAAGTTTGGCTTTATCTTTGTTGAAGTCAACAAGGTAAAGCTTTGCCTTTAACATACCCTTGAATGCAATGGAACCATCACTCCTCTTAGATACGGTCACACCCTCATTAGTGAACAAGCAATTATAACCTTTGTCACATAATTGAGATATGGACAACAGGTTATAATCTAAGGAATCAACATGTAATACATGAGAAAGAGTGTGTTGTGGTGATATGACAATTTTACCGGTACTGAGCACCTTTCCTTGACTATTGTCTCCAAAATAGATGTCCTCGCTTGGATCCTCATTTGCTTCATACTCAATGAACATCCTTCTTTCTCCGATCATATGGTTGGTGCAGCCACTGTCTAGCACCCATTTTGATCCACCAGAGGAATATGCCTGCAAAAACAAATTATGCCTTGGTTTTAGGTACCCAAGCTTGCTTGGGTCCTTTTAGGTTAGTCACAAGGGATTTGGGCACCCACACATGAGACTTGGTGTTCCCATGGCGTGGCCCAACATAATGAGCATAAACTTTGCCAAAATTACTTCTCATTAAGACATAAGATGCATCGAAAGTTCTAAATATCAACTGTTGTTGTTTATACACAGGACTAGTCTGGGAGATTGGACTTGTCCGGAGGACCGGACTTGTCCGGATCCCGACTGGACTAGTCTGGTGATCATGCGTGTTGGATTCATTAATTTTGGATTTTCCAGTTTGAGAGGGTCTTCCCTTTACAAATGCATTGCTCTCCTTATTATTCTTATGGCTTCTAGCATGTTGCTTTTCACCATAAGAGTAACCAATGCCATATTTGACATTTGGAGGTCTTGTGACCAAGTATGCACTACGTGCATATTTGATCTTCTCTTTGTCAAATATGCCTTTTTGTGAAGTATGCTTGTCCTTGGTAGAGGTTGACTTGTCTTTCAAGCTGGTGTCAACTTTACCACATGTACAAGTAGAAGCAACTTCAGTTTTAATGGGTTGAGAAGGTGAACTTGAAGAGGATGAAGGGTCACCTTGCTTGAGTGACTCAACTTGCACTTCAAGGATCTTGTTAACCTTGATTAGGTTAGCAAGTTCATCCTTGATTGTAGCATTTGAGTCGCTTAACTCCAAGCAAGCTTCCTTGCTTGAAGCTAATTCAAGCTCTAGTGACTTGCTTCGCTCCTTTTCAAGTTCTAGAAGCTTGTCAAGTTCAACATATTCCTCCTTTTGGGAGATAATCATGTCTTCTTGACGATGTATCAACTTCTCCTTCTCAACAAGTTGATCAAGTAAAAATTTCATTTTTGTGGCTGTTTTCTTATCTAACCCAATGAGCATATCTTCATTATCACTATTAATTTCACTATTACTGGAATAGGAATGCACGAAAGAGGATTTGGTAGTTACCTTGCGTTTACCTTCCTTTGCCATGAGGCAAGTGCCGTTCCCCTTTCGTGCACCAAGAGTGGGGAAGAGAGTGGGCTTCATGGATGTCTTTTCGATGGCTATGCTAGCCATCTCCTCATCTTCTTCGAATGAGGACTCATTATTTGAGTCCCATTCTTTCCCAAGATGTGCTTGTTCAGCTTGCTTCTTCTTCTTGAAGAACTTCTTGGGTTGAGGCTTCACTTCTTTGGTCTTCTTCTTATTCTCTTCATATGGGCAGTCAACTATAAAGTGGCTATACTCACCACAGTTATAGCATGCCCGCCTCATCTTTGGTTTTGATCTTTCGTTGTACTTTCCTTCACTTGATTTAGCACCTTGTCTCTTCTTCATCATTCTCTTGAATTTCTTCATGAATAGTATCATGTCATCTTCATCCAAGTCACTGCTCTCATCATCACCTTCTTCTTCTAGTTGAGCTTTTCAAGCTTCTTTAGACAAGGGCTTAAGGGTAGACTTTAGAGCGACCCCTTTCTTCTTTGCCGAGGTGAGATCGACAATTTCCTTAACATGTTTGCCTTGTTTTTCCATCATCTCAAAGTTGATGATTTTCCCAAGTAGCTCATCCGGGGTCATCTTCTTGTACCCGAGGCTTTCTCGTATCATCGAGCACAAGGTAACATTGCAAGGCATGAAGGCTCTAAGAATGAGCTTCACTACCTCGTGGTCGTTCCACTTCTTGCTTCCGTATGCTCGCACCTTGTTGATGAGCGTCTTTAGTCGGTTGTACATATCTTGTGGTGACTCATCTTCTTCGATGGCGAATCTTCCTAGCTTGCCTTCAATCATCTCGATCTTCGCTTCTCGCACATGACGATCGCCTTCATGTGCAGTTTGCAACGTATCCCATATCTCCTTCGCGATCTCGAGTCCATCCACCTTTGTAAACTCATCCCGACTGAGCGATGAAGTAATGACTGCAGCAGCTTGGGCGTTTTGTGAGGTGTGACGAATACATTGGATTTGACAATAAAAGTTTTGATTGCCGCCATAACATATTGTTAGCAAGGTACGATTCTAGCTTCGAGATTCAGCAAGGTCCGACAATAGGTCTGACTTTCTTTGTCTAGATCCGACATGTTTCTAGGTAGCCCCGGTGAGCTTTGTCTTTAGCTTCGGCATGTCTTTGATAGCTCCGACATGTCTTTGTTAAGCTCTGATATGTTTTGCTAGGTCCGACTTATGTTGGTTAGCTCCGACATGTTTTTCTAGCTCCGGCTTTTTGGTTGACTAGTTCCGACTAGTTTTGGTTAGCTCCGGCACTAAGTCCGACTAGTTTTGGTTAGCTCCAGCACTAGGTCCGATTAGCTTTGGTAAGCTCCGCTAGATTGTACTAGCTTTGGTAAGCTCTAGCTCAAGCTCTGGTTAGCTTTGGCTAGGTTCGAAGCTTCATCGCAATGTTCCTGCCTTTATCTTGCAATGTTTCGAACTTGCTTTATATTCTTGGAAAGATTGCTTAGTATTCATTTGCTAAGTTTTTGGTGCGTTTTGGTTGATATGGCTGATATCATTTTGCTATGTTTTGCAACATGCTTATGTGAGGTGCTCACGTAAGGTGTTGTGTTTGGAACTGACTTGAGTCAAGTCGCGGACTTATGCTTGTACAGATTGGTTGTTTGTTCATGTGCAGGTGTTGCTTGAGTTCAAGTCATGGATGGTGAAGGGATCCATTGGACTAGTCTCAGGGAGGAGATGAGGTTCCAACAACCAAGTTCGGGAGGAACTGTGGTTGAGCGGGTCAGACGGTCGCGCAGGATGATTGAATCAAGGGCAGTGCATATGAAGGTATCATGGATGTTGTTGGAAGATGTTTGCACGTGTGCAAGGAGTGCATGTATGTGGCTACATGGTTCCGAGGCGTGATGAAGAGATGTGGACGTAAAGAATTGGTCAGAAAGGTCCAACCGACTAGGTTATGGACTCAAGCTGCGGTTCAGTCTTGTTTGACTCAAATATGGAAAGATTTGAGTTGGTCATGATAGGATTTCGTGTGGGTCACGAACTTCAGTTGTTTAGGAATGTGGGATACGTTCCTAAGGTGTTTGGAAGTCATAAGATTGCTTCTATTTGCGTATAGAAGAGTCCTAAGCAGTTATGGAAAGTTTTGATTCGTGAACGGAGTAAGATTAGGGTCCTGATTTGAGTAGAGTTGGCTTTCGAGCTGGTTATATAAGCAAGGGAGGCCAGAGCTCGTGGTGCACAACTTTGGGGCTTTTCCTCTTGTGTTCTATTGAAAAAAATTCGTAGTTTGAAGGAACTTTTGTGCCTTGTTCGTCCGACTTGTTCCAGACAAGTTTTACTCATCGAGTTTCTGGACAGCACTACCTTTTGTCGGTGGTTTTATCATAACTCGAGTTTTACAGATCCAATTGATGTGATTCGTTTTGAGTTGTCTTAAAAACTTGATTATCTTTCATCTATCAAAATTTCAAGGTCATTGTATTTGTGATTTCTGATCTACACAAGTTTCTTTGCAGCGTTCCAGAACTGTTTTTCTCGGATAGGACAGATTGACTTTTGTTCGATCTTTTGATCATAACTTGAGTTTCTCTCGATGGATTTGAGTGATTCTTCTTGTTTTTTCTTATTTACTTGATTCTCTCAGATATATATCACTTTTGTCCTGGTGAAACACGTTTAGATTAGTCTCACACACGGTTTCTTTAACAGATCATTTTTTTGCCGAAGAGGTTGGGATTTAATTGTTTCCGCTGCGTAAGATTTTTAAATCTACCATTCACCCCCCTCTGGTAGCTTTTCACGTGCTCTTCAATCCTACAATTGGTTTAAGAGCCATGATGCTCTAATCATTGTGATTTGCATGTGTTTTTGACTAATCATCATGGAGAAATACTCTGCCAAACCTTGTGTGTTTGCTGGTATTGATTTTTAGGTTTGGAAGGCACGCATGGAGGCTTTCATCTAGGCTCAAGGCTTTGCAATATGGGAGAAGTTGTACAAGACTTACGAAGTGCCATCAAATGATCAAGTTACAGCTACAAATCTGAGAGATGTCGACAACAACAACAAAGCTCGAAACTTGATCATACAAGGATTAACTCAAAGCGACTTCGACCGTGTTGCACACCTCCGATCTGCATACGATGTGTGGAAAGCACTTTGTGACTACCACGAAGGATCCAACACGATTAAGGAGGTAAGGCAAGACATGTTCAAGAAAGAATACATGCGCTTCAAGATGCAACCCGGTGAGTCAATTGATGATCTCTTTGCTCGCTTTAATAAAATTCTCAGCAACTTGCGTAGCGTCAATGTTAATTTTTCAGATGCTGAAAATGCTAGGCAATTATTAAGTGCATTATACATGACAATTTGGAAGATGAAGGTTACATCTATTCATGAATCTACTATCATGAGAACACTTACTTTAGATGTACTATATTCTAAATTGAAAACTCATGAAATTGACATAATCTCACGTAAGAACCCCAACAAGTCTCTTGCATTTGTTTCTCAACGTGATATGCCTAGCTCCGGCCATCTTCATCTTGTGGTACACTTGCTTTATTGTCCTCTCTAACCCTTGAACAGATTGAGGAGTTTCCAGAGGAGGAGCTAGTACTTCTCTCTACTAGGTTCTCGAAAGCAATGCAAAATGTGAGAACTAGAAGGAGAGGAAGCTCCAGACCTCAACGATGCTTCGAATGTGGTAAGACAGGACACTTTCATACAGAATGCCCTAACCTTTCAGGTTCTACTTCCCGAGAAAAAAAACAATCAAGGACGAAGCACTCCTCAACAAATGATAAGAAGAAGAAGAAGAAGGGCTTTACAGGTCGCCAACTGGTGAACAGTTTTATCTCCACACTCAGGAACTTGGCTCAAGCGACATGAACATTGGAAGTGATGAAGATGAAGATGATTTGGCCAACTTATGCTTCATGGTGGGAAAAACAAGATCAAGATCAAGTAAGGAGGATGCAGAACACAACAATAACGACGATGAGGTATGTTCTACCTGTAATGAAATGTGTGATGCAGTTTCTCGTGCAACTATTATTGTTAAGAAAAAGGACAAAAAGCTTAGGGATAATGCTGGTAAAATTGAATCACTAGAATCTGAAATCAACCATCTGAAAACCTTGATTCCTAGTGATGATTCTTGTCCCTCGTGTGATTTAATCTATGAACAATTGTCCACATTAAGAATTGCACATTCCTCTACTCTAGAGAGACTTGAACTTGAAATTGAAAAGAACAAAAAGCTTGCTGCACTCGACATTGGAAACTTAAAAGATGCTTCTTGTTCTACAATTGATTTGCATTGTTCTTGTTGTGATGATCTTGAAAAGAAACTAAAAGATGTTACGAATGAAATTTCAATATTGAATAATGCTTTACGTTCTCATGAAGTTAAATTTTGTTCTAATTGCAAATTAAAAGGAAAAACTTCATGTGAAAATTGCCTTGATCTGACCAATAAACTTGATAACATGCATAGGACATTAGATCGGTTTTGTAATGGGAATAAGAACCTAAACTTGCTGCTGAATTCCTCCAAGTCTTGCAATGATAAAACTGGTTTAGGATTTGATTCTCATGCTCATGCTAAGGCACATCCACCTAAAATTCTAAAGTCATTAGGAAGTGGTTTGATTCAAACAGTTCCTAAACAAAAAGAAGTGGTTTTCAAATCTGCAGGAGTGTTGTCTCATTCAGTTTCAAATAAAAATATTGCTTGCTCATCTATACATGAACACAAAGTTAAATTTCATTGTACCTATTGTGGTAGAGATGGTCATGTCATAGATTTTTGTTATAGACTAGCTAAACAACAGAAAAGGAAAAGAATGATTGCTAGATCTCATAACTTTCATGCAAAATTTGCTGCACATATTAAACCGAATGACAGGAACATGCAACCTGCTGTTATGAGTCAAAAACATTCAAAGTTTACCTCCGAACCTTCTATTTTTGCCTCCGGAGTTACTGATTTTTGTGCTACACAAGTAACACCTTATAGGTCAGTAGTTAAGAATAAAATACCTCAAACTTTGACTCATAAACCTGCTGTTTTATCTCAGCTTTCGCTTGTTTTTCCTGCTGCACATCGTGTGACTCAGTACTGGATACCTAAATGCCTTTTGACTAACTTTAGTATTCAGTCATCGATGTATTGTGCTTCTATGTAGGTTACATATTTGAGGAAGGAGAACATTTGGATTGTGGATTCAGGTTGCTCACGCCACATGACCGGTAACAAAGATTGGTTCTCCTCCATCTCTTTTGTGTCACGTGTAGAGAATGTTACTTTTGCCGATAATTCTTCAACTCCTATAATTGCTAAGGGTTTGGTTAGAGTAAATGATCACTACACTTTGAAGGATGTGGCACTTGTCAAAAATTTGAAATACAACTTGCTTTCTGTTTCACAATTGCTAGATGAAAATCTAGAAATTATTTTCAATAAAAACTGCTGCAAAGTTGTAGGTTCAAATAGTGAGCTTATTTTTAACATGTCTCGGTTTGGAAGAGTTTTTTAAAGCTGATTTTGATATGTATTCCTCTAAGCATAGGTGTCTAGTCGCTAATGATTCAAAGGACTTATATTTTTGGCATCGTAGACTTGGTCACGTAGGCTTTGATCACCTAACGTGTGTTAGTGCTCTTGATTGCATACGTGGGCTGCCTAAGATTAAAGGGGACAAAGAAATAGTATGCTCTTCTTGTAGACATGCTAAGATGGTTGCAGGTTCACATACTCCTCTCACAATGATCATGACAACTGAACCGGGTCAACTTTTGCACCTTGACACCATAGGACCTTCACGAGTTCAATCCTTCGGAGGTAAATGATATGTTCTTGTTATTGTTGATGATTATTCTAGATACTCTTGGGTTTACTTTATGGCATCTAAGAATGAAGCTTTTAGTCACTTTAGAACTTTATTTCTTAGATTATCAATTGATCACCCAGGATCTTTAAAAGCAATTAGAAGTGATAACAGAACTGAATTCAAAAATCAATCTTTTGATCACTTTTGTGCTGAAAATGGAATCGATCATCAATTTTCTTCACCATATGTACCTCAACAAAACGGTGTTGTAGAAAGAAAGAACAGAACCTTAGTTGAGATGGCTAGGACTATGCTTGATGAATATCAAACTCCTAGGAAATTTTGGGCTGATGCGATTGCAACCGCTTATGTCTCAAATCGTGTTTTCTTACGCGCTAAGCTAGGTAAAACACCATATGAGCTCCGGTTTGGACATAGACCTAGTGTTACGCACTTTCGGGTCTTTGGTTTCAAATGCTTCTTTAAGAAACATGGTAATCTTGATAAATTTGAACCTAGATCCATTAATGGTATGTTTCTTGGTTATCCATCTCATACTAGAGGCTACTGTGTACTTTTACTTGACACTAACAAAATTGTGGAGACTTGTGAAGTGTCTTTTGATGAATCTAGCCCAGGTACTAGCTCAAACATTGCAGGTCCAGATCCATATCCGCAGGAGGAGAGCATTTTCATTGAAGATGAGGAAGAGGTGGAGCTGCTGCCCGGAAATTCAGCAGCTAATGACATTGTTGGAGCTCCTGATTTTTATTCACAGCCAGCAGCGACGACTACCATTGCTGGTCCAGATCCTCCTCAAGTCACAAGCTCATTGATTTGTGATGAACATGAAGAAGAAGAAGCTTGTGAAGTGTCCACTCCCCTCCAGGTTCTCAAAATCCATCCTCCACAACAAATTATTGGGAGCTTGCACGAACGAGTTACACGGTCTAGGTTTTGCGATCCAAACTCTCATGCTCATTCTTCTTTTGTTGCTTCTTTTGAACCCAAATATATATCACACGCACTCACTAATGAATCTTAGATTATTGCCATGCAAGAAGAGTTAGAAAATTTTGAAAGAAATAATGTTTGGAAACTTGTACCTCCACCTCAAGGCCACACTTTAATTGGAACTGAATGGGTGTTTAAAAATAAACAAAGTGAGGATGGGGTTGTGGTTAGGAATAAGGCTAGGTTGGTTGCTCAAGGTTTCACTCAAGTTGAAGGTCTAGATTTTGATGAAACTTTTGCTTATGTTGCTAGATCAGAAGCCATAAGAACTTTGTTAAGTTTTGCTGCATCTAAAGGTTTTAGGCTATATCAAATGGATGTTAAAAGTGCTTTTCTTAATGACCAGATAGATGAGGAGGTTTATGTCAAACAACCATCGGGTTTTGAAAATTCAGATTTTCCTAATCATGTTTACAAACTGTCCAAAGCCTTGTACGGTCTCAAACAAGCCCCTAGAGCATGGTATGATAGGTTAAAAACATTCTTACTTGAAAAGGGGTTTACCATGGGCAAGGTTGATAAAACTCTTTTTGTACTTAAGCACGGCAATGACTCATTATTCGTTCAAGTGTATGTGGATGATATTATCTTTGGTTATGCTTCTCATGATCTTGTGTCCAAGTTTTCTGCTATGATGAGTTCAGAATTTGAGATGAGTATGATGGGAGAACTCACATACTTTTTGGTGCTACAAATCAAGCAAACCAAGGAAGGTACCTTTGTGCATCAAACGAAGTATACAAGAGACCTCCTAAGGCGCTTCAACATGGACAAAATCAAGCCTCTTCGGACACCAATGGGAACAGCAACAACACTTGAACTTGATGAAGATGGTGAACCTGTGGATCAAAAAGAATATAGAAGCATGATTGGATCACTTTTGTATCTCATGGCATCAAGATCGGACATACAATTCAGCTTATGTCTTTGTGCACGGTTTCAAGCCTCCCCACGCGCTTCACATCGTCAAGCCGTCAAAAGGATTCTCAGGTACTTACATGGAACTCAAGAATTTGGCGTCCTTCTTCCTCAACCGTTACTTTGAAAGCTTTTTCCGATGCTTATTTTGGAGGTTGTAGGATTGATAGGAAAAGTACCGGTGCTTGTCATTTTCTTGGTAGTTCACTTGTTGCTTGGTCCTTTAGAAAACAAAATTCAGTTGCACAATCCACAGCCGAATCTGAATATGTAGCTGCTGCTAGTGCTTGCTCACAAATTCTTTGGATTGTTCAAACACTTAAGGACTATGGGGTTGATCTAGATAGTGTTCCACCGTTTTGTGATAACACTAGTGCCATTTGCATTGCTAAAAACCCCGTGCAACATTCTAGAACTAAGCACATTGACATTAGGTATCACTTTCTCTGTGATAATGTTGAAAAAGGAAACATTGTGCTTCACCATGTAGATACCGAACAACAATTGGCTGACATTTTTACAAAACCTTTGGATTTCACTCGTTTTTGTTACATACGCAGTGAAATAGGGTTTATGCATCCTCATGGCTTAAATTGGGGGGGAGTTTTGAAACTTGGGAAGTCTATTTGTGAATTTGAACATAAAATAATATGATCATAGTATTTCATACATATATGACTTTGTGATTCATTTTACATGCTGAAAGTCCTTACTACATTACTCATGTTATACATTTCGTAGTTTTTGCCATGACTAGTAATTGGAATAATTACTTACACTAAATCTGGTCATGGTTGAACCTTCTTGCTGTTTGAACTTGTTGCATGCTCACAAGTGTTTTTAATCATAAATAATTAATCAAGTAATCAACTCACATGTTGAGCTTTTGTGAACAAATATAAGTTGAGAAAAGATCAAGAGAATATGCATGCATCACACTTCTTCTTTTGAGATGGCTTACATTGCACTTAGATATGAACTTGGAAGAAGTTGTGTATGACTAAAACCATGTCCTTAAGCTTCTGATTGTCAAATGACATAGGCTTGGCTTGGTTGGCTAGAATAAGGCAGATGCGCATATAATCTCTTGCAAATATCATATGATCTAAATTTGTGTTTTGAAAAATAATAAAATGCAGCAACAAGTGTCATGCCTTCCGGTATTGAAATAGTTAAGTTTGTGAGATCACAACTTTCTTAAATTGAAAATTATATTTGATCTCTAGCATGGCTTACACTACTTTATGTATCTCATTGTTGTGACAGTGTATATTACTTGATTGTATGACTTGGATGAGCTTTGTTTTATATGTATATGTTATAATATTCTCATAACAATTAAAATTTCTCTTTTGAACCTTGCTGAATACATTGTCAAAGAGGGAGAAATAATATGGTGAATTATGCAAGGGGGAGAAATATGTATAGGGGGAGAAATTTATTTCTATCTCATTTGATTTTCAAAAAAGGGGGAAATTTGTTCTCAAAACTTTTCTTGCCAATGTTCGGATTTAAATGGTGTTGCCAATGCATTCATCAAGGTTGAGATTGTGAGGTGTGTTGAATACATTGGCTTTGACAATAAAAGTTTTGATTGCAGCCATAACATCTTGTTAGCAAGGTCCGACTCTAGCTCCGAGCTTCTGCAAGGTCCGACAATAGGTCCGACTTTCTTTGTCTAGATCCGACATGTTTTTGGGTAGCTCCGGTGAGCTTTGTATTTAGCTCCGGCATGTCTTTGATAGCTCCGACATGTCTTTGTTAAGCTCTGATATGTTTTGCTAGGTCCGACTTATGTTGGTTAGCTCCGACATATTTTTCTAGCTCCGGCTTTTTGGTTGACTAGTTCCGACTAGTTTTCGTTAGCTCCGGCGCTAAGTCCGACTGGTTTTGGTTAGCTCTAGCACTAGGTCCGACTAGCTTTGGTAAGCTCCGTTAGGTTGTACTAGCTTTGGTAAGCTCCAGCTCAAGCTCCGGTTAGCTTTGGCTAGGTTCGGAGCTTGATCGCAATGTTTCTGCCTTTATCTTGCAATGTTTAGAACTTGCTTTATATTCTTGGAAAGATTGCTTAGTATTCATTTGCTAAGTTTTTGGTGCATTTTGGTTCATATGGCTGATATCGTTTTGCTATGCTTTGCAACATGCTTATGTGAGGTGCTCACGTAAGGTGTTGTGTTTGGAACTGACTTGAGTCAAGTCGCGGACTTGGGCTGTACGGATTGGTTGTTTGTTCATGTGCAGGTGTTGCTTGAGTTCAAGTCATGGCTGGCGACGGGACCCATTGGACTAGTCTCAGGGAGGAGATGAGGTTCCAACAACAAAGTTCGGGAGGAACTGTGGTTGAGCGGGTCAGGAGGTCGTGCAGGATGATTGAATCAAGGGCAGTGCATATGACGGTATCGTGGACGTCGTTGGAAGATGTTTGCACATGTGCAAGGATTGCATAGATGTGGCTACATGGTTCCGAGGCGTGATGAAGAGATGTGGACGTAAAGAATTGGTCGGAAAGGTCCAACCGGCTAGGTTATGGACTCAAGCTGCGGCTGAGTCGTGTTTGACTCCAATATGGAAAGATTTGAGTTGGTTATGATAGGATTTTGTGTGGGTCACGAATTTGAGTTGTTTAGGAATGTGGGATACGTTCCTAAGGTGTTTGGAAGTCTTAAGATTGCTTCCATCTGCGTATAGAAGAATCCTAAGAAGTTATGGAAAGTTTCGATTCGTGAACGGAGTAGGATTAGGGTCCTGATTTGAGTAGAGTTGGCTTTCGAGCTGGTTATATAAGCAAGGGAGGCCAGAGCTCGTGGCGCAAGACTTTGGGGCTGTTCCTATTGTGTTATATTGAATAAAATTTGTAGTTTGAAGGAACTTTTGTGCCTTGTTCGTCCGACTTGTTCCAGACAAGTTTTACTCGTCGAGTTTCTGGACAACACTAACTTTCGTTGGTGGTTTTATAATAACTCTAGTTTTACAGATACAATTGACATGATTCTTTTTGGTTTGTCTTCAAAACTTTGTTATCTTTCATCCATCAAAATTTCACAGTCATTGGATTTGTGGTTTCTGATCTACACGAGTTTCTTTGCATCTTTTCAGAACTGTTTTTCTCGGGTAGGACAGATTGACCTTTGTTCGATCTTTTGATCATAACTTGAGTTTCTCTCGACGGATTTGAGTGATTCTTCTTGTGTTTTCTTCGTGACTTGATTCTCTCTGATATATATCACTTTTTTCCCGATGAAACACATTTATATTAGTCTCACACACGATTTCTTTAACAGATCGTTTTTCTACCGAAGGGGTTGGGATTTAATTGTTTCCGCTGGGTAAGATTTTTAAATCTACCATTCACCCTCCTATGGTAGCTTTTCACATGCTCTTCGATCCTACACGTTTCAATGGATCACTTGCTCTTGGCTAGGTGTGAGCTCCTCATCATCATCAGGGATATCTATTCCTGTGCATACTATGTGCCACAAACTTGGATTGAGAGAAATCAAATGCATTTTCATGTATTGCCTCCACATTGAGTAGTCATTGCTGTCAAATTGTGAGGCTGTTCCAAGTGGAATATATAGATAATGATTATTGTTATAATTTAGGTGATTATAATTAAAAGAATATCGGGAGTAGTCAGTGTGACTACTCCCCTTCTTTTTCTTCTCATCTTCGATTTTCACCTTTCCCTTGGAAAGGGTTTTCTTCCTTAGGAGCGCCTTGAGGTCCATCGTCTCCTCATCGTCATCCTCGGAGTCTTGAATGGCCTCGAGGAGCTTTTCCAATTTTTGGTTCTTGTCTTCATCAACCTTCTCTTGGTTGTTGCTCTTGTGTACATCCTTCATGTCCGACATGATCTCTTCGAGCGATTAGTCTCCTTCTTGAAGAACCTGGCTCTGATACCAATTGAATGTGGCCTAGAGGGGGTGAATAGGCCTTTTTTTAATTTCGTCAGAACCTGCAATACTTAACAACCAGATCGAATCTCGAGATATCAGACTAGTCTGGTCGAGTGCGGACTAGACCGGTGTATACCGTCTAGGTTTATCAAATTTGATCGATTATCTTGATCCTAGGATGTATGCAGCGGAAATATACTTGTAATTGAAGTGTTACACGATTACGAACTAGGATATACCACAAGTCAATCTTATATTCAATGTTTCAACTAAAGTAAGCAAGATTGATTGAAACCCTAGATTGATATGATGTATAAGAACAATAAGCGCAAAGTAAGAACACAAGCACTTTATCTCGTGGTTCGGTTCCCACAGAGGTCACCTACATCCACGTTGAGGAGTCCACAAAAGGACCGGGTCTTCTCCAACCCTACCCTCGTCGGATCGCCACGGAGGCCAATCCTCTTCACTTATCACAAAGGGAAAATAACCGAATTCAAGGGGCCTTCTCACACGTTGAGGGCTCCCCAAGATTACAACAAAAACTCCACCAAGAACACACTCAAAAGATTACAATTAAAAACCACAAGAGTGTGTTAGAGAATCAAACCAAGAGCTCAATGAGTGACGAACCGTGTCTCTCCAATGATCCAAAGTGTATCCTCAAGGGATTGATCTTTGTTGCATTTGATTTCGTGGACATATGTGTTTTTGAGGCTCTTGGGAGGTGTGACGGTGCAGGGGGTCGAGATATATGAAAGATGGGCCGTGTACACCTATTTATATGGGGTTCCCAAAAGTTACCGTTAGGGTTTAGGAATATCGGACTAGTTCGTGGTGGACACCGGACTAGTACGGTGTACTATGTGTAGCAAATCCTAGGTGTCCCGAAATATCGGACTAGTTTGGCTAGAAGAGGACATGTCCGATTTCGCTTCTGGAAATCTTCAGACTAGTCTGGTAGATATCGGACTTGTCCGGAAACGTGAAACCCTAAGTGAATTGGGGACAAGTCCGCACTTGGAGGACTTGTCTGATTTAGGTCAGATGGTTTTTCGGACTAGTCCATGCTAATATCGGACTTGTCCGATTTTGTGCAACTTGTGAAGTGTTTGGAGGACTAGTCCACACTGGGGAGGACTAGTCTGATTCTAGTCAGAGAGATATCAGACTAGTCCGTGGTGATATCGGACTTGTCTGATCTTGTGCAGAAAGATATCGGACTAGTCCGGTGTCAGTCGGACTAGTCCGGTCCTATATAAACTTGTGCAATGTGTGTGATTATTTGTCCTTGAGCTATTGGGGTGTGTTTCCTTAACACACTCCATACACAATGACTACACTTGTTCCTTGAGCTCTTTTCCACATTGCTCCTCATTCTCCCTTCTTTTTGGCACCTTACTTATTTTCTCATTAGAACATGTGCTCATCTCAACAAAGTAGTTAGGATCTCATTTTCTTGTCATAAATCATCCAAAACCCACAAGGGATTCCTAGATGCACTTTCACTGTTTGAGCAAGAAAATGTATCCCCGTTCAAATACTTAAGTAGTGTCTAATATTTTTGAGCTGTGAACAACTTTGTCGTTCACAATGCCACTGAGTTGCTTTGTTATATTGAGTGATACAAGGGAAACCCTTACTTTACACCCTTGTGATCAAACACCAGTTGAGTCTCCATTCCTTGACTTGTTGAGACTCAAGTACCTTGATTGTTGAAAATTAATGTTTCTTAGTTTGCGAGGAGTTTTTTTGACTTCTCAAACTCGCGGGCACCTTACATTTTCTCTACTCGCAAGATTGTTGCTTGCTTTCCAAGCGGATGGAACTCCTTGACTTGTAATGCATGGTGACATTGCTTTGTCCAACAACCTTGTAGTCATCATGTATTGAGTGTCTTTGTATTTGATGACATGATAGAACCAAACTTTAAATTCTCTTACAGTGCAAAATGATTCCTCTGTGGAACCATTTGTTGAGAAAACCATTCCTTGTGAGTTAATCATTTCTTGCCAAAAACTCCCAGTTCACCTTGTTTGTTAAGTAGGACAAACTCTAAGTCAATCCTATAAGGAGTGAGAATAGCTACACCTTCTATCATACGTCATCCTTGGGATAAAGAAACTTGAAGAACAAAATGGAATGCTGGAATCAAGAATAAGACAGTAAATTCTTCAAGAAATAACTTCAATGACAGAAGCCAAAGACTGTAGAGTTGAATGCATCTTCCTTATGTAAATAGGATACATTAGTTAAGAATAAAGAAGGAGACTTTAGAGCACCATCAGAGATGTACAGAGAAAATACATAGATCTACAGTTCAACCTCGCCTACATCGAGTAACTGAATTCAGATCAATGAAGACCTATATGTCAAAGAATCAAATGATGTGGTGCATTAGACTGTTACAGACTAACCACACTGTCAAGGAGCCAACATGAGAGGCCGAAGAGTATTCTCCATTCAAGCACTTGAGGAAGTTATTGTCATATCACCAAGAGCCCACCTAATTTTCTCCTTTCCCTAGAATCTCGGGGAGAGGTTTCTTTAAGGGGAGAGGGTTGTAAAAGTCCATAATTTTGAAGAACAAGAAACAAAAGTGTGAACTTAAAAAAATAAGTTAAAATAGCAATTCAAACTCCCATGAGCTAAGTAGTTAACAAATAAGGTTAGAAAAAGTAGGACTTCTAAAATCTTCAAATTAAATAAGAGTTTTTGAGTGTATGATTACACTTAAGCATGTAATTATAAAAGAGGAAAAATCCAAATGCAATTTAAAAGATAAATTTAAATAAAAAGTGGAGATGTCGAAATCAAATCGAAGCAAAGTTCCAGAATAAAGAGTGTTTACTTAAGCTCATAAAATAAGTAGGGAAAGGAATTTAAAGATAGTTTAGTGCATCTTTGAGAGTAAATTAAATAAAACCATAAAAGAAATGATTCCAGTTTGAATTCAAAAACCCATATTGAAATTATTCAAATAAAAACCATATTTGAATTGACCAAAATATTTCTTATATTTTATTTAATCCATCTGCCAAGTTCACTAGTAATTGAGAGCAATTGATAAATGTAATTGGATATTAGAGGAGAGGGATAATTCAAATTTGAATTCAAAATCAGGTTTGAAATTCAACTATGCCGCCAACTCAAAATCAGATTTTAGGTGTACTGTAATTTCATACTAATTCAATTAGTGTACCTGTCAAACTAATGAAGAATTAAGTAAAATGGCTGAAGATATTTAGAAGTAGGGACAAGGGGGAGATGAATTGTGGGTCCCACCTGTCATTCTTAGCGACCAACAGAGCAATGTGCTCTGTTTCTCAACTCACCTCATGGCGCCACCAGGATTACTGCATGTGCCACCTCTCTGCTCAACGCCCTGGCTGGCCCAAGCTGCAACTTTGCCCTTATCACCTCACACGTTATTGCTTTTGCTCTCCCTTTCTTCTTCAACCGCAAGCAACAGACGCCCCTAAAAATCTCTTGCTCACCACTTACTGTGCACGGCAGAGCCACCGCGCAGCATCGCACCATGCCGCTGCTGTCGGTCGTTCCACCGTGACCTGAGTTCCACATGCGTGCACCCTCGTCGTCCTCGGCACGCGCCAACCCTAGCTGCAGCAACGAACTGCCAGAACAGAGTTCTTCTTCCCATTTTGCCGCCGCCCGTCGGCTCAACGGTGACAGCATTCCTCTCTTGCTTTACAGCTTGGTCAAGTGTCCCTAAAGCATCGCCAAGGCTTCCTCAACATATTTGACATGGTGCTGTATCGTTCCTCACCTTCCCCTTCCTATTCACGGCGAAACTTCCTTCTTCCCCGTCAGTTTGGGCAGCCACAGCACCTCGACGCTGCCCCACGGCCTCAGCCCCGTTCCAGCTTCAATCAGTGGTCTCCAAGGTCCGTAACCCCCTCCTCTCAGCGTTCCTCCAGTTAATTGAGCTATCATGCCTTGGTTTAGATAGAACATCAATTCTTGTGGCCGCCGGTTGTCAACCTAGATCGTCGGTGAACACCACTTTGCAGTCAATCCCCTTGCAATTAGAGTCCTAATTTGAGTTCTCCATAGAACAAGGAAGTTGTAGGATCAAGTGCCCACCTTTTTCGCCCACTTCCGAGCCCTATCCATGCTGCTGCCAAAACCATTGCCGCCGCCACCGTCGCTGCTGTCATTCCTGTCGTCTTCAGCTGCCGCCAAGTTGCCCCACGCGTGTCCCAAGATCCCTAGGTCCTTTCCCAACAAAAATCTCCCTCTTTCATCAAGTATTGGTGCGGGAATAAAAGTGTGAAGCCAGAGACCCGACACCCTGTGACTGTCCAGAGGTTGAAGAAGGACCTGCCAGGTGGGCCCAGTGTCAGCCAATTTGTTCAATTGTCCAGTAAAGGAAATTCCAGAAAAGGGTAGCAACTTGTAAAAATCACCATAATATGTAGAAATTTCCTAAAATGTGAAATAAATTTCAACAGTCTCCTTATGATCTACACTTTGCAGTAGAACAATTTAATTGACCTGAAAAGCCACATACATTTCTCTAACAATCTGAGAGGGTTCAACCCTAAAATAATTCTGCTGCAGGCTCTATAAATAAGAAAATTATGAAATTTCGCTTGTAATTCCCTTCTCATATTTAGAGTCAACAGTAGAATTCCCAGGTCAGTTTGACTTCAAGAACTTGAAAAATAAATCAATGAAAGTTCTCTGTTAATTAATTTGCAGATAATTCAAAACAGCTCTACTAATCTTAAAAATTGGTAGCACAGTTCCTTGTCATGTCGTACATCTCCAGTAAATCCCTCTTGACCATTAGATGATCATAAAATTGTAAACTAAGTCATCAGGTGTTCTTTGTATATTGGTTCAACATAGTAAATTCCATAATTTATAGCTATTGATCTTAATCCTCCTCTTAGCAACACTAGGACTTCTAATCCTGATTAGGTCACTGTTATGTACATGAGCATTATTCCTTCATCTTAATCATTTGGCTAAAGAAGCATTAGCACCCCAAATCCCCCCTCCATAAACATATTAGAAGCACATACGAATGAATTCCTTCATAATCAAGTTTAGCCAAATGAACATTCTTAACCTCCTATTAGAACACAGCAAAAACATCATTTCCATTTCCTTACTGGTTTATGAGCTTTCATTTATTTGATAAGCACCTTTAATTGCAAAATAGTTAAGTAAATTTTGCAAAAGCATCTTCATACCGGTAGGACCAAGGACGAGGATGGTCAACAAGGAGCATGGCTCAGAGGAGGACTAGCATAGAGCCCGCAACAAGGACAAGATTTGCTCAAACAGCACTCAAGCTCAAGATTTGCCCAAGCATTAGTAAAGACAAGTAAGAAAGAAGAACGACGAGGAGTTTCGCCGAGATGATCAAGCACTGACTTATTGACATTTACACTAGCCGCAACCTAAGGCAAGCCTCGGTTCACATTTAAGTTGTTTAACAAGTTTTGATTTTATAATATATAGCATGGTTAGTATGGACTGTTGCATTAAGTCTAGGGGTGTATGATACCCCACATGCATGACCTAAGAATACCTAGAGTTTGAGTAGAATATGACTTTACATGATTATAACTGCTATGTTATAGTTGAGAAACATGGATGGAATTGAGTTGAGGAAAGAGAAGGAATGGTATGGCTTGAGTAGACAAACTCTACTCATGAACATTAATAAGTGGGATCAATTGGGAAGAAACTGGAGATCAAGCAGGAAGGCTAGGGCGCTCAAGAATGTGGTTTGTGAGCATAGTTCCTGCCTGTGTCGATTAAGGATCGTACCGTGTGCAGCTCTGCTAGACAAGTTTGAATATGTATCGGATGCATACTGGATCTAGTGGACCCAACAAACTTATGTAACTTGTTAACCTCGATGTTGATGCATACCCCACCGTCTTAGACACCACGCACATCGACAGGAGGGTAGAGGTCACTGCGGCATGCCCGTATGTGAGGCTTAGACAGTGGGACCGGTTCAATACTTGGGTGTCTTTTGAAAGGTTGTTGTGTACAACGTCAACGGAATTGGTTGATGACCTCTTCTAGATGGATGTACATGACGTCAATCTGGGTATATCTTGATTTGAATCACCATCGCTCGCAGAAGGGAGCATACTTGTTCACTGTGATGTGGCGTAGTAACAATTGGAACTTGGTGGAACCTTTTGTATGGTTAAGAACCTTGGATGGAGTATATGATAGTAGAACTAAAGTTATGATTCTAAGCAACTTCACTTGTTATTATAAAACTGAAGTAAGGATCTACTAATAGTGAATATTTACTTATTGCAGTTTAAATTCAAGTCTTATGTTCCCAGCATGTAGACTTTCATGTTCTTAGGTGAGACGGTTAAGTCTTGCTGAGCATGTAGAGTTTCAAGTTATTTCACGGTTGCATTTATTCGAGTTTTGCAGGTATATAGCTATGACGAGTTCCTAGGCTTTGCCCTCGTCGGGGTATCCGTGGGCTTTGCTTTCTTCCGTGATGCTAGAGTGGAGTATGGCTGGATACGACCACTACTGCTGTAGTGTAGGTTTGAAAGAGTAATATGAAGACTTCTGCTAATGTAAGCTATTTTGTATAAAACTGTGAGATTAATATAAGTTGCTCACTTATGTTTTATTTGTTCTTTTCTGTGTTGTGCTATTGGGCGTAGCATCGCACAATAGCACCCAATGTGATTCCTGGTTTGGCTGGACCCTGGTCCTCACAGGGATCACATTTTATAGGGGTCCCAGCAATTAGCCGTTGCCACCAGAAAAAGTGCAGACTAGTCTGGTCTTGGACCTCGGACTAGTCCAGCCTGTGGGACCAGTGATGTCACCCTTGACCAACCACAAAGTCCTCCGCCACCTTTTGAATTCAAACGGTCGCAACACCACAAACTAGTCCGTCCAAGAATGGACTTGTCCGATCTCACACAGAACCTTTTGTTCCGGTTGAGAACGGACAAGTCTGGTTCACCGGACTAGTTCAACCATAAAGGACGGACAAGTCCGGCCATCCAGGACTTAGTCCCAACAGCCACCTCCAAGCCCAGATGGACTAGTTGGACTAAAAAACGGACTAGTCCTAACTCACATAGAAACTGTTTTTTTGGCCAGAAATAGACTGGTTTGTCTGAGCAGACTAATTTGGCTCCCAAGGGAGGACAAGTCCGGTCCTTCAGGACTTAGTCTCAGAAGGACTCAAACACACTCATCATGGACAAGTCCGTCCCCAAACGGACAACTCTGAAGTCACAAAGTACCTCTTGGTCCTTCTAATATTAGATTAGTCCGATGTGGTCGGACTAGTCCGGCCTTCCAGCCCGGACAAGCTCGGCCCTGTCCTTAGGGCTGCATCAACTCATCTCTCAGTCTAACCTAACTTGTACTAAGAGCTCTTAGAAGATTCTCAACACTTTGACATGTTGAACACACTCATTCTAAGAGGCTAAACTCTACACAAAGAAAATTTAAACTCTAAATTCTATTATTCAAGTTTTCCACCTTTTTCTCCTCTTTTTCCTTTTTGAGTGTATCCAACTCTGTCCATTATTTAATCACTTGAATCACACTTGTAATGCTAATTAGTCCCTTAAGTGTTGTCAATAATCATCAAAACCTACGGGGGTTTAGCCTAGATGCACATCCAACTGTGAATCCTGAAACACAGTGAGTCCATGCAAAATGTGTTAGCACTAATGTATGTGTCACTTAAAGGCCTCCACGTGGTTAGGGCTGAGCACAGCAGGGCGTCGAGCCCGGTCGCTGCGGTCCCAAGCGATGCGGTGTCCTTCCCCGAGCCCTTTCTGGGGTGGGTTGTTGGATTTGCGAATATGCTTCGTGCCTCATCCTTGTGTTGTCTTTTGCAGCTCAGAGGTGTTGAGCCGGTCGGGAGATTTCCTCGGAGGTTGAATCCTCAAGCTCTGTGAGCTGCCTATCGAGTAGATTCGAGTGGAACCTATCAACCTATCTAGAGGGCTAACGGAACATGGATGTCTTGTTTCTTGGGTGTGGTGACTAGATCAGGGCTTGATGCCTGCGATCCATTAAATCCTGCTTGGTACACTCGTGTAGACCCTGGGGCATTCGGGGGTCCGGGTGGCTCAATGTTGGCCCTTTCCGGGCTACTTCGGAGTCGCAAAGCTAGGACTCGAATAAGGATTTTGGGACTCGAATATGGATTTTGGAGACTTCAGGGGCGATCTAAGCACCTGAGTGCGCCTGTCTGCAGCCCATCTCATCTCATCAATCCCTCACTCTGGTTCATTCCGGGCGGCCTAGTGGTCTGTTTGACGGGATGGCGTTGGAACCTGGAACTCGTTGGGCCCCAAAAGTGGGTTGGAAAGTTACCCACCTTACCTTGGCCTGTTGGGCCGACTCCAGGGCCCTTGTTCTCTATGTCATGGTGATCATGGGTGTTGTGGGTTTTGCAGGCATGGACCTTCGGGCTGTCGAGGAAGGTCTTGCGGGTGGATGCTTGAATGAAGAGCTTGCCGCCATCGATCGAGAGGGGGAGCCCTCCATCGCCTCGGTGTCCGAGCTTTTCCTGTTGATGCCGTCCTTTCAACTGGTGAGGCGACAGTGAGGCAATGTAATAGATGGAGACCTCATCGGATTTAAACTTATTAATGAAACCAGTTTATTTTTGCATTTTCTATTTTTGTCCCTGCTCCTCGCTTGATTCGTAGCTTTGAGAACTTTCACAGTTATTAGACGTAAGTTGTGAGGCAAGGCAGGAGTTCTTAAAGGAAAAACATTTTGCAAAAAAATTTCAATGCTTATTTGTGTCCCAAAGCCTCGCTCATTCCCTAGCTTTGAGAACTTTCGCAATTCTTAGGTGTAGGTTGCGAGGCAGGAAGGGAGTACTAAAAAATCCTTTTATAAGAAAACCTCAGAGCTTTTAGTTCAGCTCTTAGCGGGTGGGTAGCCCCCGAGTGATGTCGGGTAATTGGTACGGCCCATCAACCGTGTTGCACTTGAGTAGCTACGCATCGCCCGAGCCCCGACTATCTTGGTTGGGTCGGGAATCCAACCGAGCTCAAGCTCAGGACGGTTTACTTTCACGATAAAATAAACATCCGAAGGATGAGGAGAAGGCACTTAGCTTTTTTGTCGTATCCTCAACTTTTCTTGAGTTGTTGCGAAGGAAGTTTATGAGTGTGACATCCTATTTATCAGGCAACGTGGTGCACATTCGAACCATCTTGGCTGAGTCCCCTCGGTTGACCTGAATCACTTTTGTGTCCGCCACGGGCTTGAAGGCGGCAGGGATCGAAGCTTGGCTAGAATCAGGCGAGCCCTATTGCGATAACATGGGTGAGCTCATCGAGCTCGATCATCGCCACTATTGTTGAGGCTTGTTTGTAGCTGCACTGCTCGCACAACAGGGTTGTTGGAAATTGGCATCTATGGTGATGACTCCACGTGGGCCCAACATCTTCAGCTTGACATTCACATAGTTTGGGATGTCCTTGAACTTCACATCATAGGCCGCCCCGAAATTCCATGGTAGGAGTCGTTGAAGTCGGCGATCTCAAAAGTGAGGGTCTCCGCGCAAAAGTTTGACTCATCCCTGAACGTAATGGGGAGGTCGATCTGTCCAAGCAGTACAACCCATTCCCTTGGAATTAATCCGTGCAAAGGACCCGAGTCGTGCGGAGCTTGGAATGCGGAATCCTCATCGCATCTAGTGTCCCAACATATAAGATGTTGAGGCCACTCCCGCCGTCTGTTGGCACCTTGAACATGAGCTTTGGACCAACCATCGAGTCCACAATCAAGGGGAACCGCTCAAGTTGCAAAAGTATTGGGGTCACTACAAGAATCAGTCAAACAAGTGTCAGCTACAGTAAAATAGTCGGGGCCGTCAATTTTAAGTCGACTAAAATCGCCATTTTTTTTGGAACCGACGGCAACAAATTTATAATCGTCGGTCTTTTCCTGACGTCTGACGACCATATTTATAGTCATCGATTTCACTTGGTAGATCCACGATCGTAACTACACTCGTTGGTTTCACCAACATGGCCGACGACCATGAGCTGGGCCCGGCGGGCTCGGAATTCGGCTCTCCTGCCCAAATAGTAAACTCGTCGGCTTCGATCAGCAGGCTGACGTCTTTACGATAAAGTTGTCGGCTACAAATCTAGAGCCGAAGGCTATAAAGTGGGGCCCGCTCATCTGAAATAAACTCGTCGGGGCTGGAATGAGGCCGATGGTCATAACTTTATTGGGCCACGTAAGCTGCTAAACTCCTCCCCGTAAACCCTATCTCATATCCCTTGTGTGCCGCTGCTCTAACTTCCGCTGCTAGGTCTCTGCCCTCGCTCGCATGCGCCGCCTCGCCCGCGCCACTGCTCCCCTGCTCACGCGGGCCTCCGTCGGCGGCCCCAACTGACGAGCTCCACTTCCCTCCGCCACCTCCTCGCCCGTGCTCACCCGCGTCGCCGCTCTTAGGCCCGCGCGCCTCCACAGCCGCTCCCCAGCCTGCGCACCTCCACCGCCCCTTCCGGCAACTGCACATTATACAAGGTTAAAATTTAAACTTGTATTGTGTATGTTTCAATGCATTAGTGTGACAATAGTTTTGTGGATTGATTAGTCTATGCATTGCTATATCAGTACTTATGCAATTTTACATTGTGTTTTTTCATATATGTGTATGTGAACTTAATTATCATATATATGTTAGTTAGGGTTCAATTATGTTTATTTGATTTTTGTAGTGTTTATGTACTATATGTATATATAAACGGGCTTCGTGCCGGATAGAATTGACACAACCCATTTAAGGCCCGACAAGACCCATTTAGTTAGAAGTTAAAGTATGCGTCTAAACGGGCACGAAGGTGAACGACAACGGTGCAAAAGGACGTATGACTCGCAACATACGTATGATGGCTATAACCGTATAACCGTCCCCTTTTTACTTGAAGAATGAGTTCAAAACTATTTTGAAGAGAAACCGAAGCAACCGGAAGAGCAAGCCTAGACTACAACGTTATGGGGCAGACAAACATAAGAGGATGGCACAACCAATGGTATGAACTATTACAATCACTTGTAGATTGCTTCAAAAAATTGTATTGATTGACTTGATGTTGTATTTTGGTGTTGTGGGAAGCTGAAACCGGTGTCACTCCTTCTTTTATCGAGGTTTACCTCAGGGGACACAGAGGCACAAATCTAGAACGCCCGAAGTAGTTGTGTGACGAGGCAGCAACACAAAAAGTGGTAAGTGTGTTGAGTGCTTGTTACATCTCTATCTATGAACTGAATCTATCTTCTATTACATCCACTTGTGAACTTAATTTATTCCGGCAGACAAAATATGTTGAGTGTCTCAAGAAAAAGCATGGAGATGACGTAGATTATCTAAGAGCGCCATTGGATGTGGGTGCGGTGTACGAAGCCGACGGAGGCGTACCACACAGGAAGTACGTGTAAAGATAAGGAATGCTTATAGGTTAATTACCGTCGATTCATCACATTTGTGTTTTTTTAGACTTGGGTTGGGCGACGGTTATGTGGAGCGTGAGGCTTATGTGGGACGATGGTGTTCTACTTCCAGTTCGAGTTGATCCCATGCTGCAGAGATGGAGGAATTGAAAGAAAAATTGAGACACTACGAGGAGAAGGTGGAACATCAACAGCCGCAGATGCAACAACAACAGGAAATGCAGGTGCAGACGCAGATGCAAGTGCATTGTATGCAGCAGTAGATGCAGTATTTGTATATGACACGGGTAAATTGTAATCTTAACAATTTAATAGTTTATTCATTTACAAATTGTTTCTACTTAAGATCTCACAAATAATTTATTTAATGTAGTTCTTGGGTCAAGGTAACACTGGAACTCAGTTCAATATGTCGCAACAATCTCCATTCAAGATGATGTCGTAGGTGAACTACTGTTTTACTTAAGTTGGTATACTCATTAGCATATATGTGTTAAATTCATTAACTAGATATCTTTACTTTACACAGTTCTTCCCTCAAGGTGGCTTTGGATCGCAGTTCGGTATACCGCGTCTAATGCAGCCCGGACAACATGTTGACTCTTCTTCACAGGTATAACTGCATTTGTTATTAACTCAACTTATATTACAAAATAGTAATCATATTTGTCACAGGGTTCCCAGAGTGGTCAAGCCTATCCTCCACAATCTCAGGGATTCATGTCGTTTTTGGCCCCTTAGTTGCAACCTTATCCAGATGTTCTCCCATCATTGCCCTTTGCTTCGGGGCATAGTCAACCATCAATGCCTCCGACTGCAGCAGTATGATTACTAAATCATTAGCTCTAATGAAAACATGTAGCTTAATTTGAACAATACTTAGTGACTTGACTCAATTACATAGTTAGTAATACCTTTGAATCAATTACACATGTGAGTTGTACATTTGTGAATTTTAGAAAGATTGAGACATATGAATTGTAAGTATATGCAAAGTTAACTTTTATTTGTTTATCGTAGAGTTCCGGTCATGTAACACCTTACAGTTGTGATGATTTCCTCAATTTGAATACCGGAGGTGCGCGTGGTGGAGCTTCAAACAATGACGACATGGAAGCGGATTAATCTTCACAATAGTGTTTGTGTTGGCTTTTCCCTTGCACTAATTTGGATATGTAAACTCGTTGTTACATTGAAGTCAGATGTGAATTCGTCGTTTCATTGTGTTTGCATTGGAATTTTGTTGCATTGTGTGAAATATATGTGATGGAGCCTTTTGCATTTGTGAATCTGTTGTGTTGTGCAACTGTCCTGTATAACCGGCGGTTTCCCACCCGGGGAGGGAGAGAAAGCAACAGCGATTAAAAAATGCTAGTATGGCCGTCGGTGTCCACGTAACTGATGGTTATAAACGCAATAAGGCCGTCGGTTTCGCTCCCAGACCGACGGATATATGTCCCCTAAGGCGCACACTTGTCGCCCTTGTGGTCGTCGGTTCGCCTGGGGGCTGACGATTGTATGGAGCAATAAAGGTGTCAGAACCAGCTGCATGATCGCCGGTTTCCCATGGCCGACGGCCATAGTGCTTTTCCAAACTAAAGTTGTTGAGTTCGCGTGCCCAACGGCTTTAAACCTCTAAAGTCATCGGGACGGACGACTTTAAGGCAATAAGAACGTCGAGCATGATTCGACGGCAAAGGCCATCGGTAGGCTGATGATATTAGTTTACAGTCGTCGGTTACAGTGGCTTAACGATGGCTATAAGACTGATATTTCTTTACCCGATTCCTGCAGTGAGTGGTCCAATCTATCGAAGGCGACGGCTGCGTCGGACAATTGGAGGAAGGTCAGGACCGTCGGGTCGGCGGTGTTCACCTTCCGGGCTGTCATCTTCTCTGCCTGCTCCGTCTCTCTTAAGCGTGGGCGCCTCCAAATATCATGAGGCAGCCAGGTATTAGAAGAAACACCCAGGAATACACCTGCAACAATCAGGACAAGTAGAGAGCTTAAATAGATGCCGTCAGGTAACATCGATGTGAAAATCCTTTGATTATAAAAACATTTGCAGATCAACCTGACTTTACTGGTATCAGAAATAATTTAGCTGAACAGAACTGCAGGTTTCGATTTCAACAGAAACTAGTAATCTGCGATGACTGATGATAGACATTGAAATCTGAACATTGAGACAAAGACATGTACCCTAGCGAGACTGGCTAAATTTCAATAGATCCAAAAAGTGATTAATACGAAATGATGATGATCGCTTTATTTTCTCTGGTTATAGCATCTTCCAGTATTTCTTGTTCAGAACAAAGCCATTAAAAAATAAATAAAACACATTAGAAACTTAAAATACATTACATGAGGTACTCAATCAATCTTTAAGATATTAACTCACCTAGATGAAACAAATCAACAATATTCCCTTTGTAATAAAAATAGTAAGACGTCAAAAAAAATTTAAAATATTGGGTCACCCCTTCTATTTGAACACAAATATTATTCATCATGTACATTCTCTACAGAAACTTCCATAATTTTATGCAACGTCAAATGAATCTAGTGATTGCCCACCATTCCTTATAAACTAAAGTTTTTGATAGTACCTAGTCAGTACATAGTAACTTAATATAGTCTCCGGTTCAAATCTTGCCAGGTGCGATTTATTAAATTAAATTACAACTGACATCTATTTCACGTCTAAGGTTGAGGGAGCCTTCATAAGGGAGAATGTTGAAGTTTAAGTGAATCACCAACCTTTCCGCATGAGCTTATTTTTCTAGATGCAACTGGTCGGTGCATCGAAGCTCAATAGTTGAAATGGAAAAATAGAAATAGACAGGTCACCCTTACCCCACAGAGCAGAAAATTTGAGAAGAGGTGGGACAGGAACACCATCCTCTGACTTCTTCACATTTCCGCATTATCAAATTTCAAAGGAAATAATTAAGTCTAAGATGCAAATTCAATACGAACCACATAGATTTTACAGTTGTTTTGTCAACAACTGTTTCAAGAACGTTTCACAGAGATTGGTTGCCCCAATTGGAACAGACAGCACAATCACAGCTGCAAATACTGATTTACAGACTTCTATTTTACTCCTGTTTTTTCCTGTTTTTAAATTGTAGTCCTTAGGGAAACAGTTGTAGTTTAAAATTGAACTTATACTGTCGACCTAATGACAGCAAATTAAAAAATGGAGGGAGTAGGTGCCTACTTAGGATTTACGGAAAAAAAATCCAGGTGCTCGATATCAGTATGCAATTAATCATTAGTGCCCTATACATTTTTTTTCTGCCTTACGCCATATCATGCTGACATTACGTAAAATATTTAAATGAACAGTCTTTCATCAATTTACAGTTGCATCTCTATGGTACCTCTATCCAGCTTCTAGGGCTATATGTACCCATGACACTCTATCAATCCATCTAATCACTATTTTGCTTCCATACTGTATCAGAAAAACCCTAACCTAGGGGCCTCCTCCCACCACCGGCCGCCCCTGATGCAGGTGTCACCGTTGCCGTCTACACTACGTAAGAAACCCAAATAGGAGACAAAGATGGACGACGCGCACAAAAGCGGCGTCTCTGATAATGTTAAGCGAGACGAGCCCGCTTCAGCGAGGATCTGACATGGCTCGACTGAAAGTACAAGGAGACGCATTAAAACAAAGCCCGTCTCAGTTAAATTGGTATCCGAGACACGCTATCCTCTCTGAAAAGCAAGAGACGCGCATAAAACACAGCACGTCTCCTATGACCGACGTCTCCCCCTCCTCTGCTAAAAGAGAGATGTGCTCTAATTGAAAGCGCTTCACCGATTCTTCACATAACCTTTAGCTTTGTGATTTCTCTATTTTGCTTTGGTTCACTGTTGATATCACACATCACTGAACTCAGAGCACATTCTCACTTGATGCCTGAATATAATCAAATCCTTCCTTATGATACCCGAGGAACACGATGAACACACCATAAATTCATTCATTCACACAGTTGAAGAACACACAAGATAATATTCACACAGTTGAAGAACACACAAGATAATATTCAAGAGAATTCATTCATTAATAATATTTACAAAACAGAAGCTACTAAAAAAAGTCAAAGAAAAACTAAATCCTCCTCCTCCTCCTCCTCCTCCTCCTCCTCCTCCTCCGGCGGCGACTCCGGCGCCGGTGCAACAGGAGCCTGGGCCGGCTGCACCGGCGGTGCAACCCCGTGAACGAGGTTGCTCTCCGTCGCCTCCACCAGGTTTCTGCGGCCCTCGGGGCCAAGCACATGGGCCATCGTCTCGAACAGAATGTTGAGACGATCGAACACCCTCGTGAGGGCGAAGAGGTAGTGGTCGATGGTACCCATTCCAGTAAACTGGGGAAGGGTACCCAGAACAAAGGAACTCATGGCATGAGACGTATTTTTGTACGCCTCTTGTGCCGTAAGGAGGCGCTGCTCGATGTTGAACCTCTCGGGAGAGCCGCAGCACAGTTTCTTGCAGGGTGGCTCTCTCGGCGGGCTTGGCGGCGAAAGGTCAGCCATGGTGGTGGTGGTTCATCGGGGCGGAGAAGACGATCGAATAAAAGAGGAGGATTCAAAGTGAGTGACGCGCTTGTGGAGAACTCACTGGTGATGGCGCGTCTTAAATAAGGTCCGCGCGGAGTCGTTGATGGAGTGGTTGGTTTCCCGCGCATTGACGGAACAATGAGATGCATCGATACCGCCTCGGGGAAACGAAAGGTCGCGCACCGACGTCGCACGATTCTCTGCACCACGCCGCTGAAATTAAGTTCTCTGCAGACCTCGTGCTGTGCGTCTCTCTTTCGACAATGGAAGATGCGCTTTAGCTTAAAGCGCGTCTCTATTTGTTATAACACGTCTTGCATTTATATCCCTCGTCTCTTCGTCTCTTCAACAATGGAAGACGCTTTTTAGCTTAACACACGTCACTCTTTGTTATAGCGCGTCTCACATTTATCTCCCTCGTCTCTTCGCCTCCGGTGCTCCTTTACTAATCAACCAATGGTCATTTACTAATCGACCAACTCCACTGTGACCGCCTCCTCTATTCGCCATCGTCGTCGTCGTCGTCCTCGTCGTCGTCATCGTCGCTGTCATCGTCGCCTTCTTCCTCGTCATCGTCACTGTTCATGGCTGGTATCGGCTTGGCGCGTAGCCAATTGAAGGAGGAGCGCTTGGCATGGCGCAAGAACCATCCCTATGTATGTACATATGGCACACCAGTCGCATGGTTGTTTATATGTATATCTGCAATGGACTGATGAACTTAGCTGTAGTTTTGTTTTTCTGTCTTGTTTGTTTTGGTATTTTCAATTTCTCTGCGTAGGGTTTCTCTGCGAAGCCTGAATCGGGAGATTTATTGAAGTGGCAGTGCATCATCCCCGGTAAAGAAGGGGTAAGTCATGAAGAACAAGCACAATTTGAGTTTAACCATCGTCCTCCTATTAATGAATTTCCTTTGTAGACTGAATGGGAAGGTGGTTACTACCCCCTGACAATCTCCTTCTCTAAGGACTATCCCTTGGTGCCTCCAAGATGCGCCTTTCCAAGTGGGTTCTTCCATCCAAATGTCCATCACTCAGGAGCACTCTGCATCGAGATTCTTGATCAAGAGACTATAAGATAGACCTATTTTGCTCATGTAATTAGTACTTAATTGTTGCCGAACTTATTTGAACTGGTTTCTTATGTTGCTTAAATTATATTTCGTAGGGGTGGTGGATTGGTTTAACAATCAAAACTATACTACTTGAAGTTCAGTGTTTGCTGCATCAGCCAAATGCGCCCGATGTTGAAAATGATTGCTATAATCTACTTATCAAGGTTAGATGACACTTTGAGTTAGTGACATTTGAGTAGGTTATTCATTCCTCATTCGACATTTGTTAATTTAAAAGAATGTCAACATTTTCATAATCCAGGTGAATATAAGAGACGTGTTCGGGAGCAAGCTGGACGGTACAGTTTAGATTGATCGTTGGAAGCTTTAGGAATAAGTTTAGATTCGAAATTAGTTTAGAGGGCATGCAATGTATGAACTATAAAATTCATTGAGATGCAAATTATCTCTAAATTGCAATGTCATTGCGTTTATTTATCCCTGAATTCCAATTAATCTGTGAATTGCAATGTCATTGCGTTTGTCTATCCCTGCAATGGTTCACGATTTAGTGCGAGTGGCAATGTGGAGAGAGCATGAGAGACAAACTTTAGAAAGGCACGTCTTAGATACCTGATATTCGGCAAAAGGGAGACGCGCCTTACACGGGCTCATCTCTGATTTGTTCTGATTTTGTCCCACCTCGTAAAGTTGAGCACGTTGCAACGATTGTATAAGGCATTGCACACAGTTGATAGTTGGACATGTCTGGATGCCAAAGATGTTCCTGGCTCAAGCACACCGTGGCGCATCTTTGACATACGGCATGCCAGTTTGACCACAAAATAATGCGAGATGCGCCTTCCGTTGGCTCGTATCCGATTTGCGACGAAGATCGTTTGTTCCACCTCAGAAAGCTGAGCGCAATGCAATGATCATATAAGGTATTGCGCACAGTTTCCAATTGGACACGCCGGAATGTCTTGGATGTTGTTAGTGGCTTCAGCACATCGTGGTACCTCTAGGGCACTCCGGGGTGTCCGGGGTATCCAAATAATTAAAGACGCGCCTTCCGTTGTCCCGTTCCCAATTTACGCCGAAGATCTTTTGTCCCACCGCGGAAAGCTAAATGTGTTGCAACAATCATATAAGACATTTCGCGTAGTTACAGTTGGCCAGCATCCAGTATGCGAATGATGTTCCTTGCTGCGGCACCGTTGCACATCTTTCGCATATTGGATGCCCGTTCTACCGACAAAATTGTGCGAGACAGATGTTATATACGCCCATCTCCAATTCCTGACAAAGAGCTAATGCGAGATGCGTCTTCCATTGGCGCGTCTCCAATTTACACCGAAAATTTTTGTCCATCGCGCGCTCTCTCCCAACATTTGGCAAAAAAATTAGCTTCCGCGCGCTCTCTCGACCTATAAACCGTAGATCTCGAGCACGCCGCCGCTGTCGACCCCGACCTTCGCGTCACTACCTCATCCCCTGTCCCCGGAGCACACCACCACCATCCCTCTTTCTCAACTCGCTCTTTGTCATTGTCGCGCTGCCGGCATCGACCCCTACCCCGCTGTCAACCCCGACCTTCGTCATCAGAGAGTTGAGCACACTGGAGCACGCCGCCTCGTCTCGTGTCGCTGGAGCACACCGCTGCCTCGACCCCGACCTCCGTAATCGGTATGTTCTCCCTGTCCCCGGAGCACGCCGACCTGCTGTCATCAAAGAGTTGAGGAACCGCCACTTCGACACCTCCTCAAGCTCGTCCCGAGCACGCCGCCGCGTCCCCTGTCCCCTGAGCACGCCGCCGCCTCGACCCTATCCTCAGAGCGTGCATTCCAGTGATTTTATTGAATTTGAGGATGTCCAATGAAGGCTCATCGTTAATGAAGTCATTGATCGAAAGGGAGAATTCTCATTACAGTATACATTCATCTTCCTTGTTTATGTCCAATGCAGAAGTAATGTATTTGTTTGGGCTATCAATGTATAAAAAATTTTGATTCACAAACCCTCTAAACTGCAGGAACTGTGATTGACACTTGCATTTGCCATCCAACGGAGTTTGATTTCTACCTCTGCAGCCATGTTGGAATCAAGGTACCTATGCGATAATTGATGTTTCTCTCACGAGTTTTTGATATCAGGCTATAAAAGCATCAGTGGAACGTAAATATTTTGTTTTTTTAGGGGACAAGAAAACCAGCTCAGTACCATGTCCTTTACCATGAGAACAATTTCTCTGCTGATGCCTTGCAGATGCTCACCAACTGCATGTGCTACAAGTAAGCTCTGTTCTCCATACACTAGCAGTTCCTGTGTTTATTACAATTGTATACCAATTTTTTCTTGTGTTTATTACAATGGAATTTTAGGATGTCTCAGTCAGAGCATTAGAGGCTATGAAGGCTCATCGTCAATGAATTTATTGATCGGGAGAATTTTCATTACGGTATATAGGATTAGATGATGACAGTTATGATGTGTGTAATTAGTTACATTGTAGTCAGGATGAACAGTCTTTGTTGTGTTATTAGTATACTTGATAACCACGATTGACACTTTGGTAATATTTGATTGGTCATTATAATTTAACGGGTGATAATTTTGTCTATGCATATGTTCATGAACAGTATGTTGCTGACACTGGTAATACGGCTACCAAATCCTGGCTAGCTCCAAATAATAGTTCTTGTAAACAATCCGCGATGAGCTATAGCAGAGAGCGTCTCGCATAACCCACATAAAGGATACAAGCTTCTATAAAGCCCGTCGCACATAAGTTAATGAATTTGTGATGCGGTACATAATAGAGTGTCTCAGATTAGTCAATATATCTACAACGTGCTTTGTAAGGCCTGTCACGCTTGTAAGCTGGTGGACGACGCGTGCCAGTAGCGTCTCCTATGACACCGTAAAGATCGTCAATTATGACAAAAAGAAAGGAGACACGCTTCTTTTGAGCGTGTCTCACACCTAGTTTGATCGGCGACGCGCCTTGAAGCCAGTCTCTGATGCCTACATAATGCGAGATGCGATGACGGAGATGCATAGTTTGTTCATCTCCTTTCTTCGTCTGGGCCCATCTAGTATGAGCCTTTCTTACGTAGTGCTGGCAAGCCAACGCCGCTGGGCCCCCTCACACTCCCCTGCTCTCTCCCGCGTAGGCCGGACCGGCATGTCACCTCGTGGTCCCTTGGCAATATTGGCGCACTTTGCGGCCACCACCGCCGGATTAGCGGCCAGGGGTGTAGCCAGATGGTATGCCGGTTGGGCCTGGCATACTCTGGGTCTGGACACATAAAATAGGTAGTCCATATCAATTCCTTGTTGCATGCCCTCATCATTTGGTATCGAACGAGAGTTACGACTGACGGGGAAAGAAAATCGGCAGCCGATCCTTGCGCTTGACATACGCCCGCAGATCCTTTACTACATGTATATGAATTGTGCACAAATTTTAAATTTAGTTATTGAATTGTTAAATAGTTTCAGCAAACTATTTTACACTTGGCATACCCTTTGATAAAATTCTTGATACACCACTGTTGCCCCTGCTAGCTTCTCTACACAGGCCTCTGGCCCGACCCGTTGCCCGCCGGATTAGCCCTTGGGTTTCAGGCTCCCGACGCCTGATCCGGGTTCCATCATGGTCCTCTACTTCTTTCGCCGCTACATAGAGCGCCATCGACCCGACTAGATCCGGTTCGAATGCCGCCTCCCTGTCGTCAGGTGGCTGGCCCCACCGAATTTGCCATCGGGTGCCCTAGCCCATCCCGATGTCATCCCTGCCGATCCTAGTCTCGTCGTTGGCGGTCCTCACACTGGCGGTCTCCCTGTTCCCGCCAGCCTCCATACCTCCACAAGTGAAGCACCCTTCGGGTCGTGCCCTATCACTACCCTCTGGACACTAACCTTCACCCGTGCAACCCCTGCCAAGACCAGCCTAACCCCCACACCCACCAGCCTACTGCCACAGGCCCCTTGGCAGCCAGTTACGATCGGGCCAAGTCTAGTGCTCCCTCCCAAACAGTTGTGGTGCTCGTCCCCGCTGGATCCGAGCAATGTTGCCGTTAGATTCGGCAAGACGCCACCTCGGGTTGCCGCCTTCTTCAATGTTGCGTTGTGGCCTGACGACCCGCCACCATGGTCGTCAGGTCTGGACCCCTGCACGCTGCCGCGCTAAGTCGACAGCCGCTGTCTGCACTTGGTATGTTGCCCCCCTGTTTGAGTGCCACCGTTAGTCCGACGTCTCCGGACGCCTTCTTCATCATTGTGTCATCCCTCGACGGCCACGTTGTGAGACTTGCTGCCACCACCTGGCCACTAGGCACCGTCGTTGTCCATTGACATGCGCTCGGCACTGCTGCCCATGACCACCAGCCATTTGCTCATGGCCACAGGACCCTGTCGCCGCCGCGACACCAGCACTTGAACTTTCAACGAGTCAGGTTGTCACTCTAGGAACTCCTTTTCGAAGTTGTACCCCCAACCACCTCAGGCGCCCTATTGGGTGGATGACTCGGGTGCTTCCTGTTAAACTTGCGGTGTACTTTGGTGGAAACCAGGATCCTCGAAATCGATATCACCTGGGTTATGTGTTTATTTATATCTAAGGTACATGGGGCGGTCGGATACAGGATCGCTGAGGATATGTGCAGGCGAGCACATCTAATTCTAAGCAATACAAGCTGTTTTATCTATAACAAAATATCTAAATGGGTATCTTATCTAATCCATAGCCTAACAACCTAATCTATTGTTCCTGCACGTCACGATGAGCCTTGGCACGTTACGGACGGAGTCTTGCGGGCGCTGGAGTCCTGCTCGTCGTCCAGAGATATCAAACATTCAGATTATTCATTATCGTATGTGGGAACGGACCTTCTAGAACCTTTATTTCCAACACCTACCCTCAATCTCAACTCCGTCCCATGTTGAGATTGTATTGGAACTGACTCATATTGTTGGCTGACAATGATTTTGTGAAACCTCGACAATTTGATCCTTTGACGACATAAATCAGATTTAAAGTAGCTTGGTCGCCACTCTCTCTCTCTCTGTCTCTCTCTCTCATTGATAAAGTGGTAATCTATTTCAATATGCTTAGTGCATGCATGAAACATCGGATTCGATGTCATGAACGTAGCACCCAGGTTGTCACACCACAAAGTCGCCATACCTTGTTCCTGTACTCTTAACTCCCTCAAAATAGTTTGAGTCCGGATTATTTTAGATGTAGCATTGTCCAGTGATTTATATTCTTCCTCTGTGCTTGATCTTGACACTGTAGGCTGTTTTCTTGCACACCAGGATATTAGATTCTTTCCCAAGTAAACAACAAAGCCTCCTGTGGATCTTCTACCATCCAGGCGTCCCGCCCAATCCGCATCTGAGTATGCATTAATTTGTAAAGAGTTGGCATCTAAGTATGCATTAATTTGTAAAGAGTTGTTTTTAACAAACTTTAAACTGAGGTTAGTTGTTCCTTGTATGAATCTTAATATCCTTTTCACCATAGTCCAATGTATTGCGGTATGTGGATGTAGGAATTGACATGCTTTGTTTCACTATGTAAGAAACCCAAATAGGAGACAAAGATGGGAGACGCGCTCAAAGGCGTGTCTCTGATAATGTTAAGCGAGACGAGCCCGCTTCAACGAGGATCTGATATGGCTCGGCTGAAAGTACAAGGAGACGTGTTAAAACAAAGCCCGTCCTAGTTAAATTGGTATCCGAGACACGCTATCCTCTCTGAAAAGCGGGAAACACGCAAAAAACATAGCGCGTCTCCTATGACCGACATCTCCCTCTCCTATGCTACAAGAGAGACGCGCTATAACTGAAAGCGCGTCTCTAATTCCTCATGTCACTTTTGGCTTCGTGATTTCTCCATTATGCTTCGGTTCACTGTTGATATCACACATCACTGAACTCAGAGCACATTCTCACTTGATACCTGAATACAATCAAATCCTTCCTGATGATACCTGAGGAACATGATGAACACACCTTAAATTCATTCATTCACACAGTTGAAGAACACACAAGATAATATTCACATAGTTGAAGAACACACAAGATAATATTCAAGAGAATTCATTCATTAACAATATTTACAAAACAGAAGCTACTAAAACCAACAAAGAAAAACTAAATCCTACTCATACTCCTCCTCCCCCTCCTCCTCCTCCTCCTCCTCCTCCTCCTCCTCCTCCTCCTCCTCCTCCTCCTCCTCCTCCTCCGGCGGCGACTCCAGCGCTAGTGCAATAGGAGCCTGGGCCGGATGCACCGGAGGTGCAATCCCATGAACGAGGTTGCTCTCCGTCGCCTCCACCAGGTTTCTGCGGCCCCTAGGGCCAAGAACCTGGGCCATCGTCTCGAACAGAATGTCGAGATGATCGGCCACCCCCGTGAGGGCGAAGTGGTAGTGGCCGATGGTACCCATTCCAGTAAACTGGGGAAGGGTACCCAGACCTAAGGAACTCATGGCGCGAGACATATTTTTGTATTCCTATTGTGCCATAAGGAGGCGCTACTCGGTGTTGAACCTCTCGGGAGAGCTGCAGCACAGTTTCTTGCAGGGTGGCTCTCTCGGCGGGCTTGGCGGCGAAAGGTTGACCACGGTGGTGGTGGTTCGTCAGGACGAAGAAGACGATCGAAGAAAAGAAGAGGATTCAAAGTGAGCGACACTCTTGTGGAGAACTCACTGGTGATGGAGCGTCTTAAATAAGGTCCGCGCGGAGTCGTCGAGGGAGCGGTTGGTTTCCCGTGCATTGATGGAACGATGGGATGCATCAATACTGCCTTGGGGAAACGAAAGGTCGCGCACGGACGTCGCACGCGTCTCTGCACCACGCCACCGAAATTAAGTTCTCCGCAGACCTCGTGCTGCGCGTCTCTCTTTCGACAATGGAAGACACGCTTTAGCTTAAAGCGCGTCTCTATTTGTTATAGCGCATCTCGCATTTATCTCCCTCGTCTCTTTGTCTCTACGACAATAGAAGACGTGTTTTAGCTTAACGCACGTCTCTCTTTGTTATAGCGCATTTATCTCCATCGTCTCTTCGCCTCCGGTGCTCCTTTACTAATCGACGAACTCTAGTGCAACTGCCTCCTCTGTTCGCCATCGCCGTTGTCGTCGTCGTCGCCGTCCTCGTCGTTGTCATCGTCTCCGTCCTCGGCATCGTCATCGTCGCCGTCCTCGTTGTTGTCGTCGCCTTCTTCCCCGTCATCGTCACTATTCATGGCTGGTATTGGCTTGGCGTGTAGTCGATTGAAGGAGGAGTGCTTGGCGTGACGCAAGAACCATCCCCATGTATGTACATATCGCACACCGGTCGCATGGTTGTTTATACGTAGATCTGCAATGGACTGATGAACTTATGTGTAGTTTTCATTTTCTGTCTTGTTTGTTTTTGGTATTTTCAATTTCTCTGCGTAGTGTTTCTCTACGAAGCCTGAATCGAGAGCTTTATTGAAGTAGTAGTGCATCATCCCCGATAAAGAAAGGCTAAGTCATGAAGAACAAGCACAATATGAGTTTAACCATTGTCCTCCTATTAATAAATTTCCTTTGTAGACTGAATGGGAAGGTGGTTACTACCCTCTGACAATCTCCTTCTCTAAGGACTATTCCTTGGTGCCTCCAAGATGCACCTTTCCAAGTGGGTTCTTCCACCCAATTGTCCATTGCTCAGGAGCACTCTGCATCACGATTCTTGATCAAGAGACTGTAAGATAGACCTATTTTGCTCATGTAATTAGTACTTAATTGTTGTCGAACTTATTTGAACTGGTTTCTTATGTTGCTTAAATTATATTTCATAGGGGTGGTAGACTGGTTTTACAATCAAAACTATACTACTTGAAGTTTAGCATTTGCTGCATCAGCTAAATGCGCCCGATGTTGAAAATGATTGCTATAATCTACTTATCAAGGTTAGACGACACTTTGAGTTAGTGACATTTGAGTAGGTTATTCATTCCTCCTTCAACATTTGTTAATTTAAAAGAATGTCAGTATTTTAAGGATCCAGGGGAATATAAGAGACGTGTTGGGAGCAAGTTGGACGGTACAGTTTAGATTGACTGATGGGAGCTTTAGGAATAATTTTAGATTCAAAATTAGTTTAGAGGGCACACAATGTATGAAATATAAAATTCATTGAGTTGCAAATTATCTCTGAATTGCAATGTCATTGCGTTTGTTTATCCCTGAATTCCAATTAATTCGTGAATTGCAATGTCATCGCATTTGTTTATCCCTGCAACAGTTCTCGATTTTGTGTGAGTGGCAATGTGGAGAGAGCATTAGAGATGAACTTTAGAAAGGCGCGTCTCAGATAACTGATATTCGACAAAAGGGAGACGGGCCTTACACGGGCTCATCTCCGATTTACGCCAAAGATCTTTTGTTCCACCTCTGAAAGCTGAGCGCAATGCAACAATCATATAAGGCATTGCGTAGAGTTGCCAGTTGGACAAGACGGAATGTCCTGGATGTTGTTAGTGGCTTCAGCACACCGTGGCGCATCTAGGACACTCTGGGGTGTCCGGGGCATCAAAATAATAAGATGCGCCTTTCGTTGGCCCGTCTCTGATTAACGCCGAAGATCTTTTGTCCCACCACGGAAAGCTAAGCGTGTGATATACGCCCGTCTCCAATTCCTGATGAAGAGCTAATGCGAGACGTGCGTTATATACATCCGTCTCAAATTGTTGCTCCTAGTTTCAGCAAACGGAATGTCTTCAGCAAAACGTGGCACATCTAGGACACTCCATCGTGTCTGGGGCCTCAAATTAATGCAAGACACGTCTTCCGTTGGCACATCTCCGATTTACGCTGAAAATTTTTGTCCATCGCGCTCTCTCCCAACATTTGGCAAAAATTTTTAGCTTTCGTGTGCTCTCTCGACCTATAAACCACAGATCCTGAGCACGCCGCCTTCGTTGACCCCGACCTTCACGTCATCAGAGAGTTGAGCATGCTGGAGCACGCCGCCTCGTCTCATGTCCTCGGAGAACGCCGTCACCTCGACCCCTGACCTCGGTAATCGGTATGTTCTCTGTGTCCTCGTAGCACGTCGGCCTGCTGTCGTCAGAGAGTTGAGGAGCCGCCACCCCGGCGCCTCCGCCAGCTCATCCCGAAGCACGCCGCCGCGTCCCCTGTCCCCTGCACGCCACTGCCTCGACCCTGCCCTTAGAGCATGCATTCCAGTGATTTTATTGAATTTGAGGATGCCCAATGAAGGCTCATCATTAATGAAGTCATTGATCAAAAGGGAGAATTTTCATTACGGTATACATTCATCTTCCTTGTTTATGTCCAATGCAGAAGTAATATATTTGTTTGTACTATCAATGTATAATAAATTCTGATTCGCAAACCCTTGAAACTACGGGAACTGTGGTTGACACTAGCATTTGCCATCCAACTGAGTTTGATTTCTACCTCTGCAGCCATGCTGGAATCAAGGTACCTATGCGATAATTGTAGTGAAATGTAAATTGTTTTTTTTAGAGGACAAGCAAACCAGCCCAGTACCATGTCCTTTACCATGAGAATAATTTCTCTACTGATGCCTTGCATATGCTCACCAACTGCATGTGCTACAAGTAAGCTCTATTCTCCATTCACTAACAGTTCCTGTGTTTATTACAATTGTATACTTTGTTCTTGTGTTTATTACAGTTGAATTTTAGGATGTCTCAGTCGGAGCATTAGATGCTATGAAATCTCATCGTCAATGAAGTCATTGATTGGGAGAATTTTCATTACGGTATACAGGATTAGATGATGACAGTTATGATGTGTGTAATTAGTTACATTCTAATCAGGATGAACAGTCTTTGTTGTGTAATTAGTATACTTGATAACCACGATTGACACTTTGGTAATATTTGATTGGTCATTATAATTTAACGTGTGATAATTTTGTCTATGCATATGTTCATAAACAGTATGTTGCTGACACTGGTAATACGGCTGCCAAATCCTGGCTGGCTCCTAATAATAGTGCTTGTAAACAATCTGCGAAGAGTTGTAGCAGAGAGCATCTCGGATAACCCACATAAAGGAGACAAGCTTCTATAAAGCCCATCTCACACAAGTTAATGAATCTGCGACACGGTACATAACAGAGCGTCTCGGATTAGTCAGTATATTTGTGACGTGCTTGGTAAGGCCTGTCACGCTTGTAAGCTGGTGGGCAACGCGCACCAGTGGCGTCTCCAATGACACCGTAAAGATTGTCAGTTATGACAAAAAGAAAGGAGACACGCTTCTTTTGAGGGTGTCTCGCATCTAGTTTGATTGGGGACGCGTCTTGAAGCCCGTCTCTGATGCCAATGTAATGCGAGACGCGACGATGGAGACGCACAGTTTGTTCGTCTCCCTTCTTCGTTCGAGACCGTCTCGTATGAGCCTTTCTTACGTATTGTTTACCGAGAATGCCAAGTCGAGCCTTGTTAATGTGAGGTATTGGAGTGCTCCCACTGCGCTTCTGTACCTTGTAGCTTCTTTTGCACCAAGAGTCTCTCCTGCATAAGCTAAGTATTTTTTGATTACAAAGATCGGAGTTGTCGAAGTGTTAGAATGACACTTCCCTCAGACTTGCTAAGAAGCAGCCTGCGAAGGTTCTCTTTTAGGAGGGGCTAGTCTCCGATGAGGTCGCACGTATGAGAGATGGTGGACACGGTGGTCTACGTGGTTCGGGCACCGGAGTGTAACACCCTACATCCATGGTGAGAGTTGTATTGCTGAGTCTTGTGAGCTGTGGAAGCTTGTGTGTGTTTGAGTGTGTCTCAGTGGAGATGAATCAGATGTCTAGAGTCGATGGTTGACCGGTCCTTTTATAGTAAGACCGGGCATGTTACAAGTGGGGTTCGGGGCCTAATAGGTGGCCTCGGGCGATCTTATTCCTATAGAAGATCTAATGGTCCACTACGCCCGTTGCCTCTGATCGCGGCTTGAATACATGCTGTATTATCGTTGGATGCTAGTGGCTAGGCATAGTCGTCGATGTCAGCAGGGAATGTCCCATCTGTATTGTCATCGTAAGCTACCACTCAACAGCGTGGGGTAGCCCTGCGGTGCCTTCAGTGTGATGTGATTGGACGCAGTGGTACTTGACAGGAGCGTGTATTGCACCGTGCGCCTAGGGAAGGCGCGTGCATGCCTTCAAAGCCTTATTTGCACACGGCACGCTGCCCATTACTCCCGTAACCTACCACCCAAGACAAGTTGCAGGATGCGTGATAGCATCGGGGCCCACCTCGGCGTGGGAGGCCGAGTCCTGTGTTGCAGGCCACGTGGCAGCCCCGAAGCCAAACTCTGAGGAGAGCCAAGGGTCCAGGACTACTGGAAATGTGGAGGTTCCGGAGCCCAACTCTGAGGAGAGCCAGAGGTCTGGGCTATGTGCGGCAAAGGAGCCCACTCTTGTGCAGGAGCGAGGCCTCGTACCACTGGACACGTGACACCCAGGAAGCCCGCCTCTGCGGGGGAGCCCGGTCCCGCGTTGATATCCACATGAAAAGTACTGGAGCCCGCCCCTGAGGATGGACAATGTTCGGGCTTGCTGGACACGTGGTGCCATCGAGCCCTGCCTCAGTAGGAAGGCAGGGCACTTAGGCGTTTTCATCTTGTGCACGGGGGTACTCATTCTGTTGAGTACTGACAGTGGCCTCGGGTCCACCCTGGGGGAGACGACGAGCCCGCGGGTGGAGCCCTGACCTTGGTTTCTCGATCTGCCTTTTCACTTTTGTCATGGGCAGCCGAAGTGGCTGCACACCTCTGCTGTCGTGGCCACGCGTCCACCCCTGGTTGAAGGGTTGTGGCGACGTGATCTTTGCTTGCTGCAACGCCTTTAACCACGATGGTTCTCGATGTGACTGTCGTGCCTCCGTCGCTCCGCCTTTATGGGAACCGCCGAGTCGTCTTCTCGGGTGGCTGATCGCTCAGGCCAGCCCTTCTAACAGGGGACCTGGGCCTCGCTATCATGGGCATTGCAGGTTGCGTAGCACGTACCAGGTCTAGGCGACCCGCACGATGTGCCGAAGCGTTGTGGGGGTGAGTAAAAGGAAACCTTTGTGGGCAAAGGCAGTTCCATCCTCATTCACCCCCAATACTTGAGCCTTTGTCTTCTTCCTTGAGCGCATGAGCCTTTGTCTCTTGCAAAGTTCTAGCTTTCCATCTGACCCAATGGTCACGAACTTGCCTCCCTCTCGCATCGAAGACGTGGAGCCAGTGAAGCAGCTGTTTGGTTGGGTGGATGGAGATCGACAAGATTGGATCCGCCTTGGATGCCTCCCGCTGAACTTGTAGGAAAAGGAGCTAGTACTCTTCACTGTGTATGTGTATGCCAGATTTGTTCCGCTAGTGTCCTTCCGCACGACGCTTCTGGAGGTCTTTGGACTCCAGCTTCATCACTTGTCGCCTAACTCCTTCGTGGTGGCAGCAGTCTTCTCGCACTTCAAGATGTTTGTGGGAGTCCTCCCGTCCGTGCTGGTGTTCTTGTAGTTATTCGTGTTGAGGTGGACCAGGAAGAGCAAGAGCCTATTACTTCTAGCAGTGGTTCAAGATCCTGTAAAAGTACATCACACCTCTTGGGGCTGGGAGGTGAGATAGGTGGAGAGAAGACTGGGTGATCGTGCACGCCGGCGCCCACAATCGCATGACCCCGCCTTCTGACTGGCCAACTTCCCAGAGCAACACTTGGGAGGAGTGAAAGTAGCCTAGAGGGGGGGGGGGTAAATAGGCAATAATAAAAAATCTAGACTTAATTGAAAATAAAAATTGTACTATCCACAAAAGTCGGACTTGTCTGACAAAAGTCGGACAAGTTTGACTCAGCTCAGATAAATCCACTGAACCTACAGAAAAGTACTAAAAAATGAAGTTTTTCTGCAATCTAGTGAATGGAAATACATCCTATCAGTTCTAGTAGTTGATGGAAACAAGATTAAGTGCTAGAAACAAAGTAAACCTAGATGATCACTAAAATATAAGAGCTTTGCGGAAATGTAAATGGAGACAATGGACACAAGATTTTCTCTCGAGGTTCAGTTCCACAAATAAACCTACGTCCCCGTTAAGAAGCCACAGAGGGTCGGGCCTAACAGCCCTATCCTCACCAAGATGCCTCAAAGGTCAAGTCTTGGATCTTCCACTATCACAAAGGATTACAAACTTCCCCGAATCAAGAGATCACACAAGAACTCACGGGGTGACACCTAACCGTCTAGGGCAGAACCCCAAGAGTAACAAACACACAATCATGAAGAAACTCAGTGAATCAAACATTGCCTAACCCCTATGAACTTCTCTTGCCAAGTCTCACAATAAATCCTTCACTCTTCCCCAAAAACTTTGGATTTGGGCTCAAGAGGGTGAAGAACAATGGAGGAGGCCTTCTTGAGGGTTTTAGGCGGCTCTAAGAGTTCCTATAGGGTTAGGCTTGTTTTGGGGACAAAATCCCCAGCAATTTATACTCAAAAAGTGTTTTTAGCAGTTATGTGATAGCCCACGTCAGACAAATCTGACCTAAGCTCAGACATGTTCGACGTGCTGACAACAGCGACAGTACGGCTAACCACTTTGATTTGATTGTGCACGCAAAAGCCGCATCGGACAAGTCTGACAAACTCGGACAAGTCTTACAAACGAGGAGAGGTTTTTCAACTCAGACTAATCTGAGGCACTAAGTCGTAAAAGTCTACCTCAGACATGTCCGACCCACTTCAGACATGTCTGAATTCGAACAGAGACTTCTCGGACTTGTCTGAACACCCATCCCGGACAATTCTGAGTTTTCATACACTTGAACATTTTTCTAAGTCAAGTACCTCGGAGATGTATGAGCCACTTTGGACATGTCTTAAATAGAATAGAGAGGTTTCGAACATGTCTAAGATATAGATTCAGACATGTCTTAATTCCACCAGAAGGAATTCAGACTTATATGACCCAAGGCATTAGACAAGTCTTACTTAGACACAAAGGATTTTCCTAAAACCTACCCAAGAGGTTGAGCTCCCATTTGACTCACTAAGTTTCCATGCGTCGTGTCTGTAGGATTGAAGAACACGTGAAAAGCTACTAGAGGGGGGAGTGAATGGTAGGTTTAAAAAGCTTACACAGCGGAAAAATTAAAACCCAACCCCTTCGGCAGAAAAACAATATGTTAAAGAAATCATGTGTGAGATTGATCTAAACGTGTTTCACCTTGATAAAAGTGATAGATATCAGAGAGAATCAAGTCACAAAGACAACACAATAAGAATCACTCAAATCCGTCAAGAGAAACTCAAGTTACGATCGAAAGATCGAATAAAGGGCAATCTGTTCTATCGAGGAAAAAACAGTTTTGGAACACCGCAAAGAAACTCGTATAGATAAGAAAACACGAATCCAGTGACCGTTAAATTTTTATAGATGATAGAAAATTAAATTTTGAAGACAACCCAAAAAGAATCACGTCAATCGTATCTGTAAAACTCGAGTTATGATAAAACCACCAATGAAAGGTAGTGCTGTGCAGAAACTCGACGAGTAAAACTTGTTTGGAACAAGTCGGATGAACAATGCACTAAAGTTCCTTTCAACTATGAATTTTATTCAATAGAACACAAGAGGAACCACCCAAAAGTCGTCTACTATGAGCTCTGGCCTCCCTTTCTTATATAACCACCCCGAAGGCCAACTCAACTCAAAACGAGGACTCAAATCCTACTCAAATCACGAATCGAAACTTTCCATAACCGCTCAAGACTCTTCTATACGCAGATAGAAGCAATCTTAAGACTTCCAAACACCTTAGGAATGTATCCCACATTCCTAAAACAACTCAAATTTGTGACCCACACGAAATACTATCATAACCAACTCGATACTTTCCATACCGAGCCATAACAAACTCCGCCGCAGCCGAAGTCGTCAACCGATATGATCCGATCCTCCCAACAAGATCTTTCCTTCCTTAGCCCATCTTCGGAACCATGTTGCCACGTCATCCACCGTATGCATACGTGCGAACACCTTCCTTCAATGTTCAGTAACCTTCATATACACTGCCCTTGATTCAATCATCTTGCGCGACCTCCTGACCAGCTCAACCATAATTCCTCCTGAATTTGGTTGTTGAAACCTCATCTCGTCCCTAAGACTAGTCCAAAGGATCCTTTCACCAGCCATGTCTTGAACTCAAGCAACACCTGCACATGAATAAACAACCAATCTGTACGAGCCCAAGTCCGCGACTTGACTCTCGTCAGTTCCAAAACCACAACATCTTGTGGAGCACCTCACATAAGCATGTTGCAAACCATAGCAAAACGATATCAATCATAACCACCATGATCAGCCAAAATGTAGCAAAAACTTAGCAAATGAATACTAAGCAATCTTTCCATCAATGTAAAGCAAGTTCGAAACATTTTATAGAAAAGTTAGGAACATTGCGATCAAGCTCCGAACCTTTCCAAAGCTAACCGGAGCTTGACCCGGAATTTACCAAAGCTAGTACAAACTAGTGCCGGAGCTTACCAAAGCTAGTACAACCTAGCGCCGGAGCTTACCAAAGCTAGTACAACCTAGCGCCAAAGCTTGAAAAATATGTCGGAGCTAACTAACATAAGTCGTACCTAGCAAAACATACTGGAGCTTAACAAAGACATGCCGGAGCTAAAGACAAAGCTCACCAGAGCTACCCAAAAACATGTTGGACCTTGACAAAACAAGTCGAACCTATTGTCGGACCTTGCAGAAGCTCGGAGCTAGAATCGTACCTTGCTAAAAAGGGTGTTTTTGGCAGAATTTTAGAACTTATATCATCAAAGCCAATGTATTTAGTACAAGCCAATGTATTCAACACACATAGGTCTCACAATGTCCCTCTTAATGGTAAGGATTTTCCTATGACCAAGGAGAAATAGAAAACTTATTTCTACTCCACTTTTCAAACCTTTTCTCCTTTTTTGTGAATTTCATTCCGCACTAAAATCTTTGCAGGAACTCAACCAAAGTCATTAGCCCTTTAATTGTTTGTCATTAATCAACCAAAACCCACAAGGGACCTAGATGCACTTTCAATTTCCCACTTTTTGGTGATTAATGACAACCAATTAAAGCTTCCAACAATTAGATAAAATTTTTGAATTTGAGTATTAAGGGTCTATGAGCTTTCGATTAAAACGGGATTAAAAGAGCTCATATACTCTTAATACTAGTGGGGTGCCTACATGCATTTTGTGTAAAGGACATTGTGATGCATTATATGAAAGCAAGTGAATAATCATTGATGACTTGAACTAGACTAAGCATCCATAACATAAGTCCAACATAAGCATCACAAGTAGAATGACATGATAAAAAGTTCACGCAAAATAAAAAAGATTAATGTACATGTCCATAACTAATATATATATTTCTCCCCCTTTGGCATCAAGGCACCAAAAAGGAGAAAAGCTAAAGGAGCCCTAGTATCTACTCATCGTCGCTCCCTTCGTTGTTGACACTCTCTCGCTCCTCTTCATACTCGCTTTCTTAATCATCTTCATCATCACCAAAACGAGCAGTTGCGGGAGCACTAGAAGTAGCAACTGTCCCTAAGAAGAAAGCAAGCTCTGACTCGGACAACTCGAGAAACTCTGGAGGAACTTCGCCCTCGCTATCATCTGACACAGGGGGAGGGGGTAGCTGGAGGTGCTCTCTAATGGATGCCATGTCCCTCTTATGCCGCTTAGCTAACTTCTGGACTGATATCTAAGTGGAGCGGCACATAGAGAACATAGTTTTAAGAACCTTTAAGAGTCTCGAAGAGCAAGAAGGTTGTTGTGGCATAGGAGGAGGAGGCTTATGAGACCTATGTGTGTTGAATATATTGGCTTTGACGATAAAAGTTTTAAATACTTCCAAAATACCTTTTCCAACAAGGTCTAACTCTAGGTCCCAGCTCCGGCAAGGTCCGAAGTAAGATCTGACTTGCTTTGTCTAGATCTGACTTGCTTTGGCTACGTCCGACTTCTTTGTCTAGGTTCGACATATTCTGGCACTAGGTCTAACTAAGCTTTAGTATGCTCTAGCGCAAGGTCCGACTAGTTTTGGTAAGCTCCGTTACTAGGTCCTGCTAGCTTTGGTAAGCTCCGGCTCAAAGTCTGGTTAGTTTTGGCAATGTCTAAAGCTAGATTGCAGTGGTTTTGATTTTACCTTACAATATTTCAAACTTGCTTTACACTTATGGAAAGTTTGCTTAGTATTCTCTTACTAAGTTTTTGGTGTGTTTTTGTGGTTATGGTTAATATTTTTGCTATGGTTTGCAACATGCTTATGTGAGGTGCTCACGTATACTTAAGGTGTTGTGGTTATCGGAACTAACGTGAGTCAATTCAAGGACTTGTGCTCGGAAGAATTGGTTGTTTATTCATGTGCAGGTGTTGCTTGAGCTCAAGACATGGCTGGTGACGAGATCCATTGAACTAGTCTTTGGGAGAAGATGAGGTTCAACAACCAAGTTTGGGAGGAATTGTGGTTGAGTTTATCGGCAGGTCGCACATCATGTTTGAATCAAGAACAGTGCATATGAAGGTATCATGGACGTAGTTGGAAAGTGTTTGCACATGTGCATGGAGCATGGACGTGGCTACATGGTTCCAAGGCGTGATGAATAGATGTGGACATGAAGAATTGGTCGGAAAGGTCGAACCGACTAGGTTATGGACTCAGGCTGCGGATGAGTCGTGTTTGACTCAAATATGGAAAGATTTGAGTTGGTTATGTTAGGATTTCGTGTGGGTCATGAAGTTGGGTTCTTTTATGAATGTGGGATACGTTCCTAAGGTGTTTGGAAGTCTTAAGATTGCTTCTTTCTGCGTATGGAAGAGTCTTGAGCGGTTATGGAAAGTTTCGGTTGAAACTGAGTAGGATATGAGTCCTCGTAAGGATTGGGTTGGCCTAAGGGCTGGTTATATAAGCAAGGGAGGCCAGAGCTCATGGTGCATGACTTTGGGGCTGTTCCTCTTGTGTTTTGATCAATAAAATTCGTAGTTTAAAGGGACTTTTGTGCTTTGCTTCGGTAATTTTATCATAACTAGAGTTTTACAGATCCAAGTGACGTGATTCTTTTTGGGTTGTCTTCACAACTTGATTATATATAATTTGTGAAAATTGCATGGTCATTGTAATTGTGGTTTTGGATCTACACGAGTTTCATTGCAGTGTTGCAGATCTGGCTTTTCTCGGGTAGAACAAATTGACCTTTGTTCAATCTTTCGATCGTAACTTGAGTTTTTCTTGACAGGTTTTCACGATTCTTGTTGTCGTGTCTTCATGTATTGATTATCCACAATATATACTGGTTTTATCATAGTTGAACACGTTAAGATTAGTGTTGCACACGATTTCTTTAACAGATCAATTTTCTGCCAAGGGGTTTTTCTTAAGATTAGTCACACACACGATTTCTTTGTTGCGTGCATATTCTCTTGATCTTTTCTCAATTTATATTTGTTCATAAGAACTCAACATGTGAGTTGATTACTTGATTAATTATTTATGATTAAAAGCACTTGTGAGCATGCAACAAGTTCAAAACAGCAAGAAAGTTCGACCATGACCAGATTTAGTGTAAGTAATTATTTCAATTAGTAGACATGGCAAAAACTACAAAATGTATAATACGAGTAATGTAGTAAGAACATTTAGCATGTTAAAGGAATCACAAAGTCATATATTTATGAAATATTATGCTCATATTATTTTAAATTCAGATTCACACATAGACTTCCCAAGTTTTAAAATCAACTCCCCTCAATTTAACCCTTGTGGATGCATTACCCAATTTCACTACAAATAAAGAAAAAATGTGTGAAATCCAAAGGTTTATGAAAATGTCAGTCAATTAATGTTTGGTATCTACATGGTGAAGCACAATGTTACCTTTTCAACATTATCACGGAGAAAGTGATACCTAATATCAATGTGCTTTGTTCTCGAGTGTTGCACGTGGTTTTTAGCAATGCAAATAGCACTAGTGTTGTCACAAAATAGTGGAACACTATCTAGATCAACTCCATAGTCCTTAAGTGTTTGAACAATCCAAAGAATTTGTGAGCAAGCACTAGCAGCAGCTACATATTCAGATTTAGCAGTGGATTGTGCAATTGAGTGTTGTTTTCTAGAGGACCAAGCAACAAGAAAATTACCAAGAAAATGACAAGTACCAGAAGTACTTTTCCTATCAATCCTACAACCTCCGAAATCAGCATCGGAAAAAGCTCTCGAAGAAACAGTTGAGGAAGACGGAAGAAAAATGTCAAATTCTTGAGTTTCATGTAAGTACCTGAGAATACTTTTGACGGCTTGACGAGGTGAAGCTCGTGAAGAGGCTTGAAATATTGCACAAAGACATACGCTGAATTGTATGTCCGATCTTGATGCCCTGAGATACAAAAGTGATCCGGTCATGCTTCGATATACTTTTTGATCAACCGGTTCACCATCTTCATCAAGCTCAAGTGTTGTTGTTGTGCTCATTGGTGTCCGAAGAGGCTTGTTTTTGTCCATGTTGAAGCGCTTGAGGTCTCTTGTATACTTTGTTTGATGCACAAAGGTACCTTCCTTGGTTTGCTTGATTTGCAGCCCCAAAAAGTACGTGAGTTCTCCCATCATACTGATTTCAAATACTGAACTCATCATAACTGAAAGCTTGGACACAAGATCATGAGAAGCACAACCAAATATAATATCATCCACATACACTTGAATGAATAATGAGTCATTGCCATGCTTAATCACAAAAAGAGTTTTTGTCAACCTTGCCCAAACCCCTTTTCAAGTAAGAATGTTTTTAACCTATCATACCATGCTCTAGGAGCTTGTTTTAGACCATACAGGGCTTTAGTTAGTTTGAAAACATGATTAGGAAAATCTGGATTTTCAAAACCAGGTGGTTTCTTAACATAAGCCTCCTCATCTATGTAGCCATTTAGAAAAGCACTTTTTACATCCATTTGATATAACTTGAAACATTTAGATGCAGCAAAGGCTAACAAGATTCTTATGGCTTCTAATCTAGCAACTGGAGCAAAAGTTTCATCAAAATCTAGACCTTCAATTTGTGTGAAACTTTGAGCAACCAATCTAGCCTTATTCCTAATAACAACCCCGTCCTCACTTTGTTTATTTTTAAACACCCATTTAGTTCCCGTTAAAGTGTGATCTTTAGGTGTAGGTACAAGTTCCCAAACATTATTTCTTTCAAAATTTTCTAACTCTTCTTGCATGGCAATAATCCAAGATTCATTAGTGAGTGCGTGTGATATATCTTTGGGTTCAAAAGAAGCAACAAAAGCAGAATGAGCATGAGAATTGGGGTCGGAAAACTTGTATCTTGTAACTCGTTCATGCAAGCTTCCAATTATCTGTTGTGGAGGATGATTCTTGTAAACCCGTAGGTTCATCGCAGATTGATGAGCTTGTGGCTTGTGGACGATCAGGACCAGTAGAGGTGGTAGTCGGAGCTTGTTCAAATTTCAGAGCTGGACACGTATCAGCTTTGGAACTATCAGGCACTATCACCGACTCTTCTTCTTCTTCGAAAATACCCTCCCCCTGAGGATATGGATCTGGTCCTACAATATCTGAGCTAGTACCTGAGCTAGCTTCATCAAAAGAAACTTCACATGTCTCCAAAATTTAGTTAGTTTCAAGTAAAAACACACGGTATGCTCTAGTGTGAAAACATGCCATCTCCAGATCTGGCTTCAAATTTATCAAAATTTCCATGTTTCTTAACAAAGCATTTGCAACCAAAAACCCTAAAGTGTGAGACACAGGGTCTATGTCCAAACCGAAGTTCATAAGGTGTTTTTACCAAGCTTAGTGCGCAAGAAAATACGGTTTGAAATATAACAAGCTGTTGCAATTGCCTCTGCCCTAAATTTTCTAGGAGATTGATATTCATCAAGCATAGTCCTAGCCATCTCAACTAAGGTTCTGTTTTTCCTTTCTACAACACCATTTTGTTGAGGTACATATGGTGAATAAAATTGATGATCTACCCCATTTTCAGCACAAAAGTGATCAAAAGTTTGATTTTTAAATTTGGTTCCGTAATCACTTCTAATAGCTTTTAAAGATCCCGGGTGATCAATTGATAATCTAAGATGTAAGGTTCTAAAGTGACTAAAAGCTTCATTCTTAGATGCCATAAAGTGAACCCAAGAATATCTAGAATAATCATCAACAATCACAAGAACATACCATTCACCTCCAAAGGATTGTACACGTGCTGGACCAACGGTGTCAAGGTGCAAAAGTTGACCAGGTTCAGTTGTCATTGTCATCATGAGAGGGGCATGTGAACCTGTAACCATCTTAGCATGTCAGCACGAAGAGCATACAATATCTTTGTCCCCTTTGAGTTTAGGTAAACCACGTATGCGATCAAGAGCGCTAACATGAGTGAGATGATCAAGGTCTACGTGACCAAGTCTACGATGCTAGAAGAATAAATTTTTGAATCATTGGCAACTAGACACCTATGCTCAGAAGTTGACATATCAAAATCAGCTTTAAAAACTCCTCCAATGCAAGACATGTTAAACAAAAGCTCACTATTCAAATTTACAACTTTGCAGCAATTTTTAGAGAAAATTATTTCTAAATTCTCATCAAGCAATTGAGAAATAGAAAGCAAGTTGTATTTCAAATTTTTAACAAGTGCCATATCTTTTAAAGTGTAGTGATTATTTACTCTAACCGATCCTTTAGCAATAATAGGAGATGAAGAATTATCGGCAAAAGTAACATTCTCTACACGTGATACAAAAGAGAGGGAGGAGAACCATTCTTTGTTAACGGTCATGTGGCGTGAGCATCCTGAGTCCACAATCCATATGTTCTCCTTCCTCAGGCGTGAAACCTACACAGAAGCATAATACGTCGATGACTCAATACTGGGGTTAGTCAATAAGCATTTGGGAATCTAGTACTGAGTCATACAACGTCCAGTAGGAACAACACGCAAAAACTGTAATAAAACAGCAGGTTTATGAGTCAAGAGTTGAGGTTTTCTGTTCTTAACCACTGATTTAAAAGTTGTTACACATTTAGTACGAAAACCAGTAGCTCCGGAGGTGAACGTAGAAGTTCCAAGGGAAAAGGATGAAGCTCCAGGTGCAAAAACTGAAGTTCTGGATGGAACAACAAAAGGTCCGGGAGCTCTCGGAGCTATCGGAACTACCGAAGTTGCCTTTGCAAATTTTAGACCCATTAAAGCAGGTTGCATGTTTCTAATTTTCTGTTTAGCGAGCATGGCAAATTTATCATGAAGGTTATGAGATCTAGTAGACATTTTATCCTTTTTAATTTTTTTAGCTAGTCTATAACAGAAGTCTACGACATGACCATCTTTATCACAGTAAGTACGATGAAATTTAATTTTGTAATCATGTTTAGATGAGCATCCAACATTAGAAATAGAATTAGAAAGCACTCCTGCAGATTTAAAAATCACATCCTTTTGTTTAGGGACAGTTTTGATTAAACCTCTTCCAAATGTTTTTGCAACGTGTGGTGGATGTGTTTTAGAATAAGCTTGGGAATCAAAACCAAAACCAGTTTTATCATTGCAAGGTTTAGAAGAATTCAACAAGTCAAGATTCTTATTCCCATTACTAAAGCACTCTAGTATCCTATTCATGTCATCAAGCTTTTTAGACAAGTCTAGGCAGTTTTCACATGAAGCTTTACCCTTAAGTTTGCAGTTAGAACAATTTTTAACTTCATGTGTTCGTAAAGCATTGTTCAGAATGGAAATTTCATTCATTGCATCTTTTAGTTTCTTATCAAGATTATCACATGCAAAACAATGCAAATCATCTGTAGAACAAGAAGCATTTTTTAAGTGTTTAACATTAAAATCTGATAGCTTTTTGTTCTTTTCAATTTCTTCATCAAGTCTATCTAGAATGGAGGAGTGTGCACTTCTTAATGTGGACAATTGTTCATAGATTAAGTCACATGAGGGACATGAATCATCACTAGGAATTAAGGTTTTCAAACGGTTGATTTCAGATTCTAGTGATTCAATTTTAGTAGCATTATTCCTAAGTTTTTTGTCCTTTTTCTTGACAATAATAGTTGAACGAGAAATTGCATCACACATTTCATTACATGTAGAACATACCTCATCGTCATCACTGTTGTGTCCTACATCCTCCTGACTTGATATTGTTTTGCCCGTCATAAAGCATAAGTTGGTCAGATCGTCATCATCTTCATCACTTACAAAGTCTACATTACTTGAACTGAGCTCTTGAAGTGCGGTGATGAAGCTGTTTATCATCTTGCGTCCTATGGTATCCTTCTTTTTCTTGTTGGAGTTTCCAGAGATGGTCCTGACCTTGCTCTGCTTCTCATCACGCGTAGTAGGACCTGAAAGATTAGGGCATTCTGTATGGAAGTGTCCTGTCTTACCACATTCAAAGCAACACTGTGGTCCGGAGCTTCCTCTCCTTCTAGTTCTCACATTTTGCAATGCTTTTGAGAATCTAGTAGAGATGAGTGCTAATTCTTCTTCTGGAAATTCCTCAATCTACTCCAGGGTTAGTGAGGACAACAAAGCAAGAGTGTGGGAAGATTATGATTGGTCAGAGCTAGGCATATCACATTGTGAGACAAATGCAATAGACTTATTTGGATTCTTACGTGATAAGATGTCAATTTCATGAGTTTTTAGTTTGGAGTAAAGCACATCTAATGTGAGAGAAATCATGATAGTTGATTCACGAATAGATGTAAGTTTCATCTCCCAGATTGACATGTCTAATGCACCAAGAAGTTGCCTAGCATTCTCAGCATCAGAAAAGTTAACATTGACACTACGCAGGTTGCTGAGAATTTTATTGAAACGAGCAAAAAGGTCATCGATAGACTCACTGGGTTGCAACTCGAAACGCATGTATTCCTTTTTGAACATATCTTGTCTCACCTCCTTTATTGTGTTGGATCCTTCGTGATAGTCACAAAGCGCTCTCCACACATCGTATGCCGATCGGAGGTGTGCAACACGGTCGAAGTCGCTCTGAGTGAGTCCTTGGATGATCAAGTTTCAGGCTTTGTTGTTGTTGTCGATGTCCCGTAGGTTCGCAGCCATTACTTGATTGTTTGGTGGCACTTCATAAGGTTTGTATACCTTTTCCCATATGCCGAAGCCTTGAGACTGGATAAAGGCTTCCATGCGTGCTTTCCAAACCTGAAAAACAATGCCAACAAACACACAAGGTTTTGCGGAGTACTTCTCCATGAGGATTAGTCAAAAACACGTGTAAATCACAAAGATTAGAGCAACATCACTATGATACTAATTGTAGGATCGAAGAACACGTGAAAATCTACCAGAGGGGGGTGAATGGTAGATTTAAAAATCTTACGCGGCGGAAACAATTAAAACCCAACCCCTTCAACAGAAAAATAATTTGTTAAAGAAATCATGTGTGAGACTTATCTAAACGTGTTTCACCGTGACAAAAGTGATAGATATCAGAGAGAATCAAGTCATGAAGACAACACAACAAGAATCACTCAAATCCGTCGAGAGAAACTCAAGTTACAATCGAATGATCGAACAAAGGTCAATCTGTTCTATCGAGTAAAAAACAGTTTTGGAACACCGCAAAGAAACTCGTATAGATCAGAAACCAGAAATCCAATGACTGCGAAATTTTGATAGATGATATAAAATTAAGTTGTGATGACAACCCAAACATAATCACATCTGTAAAACTCGAGTTATGATAAAACCACCAACGAAAGATAGTGATGTGCAGAAACTCGACGAGTAAAACTTGTCTGGAACAAGTCGGACAAACAAGGCACTAAAGTTCCTTTCAACTATGAATTTTATTCAATAGAACACAATAGGAATCACCCAAAAGTCGTCTACTATGAGCTTTGGCCTCCCTTGCTTATATAACCATCCCAAAGGCCAACTCAACTCAAACGAGGACTCAAATCCTACTCAAATCACGAATCAAAACTTTCCATAACCGCTCAAGAATCTTGTATATTCAGATAGAAGCAATCTTAGCACTTCCAAACACCTTAGGAACATATACCACATCCCTAAAACAACTCAAATTCGTGACCCACACGAAATCCTATCATAACCAACTCGATACTTTCTATACCGAGCCATAACCGACTCCACCGCAGCGGAAGTCATCAAGCGCTATGATCTGATCCTGCCAACCAGATCTTTCCTTCCTTAGCCCATCTTCGGAACCATGTTGCCACGTCATGCACCGCATGCATACGTGCGACCACATTCCTTCGACGTCCAGTAACCTTCATATGCATTGCACTTGATTCAATCATCCTGCACGACCTCCTGACCTGCTCAACCACAATTCCTCCTGAATTTGGTTGTTGGAACCTCATCTCCTCCCTGAGAATAGTCTAAAGGATCTTGTCACTAGCCATGTCTTGAACTCAAGCAACACCTGCACATGAATAAACAACCAATACGTACGAGCCCAAGTCCGCGACTTGACTCTCGTCAGTTCCAAAACCACAACATCTTACGTGAGCACCTCACATAAGCATGTTGCAAACCATAGCAAAACGATATCAATCATAACAACCATGATCAGCCAAAATGCATCAAAAACTTAGCAAATGAATACTAAGCAATCTTTCCAACAATGTAAAGCAAGTTCGAAACATTTTACAGAAAAGTTAGGAACATTGCGATCAAGCTCCGAACCTTGCCAAAGCTAACCAGAGCTTGAGCCAGAACTTACCAAAGCTAGTACAAACTAGCGTCGGAGCTTACCAAAGATACTAGAACCTAGCGTCGGAGCTTACCAAAGCTAGTACAACATAGCGCTAGAGCTTGAAAACATGTTGGAGCTAACTAACATAAGTCGGACCTAGCAAAACATATCGGAGCTTAACAAAGACATGCAAAAGCATTAGAAGTAGCACCTGTCCCTAAGAAGAAAGCAAGCTCTAACTCGAACAACTCGAGAAACTCTAAAGGTACTTCGTCCTCGCTATCATCTGACACAGGGGGAGGGGTAGCTAGAGGTGCTCTCTAATGGATGTCATGTCCCTCTTATGCTGCTTTGCTAACTTCTAGATTGATACCTGAGTGGAGTGACACATAGAGAACATAGCTTTAAGAACCTTTAAGAGTCCCGAAGATTAAGATGGCTGTTGTGGCATAGGAGGAGGAGGAGGCTTATGAGACCTATGTGTATTGAATACATTGGCTTTGACGACAAAAGTTTTAAATACTTCCAAAACACCTTTTTCAACAAGGTCTGACTCTAGGTACGAGATCCGGCAAGGTCCAAAGTAAGGTCCAACTTGCTTTGTCTAGGTCCGACTTGCTTTGGCTATGTCTGACTTCTTTGTATAGGTCCGACATGTTCCGGCGCTAGGTCCGACTAAGCTTTAGTATGCTCCAACGCAAGGTCCGACTAGTTTTGGTAAGCTCCGGTGCTAGGTTCTGCTAGCTTTGGTAAGCTTCGGCTCAAGGTCCGGTTAGTTTTGGCAACGTCTAGAGCTAGATTGCAGTGGTTTTGATTTTACCTTACAATATTTCAAACTTGCTTTACACTTATGGAAAGTTTGCTTAGTATTCTCTTACTAAGTTTTTGGTGTGTTTTGGAGGTTATGGTTAATATTTTTGCTATGGTTTGCAACATGCTTATATGAGGTGCTCACGTATACTTAAGGTATTGTGGTTATCAGAACTAACGTGAGTCAAGTCAAGAACTTGTGCTCAGAAGAATTGGTTGTTTATTCATGTGCAGGTGTTGCTTGAGTTCAACACATGGCTGGTGACGGGATCATTGAAATATTCTTAGGGAGAACATGAGGTTCAACAACCAAGTTCGGGAGGAATTGTGGTTGAGTTTATCGGGAGGTCACACATCATGTTTGAATCAAGAACTGTGCATATGAAGGTATCATGGACGTCGTTGGAAAGTGTTTGCACGTGTGCATGGAGCATGGACATTGCTCCATGGTTCTAATGCATGATGAAGAGATGTTGACATAAATAATTGGTCAGAAAGGTCCAACCGACTAGGTTATGGACTCAAGCTGCGGCTGAGTCGTGTTTGACTCAAATATGGAAAGATTTGAGTTGGTTATGTTAGGATTTCATTTGGGTCATGAAGTTGTATTCTTTTAGGAATGTGGGATACATTTCTAAGGTGTTTGGAAGTCTTAAGATTGCTTCTATCTGCGTATGGAAGAGTCGTGAGCAGTTATGGAAAGTTTCGGTTGAAATTGAGTAGGATATGAGTCCTAGTAAGGATTGGGTTGGCCTAAGGGCTGGTTATATAAGCAAGGGAGACTAGAGCTCGTGGTGCGTGACTTTGGGGCTGTTCCTCTTGTGGTTTAATCAATAAAATTCATAGTTTAAAGGAACTTTTGTGCTTTGTTCGTCCGACTTGTTTTCGTCAAGTCTTTCTCGTCGAGTTTCTGCACAACACTATCTTGCTTCGGTAATTTTATCATAACTAGAGTTTTATAGATCCAATTGTCGTGATTCTTTTTGGGTTGTCTTCACAACTTGATTATCTATCATATGTGAAAATTCCACGGTCATTAGATTGGTGGTTTTGGATCTAAACGAGTTTCATTGCAGTGTTGCAGATATGGCTTTTCTCGGATATAACAGATTGACCTTTGTTCAATATTTCGATCGTAACTTGAGTTTTTCTTGACGGTTTTTCACAATTCTTGTTGTTGTGTCTTCGTGTATTGATTATACACAATCTATACTGGTTTTATTATAGTTGAACACGTTAATATTAGTCGCACACATGATTTCTTTAACAGATCAATTTTTTGCCAAGGGGTTTTCGTTGCTTCTGCGGAAAAAGTTGTAATCTACCATTCACCCCACTGTAGTAGCTTTTCACGTGATCTTCGATCCTACAATTGGTATAAGAGCCACGGTGCTCTAGTATATCTACGTTGATTGCATAGCTAGAACCGCATTGGGAATTGGGCTTAAGTAGTTCGTTTTTAATTGTCTTAAAATTTGAAAGAAAGCCCAATTCACCCCCCCCTCTTGGGCGTTTCGATCCTTACAACTAGGTCATTTCTATCTATAATGTGTGTAAAAAATATTCATTCATTCACATAATTGAGTTATATTGACGGTTGAAATTGGTATATAACGACCGTCAACAAACTTCCTCAAGCTTACCCTTTGCTCGTCTCGAAGCAAAAATAAGGTCTTAGGTTGTTGATCATGAGTTGCTACAGTGTCCTATTTTGTAAAAGTACCAAGTGCACATCAACGTATTCTACCTTGCATTGAATAAATTGGCTATGGTAGCTCACCCTTTTTCTTAGTCATTATGGGGCTTATGCCTCATCTTCTTCTTGGGTGGTTGGAGGACAGAACAACAAAATGAGCATGCATCCCCAAATGTATGAGTTCCACTCAAATTTCTGGAGAATTTCAAATGGTGTTTGGATTTAAGTTCCTAAAATGATGCACTCAATCACTCCTATGTGGGAAGTGGTATTTGTATCCTCACCAAGTCAATGCCTTTCTTGTCCTTCATCTAAATAAGGCTTGTATGTGGAGCTTGGTAGGGATCAAGAGTAGGCATATTTGCAACACATATATTGCTAAGCCAAAAGAGTATGCCTTAGGAGAAAACAAATCATACTTTTTATCAATATTTGTGCAAGTGTGATGGAATATTTGTGGAGGGGACTTGGATTTTGAGATGACTCCTATTTGTGTAGACTCTCATAATTGCAAGGATGAAACATGGTTACTTTTTTTTCTCTTTTTTTCCCTCATGCTTATGATGTAAGCATGCCCTTTTTTCTCATCCTTGTGATGTAAGCATGCATTTTTTTGTAGCCATGTCTTCTACTCCCTTTTTATGCAATAAACATGAAGAGAGTACTAAGCATGAAAGGCATGGAGTTTCTATTTTTATTGTGGAATGATGATATGAAGGAATTTTGCTATCTTCTAGTGTAGAAGTTTAGCATATGCCCGTGCAATCTTGATCTTTAAAGTATGAAAAGATTCTCACATAGGTCTATACTAATTTGACCAAGCTCAATGTGAAGGCAAATAGCATATGCATAAGGTTTATCTAATTCAAATCATCATATGACTTTGGTAGGAATTTCTATCAAATGAGGAACTTCCATTTTAAATTTTCTCTATGAAATCAAGTTTAACTTTCAAATAGGATATTATCACTATATCATATCCAACAACAACCTAGAATTGGACTTTGTGTTTTCTACCCACAATTTCCATTTTTCAGGCAAGAATATTCTAGGCCAATAAACCCAATACTTGAAGAATACTAAGTTGTATGCAAGGGACTAGAGAAAATAAAACAGAGCAACTATTCATCATTTCAACTTATGCAAAGTAAAAATATTCTTACCGCACATCCTTTATTTTATTAACCTAACCTATACTACATTATTATTAATCTTTTGTTAGATGCAAATGTGGCGGAAAGAAACAAATAAAATAATAGAATGCAAATGGGATGTTATACAAGTTACCTCAAGTGGCGATCCTCCACCAAGCTTGTTCTTGGTCAAGATCCGCGATAGGGGTTGAAACCCTAACGACAGATGTAGGCCATGAGGTTGGCCTAACCTTGTGGCAGCATGACTTTGACATTGGAGGGTTTAGTGTTGATGTTGGGTTGCCTTCCTTGGGTTCCATGAGTGTGGTCGAGGAGAGTGTTGTCGATGTCGCTCATCCACACCTCAAGGTTCCCATAGGTTGGATGTACCTTGTTATTCATTGGCTAAGATAATGATAACCCTTAGCTACAAAGGAATGACATGTACTCAACATGCGTTGAGTGTGTTCCGTTATTCTTTGGCTAAGGTGTCTCATACCTTCTTGCCATAAAGAAATAACTTGTACCTCTCATGCATTGGGTGTCACATGTCATTCCTTGGCTAAGGTAATGATAACCTTTAACCACAAAGGAGTGACATGTACCCAACATGTGTTGAGTATGATCCGTTGTTCCTTGGCTAAGGTACAACATACCTATAACCACAAAGGGATGACGTGCACTCAACATGGGGTGAGTATGATTCATTGTTCCTTGGCTAAGCTATAAAATACCTTCTAACAACATAGGAACAACATGCACCCAATATACATTGGATGTGATCTTGTCATTCCTTGGTTAAGGTGCATCATACCTTTTAGCCACAAAGGAATAACTCTCACCTAATGATGGTGACAATTCCCTTGAGTTTGAATGAGTGCCTTAGAATAGTTGAGAGCATAATGCTCTCACATATTCGTAGCAGCCCATTAGTTGCTCATGGTGGGTTACCATTTCCAATCTCTGGCCTTGTATAGTTATGGTTGACCTTCGGGTTTAATTTCCAAAAGGTGGCAACCATCCTAATTTACGCCTTGGCCAAGAAATGTTGAAATGGAATACTCTAGGGATTCCAACAATTGGATTATTGATTGTCTGCATAGTTATTTTACTCATGCAAGCCTCCCCTCTATGATCGAAGGGGATGGTTAGCTCCCAATACTTGTACAAATGAATTTTCGGGTTAGGTAACCGAATTTTCATTTGTACATATGGGCAAGATAAAAATCAAAGATGCATTGGGTCCAAATTCAAGTGTATCCATGAACAATGTATGATTCATTGATAAGAGTGGGGCCTTATGGATAAATTAATTTGTACATTTTCTAAAGCTCCTACTCATAACAATGCAAGTGATATAAATACACTATATGGATCCCTTCACCATGTAAGGTTTCTAACCATCATAGATTTTTTTACACAAGATCAAATGCTATCATTTGCATCATGGCAAACAAGATTCTCAATTTTATCCTCCTAAACATTTTTAATCTCTTGCCTAGGAATTTGAAATTTAGTGATCCATGCAAGAATGAGTTTCAGATCAAAATTATGGACATCATTATTCCTAGGTTGCTACATACGAATTCAACCATTATGTAATTCCATAAGCATTACCTAGGAAGAAAATGTCTAAGTAAATTTTTTCAATGCTTATGAAATCATAGGTACTTATTTAAATTTATTCCTAAGTAAGGTGACATTCCTTTTTTTGAAGAATCAAAAAGAGCAATGCCAACACTTACTCTCGTGAGGATGCGTAAGAATTGAATGATGAGAAGGTGTAAACCTTCCTTACCAATGTAAGCAAAAATCATTCAATCCTAATGTAATTCCAACGACGGAAAATTTTTAACTTGTACCTCAATTGAAGAGTAGTCCGGGTTGAAGGTTGTTGTGTGAGAAACTCACAACCATGAATTTTGTGTAGCCTTCATGTTCAATGCCTCCTGCCAATTTGAGGTTGGGGTTGGATGAGCTTCATCTTGCTTCTCCATTGGGCCACCATTTTGAGCATTCCTCCACCATGAACTCAAAATGAGATTGATGGAGGGATACGCGCTTGATGGGCCCCTCAAACCTCTTTACAAATTTTGTCCTGGCTGCACTAAAATCAAGAACAAACAAAACAACTTGAAGACGGATTACGTTAGCTCAAAAGCATGTTGTACCCTTTGTCTAATTGTTTTGCCCTAACTTGAAGCAACTTGCAAATGCAATGATTATTTAAGAGAAATATTGTGGGTTTGAATTAGGAAGATGAATTCAAGTGGTTATGCCCAAGGTTCATATCCAAATAAATTTATTTGCTAATTCAAAATTTTAGTTTTATGACGGTTGAAAATTTTACTTTCCAACATGCAAGTGTGAAAATTTGAACATGCTAAATGCAAATGCAAAGATTGATGGGAAATTCAAATATGCAATTGAGAAAGCAAATATGAGATAACTGCCAATCAACCTATTTGCAAGGACTCACCGAATTTTTGAAGTCCGATGAGAGGGAGTTACCTCCGCCCTGTTTAGTGCGATGATTTGTCGTCCAATACCGGAGTTGGAGATGCGGACAACTTCTCTTGATTGACATGCCAAATCTTCTTTGGCAAGTCAGTTGGACATGTGGACCACATGATGGCCCTAGCCTCTCCGTCATTTTGATGAAGCCTTGTTGATGTAGTGAAGACTTTTCTCTCTTGAAGATATTCTCTTGTGAGCATGGTGAGGCTTGTCCTTCTTTAGGGGTGTCACTTTGACCTTCTTCATATTCCTTAAGGTCAATCCATACTTTGATCATGGATCAAAATCTTTGTTGGGAATGATGACATGTGGACTCCACTATCAAACAAGAAACGCTTCATCCACAATGTCACATGTCCTAGGTTGCATGGGCTTGGTCGAAGGGTAGGAATCCCAACAAGTGATTGTGGGATATCTTGGATTTTAAATGCTCTTTAAGTTTCTTGTCCTTGTCCAAGAGCTTCATGTGGATGTTGTCTTTATTTCTTGCTTGGCCATGGACAAGATACATCAAGGTAGTCTAGTTGAACTTAGATCCCTTAAAATCCTCATAACCTCCTTGATTACAAGAGTGATGTTTATTCCACCCTTGAACTCCTTGTTGGTGATAGCTATTGGAGTTGTGTTTGGAAGGAAGAATCTCCATGGGTCTTACGGAAATGATTCCCCAAGTGCCCCATGTTGCCATGGATTTTTACAAATCATGTGAATACCGATGACTTGGATAATTCCAAACAATTCTCCGTTGGCTTGATCTTCATGTTACTCAATGGGAGGTGTGGTTCCATAACTAGCATGTCCACCTTGTTAAGTGGTGTGAATGCCAAGCTAAGGTAACTAGAGCATTCTTCAATCCACCCCTTGAGTAGAGATCATATTCTCATCCATGATGAATAAGAATAGGATTCCTTCAGCTCCAACACAAATGTGGTCATGGATTGGTGGAGCCAACCCATGACATGAATGTTGGATGAGAAGCCAACTATCCACCCCATGATGGAGGCAAACGAAGAAGAACTCTTGGAGCCTCCCCTAAGCTTGGGGATGGATGACTTTGGCTCTTACTGGAAGCTAAAATTCTTCCGCGAAAGGCAATGGTGTTGCCTAGCAGACATTTGTTGAGGTACGCCTTGAATCATCTTGTAGTTGAGCACTGACATCCTTGTTGGTTGTGCCATGAAATGGGTCAGCCAACACTATGTTGTTTCCACACAAAAGGAGAAAACAAACAAGGGTAATTCTATCTAATAACTATTAGTACCTATATCTAATCACAAGTAGTAGCTATCCTCCACTTCCTTTGCCTTCCCCGGCAACGGCGCCAAAAATGCTTGTTGACAGCTACTAAGAAACATTATCAAATCATCCCCGGCAAGGGCACCACAAATGCTTGTTGATGTTTCTTACATCACGGATCATCTCTTGAAAGAGATGAGGTCCGCAAGCGCACGAAAACAGTTGTGTAGCATTTTACCCAAGAGTATTCCCAAGGGTATCGTATATATCCCAAAGGAAGGCAGTGGAATAAAGTAAATACTACTCTTATAATCAATCTATGGGATACTAATCAATTATCAAGATAGGGGTAAGTTGATAATATATGGGTAGTATGACACCTAAGAAATCTATTTTAAAGGGTAGATGGGTCCTAATGGAGATTAGACTAAGAGTTGAGGAGTTGCTCCTACAATGCTTCTTGTATACATATACATAGCCTAGGTTAGGTACTAATGAACATGCCAATGGTGAATCCTTATGATAAGTTGTTCTACATATCGGGCACGGGTTTACCCCTATCAATACTAGGATGACTCCCGCCAAGAGTCTGTGGCATAGCCGAACGTGGAGGATTACAAAGGACAGATAGGGCTGTCACTACCTAATGCCTACCTCTTCAATCCGTGGATTTACAAGACATCCAAAGCACCATGCTAGCATACTAAGTAAATACCTTAGAGGCTCGAGTACAAGTACCTATCTAAGGCAATGACTAATCTAAACATCATTGAACCAATGTTGAGACACAACATAAGTCATTCATATTAACATGATCATATCATAACTAATTAGACTATAGTGAGGGTTTGTAACGTTTATGATGATATATTAGGAGTGATATGGCACAATCATAAAGACTACTCCTACCACATACATGGAATCCACAATCAAACAAGAAACACTTCATCCAAGTATATGAATAAAAGAAGACTAAAGATAATATCTTTATTATGCATAAAGTCACAAATATAAGAAAAAATGCATGAGCCATACCTTTCCCAACTTGGACTTGGGACTAGAGGCTCTGCTCTCTATAGCCTAACTCCACTAAAGACTAAGGGAACTAGTGTATACAATAGAATGATGCTCAAGTGGTGTGTATGTGTGGGTTGAAGTGAGGGGAGATGGGTCCTATTTATAGCTCGGAGAAGGGTCGGTTCCCGCCACCAAAAGCACGCAAATCAGACACCAGTGACTTCTTCAATCCAGGAGGAGCCAACATGTGGAAGCTGACTGAGTTTGGAGGAAAGACCAGGTCGGCCGACTAGAGGGGTCGGCTGACCTTATAAGTCCTCCAAACGATCTGTGCTTTCTTGGGATGACTTCCAAGTGGCTCCCATCCCTTGATATAGGTGCTACACCATTGGATGGCCTTGGATACTTCTGTTTGTGGGCTGTTTGATCCATGTGGTGCCACATGTCCGTGCTTGATTGGCTGGGAAGATAAATTATAGGATCCATCCCCTTGTTTCATTTCATTTCTGTATAAAATACCTGCATGAACAAATTTCTCCAAGTACAAGTGGAACTAGGTCATTTATATTTATAATGTGTGTAAGAAATATTCATTCCTTCGCATAATTGAGTTATATTGGCAGTTGAAACTGGTATATAACGACCATCAACAGTGATCGAGCACCATCTGAAGATATACCCCGAGGTACAGCCTATACAACAAAAGCCCCAGAAGCAATCTGTTGAGCGACAAAAAGCTGCTTAACGTCAGATTCATCCGGGAGTTTCACAACTAACGATGGCTGAAAAACCCAGTTGTTGTACCAAAGGTCGGCGGGAAGCTTCAGATGTGCATCGACTACACCACTTTGAATAAGGCATGTCCAACAGACCCTTTTCCACTACCCAGAATAGATCAAATAGTGGACTCTACCTCCAGGTGTGAACTACTGTGTTTCCTAGACGCTTATTCTGGATATCATCAAATTCCAATGTCTAAGGAAGATGAAGAGCATATTGCCTTCATCTCAGTAGATGGGTTGTATTGTTATAGTGCCATGCCTTTTGGTCTTAAAATGTTGCCTCTACTTTTGTGCAAGCCATGCACAAAACTTTTGGGTACGTAATTAGGAACATGGTGGAAGTCTACGTCAATGACATTGTTGTCAAGGTGAAGAACAAAGACTCACTCCTCGACAATATTCAATCCGTCTTCGACAAGCTGCACCTGACACGCATGAAGCTCAACCCGGACAAGTGTGTCTTCAGGGTTAGCTCTGGAAAGCTTCTTGGTTTCATGGTGACTCGCCGAGGAATTGAGGCTAATTCGGCCAATATCAAAGCCATTGAAGTGATGCGGCCACCAACTCATATCAAGGACATCCAGAAGCTTACTGGGTGTCTAGCTTTGCTCAACCGGTTCATCTCAAGACTGGCGGAGAGGGTGATTCCCTTCTTCAAACTGTTGAGGAAGTACGGACCATTTCATTGGTCTGAAGAAGCAGAGAAGGCGCTCCAAGAGCTCAAGCAGCTCCTCATGACACTACCAATCATGGTAGCTCCAGAACCTAGTGAGGCTCTTCGGCTTTACATCGCTGCAACTACGGAGGTTGTTAGCATGGTTATAGTTGCAGAGAGACCAGAAACATCTTCAACTCAGGAGCCTAGAACCCTGCAGGAGGGTCCGGAGCTACCTGAAGGCAAGTCTGGGTCCCAGCCCCCAGGCACAGATCCTAAAGACAAGATGATTATGGATCAACCTCTTTCATCCGATGGAGCACTAACTCAAGAAAGAGATCTGAACCCCTCCGGCAGGGTCTGGGTTGATGAAGAAGAAGCTCTGGACCCCTCCGCGAGGGTTTGAACTGTCCAGCGGCCGGTGTACTTCATCACCAAAGTATGTCATGATGCCAAGACTCGGTACATTGAGGTGCATAAGCTGTTTTATGCAGTCCTTATTGCCCCAAGGAAGCTACGACACTACTTCCAGGCCCACAAGATATCAGTGGTAACTTCTTTTCCACTGCGAGCTATTTTGCATAATCCCAATTCAACAGGAAATATTATCAAGTGGGCTACGGAGCTAGCATAATTCAACCTTGAATTCCTATCCCGACATGCAATCAAGAGTCAGGCGCTGGTTGACTTCGTGGTGGAGTGCACACCTTCTTCATCAACTCCAGGGGGCCTCGACGAGCAAAAGTCAGAACCTAAGGTCCCGGTCTTCACTGAGCCTCACTGGACTCTCTACTTCGACGGCTCCGTGCAGAAGCAAGGGGCCAGAGATGGAATCCTTCTCCTCGCCCTGACCACGGAGAAGGTCAAGTACATGGTGCGCCTCGACTTCAAGGAAACCAACAACATGGTGAAATGCTCTCATCTTCAGAATCAATGTGGCGCTATCATATGACGTTCAACAGCTCCTGGTGAAGGGTGATTCGCAACTCATCATCAAGCAAGTCAAATGTCAATGCAGCTGCAATAACCCTCAGCTTGTTGCTTATCTACTTGAAGTCCAGAAGTTGCAGAAAGACTTCCACGTCCTGGACCTTTGCCATGTCCAGCGTCTCAACAATGTTGAAGCTGACGACCTCTCGATGAAGGCTTCAACCGGGGCTCAAGCACCTGACGAGGTTTTGTCAGGAGATTATCAGCACCTACTGCTCAACCTGTCCGATTGAGTGATGGGGGTGAGACCAGCACCCCGAAGTTGGCGGTCCTAATGGCCCTGTTATCATGACGTCCACCAAGGATCGTAGTCGCTATAGGAAGCTCCAAGCAACCAAGCATGCAAGATCCGGAAGCTCAAGTCGGTCCCGATGCATGGATCTCGAAGGCTCGGGGCTACTTGAAGGAAAACATCCTTCCTTAAGACGGTGTATCCGCTGAGCGAATTGTCAAATTGGCTAAAAGATACATACCGGTAGAAGAGGATCTCTACTGACGTGGCGCCAACGGCATTCTAATGTGATGCATTTCCCGAGAAGAAGGATGCGAACTCCTCATAGAGATCCATGGAGGCGAGTGCGGGAACCATGCGTCTTCCCGCATGTTGGTCGGTAAGGCCTTTTAGCATGGTTTTTATTGGCCTACATCACTCCAGGATAGACATTTATTGGCCATTCGCTGTGTGGGGGATGGACATTTTGGGACCTTTCCCAAAAGCTACTAGAGGTTACTGGTTTTTATATGTCGCCATTGACAAGTTCATGAAGTGGCCGGAAGCTACTCCAGTTGTGAATATTAACAAGCAATCAGCCATCAAATTCTTGAAGTCCATTGTTTGTAGATTTGGAGTTTCGAACAGAGTCATCACTGACAACGGAACCCAATTCACAAGCGCAACATTCCAAGAGTACTGCGAAGAACTCGACATACAAGTTAGCTATGCATCAGTAGCTCATCTGGCAAGCAATGGCCAAGCTAAGAGAACAAACATAGAAATACTCAAGGGACTCAAGACCCGCACTTATGAGCACTTGAAGAATTATAGCGCCAACTGGAGAAGAACTTCCATCTGCGTTGTGGGCGAGCCGGACAACACCTAGCCAGGCAACAGGAGGGACACCCTTCTTTTTGGTGTACAGAGCTGAAGCGGTCCTTCCTTCGGACATCGCCATGTGTTCTCTTCGGGTTCGGACCTTCGTCGAAGCCACACAGGACCAACTCCGGTTTGAAGACCTAGACCTCATCAACGAGGCAACGTGCCAAGCAAATGTCCGAAATGCGCGCTACCGCCAGGCGCACTGACACTATCACCAAAGGTATCTGCGCAACCGACAGTTGGAGGAAGGCGATCTGGTGCTGCGGAGAATACTTACTCGTGAATGGATAAACAAACTTTCCCCACCTGGGAAGGTCCCTTTCGAGTCATCAGAGTTTCCTGTCCCGGATGCGTCCGCTTAGCAACAGAGGATGGGATACCACTTCCCAACCCATGGAACATAGAGCACCTTCGTAAATTCTACACTTAGTTACACCGAGGTGAGTCTGTATTTGTATAAAATGTATTTCATAGAGTATATGAATAGATTCGGGTTGGTCGTAGATCAAAAGCACACTTAACTTGGTCCTATACTTTAGGTGGGTCTTTACCTTCCCTGGGTTAGTCAAGATGAATCGCACACTTAACTTGGTCTTGTACTTTATGTGTGTCCTTGTATTCCCTATTATTCGGACCTATCATGAAATACATTTATGTGCCAACAAACTCTACGTGCATTAATTTTGCACAAGCTCATTATTTTTATCATCCTTTACCTTCTTGTCAATAGCAATGTTGTGCAATCCATTTGAAATTTAGTCCTAGAGATTCATGTGATATATAAGTTTTATTGGTAATCTTCTATCGGATCTTAGTATTGCTAAATGGCCTACTCGTCTGAAAACCAAAGCCAATGACAGGTCCAGAGTGCACTATCGACTTAGCCTGGTCCAACACCCTAAGTACGCCACTCGGTAGGTCTCAGTAAGGTGGGTCCTAAAAGCATTCAAATCTATGGAAGTTTAATCAATATACTTATGTTGTCACAGTGAGTTTGTTAGGATCTAAAATTCAAAGAAGGATAATAAGCCGCAAATGAGCAATAGGCAAGAGGATGAATTTATTGCTCTTCTTGTCTCTTATGCGCAGGAAAAATGAACAATTGACGGAAATCTGCATGGGCGATGGTGGATGTTGTCGAAGGGAACAAGCTGCGACAACCCCCAGGGGGCCTGCCATCGATGTTTTACGTGTTGATAGTGGGCGCTGTCAAAGCATCAAGCTCCGACAACCCCCAGGGGCCCGCCGTTGACATTTTACGCGTTGACAATGGGCTCCGTTGAAGCATCAAGCTCTCACAACCCCCACAGGGCCCGCCGTTGACGTTTTATGCGTTGATAGTTGGAGCTGTCGAAGCATCAAGCTCCGACAACCGCTAGGGGGGCCTGCCGTCGATGTTTACGTGTTGACAGTGGGCGCCGAGGAAGCATCAATCTTCGACAACCTCTAGGGGGCCCGTTGTCAACATTTTATGTGTTGATAGTGGGTGCCATCGAAGCATTAAGCTCTGACAACCCCCAGGGGGCCCGCTGTCGATGTTTTACGTGTTGTGAGTGGGCGCCATCAAAGCATCAAGCTCCGACAACCCCCAGGGGCTCGCCGTCGATGTTTTACGCATTGACAGTGGGCACCGTCGAAGCATCAAGCTCCAACAACCCCCAGGGGGCCCGCTGTCGATGTTTTACATGTTAACAGTGGGCGCTGTCCAAGCATTAAGCTCCGACAACCCCCAAGGGCCCACTGTCGATGTTTTATGCATTGACAATGGGCGCCGTCAAAGCATCAAGCTCCAACAACCCCCAGGGGCCCGTCGACAATGTTTTACGCGTTGACAGTGGGCGCCGTTGAAGCATCAAGATCCGACAACCACTAGGGGGCCCGCTATAAACGTTTTATGCGTTGATAGTGGGCGCCGTCGAAGAATGTAAGCTCCGACAACTCCCAAGGGGCCCGCTGTCGACGTAACAAAGGGTCCTTCGAGATTTCGGAAGCAAGACTCGAACCTCGGAGCTATCATGCTAGCTAAGTGTTTGGAGCAATCAAGTTTTCAAGATATTGTCAAAATCCTCATGGTAGATGTCCTCAGTCAATTGAACACATCTATGAGGGGGCCAACAAGATAAAGGGCAATGTATTGAAGACAAAAATGGAATTTGAAAGGATTTCATTCATTCAAAATTGGAGATGTACAAGGTGAAGGTACAAAAAGAAAGGTCCTAGCTACTGGAGTTCCTCACGAAGAATGAAGCAACCTTCTCGACAACTTCATCGACGCTGGCCTTGGCAGCTTCCTCCTCCTCAGTGATGGGTCCTTCGAACACCAGAGCTAGAGACATCGAGGAGTCTCGAATTTGGAAGAACGTCAACACATACTTTGCGACATTCCTATCCAGTGATTTCGCTTCAGTCTCGATCTCGTCAATGACCACATCTCCCAGAGCCTCCAGCTTAGTGCCTGCGGAATTGAGCGCCACCGGTGCCTTGTCCATCTCTAGCTCCGGATCAGCCGGTCGGACCGGGCTAAATCCAAAATGCACCAGAGCTTCATTTGCTCGCTCAAGGAAGTCCCATATCTGATGGGACTCAACTATTCTTGCGCTTCGGAGCTCCTCTAGCGACCTCCTTCCAAAAGAGAGCTCCGCGGAACCCTCCTTCGAGAAACGCTCGACCTCCTTGGCGTGCTGCTGGATCCGTTCATCCAACAACTTCTCTTGGTCGGCAATATGCTTCTCTTGGAGGTGAATGCAGGCTCGCCTTTTCGCAAGGTCTTTATCCTTTGCCTTCACCGTATCCTCCCTGGTAGAGACAACACTTTCTCTCTTGCTAACTCCTTCCCCAGCCAGCCACACTCGGTGCTTCTCTTGTTCGCACTAGGACTTGAATTCTTCCATGGGGTCAGCCAAGTCCTGCTCACCACATGCCAGCTTATGAGAGAGTTCATCCTCCCTCTTCTAGATCATATCTTCTCTTTTTTTGGACTTCATCCTCCTTATTATCCAATTCATCCCGATGTTTGAGGAGTTGTTCCCTCACAACAATGAGACTCTCCGAGTGGCTTTCGGCCACTTCATTGGCCCTCTAAACATGCTCGTAGATCTCTTGGGTCTTCTTTTCAAGGACTTTTATAGCAGCCTTTCGTTCATTCAGTGCCTTGTTCAGGCGCGATTGCGGGGCCTTCTCCGCTGCCACCTATTCCTTCTGGTCGACAATCTGGGGTTGCGTCAGCTTCGTCTCGGAGTACAACTTTTGGCGCCAACACCTCACGGTGTTGCGCTCTTCTTCAAGAGACTTGTGCTCGTAGTCAAAGGCGAGCTAGACCTGGTGGAGGCTGGAGCTGGCATTATCAATCGACAATGCCAGAGGGATTGGCTCCAGACCAGCTTGAGGTTCGTCCTCTGGTTCCTCTAAATCTTCTGGGATAGTCGTTGGAGCCCATGGAACAATCATGGACTCCAACAGCTCCACGTTAGCGGGGCTAATCTCCGGAAGTTCATCTATATCCGGTGCGGACAAGGAAGGTCCCGCAGCTGGATCTTCTACCTCCAGCACTGACAAGGAGGGTCCCACAGCCGGATCTTCAACCATCAGTGTAGAAGAAGAAGGTCCGGCAGCCCGATCTTTCGCCAATGGCACCTTCACCACCAGAGTTGTTGTCAGAGCTTCAAGTGCAGCTTCTGAAGTCTCCGATACTGGCATCGGTACCTCTAGTGCTGGCTCCGAAGTATTTGAAGCTTACTTTGGCGCAACCGTGGCTTCTTCTTCGACCGCTGGTACCGAGGTCATCTCAGTGCTAGTAGGCACTGGAGCTGCGGGGTTGACTGCCTCAACCACCGGAGGAGCTGTTTCAACATCAAAAGCTCCAGATGGTGCGGTCTCAGTGGCCGAAGCGCTTGCGGGCATTGGAGTAGAAGCTCTCGATACTATGGAAACAGAGGATAGAAAAATAAAGAAAAATAAAAAAATATCAGGACACAAACTAAAGAGGCGGTCCTTACCTAGGAACGTTGCCACACCAGTCGGCACAGATCTTCTTTGGACACCGAAGCCAGAGCCCACCATCGTCAGTGAAGCAGAGGCCCCGAATTTCATCTCGGGGCTTGTAGAAGCCATTGTCATTGCCTCTCCTGGGATCTCCCTCGGTTGAGAAGAGACTCCGGACCCAAAGCCCACCGATGGCACTGGGACTAGAGTTAACTTGCCGGACCTAGTGCCCTCCGTGGACACTGGATCCGAAGGAGCCACCGCTGCTAGGGGCACTACCAGTACTGACTTGAGGGTTGGGCGAGCTACCGGTACTTCCTCTGTTGGACCTGATCTGATGGAACTACCATCAGACCATGTCAGCTTCCTCTTCTGGCTAGAGGCACCGACGAGCTTCTTGCCTTTGCTTTGACTCTGGTCTGGTTTCTTCTGGCTTGAAGTTGCAGGAGTCGTGCCCCCTGAAGCTCCGGGGATTGAGATCCTTGCTAGAGGAGTGCTCCTACGCCTCTCCACAATGCCTAAGTCATCAAGCACCGTCCGTAGCTCTCTCCTAAACTCCGAAACCATGTTCAGGGGCAGGAACTCCGCTGGAGGTGTCAGGTCGTCAGGATTGATGGTTTTGTGGTGCAACTTTTGAAGATGAAGCTTCAAAGCCTTTTCATCCAAGTTTGACCTGAGACCAACATCAATCCGGTATGGTTCCATTTCTCCACTAAATGCCCATGCAGGCCATTCTCTTTTCTTTAGCGGAGCCCAATGGTTGGTCAGGAAGATTGCAATCACCATCAGAGGGGTCAACCCTCCTTCCACGCAACTCCGGATCCTTGACAAGATCGGTTGTACTCTTTCGTCAGCTTCGGGAGCACCTCCCAGGTGTCGGTGTCGGTGGTGGGAAGACCGTTGGGTAGCTCCAGCCTGTAATGGCGATCCACCTTGATGATTACCCAATCATTCTTCCATTCATCCCACTTCTCAAAAGGAAATGTCTTCAAGTACTTGAAGGGTGAATTCTTGCACTTCACAAAGTAGTAGAAGCCAAGGAACTCATTCCCTTTCCCAGTTGTGTGGACCATTAAAAAGGCCTGGAAGAGCTCGATGCAGGGCGGCACACCCACCCGCATCTCGTAAAAATGGACGAAAGTCGCCACTAGCAAGAAGGAGTGGGGGCCGAGGTGGTGGAGCTACAAACCGTAGAAGTCCAACAACATCAACAAGAAGCTCGAGAATGGCGGGATGAGCCCCACCATGGCGAATGCCAAGAAGTACACAATCTCTCCGGTGCTTTCCTTCTTGAACAAGAGCCGTCGAGGCGAACCGAGTTCGAGATGGAGTCACTCGACCACCCCATGTAGGTTCAGACTCTCGACAACTCGCTGTCACTCTTGATCCTGCTGCGAGCAAGTCCTAACTCCATCACCACAAAGTGGAGCAGAAGTGGAAAAAGTGATGCAAGGGCAGAGAGCTCTAAGCGCATGATCAAATGAAAGCGTAAGGAGTTCTCTTCCAGTGCAGACTTTCTCCATTTAGTAAGCCTCCGCAATGCTTGGATGGAAACTACATCCGGACCCGAATCACGAATAACCTCATCAATGACAAGGGGGCCCAGATCCACTTTGTTAAAAAGTTGCACCAAGCGAATCGTTGTCATGATGGGAAGTTGGAAGCCCGAGGGTAGCAGTCTGACAGGGCTACCAAGATTACGCTGGGAACCGATATGAACTTTGTATTGGGAATCGGTGATCTTCAATTGTGAGAGATCTACACGCCAGGATCCCACTCACCATATCAAGAAGTGCCACAGGTGATGGCATAACTGCGTGTCGTCGTATCAACCGCCCAGGAAAAGACTTTGGAGCAGCATCGCAGGAATCGATGATGGCCCCACCTCCGGTAGAATAACCTCTCCCTGATGTGGGCCTATGGGCCACTGTTGGTACCCTTGGTACCATAAAAAAAGTCATGGAGTTCCTATATCTAGGTGGCGAACATCGGAAGTAGATACGCGTCCCGCAGTATCGGGTCTGCCTCCCTCCATAGGGTGGCTTTGGTGTTCCCACGTGTACATAAGAGCTGGACCTGCCTCCCTCATTTTGGGTAGCTCCTGTGCTACCACGTTTCCTACAAAGCCAGACCTACCTCCCTCCTCAGGGAAGCACCAGCACTGCCACATGTCCAGTAGCACGGACCTATCCCCCAGTAGAGTGAAGCTCCAGAGCTTCCACATGTCACTCGCCCGGACCTAAGTCTGCAACAGGAAGACAGTGAGATCTCCAACAGTGCGGACATTCAAGGGCTATCAATTGACCGTTACAAGACCTGATTAACGCGTCATTAATGCTATATTAATGACGCACGATCAGAGGACTATCAAGACTAGTAATGCTGCTGTTAAGACACATTATCACACTATTAACTACCCTTAACACTATAGATGGTGTATAGGGAAGTGATTACAGCCACGGCCACCTATCGGGCCAGGCACACACTGTAACAGCCAGTCCTTGGCATATAAAAGAGTTGTGCTGCACGATAGAAAGGACAAGTGATCAGACATACATCCAAGCTCAGGCTTACTCATACTCATACAATCAACACACACCCCGTGGAGTAGGGTATTACGCTCAGGCGGCCCAAACTCAATTGAAAGTAGACTATGGGGGGGGGGGGGGGGTGAATAGGCAATAATCGAAAATCTAGACTTAATTAAAAACTTTCCTATCAATATAAGTTAGACTTGTCTGACTGGAAATCGGACTTGTCTAACTAGAAATCATAATTGTGTGACAGAAGTCAAACAAGTCTGACTCGGCTCAGATAAGTCCGACTGAACCTACAGGAAAGTACTAAAAAATGATGTTTTTTGCTATCTAGTGAATGGAAATACGTCCTAGCAGTTCTAGTAGTTGATGGAAACAAGATTAAGTGCTAGAAACAAAGTAAACCTAGATGATCACTAGAAAGTAAGAACTTTGCGAAAATGTAAATGGAGACAATGGACACAAGATTTTCTCCTAAGGTTCAGTTCCACAAAGAAACCTACGTCCCCGTTGAGGAGCCCTCAGAGGGCTGGGCCTAACAGCCCTATCCTCGCTAAGATGCCTCAAAGGTCAAGTCTGGGATCTTCCACTATCACAAAGGATTACAAACTTCCCCGAATCAAGAGATCACACAAGAACTCACGGGGCGACACTTAACCGTCTAGGGGAGAACCCCAAGTGTAACAAACACGCAATCATGAAGAAACTCAGCGATTCAAATGTTGCTCGACCCCTATGGACTTATCTTGCCAAGTCTCACAATCACTCCTTCACTCTTCCCCAAAAACTTCAGATTTGGGCTCAAGAGGGTGAAGAACAATGGAGGAGGCTCTCTTGAGGGTTTGAGGGGGCTATGAGAGTTTCTGTAGGGTTAGGCATGGTTTGGGGATGAAATCCCTAGCAATTTATTCTCAAAAAGTGTTTTTAGCTGTGAGGTGACAGCCCATGTCGCACAAGTCTGACCTAAGCTCGGACATGTCCGATGTGCCGACAACAGCGACCATGTGGCTAACCACTTTGATTTCAATCTGCGCGCAAAACCCGTGTCGGACAAGTCTGATAAACAAGGAGAGGTTTTTCAACTCAGACTAATCCAAGGCACTAAGTAAGAAAAGTCTACCCCGGACATGTCTGACCCACTTCGGACATGTCTGAATTCGAACAGAGACTTCTTAGACTTGTCTGAACACCCATCTCGCACAATTTCGAGTTTTCAGACACTTATAATTTTTTTCTAAGTCAAGTACCTCGGACATATTCGACCCACTTCGGACATGTCTGAAATAGAACAGATAGGTTTTGGACATGTCTGAAATACAGATTCGGACTGTATGAATTCCACTAGAAGGAATTCAGACTTATCCGACCCAAGGTGTCGGGTAAGTCCGACATTGACACAAAGGATTTTCCTAAAACCTACCCAAGAGGTATAGCTCCCATTTGACTCACTAAGTTTCCACGCGTCGTGTCCCTCTTAATAGTATTGATTTTCCTATGACTCAAGGAGAAGTAGAAAACCTATTTGTCCTCCACTTTTCACACCTTTTCTCCTTTTTCGTGTATTTCATTCTGTACTAAAATCTTTGCAGGAACTCAACCAAAATCATTAGCCCTTTAATTGTTTGTCACTAATCAACCAAAACCCACAAGGGACCTAGATGCACTTTCAAGGAGCGACCGGAGTTGGAGGAGGCGTGTGCCCGGTACTAGAGAGGATTCGGTACCTAGCGGACCATGGTCTGACGTCGTTGATGGTGTTGGCGGACTTCATGTTCTGGTGCATAGCCCCTCTATAGCACCGCAACCGCCCACCATGGCTTTACTCTGGCCTGCAGGACTACACCTGGCTGGTTAGAGGTCCAGCCTTGGAGATAAGCTAGGAGGAGGTGTTTCGGACAATGTCCAAGGTGTTTTGCAACCTCTTGACTTCCGGCGTCTTCGTCCTTCCAAATCCTTGCTAGCCGCTTGTTGACGATCGTTATATACAAATCTCGACAGTCAATATAACGCAATTATGTGAGGGAATGAATATTTCTTACACACATCATAGTTATAAATAACCTAGTTCCACATGTACTTGGAGAAATTTGTGCATGCAGATATTTTATACAGAATTGAGGTGAAACAAGGGATGGATCTAAAATGATACCTTCCCAACATATCAGATGCCAACATGTGGTAGCACATGGATCAAATGGCCCACTTACAGGAGTATCCGAGGAGATCCAACGACGTAGCACCCAAAAACAATCATGGGACCACCTCTCAGCCACTTGGAGGAAGCACACACCGTGTCGAGTGATTACCAGTTCGGCCGAACAAATGGCTTGGTCGACCGTGTCTTCCCACCAAACCTAGTCATCCTCCACGTGTTGTCTCCTCCGAGAGAGATATGTTTTTATATCCCGCATTGAAAATCCTCCTTGGATTCTCGAAGTCGTTGATGACTGATTCGCACGCTTTTGGTGGCGGCAACCGACCCATCTCCAGTTATAAATAGGACCCCTCACCCCACACTTCAACACACACCACTTGAGCATCATTCTATTGTATACACTAGTTCTCCTAGTTCCTTAGTTAATGTTAGGCTTTAGAGAGGAGCCTCTAGTCCCAAGTCAAAATTGGGAAAGGTATGGCTCATGTATGTTTTCTTGTATTTGTGGCTTTATGCATAATAAAGATATTATCTTTAGTCTTCTTTTATCCATATACTTGGATGAATAGTTTCTTGTTTGATTGTGGATTCCATGTATTTGGTCGGAGTAGTTTTTATGATTATGACATAAAAATATTATTCTATCATTATAAACACTACAAACCCCCACTATAGTCTAATTAGTTATGGCATGATTATGTTGATATGTATAACTTATTCTATGCCTCATCATTGGTTCAACGATGTTTAGGTTAGTCATTGTCTTAAGATGGCTTGTGTCATGACTCTTAAGGTATTTACTTAATATGCTAGTTGAGGACCGGGTCCACACATTCCGGGAGTCACAGAGGGTGGTGTCGTGCGATGTGACGCCCAATAGCACACACGAAAAAAATACGACAAAATACAAAGTTTTATTTATAGAAACAGCAGGATTCATTTACAATACTTAATGTACAACAGAAGTAATACTCGTAGCTAAACTCTCAGCCTAGCTATGCAAAAGTGCAGCCGTCCAGCCCGGGGATGCTACACACTAGCAACACAGAACAATTCACAGCGGTGTGCAGGGCTCCCACACGGTGGTATACCCCGATAGGGGCATCGCCTCATCTTCGAGCCCTTCCTCATACGTCTAGAATGCAAACAACTTAATATAGCAACCGTGAGCACGAAGGCTCAACAAGAGTTACCCGTCTCACCTAAACATGGAACTCTACATGTAGGGATACTTAACATAGGAATAGACATAGCAGTAAATGACTCGCCTACGTGTTGATCCTTATTTTTCAAGTTATTAGCAGCAGATTAAAGGTTCAATAAAAGTAACTTTAGTGAGCACATTCTATAGCAATCATAGTTGCAAAGCAATTATACTTCAATACATCATATTCTCCTGGCTTCTTCAAGATTTACTATGTCACAGCGCAGTGAACAAGCGGTACTTAAATAACCGCGAGGGACAATGATTGCAATCAGTAGACACTCGGATAACACATCACATACACCCATTTCAAAAGTGGAGCGAATCACACTTCAATACTATGTTGTATGCAACAACCTTTCAAAGGAAACCCAAATGTCGAACCGGTCCTTCCGTAACGGGTAGGAGGTCCCCGCGCGGAGCGTGTCTATGCCTGTCGGCAGATTTACACCTTCCTGCCCTCAAGCCACTCCTATAAAATGGTAGGGTAAGCCTCGACACCCAGGTTAACCAATTATATCGGTATTCTGGTTTCCATATAGCCAGTATGCATCCGGTACAATTCAAACTTGTCCAGCAGGGCCGCACACAGATCTATCCTCAATCATCACAAGCAGGGCTATGCATGTGAGAACACGTCTCACTGCATCCTATCTGCTGCTCGGTCTCGAATTCATATTCATAAACCATTCTTTGATCAAATCCATCATGTGTGATAAAATTCTATCTCGCGAGTAGATTCCAACTACTAGACTTCTACCGGATTCCTAAAAACATTAGCATGACATTTTCTACTCGTCAAGCTGTAGAACTACCCAATACTCCACGGGATTTGTGGGTCATGCAAGTGGAGTAACAAGCACCTTAGCCCTAATGCACAAAATTCACCCTAGACATAAGTGATACAAATCAGAATTTTGCAAAAGCACTTAAATGCAAACCGGGCCTTGCCTGGCTCCTAGTCAGTATCAAAGTTAGCTCCTAGGGTGATGCTGTCCAAGGCCTCCGGATCCTCCTCGATCTCGGTCACTATATGATATGCAATATATAAAGTACATGAGTGATATTGAAACTATATAAAAGACTTTCTAAATACTGATCAGGTATGTAAATGCTTTTAATTGACTTTAGGACTTTTACAGTTGATACTAGGTACTATGAGGAAGATCTGGACCAAGAATTGAGGATGTCCAAGGAAGCTGTGGTCTCTAAAATTCCAATAAGTAAAAGCTTTCTCTGAAATTTGGTATTAAATCTGAAGCTTTGTCATGGCTAACAGTGTTTGATCATGGTAGAGGAGGTCCCACTGATTCTATAAAATTTTGTTTCATAATTTCCTGATATTCCTAGAGGGGGAAATTGATTTTACAAGTTTGCAAGGAATTCTGAAAAATGTTTATGTACATTTCTCATTTTTCAATTGACATAGGGGATTTGAACACTGTTTGGTCCTGTAAATGAAGTCCAATGAACTTCAAATTTTTACTGGAGTTCAAGTGTATCAGAGTGAAGGTTCTTACCAAAATTGGTAATTTTTCAATTCGTAGAACATGAGTAATTAATTTCCCAAGCGGTTAGCAGAAATGAATTAATTATGAAAATTCTGGGACTCTCATGTCCAATGAATTGCACCACTGCAAAATACGGAACAATATGAGTTTACCAGAATTTATTGGAAATTATTTGAGCAAGTCTACTAGGTATAATTGAATTTGGAAGTTTGCTCAAAATCTGGATTTAATTTCCTATTGAAAATTTTAAATTAGTCTGCCTGGCCCCAGCCATGTAAAATGGGAAAACCAAATTGGGCCACACCGAGGGCCACGGGGTCAACCCGCACAGCCACACCAGATCCGGTGGCCACAGCAGATCCGAAGGGAGGGAAACAAGCGCTGATCGGTGGGACCGTCCCATCATCTTCAACCTCACGACAGGGGCGGCGCTGCTCGCCAGAGCCACGGCGGCGCGCGCCATACTTGCTGCGCCGAGCTCCTCTCAGCTCAGCCATGGCCGTCTAGCCCTAAAATCGGATGCGCAACACGATAGTGAGGTCCAAACGAGTCGGCGACGGCCGAAGATGAGCACACGACAGCGGTGGTGGAACTAGGGTTTCGACGATGGTTGGTACCGCTCGGCAAAGGCGCAAACATTTCGTGGAAAAGCTTGGAAGGTTTATGGGAGCATGAGGAAGAGGATTAGGAGGTGCAAAATCCGTGGAACAGCTAGCAAAGTCGACTTCGACGGTGAATCGCGGCGCTTTTCAAAGGTGCCGAGGAAAACTCAAAATACTCCATCTGTGGTCGATCATTTTCATCAATTCTTGCTCCAGGTGGTGCGCTGGGATGTTTGGAAACTATAATCTAACTATTGCCCATGATTATTGCACATAGAAACCGAATTGCTATGGAAACCTAGCATCAGAGCTTGAAGAAGACCAAAAGAAAAACGGAGATTTCTTGCTGTATAAAGAATGAACTAGGGAAAAGGTCTTCACCGTGAGCGAGAAGGTGTTCTGGTGATACTGTTTGCTTTTGGGAGCAGCTCGAGACAAAGCCTGTAGTGCCGGTGCAACGGGGAGCATAGAGGCAGCCGTCGGGCTCCACTCTAAATGGCGGCGACGAAGCTTCAAAATACCACGCATATAAGCAGGGAATCAAGCAAGCTAATGTATGGGAATGAAGAGCAAAGGGTTGCGCCACCTTTTGCAGTTGGGAGCACGGCGAAACCATGCTTTCTTTGGCCGGCAAATGGCGAGCAAACACGACGGCGATGCTGTGCAGCGGCGGGAGAGAAAACAGAGCGAGGAAGCCTTGTGCTTTTTCCACTTCGGCCAGATAAGTAGTGATAGGGGTGGAGAGGGCTTGAAGTACATGCAAGGAAGGCCACGCAGCTGCTTACCATCGAGCTGGAGGCAGCACCAAACGTGGAACGGCAGGAAGGCAGAGAAAACAGAGCACTCAGTTAGTTCAGGCAAATGGGAGGCTGACCAGTGGGTCCCACCTTGATTCACCCTCATCCATTGTCTGTTCCTTCAATTCTCCCACCAATAATTTTCCAAAAATTCTATATTTTCTTGTAGAGGCTAAATGAATTATGTAGAATGTGATTCTGAAATTAGATCATGAATTTGACCAAGTTTAACTGGAATTCAAAATTTGAATTTGAATTCGAATGGTATTCAATGGAGCCTCTGAAATAAATAGCAAATGGACATCAAAATTTCTGAAATTTGGCAAAGACATTATTTGGAATATTTGGTAGCTAATGGTGAACTCAAATTTTTATTTTGTCAAAGTTTGAACAGGAGCTAATTTGAATTTTTGAATTCCCTCTTACAAGGTTTAACTCACTTCATTTTCCCATTCCCTGTTTATTTCTTGTTTCGATTCAAAATTTTAATTTTCCTATCTGAACTTTGCACTATGAAATTTTAGGGTTTTTACATCCCCCCCCCCCCCCCCCCCCCGTTAAAAGAATCTCGTCCCGAGATTACAAATGAAAGAGACGGAGGTAAAAAGATTACAGAATATTAGATGATAACAAATTCGGATAATTTGAACGGATATAGTCCTCGCTTTTTCATGTCGCTTCTTCAGCGGTATGGTTGCTCCACAATACTTTGTAGAAGTAAAAGTCCGGTTTCTTGTGGTGCGAGTCTTTTCATCAATAATCTGGATCGGATGCTCCAAATATGTGAGATCCGGTTGGAGAGCTTCCATGTATTCACTGCGGATTTTAGCAGGGGATTTAAGGCACTTCCACAACTGAGAGATGTGGAATACATTATGAATACTAGCAAGTGACGCCGGTAACTCGAAATGATAGGCCACAAGTCCACATTTTTCAATGACTGCGAATGGACTGATGAATCGTGGAACAAGATTTCCTTTCACTCCGAAGCAGTGAATTCCTTTTATCGGAGAGACACGAAGGTAAACGTGGTCTCCGATGTCGAAGTGGAGAGGTCAATGTATTTTCTGCCTTGAGATTGGCTTGGATTACTCACACTCTTTCCTCGGCTTCATTTACAAGATCAATTCCGTATATCACTCGCTCGCCGGATTCACACCAGTTGAGTGATGCGCAACATTTCCGGCTTTAGAGGGCTTCATACGGCGCCATCTTGATGCTAGCTTGATATCCATTGTTATATGAGAACTCTGCCAACGGTAAATGATCATCCCAATTTTTACCGTGGTAGATGGCACAAGCGCATAGCATATCTTACAGAACTTGATTCACCCGCACAGTTTGACTGTTGGTCTGCGGGTGATATGCGGAGCTTCAGATCAGTTTCATCCCTAATGACGCGTGCAGCTGCTCCCAGAAGCGAGCCACGAACAGCGCACCGCGATCTAAAATAATTGTCCTGGGAACACCATGCAAGCACATGACTCTTGTAATATACAACTCCACATATTTCTTGGCAATGTACTTTGTATGTACAGGGATGAAATCAGCCAATTTGGTTAGTCAATCGACTATCACCCAAATCGAATTATGCTTGTGGAACGTGAGAGGTAATCCGACAATAAAATCCATACTAATGTCCTCCCATTTCCAGACCGGAATGTTTAATGGTTGCAGTTGTCCGACTTTCCACATGTGTCCGGCTTTCACCCGCCGACACGTATCACACTCGGATACGTAATTTGCAATTTCACTTTTCATTCGTGTCCACCAAAATCTGGTTCTCAGATCTTGATACATTTTGTTGCTGCCCGGATGAATAGAGTACTTGGATAAGTGAGCTTCATCCAAGATTTTCTTCCGAAGTTCCATGTCACGGGATACCACTATACGGTCTTTGAACCACAGAGTACCACGTTCATCACTCTGAAAACACTTCATTTCCCTATTCTTCATTCTCCTCCGAATGTGCGACATACCCGCGTCTTTCTTCTGAGCTTCCATAATCTCCTCTTGTATGGTAGGAATGAGAGCAAGATTATATAATGCTCCATACGGAACCAAGTATAAACTCGGTTCGTCCTCGTCAATTGGAGTGGTGGACAGATTATTGACATGAGACTTGCGGCTTAGCGCATCAGCAACCACACTTCGCCTTGCCAGGATGGTAGTGAATTTCAATCTCATAATCTTTGATCAGCTCTAACCATCTTCGCTGTTGCATATTCAACTCCTTCTGAGTGAAAATATATTTTAGGCTCTTGTGATCGGTGTAGAGATGCACTAGATTTCCGAGTAAATAATGCCTCCACATTTTCAAAGCGAGCACCACGACAGCGAGCTCAAGGTCATGAGTTGGATAATGCTGCTCATGACTTTGGAGCTGCCGTGAGCCATATGCGATCACACGGCCTTCTTGCATTAACATGCAGCCGAGACCAATGCCAGGCACATCACAATAAATGTCGAAAGATTTAGTCGTATTCGGCTGAGGTAGCACTGGGGTTGTTGTGAGATGTTTCACCAATGCTTTAAATGCATCCTCACATGCCTTGCTCCAAATATATTTGGTTCCCTTTCTTCAGCAGCTCCATCATTAGTTTAGCGATTTTTGAGAAGCTCGGAATGAACCTCCGATAATATCCCGCTAACCCGAGGAAGCTGCGAACTTCATGAACAGACTTTGGAGACTCCCATTTCAGCACTTGCACAATTTTGCTTGGATCTACAGTGATGCCCTCCGCCAAAATAATGTGACCAAGAAAGGGTACTTGGCTGATCCAAAACATGCACTTGCTGAATTTTGCATAAAGATTGTGATCTCGCAATCGTTGGAGCATGAAATGCAAGTGTTTGACGTGTTCTTCCTCTAATTTTGAATAAACTAGAATGTCGTCGATGAAGACCACGACAAACTTGTCCAAATCCGGCATGAATACAGAATTCATGAGGTACATAAAGTGAGCCGGCACATTGGTAAGTCCAAATGACATGACAAGATATTCATAGAGCCCGTATCTCGTCGAGAATGTCGTCTTCAATATATCCTCTGGTCGGATTTTTATTTGATGATATCTGGACTGAAGATCCATCTTTGAGAAAACCTTAGCACCCACTAATTGATCGAATAGAATATCGATGCGCGGTAGTGGATACTTATTCTTGATCTTCACGGCGTCGAGCGGATGATAGTCCACACATAGACGTAACATGTGTCTTTCTTCTTCACAAATAATGCGGAGCAGCCCCAAGGTGATGAACTTGGGAGTATGAGACCTTTGTCCAGCAGGTCCTTCAAGTGCTCCTTTAATTCCGCCAACTCATTTGGTGCCATCTTTTACGGCGTTCGAGAGATAGGCGTGGTTCCCAGAATAAGTTCAATCTTGAACACGATATCCCTATCCAGTGGAGTACCCAGAAGGTTGTCCAGAAACACATCCAGATATTCACGGACCACATGAATGTCCTCAAGCTTTGTGGATTCCGTGTTGTATGTGGCCGGAATTTCTTGGATAAGGCGGTCTAGAATGAGAGTGTGTGGTTCACGTAGTGGATAGTTTAAATGGATCACACGTGGAATGATGTCGAGAACAGCATCATGGCGGTGTAGCCATGACATTCCTAAGATGACATCAAGCTTCTGACTCTCTAATATAATTAGAGAAGTCGGATATATATTTTCACCCAACTGAAGTGGTGCTCTATAGACCATACTATCAGCTGCTACTTTCCCACCCGTAGAGCAAATCAAATATGGACATTTTGTGGGAATGATAGGTAATTGATATTTGAGGACATATGATTGGATTATGATATTATGGGTGGCACCGGAGTCAAATAATATGACTACGGGATTTTGGAGTAGAGAAAACGTACCCGCAAGGACGGGTTTGCCTTCCGGCACGTCTTCGATAGCTAGGTGGTGGATGTTGCCGGGTTTTGCTGCTAGTTTCTTTGGCTGGTTGCGAGGTTGAGCCGCACCCTAATATGGTGCTTGTTCGATGCCCTTTCGCTGCTCGGGACATTCTTTCGCAAAATGACCGACACGGCCACACGTATAGCATGTGTATTGTGTCAGGTTCTCACCGAGCTGCAGAAGGAATCCCAGTGCACGTGGTGGAGATGGATACGCACGCGGTACGATCCTTTGCTGCCACTGCTGATGCTGTGGAAATGGTGGTCGGAAATGCGGCGCGTTGAAAGAACGACCGCAGAACTGCTGCAGCCGCGCCGGTGGCTGCCATCGTTGCCCGGATGGTGAGCGATACACCAAACAGTACTTCTGTGGACTACCACCTCTGCTGCTCGGTGGCACGCTCTGTTTCCTGTTATCAGAAATGAGCTCGCGCTGAGCGTCTTCTTGCACTATCGCGGCATTGATGATGTCATTCAAGGTGCCGATTGCATTGTGCGAGTTGCACTTTCAGTTTCGGATTAAGGCCCTGGAAGAACGTGTCTCGCTTTTTGTATTCCGTTTCAACATAATCCGGCGCGTACTGCGCTAGATGGTTAATGCGCGGGAGTATTCATGAGCACTCCTCCCGCCTTGCTTCAGTTCAGAAACTCATGAAGCTTCCTCTTCATGATACCTGGAGATATATGGTAGGCGCAGAACACCTCCTGGAACTCGGTCCATGTGACCGCATGACCAGCTGGCAGTGACTCGATGTAGTTCGTCCACCAAGCACCGGCAGATCCTTGAAGCTGTTGCGCTGCGAACAGCGCCTTCTGCTGTTCGGTGCATCGTAGCAGACTGAACTTTGCCTCGAGTGTGCTGATAAAGTTATCCGCCTCCAGAGGCTCCTCGGCCTCCGTGAAGACCGGTGGATGCGTCGCCAAGAAGTCAGAGTACAAACTCTGTTGAGGCTGGTGTTGCCCATTGTCTTGTCGCCCCCCTTGACAGAACGAATTATGCAACAACATCCACAGCAACTCAGTTTGCTCGTAGCGCGAGCCGAGCACTGCGGTGAGAATCTCCGCGAGAGTCCTCGGTGGTTCAGGTGGTTGTGGTGTAGGAGCTTGTTGCTGCAGTGTCATTGTTTGCTCCCGTGTCGGATATTCATCACCACAACCCTGACTAGCCTCCCATCTCAGGCGTAGAGTAAGTACGCACCATTCTGCATCCACATGTAAAGATCAGCAACATGTTTGTCTTCTTCATCCAGTCCATACTATAGTAGTGCGAGCATTGACAATGTGATAATTGCATAACATTCACATATATTGATAAAGTACATACTTTATATGAGATATATTATCTCATGACCAAGTTCACAATAGTGAACTCCAAAATTACAGACTCCCACTATGGAAGTGCATCTCAACGATACTTGGTCTCCATGATATGTCATACACCCATTGTCACCCCATACACACTCACTACTATTTTTAATATGATACAAACATGGCTACAAAATAAACATGAGCAACCGTTAACTATATGTTGCCCCGTGATGGAAGTAGTGTTGCCCCATCCTACTCCGATTCATCCTCGTCGGTGAACTCGAGTAACTCAGGATCTTCCTCCTCCTCAGGACACAGAAGCACCTATTTGCCCATGTTCAGTGACATGTCCTCAGCCGGTGGATACACAACTGGTTGCGGCAAGTGTGCCTCGGCCTCCAACAAGTCCTCCTGATGTTGGCCTGCTTCGGCTTCCCAACCCTGAGGTTCGTCGATGGCTTCATCTCGTTCCTCGGTGATCATCAACAGCTGCTATTGCTGTTGCTGCACCACCAGTTGACTCACCTGCAATTCACCACGAGCTTGCTGCAGTTCCTTGCAAGCTTGCCGCAGTTCATCCCGAGCTTTTTGCAGTTTATTGCAAGTGTGATGTAGTTGATTTTCGCACTGATTCAGCCGGTGATTTGTCGGAGCCAGGATCAAACATAGGTTCTCATTGATGTAATCAAGAGTGTCACCCCGTTCAATCTCTTGCCTCAACGCTTAGACCTGCTGCTGAATGATTGCACTTCGCGTAATAACCTCCATGTTGGATGCAGCGACATAAGTCCCAAGTGTTGTCGAAGTTGTGTCGTCATTCGGTTGATAGGCCTCAACCATTCGACGTTGTCACTCAAGACCAGCCGCACCACGGACCGAGAGAAGGACAAATTGTGTCCCAACCATAGCATCTTGATGAAGCTCACAAAGCTTCATAAGCGCTTCGCCCGCTGCGATGGCACACGTATCCTCCAAATGAGGTCCCAAGGTATTGACCAAAAAAGGAGCCCATCCATGAGGGAGTGGACTAGCAGGAATATCAACACGGACGGTGCACGACAGTATGCCTCTGTCGTCCATCTCGTGACCCCAATAGCCCAGCATTTCGACGAAGCCAAACTATTGGAGCACTTCCCGCAGCATGATCGGGAAGCCCGGACGGTTGGCGCACATGGAGAACACACATCCGTCCGGCAACAATAGCATCACATCTGCCATCTATAAAAGAAGTATTTGAATGAGTCAAATACTCAAATTAATTTTTCTTTTTGAGAAACAGATCATGGATGTGATAACTGAATTATGAAAGTGAATTCAAATTCAAATGCCAAATGAAACATAACACTGGAATTCTGTCTCAGTTTCTGTTCATTCTCACCAGTCTGGAGTTCAAACTTTTCATCCAGTTAGAGGCACATTTAGGAGTTGAGTTCATCTACAAAGTTGTAGTACACTCAAAGGGCTTTCCCAGAATGTATTTATTTGCCTCCAGATCATTTCTGTATGAGGATATATGACTTTTGAAAGTTGACAGTGTTTCTGGAAAAATTTTGGCAGCACCTCATCTGTTTAAAGCTGATTTTGTCCACATTTTTCCAGATACAAAATATAAAAATATGCAAAAATCATAAATTACAACATTGTTGCATACATCCTCAGGATTACAGAAATGTATTACATGAAGTCATTCGTCGATTCTACTAAGAGATATGATAAAGACAGTGATAGGATACAGAAACTGTCTAGTCTCTGTCCAGATCTAACAGAGTTTGGAACTTTGAATTTTTCATTAGTTTACAGGGGGATTCTAATCTGGAGTTGAACATAAGAGTTTTATAGGACTCTCTAAACTTTCCATCCATGTATGAAAGACTTTAATTTGTTATCCCACGGAGAGTTATGCTATCTCAAAGTTAAGCATTTTGCTGCCAGATTCTCAGATTGAATCAGGAACCTGGCAGTTTAAGTTCAAATGAAATTTTCCAGTTTTAAATCTTGAAATCTGCCTTGGAGCCGAAAATGAAACTTGTGGATGACTTCCTCAAGTTTCCAAACCATATGCCTGCTTATCGCAGCGACCACATGATTAATTGTCAATCTGACCAGCACGCTCCAAAACAGAGATTAATAATTCAAACCTAGTCCTAAGTTGTCGAGTCACACCTCCAGTACGGTTATCATCATCGACGTGCCTGATGAAACTCGAATGCAATGCCGGTACTACGCCCTCACCGAAGAAAATCCTAAGACGGTATTTCGGCATACGTCTCAATGGTGGCACTAATGACATTCACTCGCAAACGTTTTCAACTCGATCTACTTAAAACGTGGTTAGTGTCCTGCAACTACACACAAATTACTGAACAATCATATGGTGCCGTACGGCACGGCCCGTACGGGCGATCATTTCAGGCAGTCACAATAATATATATGAAAGTAAGAACATTCATCCCGTATCAGTCCATACGAGCCGCCCCGAGCTAAGCCACGTCTCGAGATACATGGCCGGGTTTTCTACCACCCGACAGGATCCCACGTCTTTGCATAATGGTGCACCAGTAGGATGCGCATTGGGTTATGTCCCACCTGATGGGGACTCCCACTAATTTAGAAGCACGCTGGGGTACCACATGTCATATGTTCTCAGAAACATGGATAGTTTCAGCGACTCATATTGACTTTTCATGCTAAGCCACGGAAACAATCACATGCTACCTCTCGCACGGTGAGCTTACCGCAATTGATCCGCTTGCAGTGGCGTACCTTACCCCTTTCCTGACGTTGGAGTGTGGTTACAGAATATAATAATACATAGGTTAGCTTGCCACCTTAAGTAACTAATACTATAATAGACCTTATGTGGGCATAGTAACTAATCCTCACTCGACTACTTCTAAGTTTTCAAATACTCATAGCTAAACTCTCAATCTAGCTATGCAAAAGTGCAATCGTCCATCTCGGGGATGCTACACACTAGCAACACACAACAATTCAGAGCGGCGTGCAGGGCTCCCACTCGGCGGTATACCCCGATGTGGGCATCGCCTCATCTTCGGGCCCTTCCTCATACGTATCACCTGCAAACAACTTAATATAACAACCATGAGCACAAAGGCTCAGCAAGACTTACCCGTCTCACCTAAACATGGAACTCTACATGCAGGGATACTTAACATAGGAATAGACATAGCAATAAATGACTCGCCTACGTGTTGATCCTTATTTTTCAAGTTATTAGAAGAAGATTAAAGGTTCAATAAAAGAAACTTTAGTGAGCACATTCTATTTATAGCAATTATAGTTGCAAAGCAATTATACTTCAATACATCATAGTCTCCAGGCTTCTTCAGTATTTACTACATCACAGCGTAGTGAACAAGCGGTACTCAAATAACCGTGGGGGATGGTGATTGCAATCAGTAGACACCCGGATAACACGTCGCATACACCCATTTCACAAGTGGAGCGAATCACACTTCAATACTATGTTGTATGCAGCAACCTTTCAAAGGAAACCCAAATTTCGAACCGGTGCTTCCGTAACGGGCAGGAGGTCCCCGCGCGGAGCGTGTCTATGCCCACTAGTAGATTTACACCTTGCTTCCCTCAACCCACTCCTAACCAATTACATTGGTTTTCTGGTTTCCATATAGCTAGTATGCATCTGGTACAGTTCAAACTTGTCTAGCAGGGCCACACATGGATCGGTCCTCAATCGACGCAAGCAGAGCTACGCACGTGAGACCACGTCTCACTACATCCTATCTGCCACTTGGTCTCGAATTCATATTCATAAACCATTCTTTGATCAAATCCATCCCGTGTGATAAAATTCTATCTCTCGAGTAGATTCCAACTACTCGACTTCTACCGGATTCCTCAAAACATTAGCATGGCTTTTTCTACTTGTCAAGCTGTAGACCTACCCAACACTCCATGGGATTTGTGGGTCATGCAAGTGGAGTAACAAGCACCTTAGCCCTAATGCACAAAATTCACCCTAGACATAAGTGATACAAATCAGAATTTTGCAAAAAGGACTAGGATGATGTTGTCCAAGTCCTCCGGCTCCTCCTCGATCTCGGTCACTATATGATATGTAATATATAAAGTACATGAGTGATATTGAAACTATATAAAAGACTTTCTAAATACTGATCAAGTATGTAAATGTTTTAATTGGCTTTGGGATTTTTACAGTGGATACTAGGTACTATGAGGAAGAACTGGACCAAGAATGGAGGATGTCCAAGGAAGCTTGTTGTCTCTAAAGTTCCAACAAATAAAAGCCTTCTCTGAAATTAGGTATTAAATTTGGAGCTTTCTCATGGATAATAGTGGTTGATCATGGTAGAGGAGGTCGCACTGATTCTAAAAAATTGTGTTTCATAATTTCCTGAGCTTCCTACAGTGAGACATTGATTTTACAAGTTTGCAAGGAATTCTGAAAAATGTTTGTGCACATTTCTCATTTTTCAATTGACATAGGGGATTTGAACACTGTTTGGTCTAGTAAATGAAGTCCAATGAACATGAAATTTCTAATGGAGTTGAAGTGCTTTGTAACGAAGGTTCTGATCAAAATTGTGAATTTTCCAATTAGCAGAATAGGAGTAATTAATTTCACAAGCAGTTAGTTCAAAGGAATTAATTCTGAAAATTCTGGGACTTTAATGTACAACAAATTGCACCACTGCAAAATTGGAATCAATATGAGTTTACCAGAATTTATTGGGAATTATTTGAGCAAGTCTACTAGGAGTAATTGAATTTAGAATTTTGCTGAAAATCTAGATTTAATTTCCTATTGAAAAATTTAAATTAATCCGCCTGGCCCCATCCATGTAAAATGGGTGAACCAGACTGGGCCACACCGAGGGCCATGGGGTCAACCCGCGCAGCCACACCAGATCTGGTGGCCACAGCAGATCCAAATGGAGGGAAATAGGCGCTGACCGGTGGATTAACACATCTGGCACGGGTTTACCCCTAGCAACACTAGATGACTCCCACCAAGAGCCTGTGGTATAGCCGAACGTGGAGGATTACAAGGACAGATAGGCTGTCACCACCTACTTCCTACCTCTTCAATATGTGGGTCTACGAGACATTCAACGCTACTCTCTATCCTAGCACCATGCTAGCATATTAAGTAATTACCTTAAGAGCCTAGGCACAAGCCATCCTCAGGCAATGAACTAAATCATCGTTGAACCTATGTTAATTCATAGCATAAGTGATTCATGTTAACATAATCATATCATATCTAATTAGACTACAGTGGAGGTTATAGTGTTTATGATAATGTAATGAGCATGGTATAGCACAATCATAAATATTATTCCTACCACATACATGGAATCCACAATCAAACAAGAAACACTTCATCCAAGTATATGAACAATGGAAGACTAAATGTAACATTTTTATTATGAATAAAGTCACAAATACAAATAGGAATATGGGAGACATACCTTTCCCAATTGGAAATTGGGAAGAGACTCCTTCTACTCCTCTCCTACTTGGACTATGGAGTAGAGACTCTCCTCTCTACAGCCTATACTTCCTCTAAACCTATGGAGAGTAGTGGATACAATAGATGAATACTCAAGTGGTGTTTGTTGAAGTGAGGGGTCCTATTTATTGCTTGGAGAAGGGTCGGTTCCTGCCACCAAATGTGCGTGAATCAGTCACCCATGATCACTTCAAGCCGGGAGAAGCCACCACGTGGAGTTTGACCGAGAAAGGTGCCAGGAACTAGTCGGCCGACTAGAGGGGTTGACCGACTAGGTCCTGGCCCCTTTTGCGGTGTGCTTTCTCCAGGTGATTGACATGTGGGTCCCCTTGACGGATATTGGTGCTACACTGTTGGATGGCCTTGGATACTTCTGTTTGTGGGCCATTTGATCCATGTGATGCCACGTGTCATTGCTTAATTGGTTGGAATGATATTTTATAGGATCGATCCCCTTGTTTCACTTCATTTCTGCATAGAATCCTTGCATGCACTACTTTCTCCAAGGACAAGTGGAAATAGGTTAAATAGAAAGGTGACGTGTGCAAGAAATGACAATTCCTTCACATAATTGAGTTATATTGATGGGTGAAATTGGTGTATAACAGCCGTCAACAACTTCATGCCTTTGTGCTAAAGGTTATCACTACCTTAGCCAAGGAATAACACGATACATCCAACCTATGGAAACCTTGAGGTGTGGATGAGCGACATCGACAATACTCACCTCAACCACACTCATGAAACCCACGGGAGGCAATCCAACATCGACACTCAACCCTCCAATGCCAAAGCCATGATGCATCAAGGTTAGGCCAACCTCATGGCCTACATCCGTCGCTAGGGTTTCAGCCCCTATCGTGGACCTTGAACAAGAGCAATCTTGTGGGAGGACCCCCACTTGAGGTAACTTGTATCACAACCCTTTCATATTTATTTTCCATCATCCACCATGCATATAAAAAACACAAAAATAAGTAGAGTAGATTTGCTTTCAAAAAAAAAGATGTGCGGTAACAATGATTTGGAATTCACATAGATGAAATGATGAATAGTTTCTCTATTTTAATTTTCCTAAGTCCCTAGTTTACAACTTAATACTCTCCAAAATATTTCTTTCATTGGCTAGAATTACTTTTGCCTTGATTTAGAAATTGTGGGTAGCAAAAGCTTAATCTAATTATATGTTGTTGTGAGATATGATATAGTGATAGGGCTGCTATTCCTAGTTTCAAAGCGAAACTTAGATTTTTGGTGAAATTCTAAAAAGATTTAAGATACTCTCATTTGATTGGAAATACCTACCAACGTCATATGATACAATACATTGATAGACCTTATGCATATGCTATTTGTCTTCACATTGAGCTTTTTCAAATTAGTATAGACCTATGTGAGATTTCATTCATTACTTTTTAAATTCAAGACTTCACTTGCACATGCTATACTTCTACATTAGAAGTAGGCAAAATTCCATCATACCACCATTCAACAATAAAAAGAGAAACTCCATACCATTCATGCTAAAGTGCTCTCTAAAAAATTTATCGAATAAAAAGGGAGCAAAAGACATGGCTACAAGAAAAAGAAAAAGAAAATGTGTGCTTACTTCAAAAGCATGAGAAAAAAAAAAGAAAAAATTAGCTATGTTTCATCCCTGCAAAATAAGAGAGTCCAAACCAAAAGGAGTCTTATAAAATATCCACATCCACTCCATTCCATCACACATGCACAAGTCTTGAATCAAATTGTTTTGAATTGATTTCTCCTAAGGCTGGCTCTTTTGACTTAGCAATATTATGTGTTGCAAATATGCCTACTATATTCCCTACCAAGCTCCACATGCAAGCCTTATTTAGTGGTAGGATGAGTGTAGGCAAAATGCCTTGGTGAGGAAATATTTCCACTACACACAAAGGAGAGACAGAGAGAATCAAATTGAGGTACTCATAATCTAAATTGAACTCTCCTGAATTTGAGTGGAACTTGATTTCTAGAGTATGTGTGGTCCATTTGCTATTCTATCTTTCAACCACCCATGAATAGGAGAAGGCATAAGCCTCACAATAACTTGAGATGGGTGAAGTACCATGCCGATTTTTGCAATACTAGGTAGAGCATTCCATTGTGCACATGGTACTTTTGAAAAATAGAACATTGTGGCAACTCCTAATATGAACCTAAAATCTTGACTTTGCTCGGGACGAGCAAAGGATAAGCTTGGGGAGTTCGTTGAAGACTGTTATATACTAATTTCACCCGTCAATATAACTCAATTATGTGGAGGAATTATCATTTATTGCACACATCACCTTTCTATTTAACCTATTTCCCCCTGTCCTTGGAGAATTTGCGTATGCAGACATTTTATGCAGGAATTGAGGTAAAAGAGAGGGAGCAATCCTATAAAATACCATCCCAGCCAATCAAGCGTCAACACATGGCACTACAAGGATCAAATGGCCTGCAAATAGAAGTATCCGAGGCCATCTAACTGTGTACACCCTACAACAGTCAATGAGACTCACCTGGAAGTCACCCTGAGAAAGCACAATGGAATTGGTCCACTTTTCTGTTCGGCCGAAGTGCTTCTGGCGCCAACCTCGGTCAACTATGTTGGCTCCTCCTGGCTTGAAGAAGTCAGTGGTGACTGAGTCGCTAACTGTTGGTGGCGGGAACCGACCCTTCTCCACCTATAAATAGGATCCCTCACCCCTCACTTCAACACACACCACTTGAGCATCATTCTATTGTATACACTAGTTCTCTTAGTCCTTAGTGGAGTTAGGATACAGGGAGGAGAGCCTCTAGTCCCAAGTCCAAGTTAGGAAAGGTATGGCTCATGTATCTTTTCTTATATTTGTGACTTTATGCATAATAAAGATATTATCTTCAGTCTTCTTTTACTCATATACCTGGATGAAGTGTTTCTTGTTTGATTATGGAGTCCATGTATGTGGTAGGAGTAGTATTTATGATGATGCCATATCACTCTTAATCTATCATCATAAACACTACAAACCCCCACTATAGTCTAATTAGTTATGATATGATCTTGTTAGTATGGATAACTTATGCTATGTCTCAACATTGGTTCATAGATGCTTAGGTTAGTCATTGCCTTAAGATGGCTTGTGTCATGAATCCTAAGGTATTTACTTATTATGCTAGCATGGTGCTAGGATATTTAAGTAACGTTGGATGTCTCGTAGACCCACAGATTGAAGAGGTAGGCAACAAGTGGTGACAACCTATTTGTCCTTTGTAATCCTCCACAGGCTCTCGGCGGGAGACGTCCTAGTATTGCTAGGGGTAAACCCATGCCCGATATGTTGAACAACTTAGCACACGTATTCACCATTGACAAGCACTGTAGGAATAACTCCCCAACTCTTAGTCTAATCTCCATTAGGACCCATTTACCCCTTTAGAATAGATTGCTTAGGTGTGTGTCACACTAACACTATAATCAACTTACCCCTATCTTGATAATTGATTAGTATCCCATAGCTTGATCATAAGAGTACTGTTTACTTTACTCCATTGCCTTCCTTTGGGATAGATACGATACTCTTAGGAATACTCTTGGGTGAAATGCTATTCGACAGTTTCCGTGCACTTGCAGACCTCATCTTTCAAGAGATGATCAGCAACGTAAGAAATGTCAACATTAAGAATAAAACTTATGGAGGTGTTCGATGTTCCATGGATTGGGAAGCGGAGTCTCATCCTTTGTCGCCAAGCGAACGCATCCAGGGCAGGAAACTTTGATAACCCAGAAGGGACCTTCCCATCCTAGGGAAAGTTTGTTCATCCCTTCTCGAGTTAGTATTCTCTGCAGAATCAGATCGCCTTCTTCTAGCTGTCAGTTGCGCATGAACCTTTGATGACAGCGCTAGAGTGCGTGGCGTTATCGTGCATTCCAAACAACTACTTGGCACCTTGCCTCGTCGACGAGGTCTAAGTATTCACGCTGGAGCTTGTCCTGCGTGGCTTCGTTGAAGGTTCGGACTCAAAGAGAACCCATGGTGATCTCCGGAGGAAGGACTGCTTCAGCTTCGTACACCTAGAAGAAAGGTGTATCTTTGGTTGCCCTACTAGGTGTTGTCCTGCTTGCCCATAATGCAGGTGGAAGCTCCTCTATGCACTTGGCACCATGTTTTTTCAAGCGCTCATATGTGCGTGTCCTGAGTCCCTTGAGTATTTTTGCGTTAGCTCTCTCAGCTTGGCCATTGTTTGTCGGGTGAGCTATTGATGCATAGCTGACTTGTATATGTCGAGATCTCCGCAGTACTCTTGGAATGCTGCACTTGTGAATTGGGCTCCATTGTCGGTAATGACTCTGTTCGGAAATCCAAATCTGCATACTATGGACTTCAAGAATTTGATAGTTGATTGCTTGTTGATTGTTCAACTGGGGTAGCTTCCGACCACTTTGTGAACTTGACGACGGCAACGTACAGGAACCTGTAATCTCTAACGGTTTTTAGGAAAGGTCCCAAAATGTCCATCCCCCACACAGCGAATGGCCACGTGGGAGGTATCATTTGCAGTGACTGAGTTGGTGTGTGAATCTACTTCACGTGGAACTGGCATGCTTCACACTTCTTTACCAACTCAATTTAATCTTGTGTGTTGTAGGCCAATAAAAACCATGTTGAAAGGCCTTACCGACCAACATGCGGGATGATGCATGATTCCCACACTCGCCTCCATGGATCTCCGCGAGTAGCTCGCGGCCTTCTTCCCGAGAAATGCACCGCATTATAACGCCATTGGCACCACGTCGATAGAGATCCCCTTCTACCAATGTGTATCTTTTAGCCAATCTGACAATTCGATCAGCTTAAGCACCATCTTCAGGAAGGATATTGTCCTTCAAGTAGCTCCGGGTCTCCGAGATCCATGCATCGGAGCTAACTTGAGCTTCTGGATCTTGCGCGCTGGGTTGCTCGCAGCTTCCTACAGTGCCTATGATCCTTGATTGGCGCCATGGTAACAGGGCCACTGGGACCGCCAGCTTTGATGTGCTGGTCTCGCCGCCATCACTCAGTTCGGTGGGCTGAGCGATATGTCCTGACAGTCTTCTAAAAAAACTCCGTCTGGAGCTTGAGCTCCTATTGGAGCCTTCGTCAAAAGGTCATCAGCTTTAGCGTTGTTGAGACGCTGGACATGACAGAGATCCAAGACGTGGAAGTCCTTCTGCAACTTCTGGACTTCAAGTAAATAAGCAGCGAGTTGGGGATTGTTGCAACTGCGTTTACCTTTGACTTGCTTGATGATGAGTTGCGAGTCACCGTTCACCAGTAGCTGCCTGACACCATATGATAGTGCCACCTTGAGTCCGTAGATGGGAGCTTTGTACTCTGCCATGTTGTTGGTTACCTTCAAGTCAAGGTGTACCATGTACTTGACCTTCTCCCCGGTCGGAGCAAGGAGAAGGATCTTAGCTTTGGCCCCCTACTTCTGCACGGGGCTGTCGAAGTAGAGTGTCCAGGGAGTCTCACGGAAGACAGGGACCTTAGGTTCCGGCTTCTGCTCACTGAGGCCCTCTGGAGTTGATGAAGAAGGAGTCCACTCCACCACAAAGTCAGCCAGCGCCAGACTCTTGATAGCATGTCGAGGCAGAAATTCGAGATAGAATTATGCCAGCTCCTTGACCCACTTGGTGATATTTCCAGTATAATTTGGATTATGTAATATAGGACGCAGTGGAAAGGAGGTTACTAATTGATATCTTGTGGGTCTGGAAGTACTGACGTAGCTTTCTTGAGGCAATAAGGACTACATATATTAGCTTATGCACCTCAACGTATCGAGTCTTAGCGTCGTGGAGTACTTCACTGATGAAATAAATTGGCTGTTGTACGGTCCAGACCTTCTTGGAGGGGCCCGGAGCTTCTTCTCCATCAACCCGAACCCTCCCAGAGGGGTCCGGATCTTCTTCTTGAGCAACCCAAATGCCCCGGAGGGGTCCGAATCTTCTTCTTCATCAGCCCGGACCTCTTCGGAGGGGTCCGGACCTTCTTCTTTTACTACAGGAACTCCCTCAATTGAGAGAGATTGATCCTCAGGCCTCTTGCCTTTAGGATCCGTGCCTGAGGGCTGGGACCCAGACTCGCCTTCAGGTAGCTCCGGACCCTCCCAGAGGGGTCTACGCTCTTGAACTGAAGATGGCTCCGATCGCTCTGCGATTACGACCATGCTCACAACCTCCGTAGTTGCCGAAATGTAAAGAAAAAGAGGCTCACCAGGCTCCGAAGCTACCAAAACTACTAGTGTGGTGAGGAGCTGCTTGAGCTCCTAGAACACTTTCTCTACTTCTTCGGACCAATGAAATGGCCCAGACTTCCTCAATAGCTTGAAAATGGGAAGTGCTCACTCCGCCAATCTTGAAATGAACCAGCTGAGTGCAGCTAGACACCCCGTTAGCTTCTGGACGTCCTTGTCGCGGGCTGGGGGCCGCATCTCTTCAATGGCCTTAATTTAAGTCGGATTTGCCTCAATTTTTTGGTGAGTCACCAGGAAACTAAGAAGGTTTCCAGAGTTAACTCTGAAGACGCATTTGTCCGGGTTGAGTTTCGTACGCATAAAGCACAGCTTGTCGAAGACAGCATGTAGATTGTCAAGGAGTGATTCCTTTTTCTTTACCTTGAAAACGATGTCATCGACGTAGACCTCCAGCAAGTCCCTGATGAGCTCTCCAAATTTTTCGTGCATGGCTCGCACAAAATTTGAAGCAGCATTTTTGAGACCGAAAGGCATGGCAGTGTAACAATATAACCCATCTACTGTAATGAAGGTGGTATGCTCTTCATCTTCCCTAGACATTTGAATCTGATGATATCCAGAATATGCATCTAGGAAACATAATAACTCACACCCAAAGGTAGAATCCACTATCTGATCTATTCTAGGAAGTGGAAATGGGTCTTTTGGGCCTGCCTTATTCAAGGTGGTGTAGTCGATGCACATTCGAAGCTTCCTGTCGGCCTTTGGTACAACGACTGGGTTTACCAGCCACCGAGGATGGTGAACCTCCCGAATGAAACCAGTGTCGAGCAGCTTCTTGATTTCCTGCCTAATGAAGTTCTGCCGCTCTACGGATTACTTCCGGGGCTTCTGATGTACTGGTCGTGCATCAGAGTATATCTTCAGGCTCTACGATCACCTCCCAAGGGATCCCAAGCATCTGTGACGGTTGCCATGCAAACATGTTGACATTTGCCCGAAGAAAATTGACGAGCGCGAGTTCCTATTTGTCGTTCAGACCTCCCGATATACGAGTGGTATGGGTAGCATCGAAACCAATTTGGACGACATTGACAGGGATGTCGATGTCACCGCTTAGTTGCACACGAGGTGCAGAAGTTGATCCACGCTAACGTGAGCTCGAAGGTTGTTGAGCTAGTCTCTCCTTGCTAGATTCTTCTTCCTGCACCATTGCGAGCGCATGAAGTTCTTCCAGCATAGTGACTACAGAAGTACGATCCCCACAAATCCAAAGGACGCCGGAAGGAGTCACCATCTTCAACACTAGATAGCCGTAATGGGCTACGACCATGAACAAATACAGGGCTGGCCTGCCTAGGATGGCATTGAAGGGAAGGCTGATGTGTGCCACATCAAAGAGCAACTTTTCTGACCTATAGTTGTCCCTAGTCCCGAAGGTGTGACACCCGGTTCCGAAAAATGAACCAAGTGAACGCATATGTGTGCCCAGGAAGTTCAACACACATACACGGGTGCATTCACAAAAGGATATGCAGAAAATTACCACCGAATGCAAACTCTAATGATTAATTAACCAAATTCTATTACACAATTCATATTATCCTCAAATGCAAACTCTAATGATTATTATTGATGAGTTCAACTAATGCAACAGAAATAAACTAATTAAGCAGACTAAACAGCTAGGCAGCATAAGCAATAGGGTAGCACAACTCCAATCAACACCACAGGCAAAGCTGACGGCAGACGCGAGCTAGAACTCCGCATTATTACCGTTAAACTTTCAATTCTGACCTGCAACTGTTGGTGAGGGATTGCAAGAGTGAGTACATGTCGTACTCAGCAAGTGTGGAAAGTATGACATGTGGCTGATTCAAATAACAAATATAATAATGGTGGAGTGCTGAAAAGTACATAAAAACATTTGAAAAGCAATATATCATATGTATGTGAAGTAAACCCATCATAAACCATATAGTCATCATATTACCAGTCCATACTCCATATCCATCATCATACACCAATATCCATATTCAATACCAGAATTCAATTCATAACCATCTATAATCATAATACCAACTATAACCATCCCAAATCCCAATCTTCCTCTAATCATGTGAGGGTCTAGGTTGCTCATAACAGGGAGCACGGCTATCATGATAGTTTTATTAGACTCTACAGAGTTTGTACCACTTTACCCACGTGTTTGTGATTTCATCACCTTTCGATGACTATAGAATCTCAATTATGCCGTCTCACACTTCCGTAGGCGTGTGACCAAGAAGAGATCACAAAATAGCCTTTACAAAGGGATTACTAGCCTATTTAGACCCAACTGAGGTTTCACCAGTGGCGATGTCTCCAACTAAGCACATCTTCAACCAAGTGCCCCCTCTTGAGTCGTTCGGATCCCATGGTAGTCCCACCAATCATCAACAAACCCAATCGGACTACCCCTTCCCCGAGCATCCTTAATGGTCCAAATAGCACTGGCAAAGACCTAATTAATCAGCTATGCCGCACCCATACTTGGCCTCGTGGTGGCACTGTAAATCCTGGATGGTCGCTCCACGAACCGGTCCTTAGATCTAAAGCAAGCAAAACCACCATAACATCCAACCCATCCACGCACGAGGCTTGCTTAGATTACCCATTACCATATCAGATTTAACCAGTTCATGTCAACCACAATCTCATTAATGCATAATTAAATTAAGTAGTGTAGTTGTTATTCCATCTCAATTAATTAAGCGAAGCAAAAAGGTAAAAATATCATCCCTACTCTCTACCATATATTTCAGGTGACAAGGGTGGTTAAACCAAGCTAGTAAACTTCCTACCATAGGATTCCCGTCAAATTGACACAAGCATGCAGTTTGCAAACGAAACATTTATTTTAAAATAGGATCAATATGCTTCAAGGACACTTGCCTTGCTCTTGGGATTGATTCGAGTCAAAGCCTTCAAACTCTTGGTGCTGGAGATCCTCCGCAGCACTCTCTAGTGCAAATCCGTCTAATCCGTACAATAAACATACAAATAAGAAACACAATCAAAGAGTGCACAAATATTACTCAATATGACATGACATGCATGATTAATGCAAATGCAAGGTAGAACTTGTTAATAGATTGCTTTTAATGATCACTAACTAGTTCTAATAGCTTTTAACAAGTTTATACAGGTTTGGATGTGATTAGATCTAATTTTAGAATTAATTCAACAGAAATTAACCAGGAAAATCGGACTAGTCCGCTAGGGACCGGACAAGTCCGCACTTTGCGTGATCAGCATATTAGGGTTTCTAGATCGACGTGAATTTGGAGATTAGGGGTCGAATTCATGTAAGGAAAATAGAATAGAAGATATACTAGGTGTTTAGAACTCCAATGAATCAAGAAACTTGGAGGTAACACTTGGATCTTGATGATCTAGGGTTGATGATGAACTTGATGGTGGATTGTTGATGAAGAACTCGAAGTTGATGGAGATCTTGATCCTATTTCGTTTCCTCCTCTTCTTCTTCTTGCTTGGGATCTCCTCCTCCCTCCTTGATGGTGGCTCTCCACGAACTAGGGTTTGGGTGGGTTTGAAAAGTGGCAAATAGATGTCAAGCCAAGGGGTGGGGTTGTTTATATAGAAGTGGAGGCTAGGGTTAGATGGATTTCGAGTTTTGAGAGGAGTAGAGGCCGGTTTAGTGTCCCACATGGGCTCTAAAAGAGCTAGGCATAATGTCCCTAGGCCCACTTAACGTGAAACTCAAGAAACAAGTCGAAAAACAAAAGATCAATTCGGAGTCGCGAAATATCGGACAAGTCCGAAAAGGACCGGACTAGTCCGAAGTTAGTCAAAAAGAAATCGGACAACTCTGGCCTAAAATCGGACAAGTCCGACTTTAGTCAGAGAGGAAAATGGACAAGTCCGCTGGAACACCGGACAAGTCCAGGGACTTAGCAAATTTTCAAGGATTCTTGGAACACCAGACTAGTTCGCATAAGATCGGACAAGTCTGAAAGTGTCCAGAGGCAAAATCGGACTAGTCTGCAGCAAAAACGGACAAGTCCAATCGAGGTCAGCGAGAAATCCGACTAGTCCGCACCAAAATCGGACTAGTCCACACTTTCCAAAATTTTAAGTGCGGTTTTGTTCCAAATCAATTTTAAACTTATTCCTCTTTATTTGGATTAATGTTAAACATGTATATGAATGTGTGTAGGGCATGATGCATGAAAATGAGGATGTTACAAACTAGTCCGCATTTTCTAGAATTTTAAGTGTGGTTTTGTTCCGAATCAATTTTAAACTTGTTCCTCTTTATGTGGATTAATGTTAAACATGTATATGAATGTATGTAGGGCATGATGCATGAAAATGAGGGTGTTACAAACCTAACGCCCCTTAAAATGAATCTCGCCCTCGGGATTCGACGCGGAAGAGAAGACATAGGGAAATTCCTTCTTGAGATCATCCTCCAATTCCCACGTTGCTTCTTTTTCTGTGTGGTGCTTCCATTGAACTTTACACCATCTAATAACCTTGTTCCTTGTGACTCTCTCCTTAGTTTCCAAAATTTTGACCGGTTGCTCGACATAAGTCAAATCTGCCTCTAATTCCAATTCTTCCATTGGCACTTGTTCTTCCGGTACTCTCAAGCACTTCTTGAGCTGGGAAACATGAAAGACATCATGGACATCCAATAGATGAGCTGACATCTCCAACTTATACGCTACTTCTCCTCTTTTTTCCAAAATCTTGAATGGTCTAATGTAGCTAGGTTCTAGCTTGCCTCTTATGTTAAACCTCTTATGACCTCTCATTGGTGACACCTTGAGGTAAACAAAATCTCCCACTTCAAAGGCCAATTTCCTTCTCCTATTGTCCGCATAGCCTTTTTGTCTTGATTGGGCAGCCCTCAAGTTTTCACGAATTATTTGGACTTGCTTTTCGGCTTCTTGAAACACATCCGGACCGAATACTTGAGTTTACCCTGCCTCATTCCAAAATAAAGGTGTCCTACACTTCCTTCCATAAAGCGCTTCATATAGTGACATTTTCAAGCTTGCTTGGTAACTATTGTTGCATGAAAATTCTGCATATGGCAAGCTCTTATCCTAACTTTTCTCATGCTTTAAAGCACAAGCTCTTAACATGTCCTCTAAAATATTATTGGTCCTCTCGGTTTTGTCTATCCGTTTGAGGGTGATATGCTGAACTAAAATTCAACCTCGTTCCCAAAGCTTCATGCAATTTTTGCAAAAACATGGAAGTGAATTGTGAACCTCTATCCGAGACTATCTTCTTCGGAACTCCATGCAAACATACTATTCTTCCCATATACAGTTCCGCCAATTTCTCTCCACTATAGGTGGTCTTGACAGGAATAAAGTGGGCTAACTTAGTTAACTGATCCATAATTATCCAAATTGAGTCGTAACCAGACTGAGTACGTGGTAAACCAACTATGAAGTCCATACCGATCTCTTCCCACTTCCATTCCGGGATCTTCAATGGTTGCAATAATCCAGCTGGCCTTTGATGTTCCGCCTTGACCCGTTGACACACATCACACAATGATACATATTTAGCTATGTCCATTTTCATGTTATCCCACCAATAGCAAGTCTTCACGTCTTTGTACATCTTCGTACAATCAGGATGAATTGAGTATGCTGAGTCATGTGCCTCTTTTTTTATTGTCTCCCGAATATGCTTCACATTAAGCACAACAATCCTCTTACCAAGCCATAGGGTGCCACGTTCATCCTCATCAAATATGAATTCTCTCCCTTTTTGGGCCCTTTCCTTGATTTCCTGAATTTCCAAATCCTTTGTCTGTGCCTCTCGAATTTCTTGCTCCAAGGTCGGATTTAACTCCATCATCCCAATCTAATTTATGAATCCGAGATTCAACCGTTCAAACTCCTTGCATAACTCGGATGGTAATTCTTGAACCATGAGTTGGTGACTTACTCCCTTTCTACTCAAAGCATCGGTCACTACATTGGCTTTTCCCGGATGATAGTTGATCTCCAAATCATAATCTTTCATGAGAATGTAAAGCATTGTTCAATATAGAAATCGCATTCATGGCATCGTGTAGTGTCTTATCAAGATCATCACAAGTAGAACAATTCAAATCAATTGTAGACTAGCAAGCATCTTTCAAGTTTTTATCATTAAGAGCAGCAAGTTTTTTGTTCTTTTCAATTTCTAACTCACGTTTATCAAGGACACTTGTCTTTATACTCCGCAAATTCGATGCTCAATTAAATCAAGTCTTGCACGTGAAGATCCTCGGGTATTCGCTTCTCGATTGTAACCTCTTGAAGGCATCCCGTCTACTCGCAATCAAGCACATATACATAGAAATAATAATGCAATTAATATAATGCACATATGTTAATCAATATGCTATGATGTGTATGCATGAGGTAATTATATTGTAATACATGCTATTAGTTCACTACTATTGTTTACTAATTAGGTTCAACTGGTTCTTAAGTGCTTATGTGAGTTTTGAGTCAATTATAGTGGTTCTTGTGATAATTAGGTCTTGTTGAAATTTTAAATACTAGACTAATCTGCAGTAGGGACGGACTAGTCTGTTGAGTTGATCGGACAAGTCCTGACAGATCCGGACTAGTCCACGGACTAGTCCGCATTGGACCGGACAAGTCCGCTTTGTCCAGGGTTTGCAAACTTCCCATCTAGGGCATGCTTTGAATCAAGTGTGGGATCAAAATCAACGTGGAATGTTGGATATAGAATAGTTACCGTGAATGTAATGGTACAACGGTCGAAGATTTGGCGTAACGGTAGAAACTTGACGTCTAGATCCGTTGACGACGAATCGGCGACAGGATGTAGAAGAGGAACGTTAACGTCGAAAAGTTGGTGAAGAAGATGGCAGCGATCTAACAACTCTATCGAAGATCATTGGCTTGTTTGTAGATCAAGAAGACGGTGCAGTGATCTCCCGCGTAGAACGGATCTCCAGCGGGAAACGGCGGCTCTTCTTTTTCTTCCTTCTTTTTCTCCTGACGCTGGGGGCTAAGGCTTTGTCAGGACGGGGTTTCCCGTAGGGGCGGCACGCCCGGTGCTCACGGGTTCACGGTAAAAAAAAAAAAGAGAATAAGACATGTTGCCTTATATAGGTGCGGCCAGGGCTTATCGGGATTTGGAGTCCCTTTCGAGTGCGGAGAACCCGTGGCCTCCGTGGCCAGGCGCGCTGGTGGGAGACTTGGACTCGGTTCTGGCATGTGCGCTCATGGGGTTGACTTCCTTTTTTTCTTTTTGTTTTTTTTCTTTTTGTTCTGCGGCCAGGGTGTGCGGCCATAGTTCCGTTCTCTTCTCGTTTTATTGGCCGGTGGGAAACGTGGCCTGATTTCTACGTGCAGCCAGTGCTGCTGTACTTAGGTGGGTTGACTTTTATTTTGGTTTCTTTTAGTTCTTCTTTTTACTTAATTTATTTACTTATATTATATATATTTTAATACATATTTTTTCTTTGGTGGTGCGCTCAAGGCTTCTGGTGCACGGGTCTTGTTTCCCCTTTTCCTTTTTTTTTCTTTCCACATTATTTGTCTATTTATTTATCTATTTATTTATTTGTTATTTCTTTGTTTGTTTAATTTTCTTTTGCTTGTGGAAGGCTCTTTGTGCGGTTCATGATCACACTAGCGGTTGTTTTATGTTTATTATTTATACATCCGGTTTGTGAAGGGTTAAAATACACAAACTGTACGGTACTGGACGAGTCTGTTTAATACTGAACTAGTCTGTTATGGTACGGAGACGTATATCGGACAAGTCCGGTGTTATGTCGGACAAGTCCGGGTATGTAAAGTAAAGACATTCGGACTAGTCCGTTATTATTCGGACTAATCCGGTGTCTGGCTCAATTTTACTTGCATCTTTATTTTTGATTCTTCTTCATTTGTTCCTTTTTATCCTACTTAATGGTTTTGCATGAATTCGTCATATAATTAGGATATTATATATATATATATATATATATATATATATATATATATATATATATATACTCGAGATGAATGCAAAATGCAAGATGAGATGCATATATTTTATATGTTTCTCTATAAGAACACTTTCTTCGTATTATTAACTCTCAATTCCCATTTATGTTTTTAATTTGCCAAAACATAAAAATAAGGGTGTCACAATGATGCTCTATCCAAGAAGCTGTCGGCTAATGACAAGACCTAGAGAGCAATAATTCCAAGGTTGAAGGACTATCCTCAGTCTTCAAGAATTAATTGAGCTTCAACAAGGTGTTGGAGACCGAGTTGGCTCAACTGGCAGCTGTTGTTCCATCAATGAAGAATGGCAAGATGCCAGGACAGCCCGAACCTCGCGTGGAAAGTGCCAAAATGATTTCTCTACGGGGAGACAACTGGCTGAAGGATCCTGGATGTCCTAAAATATCATGCTCGATTGGGGCTCACCACTTTTACAAGGCCCTTTGTGATCTTGGAGCAAGTGTGAGTGTGATGCCCAAGGTGGTTTTCAACCAGCTAAACTTCATGGAGCTTACTCCAACACCAATGCAGCTCCAACTGCTGATTCTTCAGTCCGTTATCCAGCGGGTATCGCTGAAGATGTTCGGGTGAAAATACGGAATTACTTCATACCTGTGGATTTTGTGGTGCTCGCCATGGAGTCAAGAAGGATACGTCGCTCATTCTTGAGCGACCATTCCTAAGCACCACGAAGGCTCGCATAGATGTGGAAGCTGGAGAAATCCACTTTCATATCAATGGCAAGGAGGAGATGTTTAACTTTCACCCAAAGTTGGAGAAATGATCCATGATCCGTATTAAGTATGGGCCGAATGTTAAACACATTCAATAGGTCGAAATCACACCTCCAAAGGTGGATCCGCTCATTGCATTCATGAAGAATTTCATCTATGCGAAGAACATGTCTTATCGTCCACGCCGACACCCCAAGAAGACGGAGAAGTCCGGGCCTCCCCAAGGGCCCAAGTCCACCAAGCTGCCAAAGAAGGAATAGCGGAAGAAGCAAGACAAACTGTCCGAGCCCATCCCTCCGGGCCCGGATGTCAAGAAATGAAGAAGAAGGAATATCCATCTCATCGGACGGTGGTGAGACCTAGCCATTAGGTTAAATTAGTAGTTATCCTTTCTTTATTTTTCTTTTCTCTTCATTTGGTCTTCCCCATTTAGTTTGATTTTCCCCACTGCATATTTTGTTTTTCTTAGCAAGTTGAGAATCTTCTATTCTCAATTATCATTTTTATTTCTTTATTTTCAAAAAGAAAATTGTGGGTTTTGAAAAAGAGTTATTATTCGGAAAACAATTTTTCTAAGCTACAAAGTGGTAATTCACCAACGTGCTAATTTCATAGCCGTTGGGGAGCCACCTGCCAAAAGGGAGAACAGGGGGCCCACTTGTCAGTGCGACTGACCCCCTCTGTTCGACCGACATGGGGAAAGGACCATTTTGGCTCTCTCTCCTCCAATGGCTACATTTGATTCCCTTGTGACCATTAGAGAGTGTACACTATAAATGCTGGTCGCGAGGAGCACTCCTCTTCAAACTTTACCTCATTTCACACCTCCCCAAAGTCACTCTTGCTCACATTGTTTTTCTTGCTCTTAATTGAAGTACTCTTGCTCAAAATGAAACCCAAAAAGATTTGGTTTTGTTTGCATTTGCAATTTGCTCTCAAGCTCTTCAAAGGAAAACTCGTTGGGGTTTTTGCTTTTACTAACATCACCTCTTTTGAGTTTTTGCTTTGTTGTGTCCTTGTTTGTTGTGGCCATGAAAGGAATGAAGAGGTTGTTTAGGAAGAGGAAGGAGGCTGCAAGCTCAAGCCTTGGTGGAGATTCAAGTGCATGTCCTTCTTCCGTTGCTACACCAAGTTCATGGAGGAGGAGTGTAGGTGAGGACACTCCCATGGGTGAGAGGAGCAACCCACACCAACTTCGTCATGATGACGACCTCGACAAACAAAGTGAAGCTGAAGATCAAGCACACAAGCTCCTCTAAGATTGTGAGTTTTCACATACGAAAGCTTATGATCTGGATTTGATCTTCAAAATAGGTATGGATTTCGGATTCTTTTCCATTTGGCGTGCACTAGGATAAGAAAACATTGCTCACATAGATGAGAGAGGTTCATGCCTTCTCTCCATGCAATTCCTTTGCACACCCAAAATAGGATTTCATGGTTTTTCTTTTAGATTATTTCAAAAAGAATACAACATCCTATAGAAAAAATTAAGTGAAATCCTAGGCTTCCATAAATGTTGTTTGCTAGATTTAGACGCTCTGCCTAAGTTTAACAAACAAAGTTTTTGGCAAGATTTAAATAGTGAGGTCAGATGTAGTGCACCTAGGAATAGCCACTTGCACAACTCTACTTTATGCTTCATGCATAGATGGGTGGCTATGACTATGTTCCCTAGAGGAGATGTAGGGTAGTGCGTGATGATGAGCTGAAAATTTTATTTGCCATGATGACGCAATGGTTAGATTACATTAAAAAAATAGGGCCAATTGAATTCACTTCATTAATTACCCGTATTTCTACTAGGGTAGGAGCACTAGAGTATTCTTCATTTGAGTATATTGAAAATGAAAGAGAATTAATTAATGAAGATTATTTAGTGCAAGTACATACCCTTAAGCATGATCAAGATGGCTCTTTGTTGTTTATTATCCCGGCTTTGTCAATGAAATTCGGTTACGTAACCCGAATTATCATTTGTACAAATGCCGGAGGCTAACCATTGACCTTCTTCCCATAGGGGAAGACTGAAGAAGTAATGTCTCTATCAGGGTAACTAGAAGCCATACAAGGAGAGCGGCCATGCCTCCAACAACATCCATGGTCCATGAGTACAAAGAGGAAGAGAACCCAACGGATGATACAGGCGGATGGACTCAACCTCCACTGTATGAGACCGAAGGTCCGTCTTGGCATGGATGGTTGGGTGCCACATGGGAGCCACCCCTATCCACTTCAAGCTCTAGCAACTTGTCTCCAACGTCCACGAGAAGATATCGTTCCTCTTCGGCTAGAAGTCATCATGACTATAGCCAAGGAATGATGGATCTCACTAGACGTATGGAATAGCTTGAAGTGAGAACGGGTGACATCTACAACACTCTCCAAGAGCATGTCCAAGGTACCCAAGACTAGCAACAACACATGAATGCTCAATTTACCAACTTCAACTCCACGCTACAACAACAACAAAATAATCTCGCGGCATACTTCTATTCCACCCTCATTACGGAGGTGAGTGAAGAACAAGCTTGGGGGAGGACCCCCACTTGAGGTAAATTGTATCACACCCTTTGCATATTTGTTTTCCATTCACCCATCATCCCACTTGCATATAAAAAATAAAAAAGTAAAAGTAAAGTAGGATATATTTGTTTTCAAATAAAATAAAAGATGTACGGTAAGAATGACTTGGAATTCACATAGATGAAATGATGAATAGTTACTGCATTTTAATTTTCCTTAGTCCCTAGTCTACAACTTACTGCTTTCCAACATATTGCTCTCATTGGCTAAAATTGTTTTTGCCTTGATTTAGAAATTGTGGGTAGAAAAATCTTAATCCATTCTAAGTTGTTGTGTGGTATGATATAGAGATAGGGCTGCGATTCCTAGTTTGAAAGTGAAACTTGGATTTCCGGAGAAAGTTTTAAAAATATTTATGTTATTCTTGTTTGATTGGAAATATCTACAAAAGCCATATGATACATTACATTAATATACCTTATGCATATGCTATTTGTCTTCACATTGAGCTTTATAGACCAATGTGAGAGTTCATTCATTACTTTTTGAATTCAAGACTTCACTTTCACATGTTATACTTCTACACTAGAAGTAAGCAAATTCTCATCACACCACCATTCCAAAATAAAAAGAGAACTTCCATATCATTCATGCTTAGTACTCTCTCTAAAATTTTTTGCATAAAAAGAGAGTAGAAGACATGGTTACAAGAAAGAGAAAAATAAAAATAAAAATAAGATGCTTACTTCAAGAGCTTGAAAAAAAAGGTAGACATGTGTAGGATCGAAAATCACATGAAAAGCTACTAGAGGGGGTGTGAATGGTAGATTTCAAAACTTTTTCAGCGGAAGCAACAAAAACCCCTCGACAGAAAGTCAATCTGTTAATAAACCATGTGTGCAACTGATCTAAACATGTTTAACCATGGAAAGAGTACAATATAATATAGAGAATCAAGTCACGAATCCACAACAACAAGAATCACGAAAAACCGTCAAGAAAAACTCAAGTAATGATCGAAAGATCGAACAAAGGTCAATCTGTTTTACCCGAGTAAAAAACAAGATCTGCAATAGTGCGAAGAAACTCAAGTAGATCATAAACAAAAAATTCAATGACCGTGAAATTTTCACAGAAGAAATATAATCAAGCTGCAAAGATAACCCAAAATAATCACGTAAATTGGATCTATAAAACTTAAGTTATCATGAAAACACCAACGCAATGTAGTGTTGTGTAGAAACTCGATAAGAAAAACTTGTCTGGAACAAGTCGGACGAACAAGGCACAAAAGTTCCCTTAAAATATGAATTTTATTGATCAAAACACAAGAGGAACATCCCAAAGTCATCTCACCACGAGCTCTGGACTCCCTTGCTTATATAACCGGCGCTATGGCCAACTCAATCTTAATTAGGACTCTAATCCTACTCGGTTTTAACTGAAACTTTCCATAACTGCTCAAGACTCTTCCATACACAGATAGAAGCAATCTTAAGACTTCCAAACACCTTAGGAACATATCCCACATTCTTAAAACAACTCAACTTCATGACCCACACGAAATCAAACCAAAATAAACTTGAAACTTTCCATAAACGAACCATAACCAGCTCAACCGAAACCTGAGGCATAATCCAGCCGGTTGGACCTTTCCGACCAATTCTTTATGTGCACTTCTCTTCATCACGCCTTGAACCATGTTGTCACATCCATGCACTCCTTGCACATGTGCACCTTCCAACAACATCCACGATACCTTCATATGTATTGTTCTTGACCCAAACATGTTACGTGACTTTCCGATCAACTCAACCACAATTCCTCTCGAACTTGGTTGTTGAACCCCATCTTCTCCCAAAGACTAGTTCAATGGATCTCATCACCAGCCATGTCTTGACCTCAAGCAACACCTGCACATATATAAACATCCTATTCTTCCGAGCACAAGTCCTCGACTTGACTCTCGTTAGTCCGAAAACCACAACACCTTACATGAGCACCTCACATAAGCATGTTGCAAACATAGCAAGATAATACTAGCTTTAAGCACCAAAACACACCAAAAAACTTAGTTCCAAAGAATACTAAGCAAATCTTACTATAAGTGTAAAGCAAGTTCAAAACATTACAAATTAAAAGTAGAACCACTGCAATCTTGCACCGGGCCTTGCCAAAGTTAACCGGACCATGCCAAAGCTAATCGGACCTTGCGCCGGACCTATCCAAACTTTGTCGGACATTACGTCGGACCTCATCTGAGATACCCAAAACATGTCGGACCCATCGTCGGACCTTGTCGGAGCTACCCAAAACATGTTGGACCTATCGTTGGAGCTTGCCGGAGCTACCCAAAATATGTCGGCCCTATCGTCGGACCTTGATGAAAAGAATGTTTTGGCAATATTCAAAACTTTTATCGTATTAGCCAATGTATTCAGCACACATAGGTCTCACAATCTCTCCCTTGATGAATGCATTGGCAGCACCACTTAGAATCCAAACATTGGCTTATTTACATGAAACGTTTCAGAAAAAAATTTCACCCCCATTTGAAAATCAAATGAGAAATAAATTTCAAAAAAAAAATATTTCTCCCTGAAAAGAACGTGTAAAACACTTGTGAATGTGCAATGTGTGACATATCTCTCCCCCTTCGACAATGTATTCAGCAAGGTTCAAAAGAGAAATTTCAATAGTTATGAGCATATTATAACATGTACATATAAAACAAAGATCATCCAAGTCATACTATCAAGTAACTTACACCATCACATCAATGAGATACATAAAGTAGTGCAAGCCATGCTAGAAATCAAGTGTAACATTCAATTTAAACAAGTCATGATCTCACAAACTTAACTATTTCAAAACCTGAAAGCATGACACTTTTTGCTGCATTTTTGTTGTTTTTGAAGCTCAAATTCAGATCATATGACATTTGCAAGAGAGTATACGCCACATCTTCCTTATTCTAACCAACCAAGCCAAGCCTATATGTCATTTGACAATCGGAAACTTAAGGACATGGTATTAGGCCTTGTTTGGCAGAGTTGGAACTTGTTACAAAAGTAGTTTATTTGAAAAGCTGGTGGAAAGCAGCTTCTGCTTATATCCTGCTTTTAGTTCATTCTGAGAAGCAGCTGAACTGATAAGCTGTTACAGAAGCTTCCTGTTTGGCACATCCTTAGCTTATTTTTATGAAGAAGCTACAGTAGAAGCTGTGCCAAACAAAGCCTTAGTCATACAAAACTTCTTCCAAGTTCATATCTAAGTGCAATGATAAGCCATCTCAAAAGAAGAAGTGCGATGCATGCATATTCTCTTGATCTTTTCTTCACTTTTCTACTTGATCATAAAAGTTTAACATTTGGATAATTGATTGATCAATTTTTTATTATTAAAAGCACATGTGAGCATGCAACAAGTTCAAAATAGCAAGAAAGTTCGATCATGACCAGATTTAGTGTAAGTAATTATTCCAATTACTAATCATGGAAAAAACTACAAAAATATATAACATGAGTAATGTAGTAAGAACTTTCAGCATGTAAAATGAATCACAAAGTCATATATGTATGAAATATTATGCTCATATTACATTAATTTCAAATTCACACATAGAATTCTCAAGTTTCAAAACTACCCTCAGTTTAAGCCATGAGGATGTATAACTCCTGAGTTTTTGCTAGCTTAGCACGCAAGAAAACACGATTTGAGACATTACAAGCAGTTGCAATTGCATCTGCCCAAAATTTTCTAAGAGTTTGGGATTCATCAAGCATAGTCCTAATCATCTCAACTAAGGTTCTATTCTTCCTCTCAACGACACCATTTTGTTGAGCTACATAGAGTGGAGAAAATTGATGATTTATTCCATTTTCAGCACAAAAGTGATCAAACGATTGATTTCTAAATTAGGTTCCGCTAACACTTCTAATTGCTTTTAAATATCCTGGGTGATCAATTAATAATCTAAGAAATAAAGTTCTAAAGTGACTAAAAGCTTCACTCTTAGATGTCATAAAGTAAACCCAAGAGTATCTTGAATAATCATCAACAATCACAAGAACATACCATTTACCTCCAAAGGATTGAACATGTGAAGGACCTATGGTGTCAAGGTGCAAAAGTTGTCTCAGTTTAGTTGTCATGGTCATTGTGAGAGGAGCATGTGAACATGCAACCATTTTAGCATGTCTACAAGAAGAGCTCACAGTTTCTTTGTCCCCATTAAGCTTAGGCAGCCCATGTATGCGATCAAGAGCACTAACACATATGAGATCATCAAAGCTTACGTCACCAAGTCTACGACACCAAAAATATAAGTCTTTCGAATCATTAGCAACTAGACACCTATGCTTAGAGGATGAAATATCAAAATCAGCTTTAAAACTCTTCAAAAATGAGACATGTTAAAAACAACCTCACCATTTGAATCTACAACCTTGCAGCAATTTTTAGTAAAAATAATTTCCAGATTTTCATCTAGCAATTGTGAAATGGAAAACAAGTTGTATTTCAAATTTTTAACAAGTGCCACATCCTTCAAATTGTAGTATTTATTTATCCTAACCGAACCCTTAGCAATTATAGGAGTTGAAGAATTATCGATAAAAGTAACATTCTCTAAACGTGACACAAAAGAGAGGGAGGAGAACCAATATTTGTTACCAGTCATGTGGCGTGAGCAACCTGAATCCACAATCTAAATGTTTTCCTTCCTCAAGCGTGTAACCTACATAAAAGTGCAATACGTCGATGACTCAATACTAAGGTTAGTCAAAAGGCATTTAGGAATTCAGTACTGAGTCACATGACGTCCAACAGGAATAACACGCCAAAGCTAAGATAAAATAACAGGTTTATGAGCCAAAGTTTGAGAATTCTTGTACCCAACTGCTAACCTATGAGATGTTACATGTGTAGAACGAGAAACAATAGGTTTGGGAGCAAACTTTGCATGTTTTTGACTCATTACAGCAGGTTGCAAGTTCCTAACATTCAGTTCAGCATGTGCGGCAAATTTTGCATGAAAGTTGTGAGATCTAGCTTGCATTCTATCCTTTCTCTGATGATTAGCTAGTCTATAAAAAAATCTATGACATGACCATATCTACCACAGTAGGTACTATGAAATTTAACATCATGTTCAAGTCTAGATGAGCAAGCAACATGTTTATTAGAAACTGAATGAGACAGGAAACCTGCAGATTTGAAAACCGCTTCTTTATATTTAGGAACTGTTTGAATCAAACCACTTCCTAATTACTTTACAATTTTAGGTGGAAGTGTCTTAGCATGAGCATGAGAATCAAAACCTAAACCAGTTTTATCATTGCAAGACTTGGAAGAATTCAACAGCAAGTTTAGATTTTTATTTGCATTACAATACCGCTATAGTATCCTATTCATGTCATCAAGATTCTTAGACAAGTCTAGGCAGTTTTCACATGAAGTTTTTCCTTTTAGTTTGCAATTAGAACAATATCTAACTTGATGAGAACGTAAAACATTGTTCAATATAAAAATCTCAATCATGGCATTGTGTAGTGTCTTATCAAGATCATCACAAGTAGAACAATGCAAATCAATTGTAGACTAGCAAGCATCTTTCAAATTTTTATCATTAAGAGCAGCAAGCTTTTTGTTCTTTTCAATTTCTAACTCAAGTTTACCAAGTGTGGAGGTGTGTGCACTTCTTAGGGAGGACAATTGTTCATATATAAGCTCACATGAGTAACAAGAATCATCACTAGGAATCAAAGATTTTAAACGATTAATTTCAGATTCTAGTGATTCAATTTCAACAGCATTGTCCCTAAGTTTTTTGTCCTTTTTCTTAACTATAACAGTGGCACGAGAAATAGCATCACACATTTCTTTGCAAGTGGGACATACGTCTTTATCGTTGCTATTGTGTTCACCTCCTCCATACTTGGTCTTGAGTTGCCCGCCATGAAGCACATATTTGCCAAATTCTCTTCATCTTTACCACTTATGATGTCCACGTCGCTCTAGCAAAGTTCTTGAAGTGCGGAGATAAAACTGTTCACCAGTTGACGTCCTGTAAAACCCTTCTTCTTGTTGTTGTTCTTGTTGTTTGCAGTGGAGAACTTGAATTTTGTTTGCTTCTCATTTCAGGGAGTAGAACCTGAAAGGTTAGGGCAATTTGTAGGAAAATTTCCAATCTCACCGCATTCAAAGCATTGTTGAGAACCGCCACTCCCTCTTCTTCGAGTTCTCACATTTTGCAATGCCTTTGAGAATAGGGTAGAGAGAAGTTCTAGCTCCTCCTCTCGAAATTCTTCAATCTATTCAAGGGTTAGAGAGGATAACAAAGCAAGTGTACCACAAGTTGAAGATTGGCTAGAGCTAGGCATGTCACCTTGAGAAACAAATGACAGAGACTTGTTAGGGTTCTTTCGTGAGATTATGTCAATTTCATGAGTTTTCAGCTTAGAATATAGCACATCCAAAGTAAGTGTACTCCTGACAGTAGATTCACGAATAGATATAACTTTCATCTCCCAAATTGACATGTCTAATGCACTTAGTAATTGCCTAGCATTCTCAGCATCTGAAAAATTAACATTGACACTACGCAAGTTGCTGAGAATTTTATTAAAGCGAGCAAATAAACCATCGATGGACTCACCTGGTTGCATCTCGAAATGCATGTACTCCTTTTTGAACATGTCTTGCCTTACCTCCTTGATCGTGTTAGATCCTTCGTGGTAGTCACAAAGTGCTTTCAACACATTGTACGCAGATCGGAGGTGTGCAACATGATCGATGTCGCTTTGAGTTAATCCTTGTATGATCAAGTTCCGAGCCTTGTTGTTGTTGTCGACATCTCTCATGTTTGTAGCTGTAACTTGATCATTTTGCGGCACATCATAAGGCTTGTACACCTTTTCCCATATTGTGAAGCCTTGCGCCTGGATGAAAGCCTCCATACGTGCCCCCCAAACCTGAAAATCAATGCCACTAAACACACAAGGTTTTACAGAGTATTTCTCCATGATGATTAGTCAAAACACGTGCAAATCATAAAGATTAGAGCATGGTGGCCTTGATAACAATTGTAGGATCGAAGAGCACGTGAAAATCTACCAGAAGGGGGGTGAATGGTAGATCTTAAAACTTTTTCAGCTGAAGATACAAAAACCCATCGGCAGAAATTCAATCTGTTAAGAAATCATGTGTACAACAGATCTAAACATGTTCAACCATGAAAAAGTAGTAGATAATCTATAGAATCAAGTAATGAAGCAACGACAACAAGAATCACGAAAAACCGTCTAGAAAAACTCATGTTATGATCGAAAGATCGAACAAAGGTCAATCTGTTCTACCTGAGTAAAAAATCAGATCTGCAACACTGCAAAGAAACACGTGTAGATCGGAAACCACAAATACAATGACTGTGAAATTTTCAAAGATGAAATATAATCAAGTTTTAAAGACAAACAAAAAAGAATCACATCAATTGGATATGTAAAACTCGAGTTATGATGAAAACACCGACGCAGCATAGTGCTGTGCAGAAACTCGACGAGAAAAACTTGTCTGAAATAAGTCGTACGAGCAAGACACAAAAGTTCCCTTAAACTATGAATTTTATTGATCAGAACACCAGAGGAACAGCCCAAAGTCGTCTCACCATGAGCTCTGACCTCCCTTGCATATATAACCAGCCCTATGGCCAACCCATTCCTAACTAGGACTCTAATCCTACACAGTTTCAACCGAAACTTTCTATAACTGCTCAAGACTCTTCCATACGCAGATAGAAGCAATCTTAAGACTTCCAAACACCTTAGGAACATATCCCACATTCCTAAAACAACTCAACTTCGTGACCCACATGAAATGTAACCAAAAGAGACTCAAAACTTTCCATAAACGAACCATAACCACCTAAGCCGCAATCTGAGGCATAAGCTAGCCGGTTGGACATTTCTGACCAATTTTTTATGTCCACTTCTCTTTATCATGCCTTGGAACCATGCTGACACATTAGTGCACTCCTTGCACACGTGCAAACACCTTCCAACAATGTCCACGATACCTTCATATGCAATGTTCTTGACCCAAACATGTTGCGTGACCTTCCGATCAACTCAACCACAATTCCTCCCGAACTTGGTTATTGAACATCATCTTCTGCCAAAGACTAGTTCAATGGATCCTGTAACCAGCCATGTCTTGAACTCAAGCAACACCTGCATATGAATAAATAACCAATTATTCCGAGCACAAGTCCCTGACTTGACTATCGTTAGTCCGAAAACCGCAACACCTTACGTGAGCAGCTCACATAAGAATGTTGCAAACATAGCAATATAATACCAGCTTTAACCAGCAAAACACACCAAAAACTTAGTCCAAAAGAATACTAAGCAAACCTTACCATAAGTGTAAAGCAAGTTTGAAACATTGCAAATTAAAAGCAGAACCACTACGATCTTGCACCGGACCTTGCCAAAGTTAACCGGACCTTGCCAAAGCTAACCGGACCTTGCGCCAGACCTAGCCAAACTTTGCCAGACCTTACTCGGACCTCGTCGAGGCTACCCAAAACATGTTGGACCTATCGTTGGACCTTTTCAGAGCTACCCAAAACATGTCAGACCTATCGTCGCACCTTGCTGGAGCCACCCAAAATATGTCGGACCTATCGTTGGACCTTGATGAAAAGAGTGTTTTGGCAATATTCAAAAGATTTATCGTATTAGCCAATGTATTCAGCACACATAGGTCTCACACCATGTTTTATCCCTGCAAAATAAGAGAGTCCACTCAAAAAGGAGTCATCTCAATATCCACATCCACCTCCATTTCATCACACAAGCACATGTCTTGAATCAAATTGTTTTGAGTTAATTTCTCCTAAGGCTTGCTTTTTTGACTAAGCAAAATTATGTGTTGCAAATATGCCTACTATGTTCCCTACCAAGCTCCACATACAAGCCTTATTTAGAGTAGGATGAATTTATGCAAAATGTCTTGGTGAGGACATATTTCCACTACACATAAAGGAGAGACCGAGAGAATCAAATTGAGGTACTTAAAATCTAAATTGAACTCCCTTGAATTTGAGTGGAAATTGATTTCTAGGGTATGTGTGCTCCATTTGCTGTTCTACCTTTCAATCACCCAAGAATAGGACATGGCATAAGCTCCATAATGACTTGAGATGGGTAAAGTACCATACCATTTTTTGCAATACTAGGTAGAGTACTTTGTTGTGCATATGGTACTTTTGAAAAATAGAACATTGTAGCAACTCTTGATCATCAACTTCAAGTCTTGAATTTGCTCGGGACAAGCAAATACCAATTTCACCTGTCAATATAACTCAATTATGTGAAGGAATTGTCATTTCTTGCACACATCACCTTTCTATTTTACCTATTTCCACTTGTCCTTGGAGAAATAGTGCATGCAGGGAAGTATTGCAGGAAATGAGATAAAAGAGGGGGAGCAATCCTATAAAATACCATCCCATCCAATCAAGCGACGACACGTGGCACTCCATGGATCAAATGGCCCACAAACAAATGTATCTGATGCCATCCAACGGTGTATCACCCATATCAGTTAATGGGACCCACCACAAAGTCACCTCGTGGAAGCATGTTGGAATTGGTCCAACTTTCTGTTCGGCCGAGCCCTTCGTGGTACCAAACTCGGTCAGCTTCCATGTGTCGACTCCCTGTAGTGCCCTGATCATGATGAAGACTGATTCTCGTGCTTTTGGTGGCGGGAATAGACCCTTCTCCACCTATAAACAGGACCCCCTACCCTCACTTCACACAAACACCACTTGAGTATTTATCCATTGTATACACTATTCTTTATATGTTTAGAGGAGTTTAGGCTATAGAGTGGAGAGCGTCTAGTCCATAGTCCAAGTAGGAAAAGGAGTAGGAGTCTCTTCCCAATTCCTAATTGGGAAAGGTATGGCTCTCATATTCCTATTTGTATTTGTGACTTTGCTCTTAATAAAGATGTTATCTTTAGTCTTCTATTGTTCATATACTTGGATGAAGTGTTTCTTGTTTGATTGTGGATTACATATATGTGGTAAGAGTAGTATTTATGATTATGCTATATCATTCTCATTATATCATCATAAACACTGCAAACCCCCACTATAGTCTAACTAGCTATGACATGGTTATGTTAATATGAATCACTTATGCTATAAATTAACATTGGTTCAACGATGATTTAGTTTATTGCCTTAGGATGGCTTGTGCCTAGGCTCTTAAGGTAATTACTTAATATGCTAGCATGGAGCTAGGACAGATAAGTAGCATCGAATGTCTCGTAGACCCATGGATTGAAGAGGTAGGCAGTAGGTGGTGACAGCCCTATCTATCCTTTCTAATCCTTCACGTTCAGCTATGCCAGAGACTTTTGGTGGGAGTCGTCCTAGTATTGCTAGGGGTAAACCCGTGCTTGATGTGTTAATCTTCTTAGCATGAGAATTCATAATTAATATGATCATTAGTAGCTAACTTAGGCTATGTATATGTACCTTAGAAGCACGGTAGGAGTATCTTCCTAACTCTTAGCCTAGTCCCTCTTCACCTCATTTACAGCGATCAGCACTGCATACAGCAACTTATGTACCTCAAGCTACCTTGTTTTTGCTTTGTACAAGACTTCACTGATGAAGTTGACCATGCGATGTTTGGTCAAAAACCTCTGTGGGGGATCAGGTGCATCTTCTTCCGTTGATGTCAAACCTTGGGGCTTCAGGCCCCCTTGGTGTGGGTTGTCCTCTGGGGCTGGGACCCAGAGGAATCTTGATCTTCTGAGCCCCCTGAGGGGACCCATGCACCCTCCTGGGGCTGCGACCTGGAGACAACTTGGTTGTCGGGGCCCCATGCGGAATCTGAGCCCTGGGGCTTAGAATCTGGGGCAGGGGCCTCGACCGCTTGTTGAGGCATCTCGAGACCCGATCGCTCTACAACCAGGACCATACTTGCCACTTCGGTTATGGCAGCGATGTAGAGGTACAACGGCTCCCTGGTTCTGGAGCCACCATGATGGGCAGCGATGTGAGGTGTCGCTTCAGCTCGCGGAATGTCTCCTCTACATCCTCGGTCCAGACGAAGGGATCGGACCTGCGCAGCTGCTTGAAGAGCGGGAGGGCTCGCTCAGCCAGTCTAGGGATGAACTGACTGAGCGTAGCCAGGCAACCTGCGAGCTTATGCACATCATTGATGCAGGCTGGGGGTCGCATCAGCTCGACCGTCTTGATCTTCTCTGGGTTGGCCTAAATTCCTCATTGTGAGACCAAGAAACGGAGGAGCTTATCTATTGAGACTCCAAACACACACTTGCCTGGGTTGACCTTCGTGCGTGTGGAGCGTAGCCTGTCAAAGACTAGGTCCAGGTTGTTTAGCAATGATGTATGCATTTGGATTTTGACAACAATGTCATCAACATACACCTCTACCAAGTCCTGAATGAGATCTTCAAATGTTTTATGCATGGAACGTACAAAAGTAGGGAGATCATTCTTAAGACCATAAGGCATGGAGACATAACAATACATGCCTTCTATTGTTATAAAAGCAGTATGTTCTTCATCCTCTCTAGACATAGGAATTTGGCGGAACCCCGAGTAAGCGTCTAGAAAGCACGGTAGATCACAACCTGAAGTTGAGTCTACAATTTGATCTATCCTAGGGAGAGGGAATGGATCTTCAGGGCATGTCTTATTGAGGTTGGTGTAGTCGATGCTTCCCGCCGGCCTTGGGGATGACAACAGAGTTGGCCAGCCATTTGGGGTTGTGCACCTCTCGTATGAAGCTAGCATCGAGAAGCTTCTTGATCTCTTCACGAATGAAGTTCTACCGCTTGATGGATTGCTTCTAAGGCTTCTGTTGCATCGAACATGCATCGGGGTAGATCTTCAGAAGGTGCTCGATCACCTCCCTTGGGATTCTGGGAATCTATGACGGTTGCCAGGCAAAATGTCGACATTCCCCCAGAGGATGACGACAAGTGCATATTCCTATTTGCTGTCCAGACTCCCCACTATGCGGGTGGTCTTTGCAACATCGAAACTGATTTGGATAGCCCTGAAGGGGACATCGTCGTTGTCAGAGGGCTGCACATGGGGTGCAGCGGTTGAGCCGCACTCGCGCGAGCTTGGTGGAGACTGACTTGGCCCAACATCGCCAAGGGCAGAAGTTGGGGCCTCCGCAAGTGCTTGGAGCTTCTCCAAGGCTAACACTATTGTAGTACGGTCCCTGTGGATCTTGAGGATGCCAGTGGGTGTTGGCATCTTCAAGACCAAGCAGTTGTAATGGGCTACCGCCATGAATCGGTACACAGCGGGCCTGTTAATGATGGCGTTGAAGGCGAGGCTGACCTCCGTGACATCGACCAGGATATTCTCCGTCTTGAAGTTCTCGGGTGTCCCCAAGGTCACTGAGAGGTGGATGTTGTTGTATGGGTTGGCATCCACGATCCCACCCTCGAGAACGGGCTCGAGGGGGTGAGCTTGAACAAGGGGATCTGCAACTTCTTGAAAGATGCACGACTGATGACGTTGTGGCCGACCCCGCAATCGATCAAGACATGGTAGAGCTTGATGTTGGCGATGGTGGGGCTCACAGGGGGGGCAGGAGGCCCGCTCCCTCCATGTTCTTAGGGTAGTCGGAGGGGTCGAAGCTGATCAGCGTCTTCACCCACTTGTGGTGTGGCACCGGACTGGGGGTAGGAACTACCGAGGCCACTGCATGGCGTTGGGCCTTGATCACATTCCAAGACACGGGTTCTAGGACCCCATGTAGACACCCTGGAGCATCTTGCGGTGCTCCTAGTTGTTGCTGCAGTAGGAGGCCTCGTCATGGTGGACCGCCTTGATGGCCCGTTGGGGCTCCTGATACTCCATCTCCTTCTCTTCGTCGACCTGTGGGTCGACCTTCTGCTTTCCCTCTCGCTGGCGGAAGGGCGCGCTGCCGGGGCACTGCCGTACCTACGCGTGGTACTACTCTGTGAGCTTATTGATCTTCCAGCAATCACTAGCACTGTGGTCACTAGTGCCATGTACTAGGCAGCACTCGTCGCTGTTGCCACCAGCTGGTGGTTGCCACGGGTGCTTGTCGGGCCCTCGGACCACCGGTTGGTGCTTCTGTAGCGATGGGGGCCTCGAGCAGCGGCCTGTCATTGCTACCAACCTTGTTCTTGTTCTTCTTGTCGCTGCCCTGGGGAGCGGCACCTGCACCAAGAAAGCCAGCCTTACCTGCCTCGGGGCGGGCTGCGAGTGCCAGTCATGGCCTTCAGCTACCCTGGCGCACCTATCAGCAATGGAAAAGAGCTCGTAGATGTATTGCACGTTGTGCATGGATAACTTCTCAAGCATCTTCTTATCCCGCACACCCTGGCGGAATGCAACTATGACAGAAGCATTTGGGATGTGGGGGATGGAGTTGCATACCTGGGAGAAATGCTGGATGAACAACCACAGCGTCTCCGCAGGATGGTGTCGCAGGCATGGAGGTCAGCTTGGTGCTCGGATGCATGTAGGAGCTGCCAAAGCTCATCGTGAATTGTCGGTAGAGCTCTTCCCAAGAGGTTGTGGACCCCTCGGGCAGGTTCATGATCCATTGTTGGGCTGAGCGGTCAGGGCGACGGGGAAGTAGTTCACCAAGACAGACTTGTCTGCTCGTGCAGCTAGGAGTGTGGTGGTGTAGATCTACAGAAACTCGGCGGGGTTGACACTCCTGTCAAACTTCTCTGGTATGTGTGGATTGAACTTGCGTGGCCATGCCACCATGTGGAGGTGCGGAGCCAGGGCTGCAAACCTTCCGATGGCTTTTGTTGGAGATTGGTATGGTGCAACGTACACCTAGGGTGCTTGCTGCATGACGTACGGCGGAGGTGGAAGCGCAGCCTGTACGACGTATGGCTGCTGTGGTGATTGTTGCGCTGCGTACGTATGATGCGCATATTGCACCACGTATGGCTGATGCGCAGGTTGCTATGGAGCTTGCTTTTGCGGAACGTGGTGAGCGACATACGGCTGTTGCGCCTACTGTGCTGCTTATGTCTGGGGAGCTGTCTCCTCAGTGTACTTCAGTAGTGGAGCTGGCGCAGGGTTTACCTAAACCGCGGGCTGTTGGGGGTGTCCCTGGGGCACACCTTGTACAACATACTGCTGGGGTATGTGCAGCGCCTGGTTCGCCTAAAGCGCAATCTGTGCGGCGGATGCCTGGGGATTAGGCCTTTGAGCGTTGTAGTTAGCCTCAATATTGTGTCATCTCTCCAGCTGCCATTCGATGGTGGTGCGGCCGTCCTCCTTTGCGGCTCGAAGGCAGTCGAGCTTGGCCCTGAGGTCGGTCATGGAGAGCATGGTGGAGTGGGAGTCAGCCGTGTAGCGGTCGATGGTTGGTGTGCGTGACAGCAACACGTGTTGTCTCCTCTTCTAAGGAGAGTTGATGGCTGCAACGACGAGGTAGTCGACGTTGTTGACCCACTATTGAGTTGCTCCCTGAGAAGCGTTCATGGAAGGTGGGTTGCGGAGGAGAGCTCTGGCTGCAGCCAAAGTGCTCTCGAGACTTGTAGACGGCGGCTCCATGGGTGTCAACAGAGCTAGCATCTGTCGGGAAGTGTCGGCCTGGCCAGGTGCAACTGTGTGAGGGCACAATGGAGTAGACCACACTTTGGAGCTGGACCTGGTCTCGCCACCACCCGTCGTGTGGCGATGGCCTCGGGAATCACCATCCAAAGGCCTGAAGGTGCAACTTCTTGGGAGAAAAAGCCCCCTACCTAGCGCGCCAAATGTCGAAGTGTTAGAATGACACTTCTCCCGGACCTCCTAAGAAGCAGCCCACGGAGGTTTTTTTTTGGAGGGGTTAGTCACCGGTGAGGTCGCGCGTATGGGAGACGGTGGACACGGTGGTTTACGTGGTTCGGGCCACCGGAGCGTAACACCCTATGTCCACAGTGACAATTGTATTGCTGAGTCTTGTGAGCTACGGAAGCTTGTGTGTGTTTGAGTGAGTCTGAGTGGAGATGAATCATATATCTAGAGTTGGTGGTTGTCGGTCCTTTTATAGTAAGGTCGGGCACCTTACAAGTGGGGTCTGCGGCCTGACAGGTGGCTCTTGGCGATATTATGTCTGTACAAGATCTAATGGTCCACTACGACCATTGCCTATGACCGTGGCTTGAAGACTCGTCGCCTTGCCGCGTCGGACACTAGTGGCTAGGCATAGTTGTCGATGATGGCAGGGAATGTCCCATTTGTCTTATCGCCATAAGCTACCCACTCAGTAGCGTGGGGTAGCCCTACGACGCCTTCACTATGATGTGATGGGTGCAGTGGTACCTGATAGAAGCGTGCATTGCACCATGTGCCTGGGGAAGGCGCGTGCCTTCAAAGCCCGACTTGGACAAGGCACGCCGCCCATTACTTCCGCAACCTACCACCCAGAACAAGTTGTAGAACGTGTGGCAGCACTAAGGCTTGCCTCTGCAAGGGAGGCCAAGCCCTACACTGCGGACCATGTGCAAGCTCCGGAGCCCAACTCGAAGGGGAGTCGGGGGTCCGATACTGCTGAACATGTGGTGATTCCAGAGCCCACCTCTACGGGGGATGATGGCCTAGAGCTCAACTCTGAGGAGATCTAGGGGTCCAGCACTGCTGGACACGTGGAGGTTTCAGAGCCTGCCTTTGCAGGGGAGGCCAACCCAGAGCCCCAGGCTACGTGGCAGCACCAGAGCCCACTCCTGTGGAGGAGCGAGGTCACGTCCCTCTGAACACATGGCACCCAGGGAGGCCGCCTCTACGGGGGAGCCGAGTCTAGTGTTGAGGTCCATGTGGCAGTACCGGAGCTCGCTCTTGATGTTTTTAGGTACAAAAGTGACCCAATCATGCTTCAATATTCTTTTTGATCCACAGGTTCACCATCTTCATCAAGTTCAAGCATTGTTTCTGTTCCCATTGGTGTCCAAACTTGTCTCTTTTTTTTTCATGTTGAAGCGCTTAAGATGGTCTTTCGTATACTTTGTTTGATGCACAAAAGTACCCTCCTTGGTTTGCTTGATTTGCAGCCCAAAAAAGTAAGTGAGTTCTCCCATCATACTCATCTCAAATTATGAACTCATCATAGCTGAAAACTTGGACACAAGATCATGAGAAGCACAACCAAAGATAATATCATCCACATACACTTGAACGAATAATAAGTCATTGTCATGCTTAAGCACAAAAAGAGTTTTATCAACCTTGCCAATGGTAAACACCTTTTCAAGTAAGAATGTTTTTAACCTATCATACCATGCTCTAGGGGCTTGTTTGAGACCGTACAATGCTTTGGACAGATTGTAGACATGATTAGGAAAATCTGAATTTTCAAAACCCGGTGGTTGCTTGACGTAAACCTCCTCATCTATGTAGCCACTAAGAAAAGCACTTTTAAAATCCATTTGATATAACTTGAAATCTTTAGATGCAGCAAAAACTAACAAAATTCTTATGGCTTCTAATCTAGCAATAGGAGCAAAAGTTTCATCAAAATCTAGACCTTCAACTTGTGTGAAACCTTTAGCAACCAACCTAGCCTTATTCCTAACCACAACCCCATCCTCACTTTGTTTATTTTTAAACACCCATTTAGTTCCAACTAAAGTGTGACCTTGAGGTGGAGGTACAAGTTCCCAAACATTTTCCTTTCAAAATTTTCTAACTCTTCTTGCATGGTAATAATCCAAGATTCATTACTGAGTGCATGTGATTTATCTTTGAGTTCAAAAGAAGCAACAAAATCAGAATGAGCATGAGAGTTTGGATCGCAAAACCTGGACCGTGTGACTCGTCCGTGCAAGCTTCCAATGATTTGTTGTGCAGGATGACTTTTGAGGACACGAAGGGGAGTAGACACTTCATAAGCTCCTTCTTCTTCATGTTCATCACAAATCGAAAAACTTGTGGCTCGAGGAAGATCTGAACCAGCAGTAGTGGTCGTTGGTGCTGGTTGTAAAGTGGGATCAAGAGCTGAAACATCATTGTTTATTTCTAAAATTTCAGGCAGCAACTCCACTCTTTCTTCATCTTCAATAAAAATACTCTCTCCATGTGGATATGAATTTGGACCTACAATGTTAGAGCTAGTACCTGGGCTAGCTTCATCAGAAAGGACCTCACAAGTCTCCACAATTTTGTTAGTGTCAAGTAAAAGCACACGATAGCCTCTAGTATGAGATGGATAACCAAGAAACATGCCATCAACAATCTAGCTTCAAATTTATCAAGATTATCATGTTTCTTAACAAAGAATTTGCAACCAAAGACCCTAAAGTGTGTGACACTAGGCCTATGTCCAAACCGAAGCTTATATGGAGTTTTTCCTAGCTTAGAGCGCAAGAAAACACGATTAGAGACGTAACAAGCTATTGCAATTGCATCTGCCCAAAATTTTTTAGGAGTTTGATATTCATCAAGCATAGTCCTAGCCATCTCAACTAAGGTTTTGTTTTTTCTATCTACAACACCGTTTTGTTTAGGTACATATGGTGAATAAAATTGATGATCTATTCCATTTTCAGTTCTGTCATCACTTCTAATTACTTTTAAAGATCTGGGTGATCAATTTATAATCTAAGAAATAAAGTTCAAAAGTGACTAAAATATTCATTCTTAGATTCCATAAAGTAAACTCAAGAGTATCTAGAATAATCATCAACAATCACAAGCTCATACCATTTACCCCCAAAAGATTGAACACGTGAAGGACCTACGGTGTCAAGGTGCAGAAGTTTTCCCGATTAAGTTGTCATGGTCATTGTGAGATGAGGATGTGAACGGCAACCATCTTAGCATGTATACAAGAAGAGCACACAATTTATTTGTCCCCTTCAAGCTTAGGCAGCCCACGTATGCGATCAAGACCACTAACAGTGTGAGGTGATCAAAGCCTAACCAAGTCTACGATGCCAAAGATATAAGTCTTTTGAATCATTAGCAACTACACACCTATGCTTAGAGGATGACATATCAAAATCAGCTTTAAAAACTCTTCAAAACGAAGACATGTTAAAAATCATCCCACCATTTGAATCTACAACCTTGCAACAATTTTTAGTGAAAACAATTTCAAGATTTTCATCTAGCAATTGTGAAACAAAAAGCAAGTTGTATTTAAAATTTTTAACAAGTGTAACATCCATCAAAGTGTAGAGTTTCTTTAACCTTAGCAATAGGAGCCGGAGAATTATTAGCAAAAGTAACATTCTCTACACGTGACACAATAGAGAGGGAGGAGAACCCGTTTTTGTTACCAGTTATGTGGCGTGAGCAACCTGAATCCACAATCCAAATGTTCTCCTTCCTCAAGCGTGTAACCTACATAAAAGCACAATACATCCATGACTCAATACTAGGGTTAGCCAAAAGGCATTTAGGAATCAAGTGTTGAGTCACACGACGTCCAGCAGGAATAATATGTAAAAGCTGAGATAAACCCGCAGGTTTATGAGCCAAAGTTTAAGGATTTTTGTACCCAACCACTTATCTATGAGGTGTTACATGTGTAGCACAAAAAACAGTAGGTTTGGGAGCAAACTTTGCATGTTTATGGCTCATCAAGAAGATTGCAAGTTCCTAATATTCGGTTCAGCATGTGCAGCAAATTTTGCATGGGAGTTATGATATCTAGCTTGCATTCTTTCCTTTTTTTCTATTGTTTGGCTAGTATATAACAAAAATCTATGACATGACCATCTCTACCACAGTAGGTACAATGAAAATCAACTTTATGTTCATGTCTAGATGAGCAAGCAACATGTTTATTAGAAACCGAATAAGACAACACTCTCGCAGATTTGAAAGCCACTTCTTTTTGTTTAGGAACTGTTAGAATCAAACCACTTCCAAATGACTTTACTATTTTAGGTGGATGTGCCTTAGCATGAGCATGAGAATCAAAACCTAAATCGGTTCTATCATTGCAAGACCTGGAAGAATTCAGAAACAAGTTTAGGTTCTTATTTGCATTACAAAACTGCTCTAGTGTCCTATGCATGTCATCAAGTTTATTAGACAAGTCTAGGCAGTTTTCACATGAAGTTTTTCCTTTTAATTTGCAATATTTAACTTCAGGAGAACGTAAAGCATAGTTCAAAACAGAAATTTCATTCATAGCATCATGCAATTTCTTATTAAGATCATCACAGATAGAATAATGCAAATCAATTGTTGAACAGCTAGCATCTCTCAAGTTTTTATCATTAAGTGCAGCAAGCTTTCTGTCCTTTTCAATTTCGAACTCAAGTTTATCAACTGTGGAGGTGTGTGCACTTCTTACGAAGGACAATTGTTCATATATAAGCTCACATAAGGAATAAGAATCATCACTAGGAATCAAAGATTTCAAACGATTAATTTCAGATTCTAGTGGTTCAATTTTAACAATGTCCCTAAGTTTTTTGTCTGTTTTCTTAAGTATAACAATGGCATGAGAAAAAGCATCGCACAATCCTTCTCAAGTGGGACATACCTCTTCATCATCGTTGTTGTGTTCTGCCTCGTCCGTACTTGATCTTGAGTTGCCCACCATGAAGCACATATTTGCCAAATTCACTTTATCTTCGTCACTTCCGATATCCCCATCGCTCGAGCCAAGTTCTTGAAGTGTAGAGACAAAAGTGTTTATCAATTGGCGACCTACAAAACACTTCTTCTTGTCCTTGTTTGCTTTTCATCACGGGAAGTAGGAACTGAAAGGTTAGGGCAATCCGTACGAAAATGACCTGTCTCACCACATTTGAAGCATCTTTGAGAACCAACACTTCCTGCTCTTCTAGTTCTCACATTTTTGCAATGTTTATGAGAACTGAGTAGAGATGAGTGCAAGTTCTTCCTCTGGAAACTCTTCATTCTGTTCAAGGGTTACAGAGTAATGCAAAGCAAGTGTACCACAAGATGAAGGTTGGCTAGAGCTAGGCATGTCATGTTGAGAAACTAATGACTTGTTGGGGTTCTTACATGAGATTATGCCAATTTCATGAGTTTTAAATTTAGAATATAGCACATCCAAAGTAAGTGTACTCATGACAGTAGATTCACGAATAGATGTAACTTTCATCTCTAAAATTGACATGTCTAATGGACTTAACAATTGCCTAGCATTCTCAACATCTAAAATATTAACATTGACACTACACAAGTTGCTGAGAATTTTATTAAAGCGAGCAAAAAGATCATCGATCAACTCACCGGGTAGCATCTCCAAGCGCATGTACTCCTTCTTAAACATGTCTTGACGTACCTCCTTGATAGTATTGGAGCCTTCGTGGTAGTCGCAAAGTACTTTCCCCACATCGTATGCAGATCGGAGGTGTGCAACACGATCGAAGTCGCTTTGAGTCAATCCTCGTATGATCAAGTTCCACGCCTTATTTTTGTTGTCAATGTCTCTCATGTTTGCAGCTGTAACTTTGTTTTTTGAAGGCATGACAAAGCATTTGAAGACCTTTTCCCATATGGAGAAGCCTTGCAATTGTATGTAAGCCTCCATTCGTGCCTTCCAAACCTGAAAATCAATGCCATTCAACACACAAGAATTTAAGGAGTATTTCTCCATGATGATTAGTCAAAAAACATGCAAATAAATAAGATTACAGCATTGTGGCTCTAATATCAATTGTAGGATCAAATAGAACGTGAGAAGCTACCACAGGGGGGATGAATGGTAGATTAAAACTTTTTCAACCGAAGCAACTAAAACCCCTCAGCAGAAAATCAATCTGATCGAGGAACAGTGTGTGCGAGTGTTTACGACGTGTTAAAAACGTGAAAAATGAGTGTAAAACGTAGAGAATCGAGTCACGAAGACATGACAACAAGAATCACAAGGAAACGTCGAGTAAAACTCAAGTTATGACCAAAACCCTCAACAAAGGTCAACCTATTCTAACAGGGAGCAAACAGATCTGCTACGCTACAAAAAACTCGTGTAAATCAAAAACAAAAAATCCACTGATTGTGAAATTTTCACAGATGATAGAATATTGAGTTATGAAGAAACACGAAAAGAATCACGTCAATTGGATCTGTAAAACGCGAGTTGCAATTAAAACATCAAAAAAAGGTCAGACAGCACAGAAACTCGACGAGAAACACGACGAAAACAAGTCGGACAAACAAGGCACAAAAGCTCCTCTAAACTACAAATTTATTGATCAAAACACAAGAGGAACGGCCCCAAAGTCGTGCACTATGAGATTTGGCCTCCCTAACTAATATAACCAGCCCTAAGGCCAATCCAATCCAAACTAGGACTCTAATCCTACTTGGACTCTAACTCAAACTTACCATAACTGCTTAAGACTCTTCTATACGCAGATAGAAGCAATCTTAAGACTTCCAAACACCTTAGGAATGTATTCCACATTCCTAAAACAACTATACTTTATGCTCACCACGAAATCTAACCAAAACAAACTATAAACCTTCCATAAACAAAACATAACCACCTCAGCCGCAGCCTGAGGCATAAACCAGCCGGTTTGACCTTTCTGGCCACATCTTCACGTCCATATCTCTTCGTCACATCTTGGAACCATGTTGCCACGTCCGTGCACACCTTGCACACATGCAAACACCTTCTATCAACGTCCACGATAACTTCATATGAATTGTTCTTGACCCAAATATGTTGTGTGACCTCCCGATCAACTCAACCTCAATTCCTCCCGAACATGGTTGTTGAACCTCATCTTCTCCCTAAGACTAGTTTAATGGATCCCATCACCAGCTGTCGGTACCCTGCAGACCGGGTATCCCCGCATACAAGGAAGACAAGATGTTGGGTTCCACCTCCCAAGAGGGGAAGTACCCATAAGCTACCACGTGTCCTGTAGCTCTGGGCCTGCCTTCCTACAAAGTGTGGCTCCAGTGCTGCCACGTGTCCCGCAGCTCTGGACCTGCCTCCCTTCTAAGGATGGCTCTGGTGCTGCCACGTGTCTATAGCTTCGGACCTGCCTCCCTACTATGGGTGGCTCCAGTGCTGCCACATGCTCCGCAGCTCCGAACCTTCAGTGTTGCCACGCGACCCGCGGCTCTGGGCCTAACCAACCCGCTGAGGAGAGGTCTGATGCTGCCACGCGTCCCGCAGCTCCGAATCCAGTCTCCCCACTGAGGAGAGATCTGGTGCTACCACCGCAATGACACCCCCAGTGGGAGGTCCAGTGTGTGCAGCCCGCTTCGCCTGGTATTGCACTAAGCACATGCCCTGTGACCCTAAGCATGTACACTTTGCCTCATGGCTACATCCACCACAGTAGTAATGATGCCACCAGGTACCTGTGATGTATCCGGTCTCCTTGGTTATTATTTTCGGAGTCCCATGGCATTGAACGGCCTTTCCCATGAAAAGATAATGCCAATAGAGGGTCAGGAGTGCGCTGTCTGCTTAGCCTGGTCCTGCACCCTAAGTATGTGCACTCTACCTTTCTTGCGACTGGATACTGGGGGTCCGGAGTGTGCTACCTGCTTAGTCTGGTTCTGCACCATAAGTATGCACACTCCACCTTTCCAATTATGTGGTTGAGTACTAGGGGCCGAACGTCCCCAGAAAGACTAATGTTCGTGGGAGGTGAAGAGTGTGCAGTCTGCTTAGCCTGGTCTTGCACCCTAAGCCTGTGCCTTGTGAGCCTAAGCCAGCGCACTCTTCCTCCTCAGCACTGTGGTTCAGTAACGAAGACTGTAAGGCTCATGCTTCTGGATAAGGCAATAACCAAAATCCGGATACTGTCACCATGTTCATATAATTATGCTTCAATATTTTGCATATTATCCCTTTTTTGATCTGTTATATCTTTCTATTTGCATAAAGTTGGAGTTGTTCTATCTTGCTGCGGAGTGTGCAACCTAAAGTACCTGTGATGTGTTTGGGTATTTCTGGTAGTTTTCTCATTTGGGATCTCATGCCCGCTGAATGGCCTACTCGCTTGAAAACCAATGCCAATGATAGGTCTAGAGTGTGCTAAAAGGCTTAGCCTAGTCTAGCACCCTAAGCACGCCACTCTACCTTTTCTGGTGTTGCGTCAAAGTAAGGCGGGTCCAGATAGCACACATTCCTGGTGAGGTGGCAACCGGTACCCAAATACTATTGCACTGAATTACTCAGGCCCAGTAGCCTAGATAAGGACCATAAGCCACAACAAAACTGAGGGCGGGAAGATTGTAACCAATGAGCAATATTACTCTTTATGTTGTTACCCTTGCACATGAAGTTCACCCTCCTTCGAGCTCCGCCGCCGGACCTCAAGCTCTGACACTAACACCTCTTAGGGGGGACCCAACCTCCGCAGACTACTTCTTAGTAGTACCGGGAGAAGTGTCGCTCACACACTTCGACACCAGCCATGTCTTGACCTCAAGCAACACCTGCAAATGAATAAACAACCAATCTTTGCGAGCCCAAGTCCTCAACTTGACTCTTGTTAGTCCGAATAACACAACACCTTATGTGAGCACCTCACATAAGCATGTTCGAAGCCATAGCAAAATGATATCAGCCATAATCAGCCATAACACATCAAAAATTTCGTAAATGAATACTAAGCAAACCTTCCATAAGCCAAATACCATGTTTGAAACATTGCAAGTTAAAAACAGATCTGCCACACAATTATTTCAGCAAATAAAATTATCGAATGGACCAAAAGCGGTGCTGCAATGTAAAGGCAAAAGATCAGACTTTCCAATCCAAAACTCACGTGCAAATCAAGTGTTGGAAAGTTTATACACTCCTAACCAAGTAAAGGGTAAATGTTACTCCCAAAAACACATTGAAAAGTTTGGATAGTCCAAAACTATCGAAGGTAATGTTACTCCTAAAAACACATTCAAAACTTCAGACAGCCCTAAGTGAAAAACACGTGTTGCTCACGTGACGTTGAGTTCGGACAGTGCAAAACGGATTCCCGCAAGTTCCGACAATCCGAAGTGGGCTTTTCAGTAATATTCAAAACTTTATGTGTGAACCCTTGCTTTTATTTAAATTGCCAATCTATTCAACACACATAGGTCTCACAATTTGTCCATGCCAGGCTTCTTTATGACTTCCATTGTGAACTTGCGCTAAGTCAACACAATGTCTGTCGGTACCCAGCATACTAGGTAGGCCCACACATAGGATAAAAACGCCTAAAGCGTTGCCTCCCCGATGAGGCAGGGTCCGGTGGCGCCACGTGTCCAGCAGGCCCGGACCCAGCCCTCCTTAGGGGCGGGCTCCATAACTGCCACGTGGACCTCAACACGGGACCTGCTCCCCTGAAGATATGGGCTCCCGATCTTCCACGTGTCCAGCAGGATGGGACCCCGCTCCTCCATAGGAGTGGGCTCTAGTGTCGCCACTGGCCCGAAGCTTCAGGCTGGCATCCCCCTATTGGCGTTTCTTACATCACAGATAAAAATCCGCAAGCGCATGGAAACTATCGTGTAGCATTTCACCCAAGAGTATTTCCAAGGGTATCGTATTTATCACAAGGAAGGCAATGGAGTAAAGTAGACACTACTCTTAAGATCAAGCTATTGGATACTAATCAATTAGCAAAACAGGGGTAAGTTGATAATATGGGTAGTGTGACACACACCTAAGCAATCTATTCTAAAGGGTAAATGGGTCCTAATGTATATTATACTAAGAGTTGGGGAGTTACTCCTACAATGCTTCTAATATACATATACATAGCCTAGGTTAGATACTAATGCATGTCAATGGTGAATACTTATGCTAAGTGTTTCAACACATCGGGCACGGGTTTACCCCTAGCAATACTAGGACAACTCCTGCCAAGAGCCTGTGGCATAGTCGAATATGGAGGATTACAAAGGACAGATAGGGTTGTCACCACAAACTACCTACCTCTTTAATCTGTGGGTCTACGAGACATCCAACGTTACTTAACTATCCTAGCACCATGATAGCATATTAAGTAAATACCTTAAGAGTCATCACACAAGCCATCTTAAGGAAATGACTAACCTAAACATCGTTGAACCAATGTTGAGACATATCATAAGTTATTCATATCAACATGATCATATCATAACTACTTAGACTATAGTGGGGGTTTGTAGTGTTTATGATGACAGACTAAGAGTGATATGGTATAATCATAAAGACTACTCCTACCACATACATGGACTCCACAATCAAACAAGAAATGCTTCATCCAGGTATATGAATGAAGGAAGACTAAAGATAATATCTTTATTATGCATAAAGTCACAAATATAAGAAAAGATACATGAGCCATACCTTTCCCAATTTGGACTTGGGACTAGAGGCTCTCCTCCCTATAGCCTAACTCCACTAAGGACTAAGAGAACTAGTGTATACAATAGAATGATGCTCAAGTGGTGTGTGTTGAAGTGAGGGGTGAGGGGTCCTAATTATAGGTGGAGACTGTGAGGACCGGGGTCCGCACTTTCCAGGAACCACATTGGGTGGTGATGTGCGATGCGACACCCAACAGCACACACAAAAAGACATAATAAATATACAAAGTTTTCATTTCATAATAAAAAGTGTTTACAACATAGTGTACAATAGGGTACACACGCAGCGGAAAATATATACTCATATTCTTAACCTATCTAAGCACAAGAGAAGTCGTCCATGCCCACGGACACTTCTCACTAGCAACACGAAGATCATAAAGTATGGGCGTGGTGTCATGTGAGAGATACATCTCGACAACTCGAGGTCTCATAGACAACCCATAGTAGCAACAATATAAGTAAACCTGCAAAACCACAAATATAGCAACCGTGAGCACAAAGGCTCAGCAAAACTTAACCGTCTCACCTGAAGCATGAAACTCTACATGTTGGGAAATCTAAAGACTTGTGACGCCCGGTTCCAAAAATTGAACCAAGCTAACGCATATGTGTGCCCAGGATGTTCAACACACATACAAGAGTGCAATCACAAATGAGTATACAGAAAATTACCACAGAACAAGATTAATTATCAAATTTTATTACACAAACCATATTATCCTCGAATACAAGCCCTAATGAATATTAATGACAAGTTCAACTAATGCAGCAGAAATAGACTAATTAAGCAAACTAAGCAACTATGCAGCATAAGCGACAGGGTATGTATGCGCAGCTCCAATCAACACCACAGGCAAAGATGACGGTAGACACGGCCTAGAACTCCGCATTATCGCTATTAAACTCACAATCCTGACCTGCAACTGTTGGGGGGGATTACAAGAGTGAGTACATGTCGTACTCAGCAAGTGTGGAAAGTATGACATGTGGCTGATTCAAATGACGAATGTAATAATGGCAAAGTGTTGAAAAGTACAGTAAAACATTTGAAAAGCAATATATATATATATGTATGTGAAGTAATCCCATCATAATCACGAGTAATACCATAATACCAAACTGAATTCATTACCATCATCAATAAGTCCAGATTTCACCATTGCCAATAACCATATTCAATACCAGAAATAAATCCATAACCAACCATAACCATTACCAAACCATAACCATTCCAAATTCCAATTTCCCACTAATCATGGAAGTTGTCCAGGTGCTCATAACCGGGAGCACGGCTATCATGATAGTTTTATTTAACTCTGCAGAGTTTGTACCTCTTTACCCACGTGTTCGTGATTTCATCACCTTTCGGCGACTAAGAATCTCCCTTATGCCCATGACCCGTCTGTCATATTACACACTTCCATTGGTGTGTGGCCAAGAGATCACAAAATGGCCTTTACAAAGGGATTACTAGCCTATTTAGACCCCACTGAGGTTTCACCGGTGGCGATGTCTCCCACAGAGCACATCTTCAACCAAGGGCCCCCTCTTGAGCCATTCGGATCCCAGGGTAGTCCCACCAATCATCAACAAACCTAATCCAACTACCCCTTCCCCGAGCATCCACAATGGTCCAAACAGCACTAGCAAAGCCCTAATTAATCAGCTACGCCGCACCCATACTTGGCCTCGTGGTGGCACTGTAGTCCTGGCTTATTCTCGCATGAACCGGTCCTTAGATCTAAAGCAAGCAAACCACCATAACATCCAACCCATCCACATACCAGACTTGCTTAGATCACCCATTACCATACCGTATTGACCAGTTCACATTAACTAGAATATCATTAATGCATAATTAAATGTGTAGTGTTGTTCTCCCATCCCAGTTAATTAAGCGAAGCAAAAGGTAAAAAGCTCTTCCTGACTCTCTACCATATATTCCAGGTGACAAGGGTGGTTTAACAAATCTAGTAGACTTTCTACCATAGAATTCCCATCAAATTGACACAAGCATGCCGTTTGCAAACAAAACATTTATTTTAAAATAGGATCAATATGCCTCAAGGACACTTGCCTTGCTCCGACGGATAGGGTTGCTCAAGCGCTTCGAAATCTTGATTCTGAAAATCCTCGTAGACGATCTCTTGAGCACTTCCCTCTACTCGTGATCACACATACAAGAAAATACATACAAATCAACATGATGCAGACACATTAATCAACATGCGATGATATGCATGCATGCAAAGATCAATTATTAATTAACTATGGTTGTTTATTAATTAGATGCAACTAGTTCATACATGTTCATATGAGTTTACGGGGGTTTTAGCGAGAATTAATGCGGCTGAAAATAAAAAGGCGATGCAACAAAAATCAATTTACGTCTATTAGATCTAATACATCGCTAAAATTCGCATTGGAAAAAACGAATCCTACCGTAGATGCGATGGCTTGGAAGATCGCGGGATGAAGGCAACGCGTAGACGAAGTGGATGGTGCAGCAGTCCTTCGGCGGCACGACGACGACGACGACGATCTCCGGTGGACGGCGGCGCTCTCCTCTTTTTCTTCCTCTTCTTCCCCTCTTTTTTTCTTCCTTTTCTTCCCTGCGGCGCAACCTCTGGTCTCCTTTTTCTCTGTACCGGCGGCTAGGGTTCTGGGCGCTGGGAATTATGAAGCCCTGGGCTTTTTATAGCGGCGGCTAGGGCGCACGCGTGCGGGAGTCTTCGGCGCGTGGGAGTGCGGTGCGGGGCGCGTATCGCGCGGTTGGGCGGCGCGCGTCGGGGCTGGGCGGGCGAGCGGGGCCCAGCAGCGCGTCGGTGCCAGGGCGAGCGGGGCGCGGTCGCGCGGTCGGGGGGCATCGGGGCGCGAGCGGCTTGGGCCAGGGTGGGGTCGCGCTGCATCGGGAGGGCGGCGGGGCGTGGGAGGCGCGGCTGGGTGGGGCCCGGGGCGAGGTGCACGCGGGAGCACGCGTGAGGGCGGCGGCGGGACGCGTCGGGCGGGGTGGGGCCCAGTCGCGCGGGAGCGCTGCACGTGGGGCCGGGTGTCGCGCGCTGCGGGGTGGGGCCCGGCGGGGGTCGCGCGGGGGGCCGCTGCTGGCTGGGCCGCTCGGCCTGGCCAGCGGGCGGTCGTTTTGTTTTTTTTCTTTCTTTTATTATTTATATATATATATATTATTTTTGTATATTTTATTATTTATATTTTATTTTATTTTTTTATATATATTATTTATATATATTATTGTTATTTTTATACTTATTCCCTATTACAAGTTTTATGCTATTATTTTATTTTTCTTCTTTTGCTACATACATTTGTAGATATATGCTTATTTTATGTTTTATCATTTTTCTTTTATTTTACTAATGTTTAATGCATGGATATGTATGCAATGCATGACGCAAAAATTTAGGGTGTTACAAACCTACCCCCCTTAAAGTGAATCTCGCCCTCGAGATTCGACAGCGTGGAGAAAAGATGCGAGAATTCTGCCTTCAGGTCTTCTTCACGTTCTCACGTAGCTTCGGCTTCTGTATGGTGTTTCCATTGCGCTTTGCACCAACGGATCCTCTTATTCCTCATGACTCTTTCCTTTACGTCCAAGATCTTGATAGGTTGCTCGACATAAGACAAATCATCTTGAAGTTCTAACCCGTCCATCGGCACTTGTTCTTCCGGTACCCTGAGACATTTCTTGAGTTGGGAAACATGAAACACATCATGTACGTCTGAAAGATGAGCTGGCATATCCAACTTATATGCTACTTCTCCTCTTCTGTCCAAAATCTTGAATGGTCCAATATAACGAGGTGCGAGCTTGCCTCTTATGTTAAACCTCTTATGACCTCTCATAGGTGACACCTTGAGGTAAACAAAATCTCCTATTTCAAAGGCTAATTTCCTTCTCCTATTGTCCGCATAGCCTTTTTGTCTTGATTGGGCAGCCCTCAAGTTTTCACGAATTATTTGGACTTGCTTTTCGGCTTCTTGCAACACATCCGGACCAAATACTTGAGTTTCTCCTGCCTCATTCCAGAATAAAGGTGTCCTACACTTCCTCCTATAAAGCGCTTCATATGGTGACATTTTCAAGCTTGCTTGGTAACTATTGTTGTATGAAAATTCCGCGTATGGCAAGCTTTTGTCCCAACTTTTCCCATGCTTTAAAGCACAAGCTCTTAACATGTCCTCCAAAATCTGATTGGTCCTCTCGGTTTGTCCATCCGTTTGAGGATGATATGCTGAACTAAAATTCAACCTCGTTCCCAAAGCTTCATGCAATTTTTGCCAGAATCTGGAGGTAAATTGAGAACCTCTATCCGAGACTATCTTCTTCGGTACTCCGTGTCGACACACAATATGCCCCATGTATATTTCAGCCAATCGTGCAGCTGTATACTTAGTCTTCACAGGGACAAAATGAGCTGACTTGGTTAAGCGATCCATAATTACCCAAATTGAGTCATACCCGGACTGAGTACGTGGCAACCCAACTATGAAGTCCATTCCAGTTTCTTCCCACTTCCATTCCGGAATCTTCAACGGTTGCAATAATCTGACTGGCCTTTGATGTTCCGCCTTGACTCGTTGGCACACATCACACAATTCTACGTATTCAGCTAGTCCTTCTTCATGCTATCCCACCAATAGCAAGTCTTCAAGTCCTTGTACATATTCGTACAACCGGGATGAATTGAGTAAGGTGAGTCATGTGCCTCCTTTAATATTGTCTCCCGAATATGTTTTACATTAGGCACAATGATTCTCTTTCCAAGCCATAAGGTACCATGTTCATCCTCATCAAATCTGAATTCTCTCCCTTCTTCGGTCCTTTCCTTGATTTCCTTGATCTCCTCATCTGTGGTTTGTGCTTCTCGAATTTCTTGCTCCAAGGTTGGGTTTAACTCCATCATCTCCGTCTCATTTACAAACCCGAGGTTCAACCGTTCAAACTCCTTACATAACTCGAATGGTAACTCTCGAACTGTAAGTTGATGGCTTACTCCCTTTCTACTCAAAGCATCGACCACTACATTGGCTTTTCCCGGATGATAGTTGATCCCCAAATCATAATCTTTGATGAGCTCCAACCATCTTCGTTGCCTCAAGTTCAGATCCGTTTGTGTGAAAATATACTTCAAACTCTTATGATCCGTGTAAATTTCACACCTATGTCCAAGAATATAGTGTCTCCAAATCTTCAATGCGTGTACCACGGCTGCTAGTTCAAGATCATGTGTTGGGTAATTCTGCTCATGTTTCTTCAATTGTCTGGACGCATAGGCGACCACTTGACCTTCTTGCATAAGCACGCATCCGAGTCCTTGTCTTGATGCGTCGTACAAATCCAAATTTCTTGCTCACGTCTAGTAATGCCAGTACCGGTGCAGTTATAAATCTCTTCTTCACCTTCTCAATGTTGTCCTAGCAAGATAGAGTCCATTTGAGAAGCTTTCCCCTTGTTAGCAACTCAGTCATGTGCTTCTCTACGTTGGAGTAGTCCTTGATGATTGGTTAGCTTTGATATTTATTGCGACGCATCAACTCCAATGCTAACTTCCTTATCACCTGTCGATTGCTTTGTCCTTGTGGCATATTGGACCACTCCATCATGCTTCCGTAGTCAATCCATTCCAAGCGTCATGTCCGATCCTTGTGAATCCAAAACAATAAGGTTGGCGAAGGATTCTACCCCCCTTATTCCAAGGCTTACTTTTGGACATACTATATTTGTCATCATCTCTCCTCCAGGAGACTTAACCAATAGAGTAAACTCCATATGAGAGATAGGCAAACTATACTTGGCAACATACTTCGATGCAATGAATGAATGTGATGCTCCAGAATCAAATAACATAGTCGCGGGGTTGGAGTTGGCGAGAAACATACCAATGACCACATCATCCGCTTGTTGAGCATCCTCCGTAGAGACATGGTTCACGTTGCCACGAGCAAAATTCTGCTGTCCACGGCTTCATTGTGGCTATCCTCCATTGGGTCTTGGGTTTTGCCTCGGCGCATTGCTTCCTTGACCAAGGCCTGACTTAGGACATTGATGCGCAAAGTGTTCAGCTTCTCCACAAGTATAACACTTCTTAACTCCACCAGAATTATTGGGACGAGCTTGGTTTTGAGCATTGGCTCCAAGAAAATCAGCACGAGGTGCATAAGGCATTGCTTGCATGACAGGGCGCTGCTGCACAAACTGAGTTGGGCGTGGTGCATAACCAGGGCGCTGAGCAGGAATAGAGGAGTTGTAATAAGGTGCATTGGGTGGTGCAAGGCGAGGGCGCACATTACTTCCTTGTTGTTGTCCTTGATATGGCGCCTTCCTCTTGATTTCTTGCTCCATCTCACGGATCTTATTCTCAACCACAATTGCTTTGTCCACAAGCTTCTGAAAATTGACATAATCACAGTTGAGAAATTGCACTTGGATCTCATTGTTCAAGCCCCTCATGAACAAGTATTGTTTCCGGCTGTCTCGACTAACATCCTCAGGCGCATACCTTGAGAGTTGAGTGAACTTGTTGAGATATTCACTCACGCTTGATCTTCCTTGCCTTAAGTTCTCGAATTCTTGCCTCTTTAAGATCATAACACCTTCCGGCACATAATGAGAACGGAAGTTCTCCTTGAATTCCGCCCAAGTGATCCTCTCTTGATTCTCATGAGCATTGCAATAAGCATCCCACCAATCTGCAGCTGCTCCAACGAGTTGATGAGAAGCAAATAGGACCTACTCTCGGTCACTGCATTGGACAATAGCAAGTTTCTTCTCCACGGACTTGAGCCAATCATCAGCATCCATAGGGTCAGCAGCTTGAGCAAAGGTTGGCGGCCTAGTCCTCATAAACTCTCCCAAACGGTTATGAGGAGGCGGGGGTGGCAGTGGAGGCATGTGAGGCTGATTGTTGTTATTGCCAGCCTGCAGCTGCCCCATAGTTTGTATCATGGTCTGCATGAGCTGGTTTTGCATAGCCAAAAGCTGCTCAATGTTGATAGCTCCCTGAGTAGATCCTTGTCCAACGTTGTTCTGAGGCGCTCCATGGTTCTCCTCCTCATCATTGCCATCCCTCTGGTTGCGAGTCCTCACCATCTGAAGGAAAGCATTAGGTAAGAATTAAGAAACGTCCCCAACTATATGCATCAAGGGATATGAGGCTAACCAACTAGCTATACTAGCCTAGGTGGACATGGCAATGCTAAAGCATCCCAAAATCCTCTATTAAGCACACAAGCAAACAATATATATATAGCAAACAACACACTAAGCAAAAACACATCGATTCCTGAGTGCTTCTATGTGCTCCAAAGTGTCCATTCTATCTAGGCTGCATCCTACGGTCAACCTGTGGCTCTGATACCAATCTGTGACGCCCGGTTCCGAAAACTGAACCAAGCTAACGCATATGTGTGCCCAGGATGTTCAACACACATACACTAGTGCAATCACAAAAGAGTATACAGAAAATTACCACGGAACAAGATTAATTATCAAATTTATTACACAAATCATATTATCCTCGAATACAAGCCCTAATGAATATTAATGACAAGTTCAACTAATGCAGCAGAAATAGACTAATTAAGCAAACTAAGCAACTATGCAGCATAAGTGACAGGGTATGTATGCGCAGCTCCAATCAACACCACAGGCAAAGATGACGGTAGACACGGCCTAGAACTCCGCATTATCGCCATTAAACTCACAATCCTGACCTGCAACTGTTGGGGGGGATTGCAAGAGTGAGTACATGTCGTACTCAGCAAGTGTGGAAAGTATGACATGTGGCTGATTCAAATGACGAATGTAATAATGGCAAAGTGCTGAAAAGTACAGTAAAACATTTGAAAAGCAATATATATATATATATATATATATATATATATATATATATATATATATATATATATGAAGTAATCCCATCATAATCACGAGTAATACCATAATACCAAACTGAATTCATTACCATCATCAATAAGTCCAGATTTCACCATTGCCAATAACCATATTCAATACCAGAAATAAATCCATAACCAGCCATAACCATTACCAAACCATAACCATTCCAAATTCCAATTTCCCTCTAATCATGGAAGTTGTCCAGGTGCTCATAACCGGGAGCACAGCTATCATGATAGTTTTATTTAACTCTGTAGAGTTTGTACCTCTTTACCCACATGTTCGTGATTTCATCACCTTTCGGCGACTAAGAATCTCCCTTATGCCCATGACCCGTCAGTCATATTACACACTTCCGTTGGTGTGTGGCCAAGAGATCACAAAATAGCCATTACAAAGGGATTACTAGCCTATTTAGACCCCACTGAGGTTTCACCGGTGGCGATGTCTCCCACAGAGCACATCTTCAACCAAGGGCCCCCTCTTGAGCCATTCAGATCCCAGCGTAGTCCCACCAATCATCAACAAACCCAATCCGACTACCCCTTCCCCGAGCATCCACAATGGTCCAAACAGCACTAGCAAAGCCCTAATTAATCAGCTACGCCGCACCCATACTTGGCCTCGTGGTGGCACTGTAGTCCTGGCTTATTCTCGCATGAACCGGTCCTTAGATCTAATGCAAGCAAACCACCATAACATCCAACCCATCCACATACCAGACTTGCTTAGATCACCCATTACCATACCATATTGACCCGTTCACATTAACTAGAATATCATTAATGCATAATTAAATGTGTAGTGTTGTTCTCCCATCCCAGTTAATTAAGTGAAGCAAAAGGTAAAAAGCCCTTCCTGACTCTCTACCATATATTCCAGGTGACAAGGGTGGTTTAACAAATCTAGTAAACTTTCTACCATAGGATTCCAATCAAATTGACACAAGCATGCAGTTTGCAAACAAAACATTTATTTTAAAACAGGATCAATATGCTTCAAGGACACTTGCCTTGCTCCGGCGGATAGGGTTGCTCAAGCGCTTCGAAATCTTGATTCTGAAAGTCCTCGTACACGATCTCTTGAGCACTTCCCTCTACTCGTGATCACACATACAAAAAATACATACAAATCAACATGATACACACACATTAATCAACATGCGATGATATGCATGCATGCAAAGCTCAATTATTAATTAACTATGCTTGTTTATTAATTAGATGCAACTAGTTCATACGTGTTCATATGAGTTTACGGGGGTTTTAGCGAGAATTAATGCGGCTGAAAATAAAAATGCGATGCAACAAAAATCAATTTATGTCTATTAGATCTAATACATTGCTAAAATTTGCATTGGAAAAAACGAATCCTACCGTAGATGCGATGGCTTGGAAGATCGCGGGATGAAGGCAACGCGTAGACGAAGTGGATGGCGCAGCAGTCCTTCGGCGGCACGACGACGACGACGACGATCTCCGTTGGATGGCGGCGCTCTCCTCTTTTTCTTCCTCTTCTTCCCCTCTTTTTTTCTTCCTTTTCTTCCCTGCGGCGCAGCCTCTGGTCTCCTTTTTCTCTGTATCGGCGGCTAGGGTTCTGGGCGCTGGGAATTACGAAGCCCTGGGCTTTTTATAGCGGCGGCTAGGGCGTACGTGTGCGGGAGTCTTCGGCGCATGGGAGTGCGGTGTGGGGCGCGTATCGCGTAGTTGGGCGGCGCGCGCGGGAGGCGCGGCGCGCGTCGGGGCTGGGCAAGCGAGCGGGGCCCAGCAGCGCGTCGGTGCCAGGGCGAGCGGGGGCGCGAGCGCGCGGGGTGGGACCGAGGCGCTGCGCGGTCGCGCGTATCGCGCGGTCGCGCGTATCGCGCGGTCGGGGGGCATCGGGGTGCGAGCTGCTCGGGCCAGGGTGGGGTCGCGCTGCAACGGAAGGGCGGCGGGGCGTGGGAGGCGCGGCGGGGTGGGGCCCGGGGCGAGGTGCGCGCGGGAGCGCGCGTGAGGGCGGCGGCGGGACGCGTCGGGCGGGGTGGGGCCCAGTCGCGCGGGAGCGCTGCGCGGGAGGCCGGGTGTCGCGCGCTGCGGGGTGGGGCCCGACAGGGGTCGCGCGGGAGGCCGCTGCTGGCTGGGCCGCTCGGCCTGGCCAGCGGGCGGTCGTTTTTTCTTTCTTTTTCTTTTATTATATATATATATATATTATTTTTGTATATTTTATTATTTATATTTTATTTTATTTTTATATATATATTATTATATATATTATTCATATATATTATTGTTATTTTTATACTTATTCCCTATTACAAGTTTTATGCTATTATTTCATTTTTCTTCTTTTGCTACATACATTTGTAGATATATGCTTATTTTATGTTTTATCATTTTTCTTTTATTTTACTAATGTTTAATGCATGGATATGTATGCAATGCATGATGCAAAAATTTAGGGTGTTACAAGACTGGAAGCTGAAATTTGCATAAATGAACTCGCGAAAGTAAATCCTTAGTTGTCAGTTTTAGAGTAGCTAATGCGAGATCAGTGGGCATGCATCTTAATGAACTCCACAATCAAACAAGATTCCATGATGATACTTGCCCAACGCTGCATAAGCTTCATTCAAGTTAAATGTTTGGAAATGATAACTTTAATTATGCTATCTCTAATTCAGCCAAGGTTACAATACAAAAGATTATTCATAGCAGTATATTCATATTCTTTCAACTACTCTTTATTACTACGTCACAACTCAGTGAACAAGTGGTACTCACAACCGCGAGGGATGGTGATTCGAATCAAGATACCCGGAATACACGACACGTACGCAACAACCTTTCTCAAGTTCCACCCAAATTGAATCGATTCAATCTTCTAGGACAGTACTCCCACTCACGGTGCACCTTTCCGCTGTGAAGATGTCATGAACGAGTTTTCGTCTACTGTGCTACAGCCGAAAGCCTGAGGCGATCGAAAAAGTCTCAACAAAGGCTTCCCAAGGTACATCGGTTTCCTGGACCCCATATATCCAGTATGATTCCAGTACAGTTCAAACTTGCTCAGCAGGGTGGCATATGGATCAGTCCTTAACCGACACAGGCAAGACTACACATCCTACCCCACTGCCCGGTCTCATATTCAGTTCATAAACCATTCTCTAAAATAACCAATCTCAGGTGACATTATTGCTATCTCGCGAGTGGTTTCCAACCACTCGACTTCTACCGGATTCCCTATAACATTAGCATGACAATTCTACGTGTTGAGCTATAAACCTACCCATATACTCCATGAGATTATGGGTCATGCATGTGGAGTATTCAAACACAATAGACCTAATGCACAATTCATATACTAGTCAACATAGTGATACAAGCAAAACTTTAGAAAGGCACATAAATGCAAACCAAGACTTGCCTTGAGATGCAACTAGATAAATGTCAATAAAATCAGTTGCTTGATCATGGAGTGGAGCTTTGAGTCAATGCCTTTCTTCAAATACCCTTGCCGCTGCTCTGGATAAGAGATTGCTTGTAGTAAGATTCAAGTTGATCCTCTCCTCCTCCATATGATGCTCCTCATTGTTCTTCATCGTCAAGTGAACCATCGAGATGAAGATGCATAACTAATCAAATGCAACTTATCAATTTAATATTGAGGAAAATGTTCATAATTGAAGAGATGGTTCAGGTTCTACTAGGGCCAAAAGATGACCTTGCTGTTCACAGCAACAAGGATAGATCAAGTTGAACTAATAGATTCTTGGGTCTGGAGGCAACTATGTTTTGTAATGGATAAAAAGTTACTAACATATTACTAAAATTCAAATCCTATGCAGGGGTTTAATTAAAAGTTCCTGCTGGTTTATTTGGATCAATGGCAGGTTTGCTTATTGGAATTATTTTATGCATAAGACCCTATGTGCTTTTTAATACACACATAGCCCAAAAAAGAAATGTCTTGTTAGTGTTTTATGGGCATATGGTTGGGCAATGGACACGAGTGTGAAATTTTAAGTTGGAGGCAGATTATGGGATCTCTGTATTGTTAGGATTGACTGAAAGAATTCACTTAACTTCAATGGGTTTAAGCACACAAGTGTGTTTTGACCTTCATATAGGTATATGGCCTTCAAACATAGTTTATACAGGTTCAACAATTCAAATGAGGCTGTACATTTTACAGAAGCTTCATTAGGTTATGGAGGACTTACTAGAAAAGTTTCAGTATTTGTTAAGGAAGAATGTGTCCTCCATAATTCACTAAGTCTTTCCCCTTCTCTGATTTTCCAGAGCAAAACTGGAGTTTTGTCATACTTCAAAGTATGTTTTTCAGTTACTGTTGGTCCTATTGAGTTCAACAAAATTTATTTCATAATTTTTGGAGCTTTATACAGGAGCTATGGATTTTACAATTTTATGGTATTATTCTAGAAGTGCTACTGTTGTTTTTCCTATATTTTCACTAAGCCGAGAAAAAAAATCTCTCAATTTGACTACCTTAGTAAAGGTTAATGAAGATTAATTTTTTACTGTACACTATAAGGTACTAGAAGAAGATTGTTGCAAATTTTGAGAATTTTTCATATAGTGGATCTCCCGGTATTAATTCCTTAAGGAATTTGGAATTTGAATTGTTCACAAAATCACAGGTATTTTCATACCATGTAACTTGCACCACCAAAGTACATGTAAATAAGAGTCCAAAAAAAATTATTTGAGAATTTTTGGACAATTCTACAAGGAGTAATGATTTTTGGAAGTTTGAGTAGAATCTGGACTTAATTTCAAATGGGAAAATAGTGTAAGTGGCTGACAGTGGGGCCCACTGGTCAGCTCCATCTTCTACCTCTGGACGGCTCGAACAGGAGGCTTCACAGCGGCTTCGCTCGCCCGTTCCCGCGTATGGGGACGACGAAAGGCAATGATTCAAAAACAACAATTGATTCCCGGATCATGGAACACATATTGGGCAACATGAAAATACTCGAAGGCGACCAGAAGGCACCGTCGACGGCGGCAGCAGCGGACACCACGGTGGCGCCATGGAACTTGCTCGGGAATAGGTAAAATCTATCGACTAATGAACCAGGAGCATAGTAGTGGTATTAGGAACAAGGAATGGGACTCCAATCTTGGTGGAAACCATTGCAAGGATGAATTCGACGGTGACCTAGGGTTTTGGCCGAAATTGGGGACCGCCCTGGTTTCTTGATCAATTTTCGATCTTCCTGATGAGAAAGGTTTGTACAGGGTCCTAGTTTATTATACTTAATAGTAACGACGAGTTATCAAGTATGAACGAAGAATTTTAATGAACATCACCCTCGGTTCTAAAGGAAGGCCGACACTTGCTTTTCAATTCCGGCAAAAAGATGACACGAGGGGTCGACGTTTTCTGAGAGCACAAAGACGATGAGGTTGCTAACCTTAGAACGTGCTGAACAGATCCGGAGAGGTTCTGAGATGGCCGCGAAACGGTGCGCAGAGGCGGTGCAGTCCGAAACATAGGAGTGGAACATCTTCTGGCTTTAGCACCATACGAAGACAAGGGAGGGATGCCGGGGCGCGTCCGGTAGGATGAGGAAGTCTCTACGATACTTGTGGCTCGCTTAGCTTTGTGCGCGAGGCAGTAGAGGCGCTGCACGATGTGGAGGCGCGGCGGCGGAAGAAAACAGGGCCGTCGTGCCACCCAGCGGGAAGAAGAACCTCCAGGCGCCGTACTGGCTTCGTGTACTCGGGAAGGAAGTCGTCGCGCGCGTGGCTCCATGGCCGGGGCTAGGAAGTAGCAAGCAGCAGCACCGCAGCAGCGTGGCTCAGCTTGAGCAGAGGCGGCGGCAAGCAACTGGGCGGCAGCATAGCACTGGTCCTGAGCAGAAGCGAAGAAACAACAAGGGAGAGGAAAAGGCGACTGGATTCAGCGTTGGGCAAGGATGAGAGCAAAGCAGCGAGGGCCAGAAACGGTAAGCAGCTGCGTGGTGCATGCACCCTCCGCCCGTGGCGTACGCAGAGAAGAAGGAAGAAAATGCTTTCCACGTGCTAGCTGACATGTGGGGACCCGCTTCTCTACCCTTATCCTCATTTCCTCTCTCAAACAAATAACTAAATAGCTGTAAAAAATAAAAAATTGATCACTTCGACAACTCGTCTTTCTCGCAGGAGAACACCGCGCTTTGCGGCTTCATTGGGTGGATGCGTGATCCGGACCTGCTGCCACTATTCAAGACGGTCACCTTCTTCAGGGGTGGTGCGGGCCGCTCTGGTCGGGATGACGGCCCACCAGCCAGGCCGTCGGGGCCACCTTCGGCCCCAGTGGGGGATGTGAGTGGGGGATGTGACTGACGTCATCATTTACTTGGATCACTACATCAACCTTGCCTCGACAAAACCTTTGTCGCCGTCGTCGGGAGATGGTTCTGGGGTGGTCTATCCTCCGTCTCCTCCTCCACCCCCACTGGCCAGGCCTCACCTCGCCGCATCCGGTTCCCCTGGCGTAGAGGAGCCCTGGATGCTGCTCGATCACGCCCTCCTGCTGGGGCTGCGGCGCCGTGCAACAAGCGTCGGGGTCGCGATCCATCCGACAGGGACCATGAGGGCGGGGGTCGGGGCCCTACCGGGGGCGTCTTTCGTCGCCTCGGGAGCTCCTCCGGCTCACGACGTCCGAACTCCACTACGGCTCATTCTTCTCGCAGTTCTCATCATGGGGGCCAAGAGGATCACCGCTCAGCCCAAAGAATGATCTGGGTCGTCAAGTCCCGGCCCCGAGGAGATCTATCGGGAGGCGCTTCCCCCTCGGCCGCCTCGCCGCCGGTTCTGCCGGCGCCTGGTCCCTCGGGAGCCTTCGCTCGGCCGGTCTCCCTAGGGGGTCCCACGGAGGCCTTTCGACCTTCGGCACAACTGAGTCGCCGATCAACCCTTCACAGGAGGTTTTGGCCTTGGCCCCCCAAACGGCGGAGGCGGGGCTAAATCAGCTGGTGTCCGATCTCTTCAAAGCGCCAGACCCTGCCATACTCCCTACTCCTCAACCGGAGAAGCCTCATCGATCCCGCCGTGAGCGCCTGGCGGCCACCGAACTTACAAGGCGCAGCGCAAGGCAAGCCAAACAACAAACCATCATTCCGGTGGACCTCAGGGCAACACACCGCCTGATTCGCAAGCTGGACTTGGCCGACTCAGAAGGTCGCGTTGGAGAGGCCGAGTTGCTCAAGTATGCTAATCTCTTCAAGCAGCCCCTCCCGCCCAAAGCCATTGAGGCCATTTGTGAGATCACAGGTACTCCCGACACCCTGCAGGGAGAAGAGCTCACGGAATTAGCCAATTCCGAGATTGCCATGCAGTTGGCGGCGACCTAAGCTGCACTGGGTTCCTTCAGCCCACCGTTGGCCCTCTTGTCATCCATGTTAGTTGAGCCTCGTGTGTCTCAGTTTGTGTTGTGTGGTGTTGTGGGTAGCTCTAGGGAAGCACCTGTCTTGGGCTGCAGGGTGGAGGTCCTTCCTTTCTGTCCCTGGTTGGAAGGTGTTCTTTGTAGTGTTCCAATGTTTAAGCTCCCAGTTAATAAGTTGGCAGGTGGGCCGTTTTATTTAGCAACTCAGCTCTCGTTGCCCCCCCTCTGTCCAGGCGCACTACCAATCTTACAATGAGTAACAACCCAAAATTACTCAGCTGGAACGTGCAGGGTCTCAACACGCCCGCCCAACGTGAAGCAGTAAAGCTGCTCCTAATGGCAGGGAGGCCGCATATTGCATGCCTCCAAGAAACGAAAATGCAAACGATCGCCCCTCAAACTACCGCTGAACTTCTTGGACCTCACCTCTCGAGCTTCATGTTCCATCCGGCCTCAGGAACACGGGGCGGACAACTGATCCCCTGGGACCCCTCTGTAGCGGAGCTTTCTTCAGCAGTGAACCGACATTTCAGTCTATCGGTGCAAGTTTATGATAAGGTGGCCAACACCACATAGACCCTCATGTCGGTATACGGACCAACCAGAGAAGCCCTAAAGCAGCAGTTCATGGACGAAATTTTAGCCGGCAAGCCCCCCCAACACACTCCATGGATCTGTATAGGGGACTTCAACCAAATCCTGGAGGCAAGGGACAAAAACAACGACAATGTAAATAGACAGCAAATGAATGCATTCAGAAGAATGATGGACGCGGCCGACTTGATTGAACTCCATCTTCAGAATAAAAGTTTCACTTGGAGCAATGATAGAAGGCATCCAACACTGATGCGCCTCGACCGGGCGCTGTGCATGGATGAATGGGCCTTGGCTTACCCAGACTTGATCCTCCACGCCCTCAGCTCCTCCACGTCTGACCACTGCCCTATTGCGCTCATACCGTATCAACAACAGATCGTTCGTGCTCGCTTCAAATTCAAGAACTTTTGGCCGCAGATTGCTGGTTTCTCCGATGTTGTGCAAACAGCTTGGGCCGATCCAATTCCTGAAGGCTCGGCAATGTCTTCCCTGAACACCAAATTCCAGAGGGTAGCCGTGGCTTTGAAAAGGTGGAGCAAGACGGCTATTGGGCAGGCGAGAACCCAACTGCATATCTCAAACGAAATAATCCAACGCCTGGACCTAGCCCAAGAGAACCGAGAGCTGTCTGAAGGGGAACATAAACTACACAAGGACCTCAAATGTCGCGTCCTGGGACTAGCGGCCATCGAACGTTCGCAGAGGCGCCAACAATCTAGGTTGACGTGGCTAAAGGAAGGCGATGTTTGCAAAAAATTCTTCCACATTAAAGCAAATTCTAGAGCGAAAAAGAAACGCATTGCCTACCTAAAGAATGAGTCAGGACAATTGGTGTGGACGCAACAGGAAAAAGCCCAGATCGTGCATGACCACTTCAAACAAATTTTGGGATCCAGGCAAGACCGATCCCTAGCAATAAACTGGCAAATGCTGATTCTACCAACGATTAGGAGTGAGGGCCTCGATAGACCTTTCCGCGAAGAAGAAATCTAGAACGCGATCGCTCAGCTGCCTGCCGAGAAGTCTCCTGGGCCTGATGGTTTCACGAGCATCATCTATAGGAAATGCTGGTCGTTCATCAAAAAAGAGATCATGGAAGCTATGGCCCAATTCCATGCGATGAGAACCAACCCCCTACCGAAGCTAAATCGGGCAGAACTGATCCTATTGCCCAAATATGAAAACCCAGAGTGCATTGGTGATTTCAGGCCTGTCAGCCTTATCCACTCAGTCACTAAATTGATATCCAAATGCCTGTCGTTGAGACTACACGGCGAGATGGACTCCCTCATCTCTCAGGCCCAGAGTGCTTTCATTCGCCGTCGGTGCATACAAGAAAACTTGATATATGTCCAGAACCTTGCAAGAATGCATCGTCACTCCCATAAACCGGTGCTCCTCTTCAAGCTTGACATATCAAAAGCTTTCGACTCGATATCATGGGAACATCTATTGGAGGTGCTCCACGCGTGTGGTTTTCCGTCGTGTTGGGTCAACTGGATCACCCTGCTCCTATCCAGTGCCAGCTCTAGAGTTCGCCTAAATGGAGAGTTGGGCCCATCCATACAACATCGGTGTGGCCTTCGGCAGGGGGATCCCTTGTCGCCCTACCTCTTCATCATCGTGATCGACACGCTCCATAAGTTGATTCAGCTAGCAACCGAGCAGGGCACCCTCTCCGAGTTGGAGACCAGGCAAGCGCGGCTGCGCACATCAATCTATGCAGACAACGTGGCAATCTTTGTAAACCCAGTCAAGTCTGAAGTATAGGCATTGCGCCACATCCTACATATCTTCGGCGAAGCAACATGCCTTCGTGTGAATCGAGCAAAAAGCTCGGTAGTGACGATCAGATGCGATGGACTAAACATGGAGGACATTCTCGAACCATTCAACTGCTGCAGAGCGACCTGGCCAATGCAGTACTTGGGCTTACCTCTGACCCTCGACAGGGTTAAAGTCGAGCAGTTAGCCCACATCCAAGAGAGATCTCTGGCTAAGATGGCGGGCTGGCAAGCAAAACTGCTAAGCCTGGTGGGGCGGCGCGAATTAGTACACTCAGTGTTGAGCTCCCTGGCTACTTACACGTTGTCTGCGATAAAAACTCCAAAAAGCTTCATCAAAGGCTTGAACAAAATCAGGCGCCGGTTCCTTTGGTCGGGCACACAACAGGTAACAGGAGGTCAATGCAAAGTGAACCGGCAAAGAACCTGGCACCTCTTGTGAAAGCATCTAGGCCCCCATGAGGTATGGTTTTGGTGATTAATGACAACCATTGGATTTTACTAATGAATTTGTGGATGCAAGGTCTCCTATATCACTCAATCTAATGAAATCTATATGTCATTGGAGACTACTAAACAATCAATTTATGAGATCAATCAATGTTGTGAAGATAAGAAGTAAAAGCTCTTATGTCAAAGTCATTCAACCAGAATTGATGACACTTAATGCTTGACAACCATCAGAAGTGCATTTCCAACAAAAGTCCAAGAGGTCAATCGAGAAAGACACAAAAGAATCACTTAGAAATAACTCGAAGCAAACAAAATCAACTCACCGGATCAACCAATGTTTCCAGAGAACAACACGTCGGTCGAGTTGGTTTAGCAGAAGAAGAAGACCTCAGAACAAAGCACTCACCGGATCATCCGATGTTAAGGGCTTAGCTACATTGGTCCATCAGTACAGTTTGCAATATCCTTGGACCAAGTGTAGCACCGGATCATCCGATGTACAGCAATATACACATCGGTCAATCACTCCAGTAAGCATCAAGTTTGAGCCAATTTTGGAGGAAGAGCCATCGGATCATCCGATGAGAAGACAAGTGCAACATCGGTCTAACAACGGTCATATCTGACACAATGACGTCAGCTAAAGTGAACTTGACCGATGATAACTAAAGGGGAGACATCGGATCATCCGGTGTTCGCAGAAAAGTTCTGTCAGCCTACTTTTCCAACGGCTATTTCGTAGAGGTTGGCTATAAATACCCCTTTTGATGAGGACATCACTTCTATGGATACAAACAACACTCCATTGAACATACAAGATGCAATCAATAGAGTTCATACACAACAATTAATTTCAGAGGTGAACTCGTTCTTATATATTTCCTTATATGTTTTTGAACATAAATTGCTACTTAATGATTTATTTGTGATTAGGATCCATGGAGAGGTTCAAGGAGTACTTGGAGGGAGTATTAGGGACGTGGAAGACCAGAGAATTCGTTCAAAGAAGATGGAAACCGAACCAAACTCCAAATCGTATCCAACTCGGAGTCCAGGAGCAGTACACACTAAAACGGACGCCCAGGACGCATACGAACTCCGTTTTGTACGTTCTACATATGCACGGAAAGGGGAGAGGATAACCTTTCCAATGGCGCCGGTCCCATGTCAAAATTCCTTTGGAGTCGTCAGGAATCGTCGAAACAAATTCAAATACAGAATCTGTCATGGTGCTGCGCCACCATATTGGGCCATTGGGCCTTGTATCAAGTCTAAGTCCATTATTTTCGTGTGTTAGGGTTAGGTCACGACCCCAACACCCCCTTGGACGTCCTCCCACCTATATATACTCCATAGTAGCCGCCATGAACAATTGGGTTTTGCTTAGATCAATAATATCGCCGTTTTTCGGTTTGTGAAACCCCAATTCAGCAATTTCAGATTGCTTCTTCTACGTTCTTGCTTGTGTTCTCGGTTGCACTTGCAGGGATTAGCCTTCTTGGCGAGGTCAATCGTGTGAAGCACGGTTGATAACCAACGGAGCGGTGGTGTAGTGATTGCAGGGGCTGTTCGTGTTCTACTCGAGAGCCTCGGATCATCAACGTCGAGATCTCCATCAATCGACTTACCCATTACCTATCGGAAGATCGGGACCAATTCTCCTATCAATTGGTATCAGATTTCCAGGTTGCCCGTTAGGTAATTCATCTATCCATTACATTAGTTTTGTTTTTCATACCTAGAGTCCACAAAAAAGCCAAAAAAAACTTGCAGTTTAGTAGATCTGTTCATTACTTTGTCCAAACCATATTGAGCCTTTGCAACTTTGTTATTCAGTTTGGTTTTGTTGAGTTTGTGTCCGTGGTTGAGTCATATTGCTGGTTTAGAAAGTGTTTTTGATCTTAGTTTGAGTTTTGCATTGTGTGATTCATCCTTTTGAATCACGTCATCACGTCCAGATTAGATTCACCTCTGTCCAGTTTAGTATTTTCATCATATCTCGCACATACGAACTCGGATTTTGGTGTTCTTGTACTTTCTGGAAATCTTAAGAAGTGCTCTATCACTTTCGTATTCATCATTTGCCCAGAAAATGTAGTTATCGATGTCTAAATTGCATTAGATCCGAATCTGTTATTGACCTAAAAATTCTGAACAGTCTGTATTTCGAGGGTAATATCTCCTATTGTTCTCTTCCAAAATAGGTCTTCCATATATTGAAACTAAAGAGGAGAGATATATCTACAATCTTGCTGTTCTAAGTTTTCCAATTTAGAGCCTATAAGTGTGTCTATTTGTCCTTGGAAGATTGAGCAGAAAATCTGCGACAGACACACGAGATATCTTGGATTGATTTTCATTGTGTTCTTCCCTTGCAGCACATTCTGAAAAAAAAAGGAAGAAAGAAGAAAAAGGCAAGTGCAAAACAATAAACAAAAGCCGCACAAAAAAGAAAAAAAAACAAAAAAAAACAGAAGTGCTTGCATTCTTTGTGTCATCTAGTTTTGTCTCATGTCTTGCTAGCTTGAACTACTAGGAACACATTTAGACCAGCAACTTTGACAAATACTTTGGATACTTATTCAACTTTACTATCTGATTTCATTGTTGCTAATCCTTGCTACAAATAAAGTGCCATCCAAGCTACACCTTACTCTTGAGCAGAATCGATACACCTTTGCAATCATCTCACGCTTCATTGGTTTTTTCATACCGTCCACCGTTTGCGACTTGTAGTGTCGGTAAGAACACTTGTAAGAGCGTGGTAAGACGCTTGAGAGTGTGTGATTCCACTTCCACTTTGCCATTATCCTTTGTAGTTGATAGGCATAACATATTTCTTTGTTGTCTTCTGTTCGCTACTAACAATGTCAGGTAAAAGCAAGAATCATGCATTATATGCTGAGATGATGGACATGATGAAGACGGCGATGGAGTTGCTCACTAAAAATCAAACATCAACCAAGGTTTCACATGACATTCAGACCACCTTTACAACACCTTCCATAAGAAGTAATTATATTCTCCCATCTCTTCCTTCTTATGATGGTTTTGGTTATGATGAATATATTACTTGGGAAATAGAGTTGGATAAAATTTTTGGAAAATTGCATATGTGTGAGAGGAGAAAGATTAGAAATGTTGCAAGTGCATTAGTAGGTTGTGCATTAACTTGGTGGAACAATTTAAATGATTTAGAAAAACCTCGAACATGGAAAGATATGAAAATTCTTATGCGAGAAACATTTACTAGTGTATCCAATTGTAAAGATGAAATACATGAGCTTGAGAAGAATTTTCTTGTTGTACCTCCTCCTATGCCTAACCTTTTGCAGGAACAAGAACCAATAATTGTAGAAAATCCAAAAGCGAATGAGGTGTTCAACAACTCCTGTGAAAATTCAGATCAATCAACTCATAATGCACTCGAAATCACTGCTGAAAATGGTAAGACAAAACATTCTACAAATACAGAAGATGAGAAGTTTTTGGATGTTCTAAATTTTTCCACCAATCATGCTATTTTCAAGGAGCAACTATTAGAATCGTTTATTTATACACCATTGTCACATGTTGATTTTCCTGCTGATCGTTGCGCTACAAAAGAGTTGTGTGCTGATAACTCTATTATACCGATGCAAAAACAAGTTAATATACAAGATGATTGTGTTTTGGATTCACCTACTTGTGCTGAAATTCATAATTTGATCACCGCTACTGCTGAAAATGATGAGCTGAAATTTTTGTCTTCTCTAAATACTTTGGGCTATATTGAATTTGACACTCTTTGTGATCTAGATATCGTAGAGAAGATAATATTTTCTCAGTCTCAATTGCCTTTGTTAAGTAGAAATATTTTTTATGCTATAGGCAAATATGAACATAGTGGTATGTTTATGGTGCATAAAGTTTACATATGTTCAAATGAGGAAGCTTTTGTGCTGCAACAACATGGTCAAGTAAATGAATGTACTAACGCTAATAATATCTTGTCAAGTTTTTCTAGTATTTTTTCCTTGCAGCAGGGACAACAAAAACATTTTTCACTGCGGTTGTGCAATATGGACAGTGCTCACTCAGGCCTAAACTCTACCCCCAAAGCAAGACTTTTTGCTGGACATACGAGCAAGCCGAGGACGGCTTGTCATAAAGAAGGGGAGAATGATGAGATCATGCATATTATTATTGCACCTACAAATATGACACAATGTTTATTTGTTTGGGATCCTGACTCAAGTGAATGTGCACTCTTATTTGATGGACAAGATCAAGATGGTGCACTATGCCGTCCACCACCTTGGCCTCCTCCTTTCATGCTTACAAGAAGATTTGATGGCGTTGCACATATGGACCCACACATGATAGAAGATGAATTTGAGTCGAGGACGACTCCAATTCAAGAAGGGGAGGATGATGAGGACATCACTTCTATGGATACAAACAACACTCCATTGAACATACAAGATGCAATCAATAGAGTTCATACACAACAATTAATTTCAGAGGTGAACTCGTTCTTATATATTTCCTTATATGTTTTTGAACATAAATTGCTACTTAATGATTTATTTGTGATTAGGATCCATGGAGAGGTTCAAGAAGTACTTGGAGGGAGTATTAGGGACGTGGAAGACCAGAGAATTCGTTCAAAGAAGATGGAAACCGAACCAAACTCCAAATCGTATCCAACTCGGAGTCCAGGAGCAGTACGCACTAAAACGGACGCCCAGGACGCATACGAACTCCGTTTTGAACGTTCTACATATGCACGGAAAGGGGAGAGGATAACCTTTCCAATGGAGCCGGTCCCATGTCAAAATTCCTTCGGAGTCGTCAGGAATCGTCGAAACAAAATCAAATACAGAATCTGTCAGGGTGCTGCGCCACCATATTGGGCCATTGGGCCTTGTATCAAGTCTAAGTCCATTATTTTCGTGTGTTAGGGTTAGGTCACGACTCCAACACCCCATTGGACGTCCTCCCACCTATATATACTCCATAGTAGCCGCCATGAACAATTGGGGTTTGCTTAGATCAATAATATCGCCGTTTTTCGGTTTGTGAAACCCCAATTCAGCAATTTCAGATTGCTTCTTCTACGTTCTTGCTTGTGTTCTCGGTTGCACTTGCAGGGATTAGCCTTCTTGGCGAGGTCAATCGTGTGAAGCACGGTTGATAACCAACGGAGCGGTGGTGTAGTGATTGCAGGGGCTGTTCGTGTTCTACTCGAGAGCCTCGGATCATCAACGTCGAGATCTCCATCAATCGACTTACCCATTACCTATCGGAAGATCGGGACCAATTCTCCTATCACCTTTAACTTGTAATTTCGATAAGTCTTGATCACCAGACACTCTCAACACATCCACAAGCGTTCAAGACCAAGAGTCATCACTTCTACATCATTTCGACCACCTACACACCAAGAGATAGGCTAGAACTAGCTAGAGAGAGAGCTTGTGTGCCTCCATTCTGGGTGAGTGGAATCTCTAGGATAGTGAGAGCCTCAAGGGAGTGCCCCTTGGTGTTTGTAACTGTGAGAGACTTTCGGAACTTGCCAAGGCGTTTGTGGAAACCTGGAGGGTCGAAGTTGTACAAGGCTTGAGCTCCACCTTGCCGAGGTTGGCAAACGGAGAAGAATAGTGGAGATCCCTCGTCTCGGTGACTTGGGTGTGGCTATACCCTTTGGTGGGTGACACAACGTGGATGTAGGAAGATCTTGACGATCTTACCAAGCCACGGGATAAATCCTCCTGTCTCCTCGAGAGTTTGCATCCTCTTCCTCTCCCTTACATTTATGCATTTTATATACCGCGAAGTTGCTATTTACTTCAATAAATAGATCGTTTGCATAGGGAATTGGGCTTTTAGGAATTAAGTTTTATTGCTTAGATTTTGAAAAGAAGCCCAGTTCACCCCCCCTCTTGGGCATTCGATCCTTACAATTGGTATCAGAGCAAGGTTGCTCATAGGATCATTCTAGCTTCATCGCTAGAGAGCTAAAATGGCCAAGGTTGGGGGTTCGGTTCCTATCTTCGAGGGCAAGAACTTTGCCTATTGGAAAGCACGCATGCGCGCTTATCTAGAGGCTATTGCTCCCGAAGTATGGGAAGCGACCCACGCGGGGTTTGGAGAACACAACTATGTTGGTGATCAAATTAAATAGGATGCTAAAGCTAGGAATGCAATATATGAATGTATTAGTCAAGATGTGTTTGCTAGGATTGCTAGCAAAGGAAAAGCTTGTGAAATTTGGGCTTGCTTAATAGAGATTCATGAGGGTTCTTCTCGAGTCAAGGAACTTAAATATCACATGCTTAAAGCAAAATATGATGAATTTAAGATGCTACCTCATGAAAATGTCAATGAGATGTTCTATCGCTTGAATGTACTTATTGAAGAAATTAATGCTCTTGACATTGCTTCTCTTAGCAAGGGACTCATCAACCGCAAGATCCTCATGCTCCTTCCCAAGACAAAGTACAAAATCATCAACTCCATGCTTCAAAAGGAGTCTCTTGACCACATTGAAGTTTCGGAGCTCATTGGAGAAATTCACGCTCATGAAATGAGTGTACTTGGGATGATAGAGGAATCATCTTCAAGGACAATTGCTCTTAAGGCCTTCACCAAGAGAACAAATCTCAACAAAAAGAAAGTGGTTGAGCCTAGCCCAAGTGAAGAAGAGCAAGCATCAAGTGAAGATGACTATAATGAGCTTGCATCAATGATGAGAAAGTTCTCTCGCTTAAACTCCAAGATTGCCAAGAAGGGATACACCTTTAATCCCAAAAATAAAGCATTTCTACCAAAGAGAGATGACAACAAGACTTGCTATAATTGTGGTGATCAAGGTCATATCTCCTATGATTGTCCAAAACCGGACAAAAGAAGAGAGAACCACGAGAGCAAGCATCGCAAGCTTGAAGATAATGAGGATGATGAAGAGGAAAAGCCCAAACCAAGATCCTTTGGGAAAAAGAAACACGACAAGGGCAAGAAGGCAAAACTTTTCCCAGAGAAGAGAAATGGTCCTCAAAAGGTGTTCATGTGTGAGGCAAATGAATGGATCACCGACGAAGAGTCAAGTGATGAAGAGAGTGAAGCGGAAGAAGAAAGTTTGGCCGACCTTGCCATTGCCAACAATGATGACTCACCTCTACATCCACCTCCCATGTGCCTCATGGCTAAAGGTAACACCAAGGTATATGATGATTCTAACGATGATGAGCTTTCCCCCGATGATTTAACTTCTTTAATAAATGAATATCATGCTATCATTAAGAGGGAAAAGAGTAAGGTTAAAGCTCTAGAAGAAACTCATGCTAGACTTCAGAATGCTAACCTCGATTTGCTTGATAAGTATGAAAGCATACTTAAAGAGCATGACACGCTCAAATCTCATGTCAAGCAAATTGAGGAGGATAAGGCTCAAATCAAGCTAGATCATCATGAGCTTAACTTAGCACACCAAACACTCTTAGGAGAGCACAACAAGTTAATACAAGAACATCAAACACTTAACCTTGCTAATGAAGTGCTTGATCAAGAGTTGAAAAATATGAAGAAACAAACTCTTAATGATAAGATATCCATTACTTCTCATGCTACTAATGCTTTGCACAAGTCTTTGTCTTTGAAAGAGAACACTAGGGAGAAGGACTTGTTGGAAGAAATTGAGAGTCTCCGCACTAGTGTGGCTAGACTTTCAAAAGGGGAAGTCAAACACATGGAAATCCTCTTCCAACAAGCAAAGTCCTTCAACAAGAGAGGACTTGGATCCTTCCCAGTGCCTAACAAAGGAAAGGTGCCCTCACCGGAGCTTAGAACAAGCTTCATCAAGGAAGTTGGATCTTAATGCCAACATTGTGAGGTCACCGGTCACCACACAAGGGAGTGTCCTCTACCTAACCGACCCTCTCCAATATTTCCTACTAACTACAAGTCTACTTTCAATAATCATTATTGTCTCTTGAGTAAAGTAGATGGCAAGGTGAAGGTGAGGTTCATCGGCAAGGACATTAAGGGCATGAAGGGGAAGCTCCCCAAGCAACTTTGGGTCCCAAAGACACTTGTATCACACATACAAGGACCTAAGTTGGCTTGGGTGCCAAAAAGCAAAAATTGAATTCATGTGTGTAGGTTAACTACAAAGCCGGTGGAAAGCATTGGGTACTCAATGGCGGGTACACTCAACACATGACTGGCAATGATGGTATGTTCACCTCCATAGAGGAACCCCGACAATCATGAACGAGTCATCTTTGGTGATAATTCTAAGGGGAAGGTAATTTGGTTGGGTAAGATTGTATTTTTCACATGGTTTATTTATTTCAAATATGTTGCATGTTAAGTCACTTAGTTTCAATTTGCTTTCTATTGCACAAATTTTGTGAGTTTGGGCTAACATGCATGTTTAGCAAGAATGATGTTGTTGTGACAAGCCTGAAGTTGAGGAGAACCATGATCAAGGGGGAGCTTCAAGTTCCAACATCTACACATCGATGGAGAATTATTCATTTGTCAAATTTATGTCGGTGCTATCATTTTTGATTCAACTAAAAAAGCTCTTAGCCATGAGTTTGGCAAAATGATGTCTAAGGAATTCGAGATGTCAATAATTGGAGAGCTCAACTTCTTCCTTGGATTCCAAATCAAGCAACTTCAAGAGGGGACCTTCGTCTATCAAGAGAAGTACACCAAGAACCTTTTGAAGAAATTTGAGAAGGGAGATTGTAGCTCAAGAAGCACTCCAAGGGCAATGAATTGTCACCTCGACGCGGATAAGGATGGTAAACCTATTGATCAATCCAACTACCGTTCTATGATTGGTTCATTGCTTTATCTTACCGCATCTAGGCCCGATATCATGTTGTGCCCAAATTCTTTATATGAAGCAAACCCTTTTGGACTTTGTTATTAAACTTGGTTGTGTGCCTCTCCTTTGTGACAATGAAAGTGCGGTTAAGATAGCTAAAAACCCCGTTCAACACTCCTGCACTAAGCACATTGATATTCGCCATCATTTCTTAAGGGACCATGAAGCTACGGGAGACATCTCATTGCGAGGTGTTAGGTCCGAAGAACAATTGGCGGATATCTTCAGTAAACCACTTGATGAGAAAACTTTTTCTAGGCTAAGAAGTGAGTTAAATGTGCTAGATGCATCAAACGTCATGTAAGTTGCCATGATCATATAAGAATGCATATCATATAGGTCTTGTCTAACTTTCAAAGGATAGGGGTGAGCAAGGGTTTGCTTGGGATGAAGGTTCTTTTGGGTTTCCCCAAGGCTTGGAGAGTGGCTCTCCCTGAAGAAGCCTTTGAAAGGTTCAAATTTGACAAGATAGATTTATTTTATGTCTTGCATGATACTTGCCATATAGACTTGTAATTTCCTGCATTATAAAATGTTTGACATTGCATACGGTAGATTGTCTCAAAGGGGAACCCACCTCATGAGAAAGAGACTTGTTTGAAATGCAATATCTCAACTCATATGAGGTGGAAAGAACAAAATGTTAGGTGCGTTAATGCCTAAAAGAACATGCTTTAAAGAGATAGTAGTCTTCATACTCTAGCTCACAAAGCATGGGCCTTACATTTTATTTGGATATTTTCCTCCCTATTTTATTCTCAGTGTTCCATTTGCTTTAGGCTTAGCCAAGTTATTGGCATATTAGCTTTTTGAGGGGTGAGGGGTTGCCCAAAAAGTCCTAAGACATGTGTTTCTCATTGTTTGTTTGTTTGGTCAAAGGACATATATGGGATGTTGCTGTTTTGTAGTCATCGGATTATCTGATGCTTAGGTCAGACCTTCATCGGATCAACTGGTGTTCAAAAGCCAAGAGCCAGATCAGTCAGTATCTCAAATCAACCGACGAGTTCATTTGGAAAAACATCGGTCCATTCGATGTTCACATTTATGGAACTATGCCAAATTCCACCGATGCACATCAGTTCAACATTGGTCCATCCGGTGTCAATGGCACCTTTTTGAATATCCTTACTGTGCCATTCGACCGATGCTTCTAACGTTTAACGTCGGTCCATCCGGTGTTAAATTTTCGGCTAGGGTTTGGGACCCACTATTTAAACGGCGCTTCACATCCCTCTTCTCTCTCCCCGACCCCGACTCACCCGCGCCGAATCACGCTACCGCCGCTCATCTCGCCCTCCGGCCGCTGCCGCCGCCCTCCGGCCGCTGCCGCCGCCCTCCGGCCGCCACCGCACCACAGCAACGCCGCCACCATCCAAAGCAGCCGCACCGCCGCCGCCGCTTCCATCACCGCAGCCGCCGCCACTCGCCTCCACCGCAGCCGCCGCCGCTGCTCCACCCAAGCGCCGCCGACCGCCGCTCGTGCACCAACGCCGCCCAGCCACACCACTGCCACCCTCTACGTCGTTGGTACCTCCAACGGTCGCTGACGCTAGGGTTTCCGGTCGCGTCAATCTTCGTGTCGCCGTTTCGTGCATTTGACGTCGTCGCACCTCATCACAATGGCTCGCGACAAGAAGAACAAGGGCAAGGCCATTGCGGAGCCGGCCGCAAAGAAGCAGAAGCTCTCGAAGGAGGAGAAGAAGGCGTTGATGGCCGCTTGCACCGCTGAGGAGCGAGAGCGTGGCCGAGGAGGATCACTGAGGATCCGCGAGGCTCGTCCGAGGCAGCCTCCCGTGATCGATGAGTCCGAGGCGGAAGAAGAACCGGAAGTGCCACTCGTTCGCCGGCGATCAGCCAGGACCCGTGGGAGTCTTCCCGCGGCAGTACCACGTCCGAGACCGACAGCTGCTGATCATCGTGAGGACAGGGAGGCCCAGAGAGCCATCTACGAGATGGACACCACCGTCCGTGTTGGTGAAGGTGTCCGGTTGACTGATTACCAGAAGATGAAGGCCAAGCAACTCCGAAGACTCAGATGGAGTGTGTTGCTTGAGGAGTGGTACCCGCAGCCCAGAGAGACTCTTGTGGACACTCGTTTCTGGACTATGACACAGGCGTCACTCTACAAGACCTATAGATGCCGAGGCCACAAGCTATTCCAGCACAACTTTCTGGATTGGGATCAGCTCGCCCTGGTAGCAGAGACAGAGATACGCCCATACTTTGAGAGGTATCGAGGGCTGGTGCAGTTGATGTCCTACGACAGGAGTGCATATGTGGAGGATTGGGTCCGCGTATTCTACGCTACCCTATATGTCTCTGAGGGCCGTAGATTGATAGACTTCATGTTCATGGGCCAGCACCATCACCTGATGAGGCAGATGCTGGCACAGCTGCTAGGAGTGGACCTGCACGACACTTGCGTGCATGAGAGAGTATATGGTCAGGCAGACCCGCCGAGGAGGCCGCTCACTGGAGGAGTGGCACCACCACTGGAGGAAATCCACTCTTTGTTTGGACCGACCTTCTCTCCAGACCAGCCGAGGGTACCGGCACTACTGACTCCTGCTGCACGCATAGTGCACCTTGCCTTGCACCGCACACTCTTGCCGAGGTCCGGGTACCTAGAGGGGTTCACTAGCCTGCAGCAGACCCTCTTGTTCTACATCATGAACGGGATGGAGTTTGATATTGTGGACGTCCTCATATGCGAGATAGAGGATGTGATCACCGATGGAGTGGGCATGATGAGGCAGCTTGTGTTTGGACATTGGATCAGCTACCTACTCTCCATGATGGTTCCTGAGGAGTCCGCTGTGCGTGACCGTCTCACTGACGAGAGTGTCACACGGTTCAGCCACTACCGAGCTCCAGCTCCTGGAGACCGCCGCCTTGGCCGTCCAGTCGAGCGTCAGGTTCGTGCCCGTCTATCTGAGGAGGACTGGTCGAATCTGGAGAAGGAGGATGAGAGGCTGGCAGAGGCATAAGCTCAGGGTGAGGACCTTCAGCATATATGGTCCGAGAGCGACACAGATGACAGTGTCGAGGAGTACTTCCCACCTCCTCCCTCAACCAGGCAGCGCGACGTTGAGGCTGGAGGCTCTACAGTGCCACCCCTACTCCACCTCCCGTCACAGAGGCACAGGTCTCTCAGCCGTCTGAGCTCACCTCACTCCTGCAGCAGATGGTTGAGCAGCAGCACTTGGATCGGCTTGCAGCTGAGCGAGCCCGAGCGGAGCAGGAAGCACGTCTTCTGGAGCTCCAACAGCAGCAGCAAGAGATGCAGCACCAGATCGCCCGTGAGAGGTGTGAGGACACTGACTGGCTGACTGGGCTGATCGACCAGATGCACCAGCGCTCCCTCGACCACCAGCAGCAGACGCAGCAGGCGATGATGGGCATCCTGGGGTTGATCACCAACCTCTACACCCAGACTGGGATTGCCCTGCCATCGCTACTGCCAGGCGTCGCTCCACCTCCACCTGTCCTTGCTCCAGCCGCAGCTACGGTGCCAACCACGCCGATCCCGTCATTCAGCATGTCTCCACTGCTGGCTCCCGACGCACCGATCCACTCTCCCCTACCGGCCACGACACTGTTCCAGCAGACGCCAGCATCCGTCGTCAGTGCCCCCTTGCCAGCAGCTACTTCTCAGCAGGCACCGACCGCGGCTCCTACTGCTCCGACAGCTCCTTCCACCTCTACTCCAGGCAGCAGCTCCGACGACAGCACCCCCGACGGTGACCAGTTCGTCATCGCGCCTAGTACTCAGGGTTCTTAGATACTCGGATTCCTTTTTGGTGTCTTGATGCCAAAGGGGGAGAAGAGTTAGAAAGTCAGGGGGAGGGTTGTTCAGAGGGTTGCTTAGTCTCAGGGGGAGTGTGTTTCTCTATCTTTTGTAATTTGGTGCTTATCTTTTGTAATTCAATGGTTTTGCTACTCATTTGGTGTTTATTGAGTACTCTTAAGTTATTAATCGATTGAGCTTATTTGGTGTCTATCTATATCTGATGATCACTTATTCACTTGAGTTATTCCTTAATTGAGCTTTCAAATTCATTACTATCAAGTGTGATAATCTTGTATTCATTGCATATACTCTTAAGTTTCGTACTATCAAATTCATTACTATTGTGCTTTAATTGTTGTGTTGTCATCAATCACCAAAAAGGGGGAGATTGAAAGCATCTAGGCCCCCATGAGGTATGGTTTTGGTGATTAATGACAACCATTGGATTTTACTAATGATTTTGTGGATGCAAGGTCTCCTATATCACTCAATCTAATGAAATCTATATGTCATTGGAGACTACTAAACAATCAATTTATGAGATCAATCAATGTTGTGAAGATAAGAAGTAAAAGCTCTTATGTCAAAGTCATTCAACCATAATTGATGACACTTAATGCTTGACAACCATCAGAAGTGCATTTCCAACAAAAGTCCAAGAGGTCAATCGAGAAAGACACAAAAGAATCAATTAGAAATAACTCGAAGCAAACAAAATCAACTCACCCGGATCAACCGATGTTTCCAGAGAACAACATGTCAGTCGAGTTGGTTTAGCAGAAGAAGAAGACCTCAGAACAAAGCACTCATCGGATCATCCGATGTTAAGAGCTTAGCTACATCGGTCCATCAGTACAGTTTGCAATATCCTTGGACCAAGTGTAGCACCAGATCATCCGATGTACAACAATATACACATCGGTCAATCACTCCAGTAAGCATCAAGTTTGAGCCAATTCTGGAGGAAGAGCCACCGGATCATCCGATGAGAAGACAAGTGCAACATCGGTCTAACAACGGTCATATCTGACACAATGACGTCAGCTAAAGTGAACTTGACCTATGATAACTAAAGGGGAGACATCGGATCATCCGGTGTTCGCAGAAAAGTTCTGTCAGCCTACTTTTCCAACGGCTATTTTATGGAGGCTGGCTATAAATACCCCTTTAACCCGTCATTTTGATAAGTCTTGATCACTAGACACTCTCAACACATCCACAAGCGTTCAAGACCAAGAGCCATCACTTCTACATCATTTCGACCACCTACACACCAAGAGATAGGCTAGAACTAGCTAGAGAGAGCTTGTGTGCCTCCATTCTGGGTGAGTGGAATCTCTAGGATAGTGAGAGCCTCAAGGGAGTGCCCCTTGGTGTTTGTAACTATGAGAGACTTCCGGAGCTTGCCAAGGCGTTTGTGGAAGCCCGAAGGGTCGAAGTTGTACAAGGCTTGAGCTCCACCTTGCCGAGGTTGGCAAATTGAGAAGAATAGTGGAGATCCCTCGTCTCGGTGACTAGGGTGTGGCTATACCCTTTGGTGGGTGCCACAACGTGGATGTAGGAAGATCTTGACGATCTTACCGAACCACGGGATAAATCCTCGTGTCTCCTCGGGAGTTTGCATCCTCTTCCTCTCCCTTACATTTATGCATTTTATATACCGCGGAGTTGCTATTTACTTCAATGCATAGATCGTTTGCGTAGGGAATTGGGCTTTTAGGAACTAAGTTTTATTGGTTAGATTTTTGAAAAGAAGCCCAATTCACCCCCTCTTGGGCATTCGATCCTTACATCTTGGAATACGGTGGCATAGGCATAGTCGACTTGGAGAGATTCAGCCAAGCTCTAAAGACCCGCTGGCTCTGGGTTGCCTGGAAACAACCAAACTGGCCTTGGGCAAATCTAGAACTCCCGGTTCACAACTCTATTATGGAGTTGTTCGCGGCGGCCACCTGTGTGACCATAGGCGACGGACGCTCGGCGTCCTTCTGGTCCTCCAACTAGTTGAGGGGACAAAGCCCAGGCGTGATCAATCCTAAACTTTTCCAAATCAGCAAAGGAAAAAGAAGAGCGTCGCGAAAGCGCTAACCAACCACAATTAGTTGAGGGACTTAAGGTGGAATTTTACTGCGGATCACGTACATGATTTCATCAGCCTTTGGACTATGACCGAGGAATCTCGGATTACTTTAAGATCAGAGGTGGCCGACTCGATCATTTGGTGCCTCACTCCTGATGGTTCCTACTCTGCACGCTCGGCTTAGGCGATTCAGTTGCAGGGCTCAATCACAACATCCCTCAAGACAGTGCCATGGCGCTCTTGGGCTCCTCTGCGCTGTAAGGTCTTTGCTTGGCTGCCTCTCAAGACCGCCTCTGGACTCCCGATAGACTCCAATGACGAGGTTGGCAAAATAACTATTTTTCCCCCTTTGATTCCGGAGTCTAGAGACAATACTTCACTTGCTGACTGAATGTCCCTTCTCGAGGCTCATTTGGATCTTGGTCAGCAATTGGGTCCCACAACTGTCTCTTCACCCTGCCTCTTGGTCACAGTTTGTCACAATTGAAGACTGGCTCCACGGCATCGCCCTACATGCATCTACTGAACAAAGAAAAGGTCTAAAATCGCTAGCCCTCCTAGTCGCCTGGTCTCTTTGGCAAGAGCGCAATCAACACATCTTTCAGTCCACGGAGTGCACATCAGCAGAAATACTTGTAGCCCTCAAAGAGGAGGCCCGACTGTGGAGTTTCGTGGGCTCAAAACATCTCGCCTTGATCATAGAAAGGAGTCAGAACTAGATTCAGGGTAGTTCATTTTGTGCCCAGTGCAAATCCTTGTTGTAACCTTTTCCGTCATCACTTGCATCTCTGGTGCAAACTCTCAATGTAACAAAATTCTACACCTCCTATAATATAACGCCGACTCGTACCGGTTTTTTCTAAAAAAAAACTCTACAGGGTGCTAAATAAAATCAGGAGGAATCTGTTGGTGAGATAACTTTGGATTTTTGATGAAGTTGAGTTTGAATTTTGAATTTGAACTTCAAATTTGAATGTCCTATCCTGACTAGATTAATTTAGTTCCATAATTAGTAATATCTTTGCAGGGGTTTTACTTAATCACATGAGTTAACTTTACTGGTGCAACAACCAAATGATTCTTTTTCTTGATTGAATTTTTAGTTTGGCAATTCACTTTGAGTTTGAATCTAAATCCAAACTTCGAATTTTTACTCATATGCAATGGTTTCATATTTCATCTTCAGGTATTAGCACTGACACTGATTGAAATGCTTATATATTCATTCAGCTTCATGCATTAAATATTTTGGTCAATTTAAGAAATGATTTGGTCCTCATTTTAAAAGAGATTTCTATTGATTTCAACTTATCAATTAAATTTGAATTCCACATTACATTTGCAATTACTTTCTTAAACACAATCAAACTAGCAAGCTCCCAAAATAAGTTCAAAGTTTAAAAGTCCCTACTTTGGACATCATTACTCCCGAAAATTTTAAATTTTGAATTTAATTTAAAATTTTTAAGTTTGCATTTTTACATTATATGCATTTGAAATGTGGGCTTTTACAGAAGGATTAGTTCCCGCCACCAAAAGCGGGCGAATCAGTCACCACTGACTTCTTCAAGCCGGGAGGAGCCAACACGTGGATGCTGACCGAGTTTGGAGGAAAGACCAGGTCGGCCGACTAGGGGGGTTGGCAGACCTGGTAAGTCCTCCAAATGATCTGTACTTTCTTAGGGTGCTTCCAGGTGGGTCCCATCCCTTGATATGGGTGCTAAACTGTTCGATGGCCTCGGATACTTCTGTTTGTGAGCCATTTGATCCATGTGGTGCCACATGTCGGTGCTTGATAGGTTGGAATGATATTTTATAGGATCCATCCCTTTGTTTTACTTCAATTCTGTATAAAATACCTGCATGCACCAATTTCTCCAAGTACAAGTGGAAGGTGTTGTTTGCAAGAAATGATATTTTTTTCACATAATTGAGTTATATTGACGCGTGAAATTGGTATATAACAGCCGTCAACAAACTCCCCCAAGCTTATCATTTGCTCGTCTAGAGCAAAGTCAAGACTTTAGGTTGATCATCAGGACTTGCTACTATGTTCTACTTTTCAAAAGTACCATGTGCACAACATAATACTCTACCTAGTTGCAAAAATTGGCATGGTACTTCACCCATCTCAAGTTATTATCGGGCTTATGCCTTCTATTCATGGGTGGTTGAAAGATAGAACAGCAAATTGGTCACACATACCCTAGAAATCAAGTTCTACTCAAATTCTGGAGAGTTCAATTTAGATTTGAAGTACCTCAATTTGATTCTCTCGGTCTCCCCTTTGTGTGTAGTGGAAATATTTCCTCACCAAGGCATTGTGCCTAAATTCATCCTACCTCTAAATAAGGCTTGTATGTGGAGCTTGGTAGGGAATATAGTAGGCATATTTGCAACACATAATATTGCTAAGTCAAAAGAGCAAGCCTTAGGAGAAATCAATTCAAAACAATTTGATTCAAGACTTGTGCATGTGTGATAGAATGGAGGTGGATGTGGATATTTGAGATGACTCCTTTTTGAGTGGACTCTCTTATTTTGCAAGGATGAAACATGGCTACTTTTCTTCTCTTTTTTTTTTCTCATGCTTATGATGTAAGCATGCATTTTCTTTTTCTTTTTCTTGTAGCCATGTCTTCTACATTCTTTTTATGCAAAAAAATTTGGAGAGAGTACTAAGCATGAATGGTATGGAGTTTATATTTTTATTGTGGAATGGTGGTATGATGGAATTTTGCTTACTTCTAGTGTAAAAATATGGCATATGCAAGTGAAGTCTTGAATTCAAAAAGTAATGAATGAAATCTCACATAGGTCTATACAAGTTTGACAAAGCTCAATGTGAAGACAAATAGCATATGCATAAGGTCTATCAATATAATATATCATATGGCTTTTGTAGGTATTTCCAATAAAATGAGAGTAACTTAAATCTTTTTAGAATTTTCTCCGGAAATTCAAGTTTCACTTTTAAACTATGAATAGCACCCCTATCACTATATCATATCTCACAACAACTTAGAATGGATTAAGCTTTTGCTACCCACAATTTCCAAATCAAGGTAAAAGCAATTTTAGCCAATGAAAGCAATATTTTTGGAGAGTAGTAAGTTGTAAACTACGGATTTAAGAAAATTAAAACAGAGCAACTATTCATAATTTCATCTATGTGAATTCCAAACCATTCTTACCACACATCTTTTATTTTATTTTGAAAGCAAATCTACTCTACTTATTTTTAAGTTTTTTTATGCAAGGTGGATGATAGGTGAAAATGAATTTGCAAGGGGTGTGATACAGGTTACCTCAAGTGGGTGTCCTCCCCCAAGCTTGTTCTTGTTCAAGGTCCGTGATTGGGGGTGAAACCCTAACGACAGATGTAGGCCATGAGGTAGGCCTAACCTTGTTGCAGCATGGCTTTGGTATTGGAGGGTTGAGTGTGGATGTTGGATTGCCTTCCATGGGTTTCATGAGTGTGTGTGACACCTGGTTCCGAAAATGAACCAAGTGAACGCATATGTGTGCCCAGGATGTTCAACACACATACACGAGTGCCTCACAAAAGAGTATACAGAAAATTACCACAGAACAAGATTAATTATCAAATTTTATTACACAAACCATATTATCCTCGAGTACAAACTCTAATGAATATTAAGAACAAGTTCAACTAATGCAGCAGAAATACTCTAAATAAGCAAACTAAACAGCTAGGCAGCATAAGCGATAAGGTATAGTGCAGCTCCAATCAACACCACAGGCAAAGCTGACGGTAGACACAGTCTAGAACTCCGCATTATAGCCATTAAACTCCCAATCCTGACCTGCAACTGTTGGGGGGGATTGCAAGAGTGAGTACATGTCGTACTCAGCAAGTGTGGAAAGTATGACATGTGACTGATTCAAATGACGACAATAATAATGGCTGGGTGCTGAAAAGTACATTAAAACATTTGAAAAGCAATATACATCGTGTATGTGAAATAAACCCATCATAAGCCATATAGTAATCATAATACCAGTCCATATTCCATATCCATCATCCATATACCAATATCCATATTCAATAACAGAATTCAATTCATAACCATCCATAACCATAATACCAACCATACCCATCCCAAATACCATCCCAATACCGAGTTCCCTCTAATCATGGAAGTTGTCCAGGTCCTCATAACCGGGAGCACGACTAGCATGATAGTTTTATTAGACTCTGCAGAGTTTGTACCGCTTTACCCACGTGTTTTTGATTTCATCACCCGTCGGCGACTAAAGAACCTCCCTTATGCCAATTACACTTTCTTTGCTGTATGACCAAGAGATCACAAAATAGCCTTTACAAAGGGATTACTAGCCTATTTAGACCCCACTGAGGTTTCACCGGTGGCGATGTCTCCCATAGAGCACATCTTCAACCAAGGGCCCCCTCTTGAGCCATTCAGATCCTAGGATAGTCCCACTAATCATCAACAAACCCAATCCGACTACCCCTTCCCCGAGCATCCTTAATGGTCCAAATAGCACTGGCAAAGCCCTAATTAATCAGCTACGCCACACCCATACTTGGCCTCGTGGTGGCACTGTAATCTTGGCTTATTCTCGCATGAACCGGTCCTTAGATCTAAAGCAAGCAAACCACCGTACATCCAACCCATCCACATATTGGCTTGCTTAGATCACCCATTACCATATCATATTGACCAGTTCACATTAACCAGAATATCAATAATGCATAATTAAATGTGTAGTGTTGTTTTCCCATCTCAATTAATTAAACGAAGCAAAAAGGTAAAAAGCCCATCCCGACTCTCTACCATAATTCGAGGTGACAAGGGTGGTTAAACAAAACTAGCAAACTTCCTGCAATAGGATTTCCCATCAAATTGACACAATCATGCAGTTTGCAAACAAAACATTTATTTCAAAACAGGATCAATATGCTTCAAGGACACTTGCCTTGCTATTGCGGTTGATTAGGGTCAAAACCTTCAAACTCTTGGTGTTGTAGATCCTCCGCGGCACTCTCTAGCGCAAATCCGTCTAATCCGCACAATAAACATACAAGACAAGAAACACAATCAAAGAGTGCACAAATATTACTCAATATGACATGACATGCATGATTAATGCAAATGCAAGGTGGAACTTGTTAATAGATTGCTTTTAATGATCACTAATTAGTTCTAATGGTCTTTAACAAGTTTATACAGGTTTGGAGTTGATTTAATAAAACTTTAGAATTAATTTAACACAATTTAGTTAGCAAAATCGGACTAGTCTGCAGAAGGACGGACTAGTCTGCACTTCGCAGAACTAGCGCACTAGGGTTTTCTAGATCGACGTGAATTTGGAGATTTGCAGTTGAATTCACGTAAGGAAAAGAGAATAGAAGGTATACCAGGTGTTTAGAACTCCAATGAATCAAGAAACTTGGAGGTAACACTTGGGTCTTGATGATCTAGGGTTGATGAATTTGAAGATGAATTGGTGATGAAGAACGAAAGCTTGGTGGAGATCTTGATACTCTTTCGTTTCCTCTTCTTCTCCTTGCTTGGGATCTTCTCCTCCCTCCTTGGTGGTGGCTCTCCACAAACTAGGGTTTGGATGGGGTGGAAAAGTGGCAAATAGATGTCAAGCAAAGGGGTGGGGTTGTTTATATAGAGGTGGATGCTAGGGTCAGATGGATTTCGAGTTTGAGAGGAGTAGAGGCCGGTTTAGAGTCCCACATGGGCTCTAAAAGAGTTAGGCATGACATCCCTAGGACCACTTAACGTGAAAACCAAGAAACAAGTCGTAAAACAAAAGATCAACTCGTAGTCGCAAAATATCGGACAAGTCCGAAAAGGACCGGACTAGTCCGCAAATGTCCAGAGAGAAAATTGGACAAGTCCGACTTTAGTCAGAGAGGAAAATGGACAAGTCCGCTGGAACACCGGACTAGTCCGGAAAAGTCCAGGGACTTAGCAAATTTTCAAGGATTCATGAAATATCGGACTAGTCCGCACAAAATCGGACAAGTCCGAAAGTTTCCAGAGGCAAAATCGGACTAGTCCGCAGCAAAATCGGACAAGTCCGTTTTTAGTCAGAGAGAATTGGACTAGTCCTCAGTAAAATCGGACTAGTCCGCACTTTCCTGCATTTTAAGTGCGGTTTTGCTCTGAATCAATTTTAAATGTTCCAAATCAATTTAAACTTGTTCCTCTTGATGTGGATCAATGTTAAACATGTATATGAGTATATGCAAGGCATGATGCATAAAAATGAGGGTGTTACAAACCTACCCCCCTTAAAATGAATCTTGACCTCGAGATTCGACGCGGAAGAGAAGAGATAGGGAAATTTCTTCTTGATATCATCCTCCAATTCCCACCTCGCTCCTTTTTATATGTGGTGCTTCCATTGAACTTTACACCATCTAATAACCTTGTTCCTTGGGACTCTCTCCTTGGTTTCCAAGATTTTGACCGGTTGTTCGACATAAGTCAAATCTTCCTCTAGTTCCAATCCTTCCATGGGCACTTGTTCTTCCGGTACTCTCAAGCACTTCTTGAGCTGGGAAACATGAAAGACATCATGGACATCCAAAAGATGAGCTGGCATCTCCAACTTATACGCTACTTCTCCTCTTTTGTCCAAAATCTTGAATGGTCCAATATAACGAGGTGCTAGCTTGCCTCTTATGTTAAACCTCTTATGACCTCTCATTGGTGACACCTTGAGGTAAACAAAATCTCCTATTTCAAAGGCTAATTTCCTTCTCCTATTGTCCGCATAGCCTTTTTGTCTTGATTGGGCAGCCCTCAAGTTTTCACGAATTATTTGGACTTGCTTTTCGGCTTCTTGCAACAAATCCGGACCAAATACTTGAGTTTCTCCTGCCTCATTTTAGAACAAAGGTGTCCTACACTTCCTCCCATAAAGCGCTTCATATGGTGACATTTTCAAGCTTGCTTGGTAACTATTGTTGTATGAAAATTCCGCGTATGGCAAGATTTTGTCCCAACTTTTCCCATGCTTTAAAGCACAATCTCTTAACATGTCCTCCAAAATTTGATTGATCATCTCGGTTTGTCCATCCGTTTGAGGGTGATATGCTGAACTGAAATTCAACCTTGTTCCCAAAGCTTCATGCAATTTTTGCCAAAACCTGGAAGTAAATTGAGAACCTCTATCCGAGACTATCTTCTTCGGTACTCCGTGTCGACACACAATATGCTCCATGTATATTTCAGCCAATTGTGCAGCTGTATATTTGGTCTTCACAGGGACAAAATGAGTTGACTTGGTTAAGCGATCCACAATTACCCAAATTGAGTCATACCCGGACTGAGTACGTGGTAACATAACTATGAAGTCCATTCCAATTTCTTCCCACTTCCATTCCGAGATCTTTAATGGTTGCAACAATCTAGCTGGCCTTTGATGTTCCACCTTGACTCGTTGACACACATCACACAATGCCACATATTCAGCTATGTCCTTTTTCATGCTATCCCACCAATAGCAAGCCTTCAAGTCTTTGTACATCTTCGTACAACTAGGGTGAATCGAGTACGGCAAGTCATGTGCCTCTTTTAATATTGTCTCCCGAATATGCTTCACATTAGGCACAACTATTCTCTTTCCGAGCCATAAGGTACCATGTTCATCTTCATCAAATCTGAATTCTCTCCCTTCTTTGGTCCTTTCCTTGATTTCCTTTGATCTCTTCATCCGCGGCCTGTGCTTCTCGAATTTCTTGCTCCAAGGTCAGATTTAACTCCATCATCTCCATCTCATTTACAAACCCGAGGTTCAACCGTTCAAACTCCTTATATAACTCGGATGGTAACTCTCGAACTGTGAGTTGATGACTTACTCCCTTCTTACTCAATGCGTCGGCCACTACATTGGCTTTTCTCGGATGATAGTTGATCCCCAAATCATAATCATTGATGAGCTCCAACCATCTTTGTTGCCTCAAATTCAAATCCCTTTGCGTGAAAATATACTTAAGACTCTTTTGATCCGTATAAATTTCACACCTATGTCCAAGGATGTAGTGTCTCCAAATTTTCAATGCATGTACCATGGCTGCAAGTTCTAAATCATGTGTTGGGTAATTCTGCTCATGTTTCTTCAGTTGCCTCGATGCATAGGCTACTACTCGACCTTCTTGCATAAGCACACATCCAAGTCCTTGTCTTCATGCGTCGCAATAACTATCAAAACTCTTGCTCACATCCGACAATACCAAAACTGGGGTTGTTGTCAACCTCTTCTTCAACTCCTCAAAACTGTTTTGACAAGCTTGAGTCCATTGGAAAGCCTTTCCCTTCATTAGCAACTTCGTCATAGGCTTGGCTATCTCAGAAAAGTCCTTGATGAATCCACGGTAATATCCAACCATCCCAAGGAAACTCCTTATTTCCTTTACATTTTGCGGCGGTTCCCACTTCAACACGTCTCTCACTTTTCCAGGGTCAACCGATACTCCTCCTCCTCAGATTATATGACCCAAAAATGACACCTCCTCTCTCAACCAAAACTGACACTTGTTGAACTTGGCATACAATTGGTGCTCCCTCAATTTCTGCAATGTAAGCCTCAAGTGTTCCTCATGTTCCTTCTCATCCTTCGAGTAGATCATAATGTCATCAATAAACACCATAACAAACTTATCCAAGTACTCCATGAAGACCTTATTCATGAGGTACATAAAGTACGCAGGCGCGTTTGTCAATCCAAATGACAAGATGGTGTACTCATAGGACCCATCGCATCCTAAAAGCTGCCTTGGGTATGTCCGATGGTCTAATCTTCATTCGAATGTATCCCGACCTCGAATCAATCTTAGAGAAGATACAAACACCCTTCATCTGATCAAACAAGTCTTCTATGTGTGGCAAGGTGTACTTGTTCTTGATGGTCACCTCATTGAGAGCTCGGTAATCTATGCACATCCTTTGGGATCCATCCTTCTTGTCCACAAACAGCACGGGCGCTCCCCAAGGTGAAGAGCTGGGCCGAATGAAACCCTTCTCTAGTTGCTCTTGAATTTGCTTCTTGAGATCCGCTAATTCAATAGGAGGCATCCTATACGGCCTTTTAGCTATGGGTGCAGTTCCAGGTATTAAATCAATAACAAACTCAATGTCTCGATCAGGTGGCATACCTGGCAACTCGTCCGGAAAAACATCCAAAAATTCACACACCACCAGAATCTCCTCAATTACTGTCCATATGATTTAGCTCCAATTGCTTCGGTGCGGTTTGAGATGCTTCAAACTCTATGGTGATCCCTTCCTCATTGTTCAACTTCACCGTCTTCATGGCACACTCAATAACTCCATTGTGCTTCCTCAACCAGTCCATACCAAGTATAATGTCCAATCCTTGAGAATCCAAAACAATGAGGTTGGCGGAGAAGTCTACCCCCCTTATTCTAAGGCTTACTTTTGGACATACTATATTTGTCCTCATCTCTCCTCCAGGAGACTTAACCAATAGAGTAAACTTCATATGAGAGATAGGCAAACTATACTTGGCAACATACTTCGATGCAATGAATGAATGCGATGCTCCAGAATCAAACAACATAGTCGCGGGGTTGGAGTTGGCGAGAAACATACCAATGACCACATAATCCTCTTGTTGAGCATCCTCCATAGAGACATGGTTCACATTGCCACGAGAAAAATTCTGCTGTCCATGGTTCCCTTGTGGCTGTCCTCCATTGGGTCTTGGGTTTTGTCTCGGTGCATTGCTTCCTTGACCAAGGTCTGACTTAGGACATTGATGCGCAAAGTATCCAGCTTCTCCACAAGTATAGCACTTCTTAACTCCACCAGAATTATTGGGACGAGCTTGGTTTTGAACACTTGCAGCAGGAAAGTTAGCGCGAGGTGCATAAGGCATTGGAGGCCTAGGTGCTTGCATGACAGGGCGCTGCTGCACAAACTGAGTTAGGCGCGGTGCATAACTAGGGCACTGTATAGGAGTAGAGGAGCTGTAATATGGCGCATTAGGAGGTGCAAAGCGAGGGCGCACATTACTTCCTTGTTGTTGTCCTTGATATGGCACCTTCCTCTTGTTGTCTTGTTTCATCTCACGAATCTTGTTCTCAACCACAATTGCTTTGTCCACAAGCTTCTAGAAATTTGCATAGTCACAATTGAGAAATTGCACTTGAATCTCATTGTGCAAGCCCCTCATGAACAAATATCGCTTCCAGCTGTCCCGGCTCACATCCTCAGGCGCATACCTTGAGAGTTGAGTGAATTTGTTGAGATATTCACCCACGCTCGATCTTACTTGCCTCAGGTTCTCAAATTCTTGCCTCTTCAAGATCATAACTCCTTCCGGCACATAATGAGAACGGAAACTCTCCTTGATTTCTGCCCAAGTAATCCTCTCTTGATTCTCATGAGCATTGCAATAAGCATCCCACCAATCCGCAGCTGCTCCAACTAGTTGATGAGAAGCAAATAAGACCTTCTCCCGGTCACTGCATTGGACAATAGCAAGTTTCTTCTCCACGGACTTGAGCCAATCATCAGCATCCATAGGGTCAGCAGCTTGAGCAAAGGTCGGCGGCCTAGTCCTCATAAACTCTCCCAACCGGTTATGAGGAGGTGGGGGTGGCGGCGGAGGCATGTGGGGCTGATTGTTGTTATTGCCAGCCTGCAGCTGTCCCATAATTTGCATCATGGTCTGCATGAGCTGGTTTTACATAGCCAATAGCTGCTCAATGTTGATAGCTCCCTGAGTAGATCCTTGTCAAATGTTGTTCTGAGGCAATCCATTGTTCTCCTCCTCATCATTGCCATCTCTCTGGTTGCGAGTCCTCACCATCTGAAGAATAGCAATAGGTAAGAATTAGGAAACGTCCCCAACTATATGCATCAAGGGATATGAAACTACACAACTAACTAGCCTATGTGGACATGGCAATGCTAAAGCACCCCAAAAATCCTCTATTAAGCACACAAGCAAACAATATATAGCAAACATCACTCCAAACAAAAACACATCGGTTCCTGAGTGTTTCTATGTGCTCTAAAGTGTCCATTCTATCTAGGCTGCGTCCTACGGTCAACCTGTGGCTCTGATACCAATCTGTGACACCCGGTTCAGAAAATGAACCAAGTGAACGCATATGTGTGCTCAGGATGTTCAACACACATACACGAGTGCCTCACAAAAGAGTATACAGAAAATTACCACAGAACAAGATTAATTATCAAATTTTATTACACAAACCATATTATCCTCGAGTACAAACTCTAATGAATATTAAGAACAAGTTCAACTAATGCAGCGGAAATACTCTAAATAAGCAAACTAAATAGCTAGACAGCATAAGCGATAGGGTATAGCGATGCTCCAATCAACACCACAGGCAAAGCTGACAGTAGACACGGTCTAGAACTCTGCATTATAGCCATTAAACTCCCAATCCTGACCTGCAACTGTTGGGGGGGATTGCAAGAGTGAGTACATGTCGTACTCAGCAAGTGTGGAAAGTATGACATGTGGCTGATTCAAATGACGACAATAATAATGGTTGGGTGCTGAAAAGTACATTAAAATGTTTGAAAAGCAATATACATCATGTATGTGAAATAAATCCATCATAAGACATATAGTAATCATAATACCAGTCCATATTCCATATCCATCATCCATATACCAATATCCATATTCAATACCAGAATTCAATTTATAACCATCCATAACCATAATACCAACCATACCCATCCCAAATACCATCCCAATACTGAGTTCCCTCTAATCATGGAAGTTGTCCAGGTCCTCATAATCGGGAGCACGACTATCATGATAGTTTTATTAGACTCTGCAGAGTTTGTACCGCTTTACCCACGTGTTTGTGATTTCATCACCCGTCGGCGACTAAAGAACCTCCCTTATGCCAATTACACTTCCTTTAGTGTATGGCCAAGAGATCACAAAATAGCCTTTACAAAGGTATTACTAGCCTATTTAAACCCCACTAAAGTTTCACCGGTGGCGATGTCTCTCACAGAGCACATCTTCAACCAAGGGCCCCCCCTTGAGCCATTCAGATCCCAGGGTAGTCCCACCAATCATCAACAAACCCAATCCGACTACCCCTTCCCCGAGCATCCTTAATGGTCCAAATAGCACTGGCAAAGCCCTAATTAATCAGCTATGCCGCACCCATACTTGGCCTCATGGTGGCACTGTAATCCTGGCTTATTCTTGCATGAACCGGTCCTTAGATCTAAAGCAAGCAAACCACCGTACATCCAACCCATCCACATACCGGCTTTCTTAGATCACCATTACCATATCATATTGACTAGTTCACATTAACCAGAATATCATTAATGCATAATTAAATGTGTAGTGTTGTTTTCCCATCCCAATTAATTAAGCGAAGCAAAAAGGTAAAAAGCCCATCCCGACTCTCTACCATAATTCCAGGTGACAAGGGTGGTTAAACAAAACTAGTAAACTTCCTACCACAAGATTTCCCATCAAATTGACACAAGCATGCAGTTTGCAAACAAAACATTTATTTCAAAACAGGATCAATATGCTTCAAGGACACTTGCCTTGCTCTTGCGGTTGATTAGGGTCAAAGCCTTCAAACTCTTGGTGTTGTAGATCCTCCGCGGCACTCTCTAGCACAAATATGTCTAATTCGCACAATAAACATAGAAGACAAGAAACACAATCAAAGAGTGCACAAATATTACTCAATATGACATGACATGCATGATTAATGCAAATGCAAAGTGGAACATGTTAATAGATTGCTTTTAATGATCACTAATTGGTCTTTAACAAGTTTATACAGGTTTGGAGTTTATTTAATCAAACTTTAGAATTAATTTAACACAATTTAGTCAGCAAAATCGGACTAGTCTGCACTACGCAGAACTAGCGAACTAGGGTTTTCTTGATCGATGTGAATTTGGAGATTTGGGGTTGAATTTATGTAAGGAAAAGAGAATAGAAGGTATACCAGGTGTTTAGAACTCCAATGAATCAAGAAACTTGGAGGTAACACTTGGATCTTGATGATCTAGGGTTGATGAATTTGGAGATGAATTGGTGATGAAGAACGAAAGCTTGGTGGAGATCTTGATCCTCTTTCGTTTCCTCCTCTTCTCCTTGCTTGGGATCTTCTCCTCCCTCCTTGGTGGTGGCTCTCCACGAACTAGGGTTTGGATGGGGTGGAAAAGTGGCAAATATATTTCAAGCAAAGGGGTGGGGTTGTTTATATAGAGGTGGAGGCTAGGGTCAGATGGATTTCGAGTTTGAGAGGAGTAGAGGCCGGTTTAGAGTCCCACATGGGCTCTAAAAGAGTTAGACATGACATCACTAGGCCCACTTAATGTGAAACCCAAGAAACAAGTCGTAAAACAAAAGATCAACTCGAAGTCGCGAAATATCGGACAAGTTCAGAAAGGACCATGACTAGTCCAAAAATGTCCAGAGAGAAAATCGGACAAGTCTAGCCAAAAATCGGACAAGTCCGACTTTAGTCAGAGAGTAAAATGGACAAGTCCACTGGAACACCGGACTAGTCCGGAAAAGTCCAGGGACTTAGCAAATTTTCAAGGATTCATGGAATATCGAACTAGTCCGCACAAAATCAGACAAGTCCGAAAGTTTCCAGAGGCAAAATCGGACTAGTCCGCAGCAAAATCGGACAAGTCCGTTTTTAGTCAGAGAGAAATTGGACTAGTCCTCAGTAAAATCGGACTAGTCCGCACTTTCCTGCATTTTAAGTGCGGTTTTGCTCCAAATCAATTTTAAATGTTCCAAAACAATTTTAAACTTGTTCCTCTTGATGTGGATCAATGTTAAACATGTATATGAGTGTATGCAAGGCATGATGCATTAAAATGAGGGTGTTACAGTGTGGTCAAGGAGAGTGTTGTCGATGTCTCTCATCCACACCTCAAGGTTACCATAGGTTGGATGTACCTTGTTATTCCTTGGCTAAAGTAGTGATAACCCTTAGCTACAAATGAATGACGTGCACTCAACATGTGTTGAGTGTGTTCGGTAATTTTTTTGGCTAGGGTGTATCATACCTTCTTGCCATAAAGGAATAATGGGCACCCCTCGTGCATTGGGTGTGATCCGTCATTCTTGGCTAAGGTAATGATACCCTTTAGTCACAAAGGAGTGACACGTACCCAACATGTGTTGAGTACGATCCGTTTTTCCTTGGCTAAGGTACAACATACCTATAACCACAAAGGGATGACGTGCACTCAACATGGGTTGAGTGTGATCAGTTGTTCCTTTACTAAGGTATAAAATACCTTCTAGCCACATAGGAACAACCTGCACCCAATATACATTGGATGTGATCTTTTCATTCCTTGGTTAAGGCATCATACCTTTTAGCCACAAAGGAATAACTTACACTCAATGATGGTGTGAATTCCCTTGAGCTTGAATGTTGCTTAGAATAGTTGAGAGCATAATGCTCTCTAATATTCGTAGCAGCCAATTGGTTGCTCAAGGAGGGTTTCCATGTCAAATCTCCGGCCTCGTATAGTTATGGTTGACCTTCGGGCTTAATTTCCGATAGCTAGCAACCATCCTAATTTATTCCTTTGCCAAGAGATATTAAAATGGAATCCTCTTAGGGTTTCCAACAATCACATCTTTGAATGCTTGCATAATTATTTTACTCTTGCAAATTTCCTCTCTATGATAGAAAGGGATGATTAGCTCCTGATACTTGTACAAATGAATTTTCGAGTTAGGTAACCAATTCTTCATTTGTACGCACGGGGAAGAACAAAATCAAAGATGCAGTGGGTCCAATTTCAAGTGTATTCATGAACAATGTATGCATGAATTATTGATAGGAGTGAGGCTTTATGGATAAATCAGTTTGCACACTTTTCTAAAGCTCCTACTCATAGAAATGCAAGTGATATAAATACACTATATGGATACCTTCATCTTGTAAATTTTCTAACCATCATAGCTTTTTACACAAGAGCAAATGTCTATCATTCAGGTCATGGCAGACAAGATTCTCAATTTTATCTTCCTAAACATTTTTAATATTTTTGCCTATGAATTTGAAATTTAGTGATCCATGCATGAATGAGTTTCAAATCAAAATTATGGATATCACTATTCCTCGGTTGTTACATATTAATTCAACCATTAAGAAATTTCATAAGCATTACCTAAGCATAGTCAATTTTAGCAATGCTTATGAAATTTCAAGTACTTGTTTAAATCTATTCCCAAGTAAGATGACATTACTTTTTGAAGAATCAAAAAGTGTAATGCCAGCACTTACTCTCATGAGGAGGCATAAGAATTGAATGATGAGAAGGTGTAAACCTTCCTTCCCAATGCAAGCAAAAAATCATTCAATCCTAATGCAATTCAAATGAAGGAAAATTTGAACTTGTACTTCAATTGAAGAGTAGTATTGGTTGAGGGTCGTTGTGTGAGAAACCCACGACCATGGATTTTGGTGTAGTCTTCATATTCAATGTCTCCTGCCAAGTTGTGGTTGTAGTTGAATGAGCTTCATATTGTTCCTCCATTGGACCACCGTCTTGAGCATTTGTCCACCATGAACTCAAAATGAGATCAATGGAGGTATATGTGTTTGATGGAGCCTTCCAACCTCTTTGCAAATTTTGTCTTGGCTGCACTAAAATAAAGAACAAATAAAACAACTCGAAAATGGGTTACGTTAGCCCAAAAGCATGTTGTACCCTTTGTCAAATTGTTTTGCCCAACTTTAAACAACTTGAAAATGCAATGAATATTTAGGGAAATATTTTTTGTTTGAATTAGGAAGATGAATCAAGTGGTTACGCCCAAGATTCATATCCAAACAAATTTATTTCCTATGTCAAAATTTTAGTTTTATGTTGGTTGGAAATTTTACTTTCCAACATGCAAGTGTGGAAATTCAAACATGCTAAATGCAAATGCAAGATTTGACGGAAGTTCAAATATGCAATTGGGAAATAAAATATGAGATAACTACCAATTAACCTATTGGAAAGAACTCACTGAATTTATGAACTCCGATAAGTGGGACTTACCTCTGTCCTGTTTAGAGCGATGATTGGTTGTACAATCCCAGAGTTGAAGATGTAGACAACTTATCTTGATTGACATGCCAAATCTCCTTTGGCATGTTAGTTGGACATGTTGACCACATGATGGCCCGATCCTCTCCGTCATCTTGATGGAGACTTGTTGATGTAGCGACAGCTTCTCCCTCTTGAAGATATTCTCTTATGAACATGGTGAGGCTTGTCTTTCCTTAGGGGTTCCACTTCGACCTTCTTGATATTCCTTAAGGTTAACCTATGCTTTGATAATGGATCAAAAGCTTCCTTGGGCATGATAACATGTGGACTCCACAATCAAACAAGAAACGCTTCATCCACAATGTCACTTGCCCTAGGTTGCAAGGGCTTGGTCGAAGGATAAGAATCCCAACAAGTAATTGTGGGACATCTTAAATCTTGAATGCTCTTTAATTTTCGTGTCCTTGGCCAAGGGCTTCATGTGGATGTTGTCTTTATTTCTTGCTTGGCCATGGACAAGATACTTCAAGGTAGGCTAGTTGAACTTAAATCTCTTGAAATCCTCATAGCCTCCTTGATTGCAAGGGTGATGTTGATTCCACCCTTGACCTCCTTGTTGGTGATAGCCATTGAAGTTGTGTTTGGAAGGAAGAATCCCTATGGGTCTTAGGGAAATGATTCCCCAAGTGGCCCATGTGGACATGGATTTTCACAAATCATGTAAATATCCATGGCTTGGATCATCCAAACACTACTCCATTGCCTTGACCTTCATGATACTTCAATGGGAGGTGGATTTCCTTAGCTAGCATGTCCACCTTGTTAAGTGGTGTGCATGCCAACCTAAAGGAACTAGAGCACTCTTCAATCCACCCTTGAGTAGATCATATTCTCATCCATGATGAATGAGAATATGACTCCTTCAGCCCCAGCATGAATGTGGTCATGGATTGGTGGTGCCAACCCATGACATGAGTGTTGGATAAAGAGCCAACTATCCATCCTATGGTGGAGGCAAACCAAGAAGAACTCTTGGAGCCTCCCCCAAGCTTGGGTATGGATGACTTTGGCTTCTACTGGAAGCTAAAATTCTTCCGAGAAAGCAATGGTGTTGCCTAGTGGACATTTGTTGAGCTATGCCTTGAATCAGTTTGCAGTTGAATACTGGCGTCCTTGTTGGCCATCCCATGAAATGGGTTGGCCAACACTACCCTGTTTTCACACAAAAGGAGAAAACAAACAAGGGTAATGCTGTCTAATAACTATTAGTACCTATAGCTTAATCACAAGTGATAGCTATCCTTCACTTCCTTTGCCTTTCCCGGCAACGGCGCCAGAAATGCTTGTTGACGTTTCTTACATCACAAATAAAAATCCCCAAGCGCACGAAAACTGTTGTGTAGTATTTCACCCAAGAGTATTCCCAAGGGTATCATATTTATCCCAAGGGAGGCAATGGAGTAAAGTAGACACTACTCTTATGATCAAGCTATTAGATACTAATCAATTATCAAGACAGGGGTAAGTTGATAATATGGGTAGTGTGACACACACCTAAGCAATCTATTCCAAAGGGTAAATGGGTCCTAATGTAGATTAGACTAAGAGTTGGTGAGTTACTCCTACAATGTTTCTAATATACTTATACATAGCCTAGGTTAGATACTAATGAGCATGTCAATGGTGAATACTTATGCTAAGTTTTTTCACACATCGAGCACGGGTTTACCCCTAGCAATACTAGGACGACTTCTGCCAAGAGACTGTGGCATAACCAAACGTGGAGGATTATAAAGGACAGATATGATTGTCACCACCTACTGCCTACCTCTTGAATCTGTCGGTCTACGAGACATTCAACATTACTTAACTATCCTAGCACCATGCTAGCATATTAAGTAAATACCTTAAGAGTCATGACACAAGCCATCTTAAGGCAATAACTAACCTGAACATCGTTGAACCAATTTGAGACATAGCATAAGTTATTCATATCAACAAGATCATACTATAACTACTTAGACTATAGTGGAGGTTTGTAGTGTTTATGATGATAGATTAAGAGTGATATGGCATAATCATAAAGACTACTCCTACCACTTACATGGACTCCACAATCAAACAAGAAACACTTCATCCAAGTATATGAATAAAGGAAGACTAAAGATAATATCTTTATTATGCATAAAGTCACAAATATAAGAAAATATACATGAGCCATACCTTTCCCAATTTGTACTTGGGACTAAAGGTTCTCATCCCTATTGCCTAACTCCACTAAGGACTAAGAGAACTAGTGTATACAATAGAATGATGCTCAAGTGGTGTGTGTTGAAGTGAGGGGTCCTATTTATAGGTGTAGAAGGGTCGGTTCCCGCCACCAAAAGCGGGCGAATCAGTCACCACTGACTTCTTCAAGCCGGGAGGAGCCATCACGTGGAAGCTGACCGAGTTTGGAGGAAAGACCAGGTCGGCCGACTAGTTGGATCAGCAGAATAGGGGGGTCGGCCAACCTAGTAAGTCCTCCAAACGGTTTGTGCTTTCTTGGGTTGACTTCCAGGTGGGTCCCATCCCTTGATATGGGTGCTACACTGTTGGATGGCCTCGGATACTTCTGTTTGTGGGCCATTTGATCCATGTGGTGCCACATGACAGGGCTTGATTGGTTGGGATGATATTTTATTGGATCCATCCCCTTGTTTCACTTCAATTCTGTATAAAATACCTACATGCACCAATTTATCCAAGTACAAAGTTAAATAGAAAGGTGATGTGTGCAAGAAATGATATTTCCTTCACATAATTGAGTTATATTGACGGGTGAAATTGCTATATAACAACCGTCAACAAAGTCCCCCAAACTTATCCTTTGCTTGTTCGGAGCAAAGTCAAGACTTTAGGTTGATCATCAGGAGTTCCTACTATGTTCTACTTTTCAAAAGTACCATGTGCACAACATAATACTCTACCTAGTATTGCAAAAATTGGCATGGTACTTCACCCATATCAAGTTATTATAGGACTTATGCCTTCTCCTATTTGTGGGTGGTTGAAACATAGAACATCAAATGAAGCACACATACCCTAGAAATCAAGTTCCACTCAAATTCCGAAGAGTTCAATTTAGATTTTTTAAGTACCTCAATTTGATTCTCTCGGTCTCTCCTTTCTGTGTAGTGAAAACTATTTCCTCACCAAGGCATTGTGTCTAAATTCATCCTACCTCTAAATAAGGCTTGTATGTGGAGCTTGGTAGGGAATATAGTAGGCATATTTGCAACGCATAATATTGCTAAGTCAAAAGAGCAAGCCTTAGGATAAATCAATTCAAAACAATTTGATTCAAGACTTGTGCATGTGTGATGGAATGGAGGTGGTTGTGGATATTTGGGATGACTCCTTTTTGAGTGGACTCTCTTATTTTTGAGGGATGAAACATGTCTACTTTTCTTTCTCTTTTTTCTCATGCTTATGATGTAAGCATGCATTTTCTTTTTCTTGTAGCCATGTCTTCTACTCCCTTTTTATGAAATTTTTTTTGGAGAGAGTACTAAGCATGGATGGTATGGAGTTTCTCTTTATATTGTTGAATGGTGGTATGATGGAATTTTGCTTACTTCTAGTGTAGAAGTATAGCATGTGCAAGTGAAGTCTTGAATTCAAAAAGTAATGAATGAAATCTCACATAGGTCTACACTAGTTTGACAAAGCTCAATGTGAAGACAAATAGCATATGCATAAGGTCTATCAATGTAATATATCATATAGCTTTGGTAGGTATTTCCAATCAAATGAGAGTGACTTAAATATTTTTAGAATTTTCTCCGGAAATTCAAGTTTCACTTTCAAACTAGGAATAGCAGACCTATCACTATATCATATCTCACAACAACTTAGAATGGATTAAGCTTTTGCTAGCCACAATTTCCAAATCAAGGCAAAAGCAATTTTAGCCAATGAAAGTAATATTTTGGAGAGTAGTAAGTTGTAAAATAGGGACTTAAGAAAATTAAAACAGAGCAAATGTTCGTCATTTCATCTATGTGAATTCCAAACAATTCTTACCGCACATCTTTTATTTTATTTTAAAAGCAAATCTACTCTACTTATTTTTATGTTTTTTTATGCAAGGTGGATGATGGGTGAAAATAAATACGCAAGGGGTGTGATACAAGTTACCTCAAGTGGCGGTCCTCCTCCAAGCTTCTTCTTGTTCAAGGTCCGCTATAGGGGCTGAAAGCCTAACGACGGATGTAGGCCATGAGGTTGGCCTAACCTTGTTGCAGCATGGCTTCGGCATTGGAGGGTTGAGTGTCGATTTTGGATTGTCTTCCATGGGTTTCATGAGTGTGGTCGAGGAGAGTGTTTTCACACGTCCTGCAACTTTCCCTGACCAGTAGGTTGCAGGAGTAATGGGTGATGCACCTTGTCCAAGTCGGGCTTTGAAGGCATGCGCCTTTCCCAAGTGCACGATACAGCACGCACCCCCTGTCAGGTACCGCTGCATCCAGTCACATCGTAGTGAAGGTGCCGTAGGGCTACCACACGCTGCCAAGTGGGTAGCTTACGGCGACAAGACAGATTGGACATTTCCTGTCATCATCAACGACTACCCCTATCCACTGCTATCCGACGCAACAAGACGGCAAGTCTTCATCCGTGGTCAGAGGCAGCGTACGCAAGAAGCCTTAGCTCTTGTATAGGATAAGATCAACCTGGGGCCACCTTTCGGGCCCCAGGCCCCGCTTGTAAGGTGTCCGGCCTTGACTATAAAAGGACCGGGCAGCCATCGACATTAGACATCTTCACACACAACATCTCAAGACACACACTCACAAGCAATACAAATCTCACCGTAGTGTAGGGTTTTACGCTCCGGCGGCCCAAGCCACATTAAACCATTGTCTCACCATACCTCATACGCACGACCTCACCGGAGACTAGCCCCCGCCTAAAAAAGAACCTCTGCGGGCTGCTCTTAAAGCAGGTCCGGGGAGATGTCATTTGCACACTTTGACATTTGAAACGCCAGGTAGGGGTTTTTTTCTCTCAAGAAGTTGTGCCTTCATCGCAATGGTGAACATCAGGCCTTTGGATGGCGAGTCTCGAGGCCGTCGACACACGGCGGGTGGTGCTGAGACCAGATCCCGCTCCAGAGAACGGTATGGTCCATCGCGCCCCTACACAGCTGCAGCTGGCCAGGCTAGCGCTTCCTGGCAGATGCTGGCCCCGTCGGCGCTCATGGAGCCATCGGATGCAGCTCTAGAGAGTGCTCTGGCAGCAGCCAGAGCTCTCCTCCACAACCCACCTTTCATGAATGCTTCTAAGGGAGTAGCACAATAGTGGATCAACGACGTTCACCACCTCGCTGTTGCTGCCATCAACTTTCCTATCAAGGGGAAACAAGACATATCGGCGCATGCCGACCATCGACCGCTACTCGGCCGACTTCCGCTCCACCAGGATCCCCATGGCCGAGCTCGATAGTCATCGAGCTGCAAGCGAAGATGGTCGCACCACCATTGAGTGGCAGCAGGAGAGACAGCACAACCTTGAGGCTGACTACGGTGCTCAAGGGCCTGAGCTTCACGCATCCGCCACGCGTGCTGCACCACTGGTAAACCCTACGCTGCCTCCACCTCCAGAGTACACTAGGGAGACAGCTCCCCAACAGTACGCCATGCAACATGTCCCTCAGCAGCATGTTCTGCAATTGTATGCTCCCTAGCAGCATGTCCCGCAGCAGTACGCGGTGCAGCAAGCGCTGCAGCAGCCGTATATCATGCAGGCTACGCTACCTCCTTCACTGTACGGTGTGCAACAAGAGTTCTAGGTGTACGCTGCATCGTATCCTTCTCCGGCGAAAGTCATAGGAGGGTGCACAACCCTGGCTCTGCACCTCCGCATGACGACATGGTCGTGCAAGTTCCGGCCACACACGCTGGAGAAGTTTGACGGGAGTGTCAGCCCCGCCAAGTTCCTGTAGAACTACACCACAACACTCCTTGCTGCAGGAGCGGATGAGTCCATCCTGGCGAACTAATTCCCCGTTGCCCTAACCGGCCCGGCACGATCATGGCTTATGAAACTGCAGGAGGGGTCCATAACCTCTTGGGAAGAGCTCTGCCAGTAGTTCACAGCGAACTTCGACAACTCCTACACACGTCCCGACACCGAGCTCGACCTCCAGGTCGTGCAACAGCGTCCCACGGAGACGTTGTGATCGTTCATCTAGTGGCTCTCCCAGGTACGCAACTCCATATCCCACATCCCAAATGCTTCTGTCATAGTAGCATTTCGGCAGGGTATATGGTATAAAAAGATGCTCGAAAAGTTACCTCCGCACAATGTGCAAGACGTCTCCGAGCTCTTTTCCATCACCGACAGGTGTGCCAGGGCTATAGAAGGTCGTGACTAGGACTCACAGCCCGCCCCTGAGGTAGGTAATGTCGGCTAGCCTAGCACAGATGTCGCTCCCTAGGGCAGTGGCAAGAAGAAAAACAAAAAAACAGAACAAGGGTAGTGGCCAGAACAAGCCACTGCAGGGGGCGCCCGTCACCGCAGTAGCACCGACCGGTGGCCCTAGGCCACCACGCCCCAACAAGCGCTCGCAACAACCACCAGCTGGTGGCGAGTCCTGCTCGGTGCATGGAACTAGAGGCCACAACGCTAGTGACTGACGGAAGATCTAGAAGTTCGCGAAGCAATACCAGGAGCGAGCACAACAGCATCCTAGCAGCGCACCCTTCCGCCACCGGGAGGGTAAGCAGAAGGTCGACCTGCAAGTCAATGAAGACAAAGAGATGGAGTACCAAGAGCCCAAACGGGCTGTCAAGGCGGACCACCAGGGAGAGGACTCTGACTCCAACAACAACCATGATCATTGCAAGATGTTCCGCGTCGTCTATGAGGGGTCTTGGGATCTCGTGTCCAGGAACGTGGTCAAGACCCTGTGCTCGGCGGTGGTCTCGGTAACTCCTACCCCCAGTCTGGCACCGCACCACAAGTGGATGGAGATGTTGATCAGCTTCGACGCCTCTGACTACCCCAATAACATGGTGGGAGACAGGCTCATGCCCCTCCTCGTCGCCCCCACCATCGGCAACGTCAAGATCTACCACGTCTTGATCGATGGCAGGGTCGGCCTCAACCTCATCAACCGTGCGGCATTCGATAAGTTGCAGACCCCCCTGTTCAAGCTCACCCCCTCGAGCCCGTTCTTGGGGGTGGGACCGGGGAACATCACCTCATACGGCAACATCCACCTCCGGGTGACCTTCGGGACACCCAAGAACTACAGGACAGAGAACATTTTGTTTGATGTTGTGGAAGTCAGCCTCCCCATCAACGCCATCATCAGCAGGCTCACCCTGTACCGTTTCATGGCCTAGCCCATTACGGCTACCTGGTTTTGAAGATGCCAACTCACTCTGGCGTCCTAAAGATCTACAGGGACCGCACTGTGGCAGTGCCAACCCTGGAGAAGCTCCAACCACTTACAGCAGCCCAAGCACCCGCCTCGCGCGGTGCTGGACCGAGTCAGTTTCCCCCGAGCTTGCGCCAGCGCGGCTCAACCGTTGCACCCTGTAACACCCTCATTTTCATGCATCATGCATTGCATAAGTTCATATACATGTCTAACATTAATCAATATAAAAATGAGCAAGTTTAAAATGAATTTAAAGCAAAACCACACTCAAAAGTTCTAAAGAGTGCGGACTAGTCCGATTTCTCTCTAACCTTCTTCGGACTTGTCCTTTCTTGCTGCGGACTAGTCCGGTTTCGTCTCTGTACAATTTTCGGACTTGTCCGGCCCATAGCAGACTAGTCCAATTATCCCAATTCCTTGAAATTTTGCCAAGTCCTAAACTTGTTCGGTTTTGTTCATTATCACAATTCCTTGAAATTTCGCCAAGTCCCTAAACTTGTTCGGATTTGTTCGACATCTAGCGGACTTGTCCGTTTTCCTCTCTGACTAAGTTCGGAATTGTCCGGTGTCCAGTCTGGACTTGTCCGATATCTCTCTGACTAGCTTCGGACTGGTCCAGTCTTTTGCGGACTTGTCTGGTGATCGCGATTCCGAGTTGATCTTTTGTTCCACGACGTGTTTTTGGGTTTTACCTTAAGTGGGCCTAAGGACGTCATGTCTAACTCTTTTTGGAGCCCATGAGGGACCCCACACCGGCCTCCACCCTCCCCAAACTCGAAATCCATCAAACCCTAGCCGTCCACCCCTATATAAACAACCCAACACCCTATTTTCACATCTTTTTGCCACCTTTGAAAGACGACAAACCCTAGTTCATGGATAGCCGCCGCCAAGGAGGGAGAAGGAGATCCCGAGCAAGAAGAAGAAGAGGAGGAAACGAAAGAGGATCAAGTGATCAAGATCTCCATCAAGTTTTCGTTCTTCATCAACAATTCACTTTCAAGTTTCTTCATCAACCCTAGATCGTCAAGATCCAAGTGTTGCCTCCAAAACCCTTGATTCATTGGAGTCCTAAACACCTGGTATACTTTCTACTTCCTCTTTCTTACGTGAATTCAACCCTGTTCTCCAAATTCATGTCGATCTGGAAAACCCTAATTCGCTGTTTCTGCGAAGGGCGGACTAGTGTGACCCTGCAGCGGACTAGTCCGATTTTGCTGACTGTTTCCTACAGAATTAAATCTAAATTGATTTGAATCAATTCCAAACCTGTTCAAACTTGTTAAAAGCAATTAGAACTAGTTAGTAAACCTCATTAACAACTCATTAACTAGTTTTGCTTCGCATGTGCATTAATCATGCATATCATGACATATTGAGTAATATATGTGCACTTATCGATTGTGATTTTTGTCTTGTATGTTTATTGTGTGGTTTAGACGGATTTGCACTAGAGAGTGCTGCAGAGGACCTCCAGTATTAGGAATTGAAGGCTTTGACCCAAACCAAGCCCAATAACAAGGCAAGTGTCCTTGAACATATTGATCTTGTTTCTACAATAAATGTTTTATTTTCAAAAATGCATGCTTGTGTCAATTTGATGGGAATTCCTATGATAGGAAGTTTACTATCTTTATTTAACCACCCTTGTCACCTGGAATACATGGTACAGAGTTGGGAAGGGCTTTGTACCTCTACTTCGCTTAATTAATTGGGATGAGAAAACAATTATACTATTTAATTATGCATTGATGAGATTATGGTTATATAAACTGGTTAAGATGATATGGGAATGGGTGATCTAAGCAAGCCTGGTACGTGGATGGGCTGGAAGACATGGTGGTTGCTTGCTTTAGATCTAAGGACCGGTTCATGCGAGAATATGCCAGGACAACAGTGCCACCATGAGGCCAAATATGGGTGCGGCGTAGCTGATTAATTAGGGTATTGCTAGTATTGAGCGGATCATTTGGTGCACTGGGGAAGGGGAGTCGGTTTGGGTTTGGACTTGAGGCAGGATGTGACACCCACTTCCAAAATGAACCAAGTGAACGCATATGTGTGCTCAGGACGTTCAACACACATACACGAGTGCATTCACAAAAGAGTATACAGAAAATTACCACAGAACAAGATTAATTAACCAAATTTATTTACACAAACCATATTATTATCAAATACAAACTCTAATGAATATTAATGACAAGTTCAACTAATGCAGTGGAAATAAACTAATTAAGCAAACTAAATAGCTAGGCAGCATAAGCAATAGGGTATAGCGCAGCTCTATGCAACACCACAGGCAAAGCTGATGGCAGACACAGCCTAGAACTCCGCATTATCGCCACTAAACTCCCAATCCTGACCTGCAACTGTTTGGGGGGAATTTCAAGAGAGAGTACATGTCGTACTCAGCAAGTGTGGAAAGTATGACATGTGGCTGATTCAAATGACGAATATAATAATGGTTGAGTGCTGAAAAGTACAGTACAACATTTGGAAAAGCAATATATTACATGTATATGAAATAAAACCATCATAAACCATAATTAATAATGTAGCACCAATCCATATTCCATATCCATCACCATCATACCATTAACCATATTCAATGTCATAGTTTAATCCATATCCAGCCATAACCAGTACCATCCCATAACCATCCCAAATACCATCCCAATACTGAGTTCCCTCTAATCATGTGAGGGTCCAGGTTGGTCATAACCGGGAGCACGACTATCATGATAGTTTTAGACACACTCTGCAGAGGTTGTACCACTTTACCCACGTGTTTGTGATTTCATCACCTTTCGATGACTATAGAATCTCAATTATGCCGTCTCACACTTACTTTGGTGTGTGGCCACGAGATCACAAAATAGCTTTCACAAAGGGATTACTAGCCTATTTAGACCCCACTGAGGTTTCACCGATGGCAATGTCTCCAACTGAGCACATCTTCAACCAAGGGCCCCCTCTTGAGCCGTTCGGATCCCAGGATAGTCCCACCAATCATCAACAAACCCAATCTGACTACCCCTTCCCCGAGCATCCTTAATGGTCCAAATAGCACTGGCAAAGCCCTAATTAATCACCTACGCCGCACCCATACTTGGCCTCGTGGTGGCACCGTAAATCCTGGATGGTCGCTCCACGAACCAGCCCTTAGATCTAAAGCAAGCAAAACCACAATAACATCCAACCATCCACATACCAGGCTTGCTTAGATCACCCATTACCATATAATATTAACCAGTTCATGTTAATCATAACCTCATAAATGCATAATTAAGTTGAGTGGTATAGTTGTTTTCCCATCCCAGTTGATTAAGCGAAGCAAAAAGTAAAAAGCCCTTCCCGACTCTCTACCATGTATTCCAGGTGACAAGGGTGGTCAACAAAACTAGTAAACTTCCTACCATAGAATTTCCCATCAAAGTGACACAAGCATGTAGTTTGCAAACAAAACATTTATTTCAAAACAGGATCAATATGCTTCAAGGACACTTGCCTTGCTCTTGGGATTGGTTCGGGTCAAAGCCTTCAAATCTTGGTGCTATAGATCCTCCGCGGCACTCTCTAGCGCAAATTCGTCAAATCCACACAATAAACATACAAGACAAGAAACACAATCAAAGAGTGCACAAATATTAGTAAATATAACTTGACATGCATGATTTATGCAAATGCAAGGTAGAACTTGTTAATGAGTTGCTTTTAATGATCACTTACTAGTTCTAATTGCTTTTAACAAGTTTATACAGGTTTGGGTGTGATTAGATCCAATTTTTGAATTAATTCAACACAATTTAACTAGGAAAATCGGACTAGTCTGCAGAAGGCCAGACTAGTCCGCACTTCGCAGAACTAGCGAACTAGGGTTTTCTAGATCGACGTGAATTTGGAGATTAGGGGTCGAATTCACGTAAGGAAAAGGAAATAGAAGATATATCGGGTGTTTAGAACTCCAATGAATCAAGAAACATGGAGGTAACACTTGGGTCTTCATGATCTAAGGTTGATGATGAACTTGGAGATGAATTGGTGATGAGGAACGAAAGCTTGGTGGAGATCTTGATCCTCTTTCGTTTCCTCCTCCTCTTCTTCTTGCTTGGGATCTCCTCCTCCCTCCTTGATGGTCGCTCTCCACGAACTAGGGTTTGTGTGGGGTGGAAAAGTGGCAAATATATGTCAAGCCAAGGGGTGTGGTTGTTTATATAGAGGTAGAGGCTAGGGTTAGATGGATCTCGAGTTTGGGATGAGTAGAGGCCGGTTTAGAGTCCCACATGGGCTCTAAAAGAGTTAGGCACGACGTCCCTAGGCCCACTTAACGTGAAACCAAAGAAATGAGTCGTATAACAAAAGATCAATTCGGGGTTGCGAAATATCGGACAAGTCCGAAAAGGACCGGACTAGTCCGAAAATGTCCAGAGAGAAAATCGGACAAGTCCGGCCTAAAATCAGACAAGTCCGACTTTAGTCAGAGAGGAAAACGGAGAAGTCCGCTGGAACACCGGACTAGTGTGGAAAAGTGCAGGGACTTAGCAAATTTTCAAGGATTCTTGGAATATTGGACTAGTCCGCAAAAATTCGGACAAGTACGAAAGTTTCCAGAGGCAAAATCGGACTAGCCCGCAACAAAAATGGATAAGTCCGTTTTTAGTTAGAGAGAAATCGGACTAGTCCTCACTAAAATCGGACTAGTCTGCACTTTTTAGCATTTTAAGTGCGGTTTTGTTCCAAATCAATTTTAAACTCGTTCTTCTTGATGTGGGTTAATGTTAAACATGTATATGAATGTATGTAGGGCATGATGCATGATGCATTAATTCAACACAATTTAACTAGGAAAATCGGACTAGTCTGCAGAAGGCCAGACTAGTCCGCACTTCGCAGAACTAGCGAACTAGGGTTTTCTAGATCGACGTGAATTTGGAGATTAGGGGTCGAATTCACGTAAGGAAAAGGAAATAGAAGATATACCAGGTGTTTAGAACTCCAATGAATCAAGAAACTTGGAGGTAACACTTGGATCTTCATGATCTAAGGTTGATGATGAACTTAGAGATGAATTGGTGATGAGGAACGAAAGCTTGGTGGAGATCTTGATCCTCTTTCGTTTTCTCCTCCTCTTCTTCTTGCTTGGGATGTCCTCCTCCCTGCTTGATGGTCGCTCTCCACGAACTAGGGTTTGTGTGGGGTGGAAAAGTGGCAAATATATGTCAAGCCAAGGGGTGTGGTTGTTTATATAGAGGTGGAGGCTAGGGTTAGATGGATCTCGAGTTTGGGATGAGTAGAGGCCGTTTTAGAGTCCCACATGGGCTCTAAAAGAGTTAGGCATGATGTCCCTAGGCCCACTTAACGTGAAACCTAAGAAACGAGTCGTATAACAAAAGATCAATTCGGGGTCGCGAAATATCGGACAAGTCCGAAAAGGACCGGACTAGTCCGAAAATGTCCAGAGAGAAAATCAGACAAGTCCGGCCTAAAATCAGACAAATCCGACTTTAGTCAGAGAGGAAAACGGAGAAGTCCGCTGGAACACCAGACTAGTGTGGAACAGTGCAGGGACATAGCAAATTTTCAAGGATCCTTGGAATATTGGACTAGTCCGCAAAAAATCAGACAAGTACGAAAGTTTCCAGAGGCAAAATCGGACTAGTCCGCAGCAAAAATGGATAAGTCCGTTTCTAGTTAGAGAGAAATCGGACTAGTCCTCACTAAAATCAGACTAGTCTGCACTTTTCAGCATTTTAAGTGCGGTTTTGTTCCAAATCAATTTTAAACTCGTTCGTCTTGATGTGGGTTAATGTTAAACATGTATATGAATGTATGTAGGGCATGATGCATGAAAATGAGGGTGTTACAAACCTACCCCCCCTTAAAATGAATCTCGCCCTCGAGATTCAACGCGGAAGAGAAGAGATAGGGAAATTCTTTCTTGATATCATCCTCCAATTCCCACGCCGTTTCTTTTTCTGTGTGGTGCTTCCATTGAACTTTACACCATCTAATAACGTTGTTCCTTGTGACTCTCTCCTTGGTTTCCAAGATTTTGATCGATTGTTCGGCATAAGTCAAATCTTCCTCTAGTTCCAATCCTTCCATGGGCACTTGTTCTTCCGGTACTCTCAAGCATTTCTTGAGCTGGCAAACATGAAAGACATCATGTATGCCTGAAAGATGAGTTGGCATCTCCAACTTATACGCTACTTCTCCTCTTTTGTCCAAAATCTTGAATGGTCCAATGTAGCGAGGTGCTAGCTTGCCTCTTATGTTAAACCTCTTATGACCTCTCATTGGTGACACCTGAGGTAAACAAAATCTCCCACTTCAAAGGATAATTTCCTCCTCCTATTGTCCGCATAGCCTTTTTGTCTTGATTGGGCATCCCTCAAGTTTTCACGAATTATTTGGACTTGCTTTTCGGCTTCTTGCAACACATCCAGACCAAATACTTGAGTTTCTCCTGCCTCATTTCAGAATAAAGGTGTCCTACACTTCCTTCCATAAAGCGCTTCATATGGTGACATTTTCAAGCTTGCTTGGTAACTATTGTTGTATGAAAATTCTGCATATGGCAAGCTCTTGTACCAACTTTTTCCATGCTTTAAAGCACAAGCTCTTAACATGTCCTCTAAAATCTGATTGGTCCTCTCAGTTTGTCCATCCATTTGAGGGTGGTATGCTGAACTAAAATTCAACCTTGTTCCTAATGCTTCATGCAATTTTGGCCAAAACCTGGAAGTGAATTGTGAACCTCTATCTGAGACTATCTTCTTCGGAACTCCATGCAAACATACTATTCTTCACTTGTACAGTTCTGCCAATTTCTCTCCATTATAGGTGGTCTTGACGGGAATAAAGTGAGATGACTTAGTTAATCAATACACAACTACCCAAATTGAGTCGTAATAGGACTGAGTACGTGGTAAACCAACTATGAAGTCTATACCGATCTCTTCCCACTTCCACTCCGGAATCTGTAATGGTTGCAATAGTCCAGCTGGCCTCTGATGTTCCACCTTGACTCGTTGGCACACATCACACAATGCTACGTATTCAGCTATGTCCTTCTTCATGCTATCCCACCAATAGCAAGTCTTCAAGTCATTGTACATCTTCGTACAACCGGGGTGAATTGAGTATGGCGAGTCATGTGCCTCCTTTAGTATTGTCTCCCGAATATGCTTTACATTGGGCACGACAATCCTTTTTCCAAGCCATAAGGTACCATGTTCATCATCATCAAATCTGAATTCTCTCCCCTCTTGGGTCCTTTCCTTGATTTCCTAAATTTCCTCATCCATGGTCTGGCCTTCCTGAATTTCATGCTCCAATGTTGGGTTTAACTCCATCATCCCCATCTCATTCACAAATCCGAGGTTCAACCGTTCAAACTCCTTACATAACTCGGATGGTAATTCTCAAACTGTGAGTTGATGACTTACTCATTTTCTACTCAAAACATCGGCCACTACACTGGCTTTTCCCAGATGATAGTTGATTCCTAAATCATAATCTTTGATGAGCTCCAACCATCTTCGTTGCCTCAAGTTCAGATCCGTTTGTGTGAAAATATACTTCAAACTCTTATGATCCTTATAAATTTCACACCTATGTCCAAGAATATAGTGTCTCCAAATCTTCAATGCGTGTACTACGGCTGCAAGTTCCAAATCATGTGTTGGGTAATTCTGCTCATGTTTTTTCAATTGTCTTGATGCATAGGCGACCACTTAACCTTCTTGCATGAGCACACATCCAAGTCCTTGTCTCGATGCGTCGCAATATATGTCAAAACTCTTGCTTACATCCGGCAGTACCAAAACTGGGGCTGTTGTCAACCTCTTCTTCAACTCCTCAAAACTGTTTTGACAAGCTTGAGTCCATTGGAATGTCTTTCCCTTCATTAGCAATTCCGTCATTGGCTTGGCTATCTTGGAGAAGTCCTTGATGAACCGACAGTAATATCAAGCCATCCCAAGGAAACTCCTTATTTCCTTTACATTCTGCGGAGGTTCCCATTTCAACACGTCTCTCACTTTTCTGGGGTCAACCGATACTCCTCCTTCTAAGATGATATGACCCAAAAATGACACCTCTCTCAACCAAAACTGACACTTGTTGAACTTGGCATACAATTGATGCTCCCTCAATTTCTGCATTGTAAGCCTCAAGTGTTCCTCATGTTCCTTCTCATCCTTCGAGTAGATCATAATGTCATCAATAAACACCACAATGAACTTACCCAAGTACTCCATGAAAACCTTATTCATGAGGTACATAAAGTAGGCAGGCGCATTTGTCAATCCAAAAGACATCACGGTGTACTCATAAGATCCATACCGCATCTTAAAAGCTATCTTGGGTATGTATGATGGTGTAATCTTCATTTGAAAATATCCCGACCTCAAATCAATCTTAGAGAAGATACAAGCACCCTTCATCTGATCAAACAAGTCCTCTATGCATGGCAAGGTGTACTTGTTCTTGATTGTTACCTCGTTGAGAGCTCGGTAATCCACACACATCCTTTGGGTTCCATCCTTCTTGTCCACAAACAGCACGGGCGCTCCCCAAGGTGAAGAGCTTGGGTGAATAAAACCCTTCTCTAGTTGCTCTTGAATCTGCTTCTTGAGCTCCGCTAATTCCATAGGAGGCATCCTATAAGGCCTCTTAGCTATGGGTGCAGTTCTAGGTATTAAATCAATAACAAACTCAATGTCTCGATCAGGTGGCATACCTGGCAACTCGTTCGGAAAAACATCCAAAAATTCACACACCACCGGAATCTCCTCAATTGTGACACTGTCCATATGATTCAGCTCCAATTGCTTCAGTGCGGTTTCAGATGCTTCAAACTCTACGGTGATCCCTTCTTCATTGGTCAACTTCACCGTCTTCGTGGCACACTCAATAACTCCATTTTGCTTCCTCAACCAGTCCATACCAAGTATAATGTCCAATCCTTGAGAATCCAAAACAATGAGGTTGGCGGAGAAGTCTACCCCCTTATTCTAAGGCTTACTTTTGGACATACTATATTTGTCCTCATCTCTCCTCCAAGAGACTTAACCAATATAGTAAACTTCATATGAGAGATAAGCAAACTATACTTGGCAACATACTTCGATGCAATGAGTGAATGCGATGCTCCAGAATCAGACAACATAGTCGTGGGGTTGGAGTTGGCGAGAAACATACCAATGACCACGTCATCCGCTTGTTGAGCATCCTCCGTAGAGACATGGTTCACGATGCCACGAGCAAAATTCTGCTGTCCACGGTTCCCTTGTGGCTGTCCTCCATTGGGTCTTGGGTTTTGCCTCGGTGCGTTGCTTCCTTGACCAAGGCCTGACTTAGGACATTGATGCGCAAAGTGTCCATCTTCTCCACAAGTATAGCACTTCTTAACTCCACCAGAATTAATAGGACGAGCTTGGTTTTGAGAATTGGCACCAGAAAAGTTAGCACGAGGCGCGTAAGGCATTGGAGTCCTAGGTGCCTGCATGACAGTGCACTGCTGCACGAACTGAGTTGGGCGCGGTGCAAATCCAGGGCACTGAGCAGGCGCAGAAGAGCTGAAGTAAGGCACATTTGGTGATGCAAAGCGAGGGCGCACATTACTTCCTTGTTGCTGTCCTTGATATGGCGCCTTCCTCTTGTTGTCTTGTTCCATCGCACGGACCTTGTTCTCCACAACAATTTCTTTGTCCACAAGCTTCTGGAAGTTGGCATAATCACAGTTGAGCAATTGCACTTGAATTTCATTGTTGAGGCCTCTCATGAACAAGTATTACTTCTGGCTATCCTGACTTACATCCTCAGGTGCATACCTTGAGAGTTGAGTGAATTTATTGAGGTATTCACCCACACTCGATCTTCCTTGCCTCAAGTTCTCAAATTCTTGCCTCTTCAATATCATAACTCCTTCTGGCACATAATAAGAATGGAAGTTCTCCTTGAATTCCGCCCAAGTGATCCTCTCTTGATTCTCATGAGCATTGCAATAAGCAACCCACCAATCTGTAGCTACTCCATCGAGTTGATGAGAAGCAAATAGAACCTTCTCCCGATCATCGCATTGGACAATATCTAACTTCTTCTCCACGGACTTGAGCCAATCATCCGCATCTATAGGTCAGCGGCTTGAGCAAAGGTTGGTGGCCTAGTCCTCATAAACTCTCCCAACCGGTTATGAGGAGGTGGGGGTGACGGTGGAGGCATGTGGGGCTTATTGTTGATGTTGCCAGCCTGCAGCTGTCCCCTAGTTTGTATCATGGTCTGCATGAGCTGGTTCTGCATAGCCAGTAGCTGCTCAATATTAATAGCTCCTTGGGCAGGTCCTTGTCCATTGTTGTTCTGAGGTGCTCCATGGTTCTCCTCCTCATCATTGCCATCCTTCTGGTTGCGAGTCCTCACCATCTGGAGTAAAGCAATAGATAAGAATTAGAAAATGTCCCAACTATATGCATCATGGGATATGAAACTAGAAAACTAACTAGCCTCGTGGATATGGTAATGCTAAAGCATCCCAAAATCCTCTACTAAGCACACAAGCAAACAATATATAGCAACAACACACCAAACAAAACACATCGGTTCCTGATTGCTCCTATGTGCTCTAAAGTGTCCATTCTATCTAGGTTGCGTCCTACAGTCAACCTGTGGCTCTGATACCAATCTGTGACACCCAGTTCCAAAATGAACCAAGGGAATGCATATGTGTGCCTAGGACGTTCAACACACATACACGAGTCCATTCACAAAGGAGTATACAGAAAATTACCACAAAACGAGATTAATTAACCAAATTTAATTACACAAACCATATTATCCTCGAATACAAACTCTAATGAATACTAATGACAAGCTCAACTAATGCAACAGAAATAAACTAATTAAGCAAACTAAATAGCTAGGCAGCATAAGCAATAGGGTATAGCACAACTCCATGCAACACCACAAGAAAAGATGACAGCAGACACAGCCTAGAACTCCGCATTATTGCCATTAAACTCCCAATCCTAACCTGCAACTGTTTGGGGGGGGGGCAATTGCAAGAGTGAGTACATGTTGTACTCAGCAAGTGTGGAAAGTATGACATGTGGCTAATTCAAATGACAAATATAATAATGGCTGAGTGCTGAAAAGTACAGTAAAATATTTGGAAAAGCAATATACTAAATGTATATGAAATAAACCCATCGTAAACCATAATTAATAATGTAGCACCAATCCATATTCCATATCCATCACCATCATACCATTAACCATATTCAATGTCATAGTTTAATCCATATCCAACCATAACCAGTACCAACCCATAACCATCCCAAATACCATCCCAATACCGAGTTCCCTCTAATCATGTGAGGGTCCAGGTTGCTCATAACCGGGAGCATGTCTATCTTGATAGTTTTAGACACACTCTACGGAGGTTGTACCACTTTACCCACATGTTTGTGATTTCATCACCTTTCGATGACTATAGAATCTCAATTATGCTGTCTCACACTTACTTCGGTGTGTGGCCAAGAGATCATAAAATAGCTTTTATAAAAGGATTACTAGCCTATTTAGACCCCACTGAGGTTTCACCGGTGGCGATGTCTCCAACTGAGCACATCTTCAACCAAGGACCCCCTCTTGAGCCATTCGGATCCCAGGGTAGTCCCACCAATCATCAACAAACCCAATCCGACTACCCCTTCCCCGAGCATCCTTAATGGTCCAAATAGCACTGGCAAAGCCCTAATTAATCACCTACGCCGCACCCATACTTGGCCTCGTGGTGGCACCGTAAATCCTGGATGGTCGCTCCACGAACCAGCCCTTAGATCTAAAGCAAGCAAAACCATAATAACATCCAACCATCCACATACCAGGCTTGCTTAGATCACCCATTACCATATAATATTAACCAGTTCATGTTAATCATAACCTCATAAATGCATAATTAAGTTGAGTGGTATAGTTGTTTTCCCATCCCAGTTGATTAAGTGAAGCAAAAAGTAAAAAGCCCTTCCCGACTCTCTACCATGTATTCCAGGTGACAAGGGTGGTCAACAAAACTAGTAAACTTCCTACCATAGGATTTCCCATCAAAGTAACACAAGCATGTAGTTTGCAAACAAAACATTTATTTCAAAACAGGATCAATATGCTTCAAGGACACTTGACTTGCTCTTGGGATTGGTTCGGGTCAAAGCCTTCAAATCTTGGTGCTGTAGATCCTCCGCGGCACTCTCTAGCACAAATTCGTCAAATCCACACAATAAACATACAAGACAAGAAACACAATCAAAGAGTGCACAAATATTGGTAAATATAACTTGACATGCATGATTTATGCAAATGCAAGGTAGAACTTGTTAATGAGTTGCTTTTAATGATCACTTACTAGTTCTAATTGCTTTTAACAAGTTTATACAGGTTTGGGTGTGATTAGATCCAATTTTTGAATTATTTAACACAATATAACTAGGAAAATCGGACTAGTCTGCAGAAGGCCAGACTAGTCCGCACTTCGCAGAACTAGCGAACTAGGGTTTTCTAGATCGACGTGAATTTGGAGATTAGGGGTCGAATTCACGTAAGGAAAAGGAAATAGAAGATATACCAGGTGTTTAGAACTCCAATGAATCAAGAAACTTGGAGGTAACACTTGGATCTTCATGATCTAAGGTTGATGATGAACTTATAGATGAATTGGTGATGAGGAACGAAAGCTTGGTGGAGATCTTGATCCTCTTTCGTTTTCTCCTCCTCTTCTTCTTGCTTGGGATGTCCTCCTCCCTGCTTGATGGTCGCTCTCCACGAACTAGGGTTTGTGTGGGGTGGAAAAGTGGCAAATATATGTCAAGCCAAGGGGTGTGGTTGTTTATATAGAGGTGGAGGCTAGGGTTAGATGGATCTCGAGTTTGGGATGAGTAGAGGCCGGTTTAGAGTCCCACATGGGCTCTAAAAGAGTTAGGCATGATGTCCCTAGGCCCACTTAACGTGAAACCTAAGAAACGAGTCGTATAACAAAAGATCAATTCGGGGTCGCGAAATATCGGACAAGTCCGAAAAGGACCGGACTAGTCCGAAAATGTCCAGAGAGAAAATCAGACAAGTCCGGCCTAAAATCAGACAAGTCCGACTTTAGTCAGAGAGGAAAACGGAGAAGTCCGCTGGAACACCAGACTAGTGTGGAACAGTGCAGGGACATAGCAAATTTTCAAGGATTCTTGGAATATTGGACTAGTCCGCAAAAAATCAGACAAGTACGAAAGTTTCCAGAGGCAAAATCGGACTAGTCCGCAGCAAAAATGGATAAGTCCGTTTCTAGTTAGAGAGAAATCGGACTAGTCCTCACTAAAATCAGACTAGTCTGCACTTTTCAGCATTTTAAGTGCGGTTTTGTTCCAAATCAATTTTAAACTCGTTCGTCTTGATGTGGGTTAATGTTAAACATGTATATGAATGTATGTAGGGCATGATGCATGAAAATGAGGGTGTTACATAGGACTCCTCAGGATCTGAATTGCACAAGAGGCATCACCACTAGTGAAACCTCAGTGTGTTTGTACATGCTAGTAGTCCCTTTGTAAAGGCTATTTTGTTATCTCATGGCCACACACCGACGGAATAGTGAGACGGCATAATAGAGGTTCTAGTCACCAAAAGGTGATGAAATCACGAACACGTGGATAAAGTGGTACAAACTCTGTAGAGTATTTAAACTATCATGATAATCATGCTCCCGGTTAAGAGCACCTAGATGACCTACATGATTAGAGGGTATTTGGTATTTGGATGGTTTGGTATTGGTATTTGGATGGTTTGGTACTGGTTATGGGATGGTATTATGGTTTATGGAAATGAATATGGTTAATGGTAATGAGAAATCTGGAATATGGATGAGGGTAATGAAATATGGACTGGTATTATGATAACTACATGGTTTATGATGGGTTTACTTCACATACATACAATATATTGTTTTTCAAATATTTTAATGTACTTTTTAGCACTTAGCCTTTATTATATTCGTCATTTGTATCAGCTACATGTCATGCTTTTCACACTTGCTGAGTACGACATTTACTCACCCTTGCAATTCCCCCACCAACAGTTGCAGGTCAGGATTGGGAGTATAATGTTGATAATGCGGAATTCCAGGCCGTGTCTGCCGTCAGCTTGCCTGTGGATGATTGGAGCTGCATCATATACCCTTATGCTTATTTTGCTTAGCTACATAGTTGCTTATTTAGTTTATTTCCGCTGATTAGTTCAAACTTGTCATTAATGTTCATTAGAGCTTGTATTCGAGGATATTCTGAATTCTGTAATAAAAGTAGTTAATTAATCTTGTGTTGTGGTAATTTTTTGTATATCCTTTTGTGAATGCACTCGTGTATGTGTGTTGAACGTCCTGGGCACACATATGCGTTCACTTGGTTCCTTTTCAGAACCGGGTGTCACACACTGCCCAGACCACCCGTATAGCTGAGAGTCTGAACAGCAAATAGGAATACGCGCTCATCGCCTTCCTACGGGCGAATGTCGATGTGTTTTCCTGGCAACCATCACAGATGCACGGGATCCCCAGGGAGGTGATCGAGCACCATCTGAAGATCTACCCCAGCGCCCAGTCAGTACAACACAAGCCTAAGAAGCAGTACATCTAGCAGCAGAACTTCATCCATGATGGCTGGCTCAACGCTGGCTTCATACGAGAGGTCCACCACCCCAGGTGGCTGGTCAATCCTGTTGTCGTCCCTAAGGATGGTGTGACACCCGGTTCCGAAAATGAACCAAGCGTAATGCATATGTGTACCTAGGATGTTTAACACACATACACAAGTGATTCACAAACGATAAACAGATTATAACCATGTCTCGAATAATAACACTATTAATAGTACCTTATTACAAACCAAATAGTATTGAATACAATCTCTAAACAAATTGCAGTGAAAAACTCTAAACACTAAAACTACAAACTCCATAGGCAAGCTTGACGGTAACACTCATGCCTAGTACTCCTCAAAAACCTCCTGGTACTCCACATTGTTGCCTGCGTCTGAGTTTGATTGGGGAATAGCAAGAGTGAGCACATGTCATACTCAGCAAGTGTGGGAAAGTATGACATGTAGCATAAACAAGGAATGATAATAAAATGGGCTAATTGCATAAAAGTACATTCAAAACATTTAAAAATGCAATTATATGTTCATTAAGTGAGGTCCTTCCCAAAATAACCCAAATAGCATTAATTTCAACTTAAATAATCAATACCAGCAGTATTAATCCAAAATCAACTCATAACCGCTCATATGTCTCATTTTTATCAATTCCATATATCAAAGTCAATTAATAAACCTATACAAATTCCCAATCCCATTCCAACCATTAAACCAAGTTAAAGGTCCATAACTCTAATCATGTGAGGGTCCAAGTTGCCCATAACCGGGAGCACGACTATCATGATAGTTTTTAACACACTCTGCAGAGGTAGTACCACTTTACCCACAAGTTTGTGATCTCATCACCTTTCGATGACTATGGAATCTCAATTATGCCGTCTCACACTTCCTTAGGCGTGTGGCCAAGAGATCAAAAAATAGCATTTACAAAGTGATTACTAGCATATTTAGACCCCACTGAGGTTTTACCAGTGGTGATGTCTCCAACTGAGCCCATCCAACCAAGGGCTCCCTCTTGAGCCTTTCGAATCCCAGGGTAGTCCCACCAATCTCTACAAACCCATCCGACTACCCCCTCCTCGAGCATTCGTAATGGTCCAAATAATACTGGCAAAGTACTAATTAGTCAGCTAAGTCAGACCCATACTTGGCCCTATGGTGGCACTGTAAATCCTAGATGGTCGCTCCACGAACCGGTCATTAGATCTAAAGCAAGCAAAACCACAAAAATAGTCCAACCCATTCAACAATGCCGACTTGCTTAGATCCCTAGGCACCATGTTGGTAAAGGGTCATTATTACCAATTCTCATCATTCATGTGTTCAATAGTTCATAATTAAGCAATGTGATTATTTCCCAAACCCAATTGAGTATAGGGCAGCAAAAGTGTAAAAAAATAGCCTTCCTATCTCTCTACATTGTGTTCAAGTGACAAGGGTGGTCATACAAAACTAGTAAACTCCTACAATGGGGCTTTCCCATCAATTGACACAAGCATGAAAATTTGCAAACAAAACATTTAAAACCCGGATCAAAATGATCAAGGACACTTTCCTTGCTCTTGAGCTTGGTTTGGATCGAAGGCTTCGAAGTTCTAGTTCTGCAGGTCCTCAAAAGCACTCTCTACAGCGAGACCTTCTATTCCGCGTGAAAAACATGCAAAATAACAATTACAATAAAATAATGCTCATATATTACTCAATATGCCATGATATGCATGATTAATGCAATTGTGATGTAAAACTTGTTAGTGATTTGCTATTAATGTTTACTAACTGGTTACAATGGTTTCTAACAAGTTTGAACAAGAGTTGAATTGAATTAGATCAATTTGGAATTAATTCAGCACAAAACAGATCAGAACACCAGACTAGTCCGTGGTCAGGGTCGGACTAGTCTGCCCTGATCAGAACTATGAATTAGGTTTTCTCTGATCAGCAAGGATTTGGGGTTAATTTCTCGTTGAAACTTGAATGTAGAGTGTGTACCCGTGTCTAGAGATCCAAGGTTTGAAGATTGGATGCAACACTTTAATCTAGACGTCTAGGGCTTGATGAAGATGAGTTGATGAAGGTTTGATGATGAAGAACATCAATTGTTGAAAAGTTGATGAAGGTCGAGCTTGACTGGTCCTTCTCCCTCTTCTCCTCCTTCTTCACGCTCCTGAGCTCCTTCTTGACAGCGGCACACGATCAAGGAGCGGCAACGAGGGTTTTCTCAAAGGTTGGAGAGGTGAGGGTTTTGGGCTGTTTATATAGGTGTGGAGAGGTAGGGTTTTGGGTGAATTCCAAGTAAATTTCGGTGGGGGGCGTGTAGGGGCCGAGGTTGGGTCCACTTGGGCTCCTTTGTGGTGGGGCACGAAGTTCTTGGGCCCAATTAAGGCAATTACCCAATAACCAATCGTGGAAGAATAATAGAATCCAAGTGGAATGCAGTAGGTCGGACTAGTCTCTATGGGACCGGACAAGTCCATTATGGAACAAAGACATTTTTGGACTAGTCCGATGTACTTGGACGGACAAGTCCATTTGGCAACAGATAGGTTTTCGGACAAGTCTGGTATGTGTGGGCGGACAAGTCCGGGGTTGCAAAATAAAAGTCTTCCGAATTGAAAGTGGATCGGATCAAACTAGTCCGCTCGTACATCGGACAAGTCCGAAGAAACATCAAAAGCTCAACCAGACTAGTCTATGCATGGGGTCGGACAAGTCTGTAGTCTTGAAGAACTCTGAATTTTTGAAATAGAGAGGGTTACCAGACTAGTCCGGGCTGGAGGACGGCAAGTCCATTCACTGACAGACTTGAATTCTTGATTAAGCCTAGATTCATTTCAATCTTTTTCCTTTTAAGGTTTCTTTATGTTAAACATGTATGAGAATGTATGTAATGCATTATGCATGAAAATTAAGATGTTACAAACCTACCCCCTTAAAATAAATCTCGTCCTTGAGATTCAACGTAGAAGGAAAGAGATAGGGAAATTCCTTCTGGAGATCATCTTCTCACTCCCAAGTCGCTTCTGATTCTGTATGGTGCTTCCATTGCACTTTACACCATCTAATCACCTTGTTCCTTGTGACCCTTTCCTTGGTGTCCAAAATTCTGACAGGTTGCTTGGTGTAGGTCAAATATTCCTCAAGCTCCAAATCTTCCATCGGTACTTGCTCTTCCGGAACCCTCAAGCACTTCTTGAGTTGAGAAACATGAAACACACCGTGGACATCAGAAAGATGTGTTGGCATCTCCAACTTATATGCTACTTCTCCCCGTTTGTCCAAAATCTTGAATGGTCCAATATAGCGAGGTGCCAACTTTCCCTTGACATTAAATCGCTTGTGACCCCGCATAGGTGACACTTTGAGGTACACGAAGTCTCCCACCTCAAAAGACAGGCTTCTTCATCGATTATCCGCATAACCCTTTTGTCTCGACTGAGCAGCTCCCAAATTTTTGTGAATCATCTAAACTTGCTTTTCGGCATCCTGGATCATGTCAGGTCCAAATACTTGAGTCTCCCCTGTCTCATTCCAAAACAAGTGTGTCCTACTCCTTCTTCCATACAATGCTTCATATGGCGACATCTTCAAACTTGCTTGATAGCTGTTGTTGTAGGAAAATTAAGCATATGTCAAGCTCTTGTCCCAACTTCCTCCATACTTCAGCGCACATGCTCTTAGCATATCCTCCAATATCTGATTTGTTCTTTCGGTCTGTCCATCTGTTTGAGGGTGATATGCCAAACTGAAATTCAATTGAGTTCTCATCGACTCGTGCAGCTTTTGCCAGAACCTTGAGGTAAATTCAGAACCTCTATCGGACACTATGTTCTTTGGTACTCCATGTAAACACATTATCCTTCCAATGTATAATTCTGCCAACTTTGCTTCACTATAGGTAGTCTTGACAGGAATGGAATGCACTGATTTTGTCAGCTGATCCACAATAACCCATATTGAATCATAACCTGCTGAAGTGCGAGGCAAACCCACTATGAAATCCATACCAACCTCTTCCCACTTCCATTCTGGAATCTTCAACGGCTGCAATAATCCAGCTGGCCTTTGATGTTCTGCTTTTACCCGTTGGCAAACATCACATAGTGTGACATATTCAGCTATGTCCCTTTTTATACCATCCCACCAGTAACGTGTCTTCAGATCCTTATACATCTTCGTACAGCCGGGGTGGATAGAGTGAAGTGAGTCATGTGCCTCTTTTAATATCACCCGTCGGAGACTCTTATCATTAGGCACAACAATCCATTTTCCAAGCCATAGAGTACCATAGTCATCCTCATCGAATCTGAATTCTCTCCCTTCCTGGCTTCTTTCCTTGATTTCCTGGATTTCCTTGTCCTTAGTCTGGCCTTATCTTATTTCTTGCTCCACGGTTGATTCAACTCCATTATCCCCATCTCATTCACAAATCCGAGATTTAACCGTTCAAACTCCTTGCATATCTCGGGTGGCAACTCCCGAGCCGCGAGCTGGTGGTTTGCTCCCTTTCGACTCAAAGCATCGGCCACTACGTTGGCTTTTTCTGGATGATAACTGATTCCCACATCATAATCCTTAATGAGTTCCGACCATCTTCGTTGCCTCAAATTCAGATCCGTTTGCGTGAATATGTACTTGAGACTCTTATGATCCGTATAAATCTCACATCTATGACCAAGAACGTAATGTCTCCAAATCTTCAATGTATGCACTATGGCTGCAAGTTCGAGGTCATGCGTAGGATAATTCTGCTCATGTTTCTTCAATTGCATGGATTCATAAGGTACCACTCGGCCTTCTTTCATCAATACACAACCAAGGCCTTGCCTTGATGCATCGCAATAGGTATCAAAACTATTGCTCACGTCTCACATGTGTTGTTGTCAAACTCTTCTTTAGCTCCTCAAACTATCCTGACATGCTTGGGTACACTTGAAAGCCTTCTCCTTCATTAACCGTTTGGTCATGGGCTTCACTATCTTGGAAAAGTCCTTGATGAACCAACGGTAATATCTAGCCATTCCGAGGAAACTTCTTATTTCCTTCACATTCTGCAGCGGTTCCCACTTTAGCACATCTCTAACCTTTCCTGGGTCAACTGACACTCCTCCTCCAGATATAACATGGCCTAAAAATGATATCTCCCTTAACCAGAATTGACACTTGTTAAACTTAGCATACAACTGATGCTCTCACAATTTCTGCAACGTCAGCCTTAGATGCTCTTTGTGCTCCTCTTCACTTTTCGAGTAGATCATGATGTCGTCAATAAACACTACCACAAACTTATCCAGATACTCCATAAAGACCTTGTTCATGAGATACATGAAGTACGTGGGTGCAATAGTCAATCCAAAAGACATGACCGTATACTCATAAGATCCATACCGTATTCTGAAAGTTGTTTTGGGCATGTCTGATGGTCTAATCTTCATTTGGAAATATCCCGACCGAAGATCAATCTTAGAGAATATTCGGGCTCCCTTCATCTGGTCGAACAGATCCTCAATGCGGGGCAGTGTGTACTTATTCTTGATCGTCACCTTGTTGAGAGACCGGTAGTCCACACACATCGTCTGGGATCCATCCTTCTTATCTATGACAAGCACTGGGGCTCCCCATAGCGACGAGCTTGGGCGTATGAAACCCTTTTCTAATTGCTCTTGAATCTGCTTCTTGAGCTCTACTAATTCCTTAGGAGCCATCCTATATGGCCTCTTTGCTATAGGTGCAGTTCCAGGTATTAAATCAATGATGAACTCGATGTCTCGATCAGGTGGCATGCCTGGCAATTCCTCAGGAAAAATTCTGGGTACTCACGAACAACTAGAATATCCTCTAAAGTTACTCCTTCTGCATGATTTACCATTTCTTTCTCGGTTGTTGGATGAACTTCCTTGAATTCTATACTGACCCCTTCTTCATTTGTCAATTGCACTGTCCGAGTTGCACACTGAATCACTCCGTTATGCTTCCTTAGCCAATTCATTCCAAGTATGATGTCCAAGCCTTGTGAATTCAAAACTATAAGGTTGGCGAGGGAATCTACCCCCTTATGGAAATACTTACTTTCGGACATACTATATTCATCCTCATCTCTCCTCTAGGAGATTTAACCAACAGAGTATACTTTAGGTATGATATAGGCATGATATGCTTTGCAACATACTTTGATGATATGAATGAATGAGTGGGATGCTCCGGAATCAAATAATATAGTAGCGGGGTTGGAGTTTGCGAGAAACATACCAATCACAACATCTTCAGCTTGTTGAGCCTCTTCTGCAGATACATGGTTCACCTTGCCATGAGCAAAATTTTGCGGTCCACAGTTGCCTTGAGCTGCTCCTCCATTGGGCCTTGGATTCTGCCTTGGAACATTGTGCATCTGACCCTGTCCTGACCTTGGGCATATATTTGCAAAATGTCCCGGTTGACCACAAGTATAGAAAGTCTTTCCATGAGTGGCTCAAGCAAAGTTAGGACGAGGCTGATTCTGAGCATAGGCAGGCATATTTGGGCATAGCGCAAGCTACATAGGTAAGCGAGGTGCTTGCATGGGTCGGCGTTGCTGCATTCGCTGTTGTGGTCACGGTGGATAAGCAAGGCGGTATGCAATAGCAGACGGGTTGTAATATGGTGCAGCAGGCGGGCATAGCAAGGACGAACATTGCTTCCCTGCAGCTGTCCCTGATAGGCATTTTCCTCTTATGGTCTAGATCCATTTCACGAATCTTGTTCTCAACAACAATGGCCTTGTCAACCAGCTTCTGAAAATTTACATAATCAGTATTAAGCAACTGAACTTGAATTTTATTGTTGAGACCCCTCATGAATAGATATTGCTTCCTGCTATCAGGGTTGATGTCTTCTGGAGCATATCGAGATAGTTGAGTGAATTTGTTGAGATATTCACTCACACTCATCCTTCCTTGCCTGAGATTTTCAAATTCTTGTCTTCTTAGTATCATGACTCCCTCTGGCACATAGTGAGAACATAACTTCTCCTTGAATTCAACCCAGATGATCCTCTCTTGATTTTCTTGGGCATTGCCTAGAGATTCCCACCAGTCTGCAACAGCTCCAATCAACTGTTGTGAGGCAAAAAGAACCTTCTCTCTATCACTACATTGGATGATAGCAAGTTACTTCTCTACAAACTTTAGTCAATCATCAGCTTCCATAGGATCTGTGGCCTCATCCAAGGTAGGCGGTCTGGTCCTCATGAACTCTCCCAACCGGTTGTGGCGGGCTGGTGGTGGTGGCGGCATCTGAGGCTGATTGTTGTTGCCATCTTGTAGTTGTCCCATGGTCTGTATCATGGTCTGCATGAGCTGGTTCTGCATAGCCAACAGCTGCTCAAGGTTGATATCTCCCTGTGCAGGTCCCTGGTTGTTCTGGGGTATTTCATTGTTCTCCTCCTCACCATTTGCATTCCTTTGGTTGCGTGTCCTCAACATCTGTTGGTGAAAGAATAGTAAGTACGGAAGAGTTTAGAATTTGAAAAGAAATGCCCCAACTATATGCATCAAGGTATATGTAACTAAACAAATCCTTTATTAATACTAATAACCCTATTAGAGGATGTGGACAAGCATCCCACAACTCTCTACTACGTACAAATGTAGACAGAATGTTAGGTGATCCACAACTCGCACCAAGCACACAAGCACAAGCACACACCCAGAAAATTCAGCACACCACAATAAGCACAACCCAAACGATCTAAACACTTTTCTAAAATCTAGAGTGAAGACCTAGACTTAATTGTGTGAACCGTGGTTGTCCTGGCCGTGAGGCGTCCAAGGCGACGGTGACGGCGAGGCATACATGGGCGCACACCAAGGTGAGTTGGCCGTCGATGTAGGTGCTGGAAAGATTGCTACACCATTGACCTCCATAGTGGGACGGACTTCCTCTTGCTTCTTCATGATGAACAACTTCTTACGGAGGTAGCGGATCTCTTCCATGGCATCAGCATAGTGATTTCCCAAATTCACCAATATTGTCTGAGATCTGTCAGTGGCACGAGAACTGATTTGAGCTCCTTCTGGCGGTCTTAAGACTTCCCTTGTTCCCTTCCTGCGTTGTGGGTGTATTGCAAAACTAGTACCTCCAACCTGCTCCCGATAGATGGGCACAATCTAGTAAGTGTGTCCCAAGCCACATCATCAATTGCTTGCTCCCTGGTGCTTCTCCATGTGGACGCAAAATGTCGGGTGACAACCTCATCTTTGGCAAGAACAGTAACTTGATCCCTCCATTCTTCACGTCCATGATGAGGAATCCTCTTAACATAGTACTTCAGGTGCATCTTACATAGATCAAGGAACTCCTTCAATTGCTTAGCTGCAAATCCTCCAGCGGTGCCGTCGGAATGGACTTCTTGGGCATCACGGTAAACTGGGCATTTGTCCTCCTTTCTAGCTTCACTAGGCTGTGATGCATTCCTTTGGGCTTCGGGTACTTCTTCATGTGCAGCGGGTTCATCCTCTTATAATTCCTCCTCATCTTGGGATCCATCTTCATTTTCCTCATGTGCTTCACCTTCCACTTTCTCACTATCATAGATTTCCACCATCTTTGGATCATCCTCCCCCTCATCATGATAGGATTCCACCATCTCAGGGTCTTTCCCCATCGTGTTGGAATGCTTATGCTCAACTTCCTTTGCGGGAGAACTCACTTCTTCCTCCTCTTGGGCTGGTTCCTTTTGCGGCTCCTTGCGAGGACTAAGCTTGCTTCCAAGAGGTGGCAAACGAGCTCTCTTGCGGGCTGTAATTTTGGTGTGAGCCTTCTACAAGAAAACATGGGGAAAATAGATGAAAACACAAATATCAGTTCTGAAATTGCAGCAGCCATAAATTTAGATGAGAGGATGTGCCTTTGCTCAAAAAGATGGAATAATAGCAAAAATTGCAGCAGTATCAAAAACACAAGTTTTTACAGATTATATAGCTAGTGGAAGGCAAAATCGTGCAAAACAAGCTTATTTTGAATAGGGAAGAAGTCCCAAGTGATTTGTGGTATCCATTCTACGTAGGCATGCGTCCTACGGTCAAACTTGGCTCTGATACCAATTTGTGACACCCGGTTCAGAAATATGAACCAAGCGTAATGCATATGTGTGTCCAGGATGTTTAACACACATACACAAGTGATTCACAAACGATAAACAGATTATAACCATGTCTCGAATAATAACACTATTAATAGTACCTTATTACAAATCAAATGTTCTTGAATATAAGCTCTAAACAACTACAGCGGAAAAACTCTAAACACTAAAACTCCAAACTCCACAGGCAAGCTTGACGATAACACGCACGCTTAGTACTCCTCAAAAACCTCCTAGTACTCCACATTGTCGCCTGCGTCTGAATTTGTTTGGAGAATAGGAAGGGTGAGCACATGTCGTACTCAACAAGTGTAGGAAATTATGACATGTAGCTTAAAAAAAGGAATGATAATAAAATGTGCTAATTGCGTAAAAGTACATTCAAAATAGTTGAAAATGCAATTATATGTTCATTAAGTGAGGTCCTTCCCAAAATAACCCAAATAGCATTAATTTCAACTTAAATAACCAATATTAGCAATATTAATCCAAAATCAACTCATAACTGCTCATATGTCCCACTTTCATCATTTATATATACCAAAGCCAATTAATAAACCAATACCAATTCCCAATCCAATTACAACCATTAAACCAAGTTAAAATTTCATAACTCTAATCATGTGAGGATCCAGGTTTCTCATAACCGGGAGCACGGCTATCATGATAGTTTTTAACACACTCGCAGAGGTTGTACTGCTTTACCCACAAGTTCATGATTTCATCACCTTTCGATGACTACAGAATCTCAATTATGTTGTCTCACACTTCCTAAAGTGTGTGGCCAAGAGATCACAAAATAGCCTTTACAAAGTGATAACTAGCATATTTAGACCCTACTGAGGTTTCACCGGTGGTGATGTCTCCAACTGAGCCCATCCAACCAAGAGCCCTCTCTTGAGCCTTTCGGACCCCAGGGTAGTCCCACCAGTCTCTACAAACCCATTCGACTACCCCTTCCCCGAGCATTCGCACTACAGGAAACGCGAACAATTACGTCGGCCAGCTTAACTTTCATCGGCCAGCCGATGTAATTAAAGTAACTTAGGTCGGTTGCTGATAACTAATGTAAGTTCACTAACTTACGTCAGCTGTCGTCCCGGAGCCGACGTAAGTTGAGCTGCCGTCAGCAATAAACTTTAACTGACGTCGGCTGGGACCCACGACCGACGTAAATTACGCGGCCGTCAGAAGTTATACTTAAATTACGTCGGCTATAAGAGCGGCCGACATAAGTCTAACTCGCCGACGTAAGTAGTTGAATTTAGCCGACATAAATAGTTGCATTTAACCTATACCCGCGCACGCCGCTTCTTTTTCCTTCCCCGCCGCTTCGTGATTCTTTCCCCCCACCACAGCTGCCACCGCGCCCGACGCCGCCCGACACCGCCGTCGCGCCCGACACCGCCCGACGCAGCCGCCGCACCCAATGCTGCCGACCCCCCACCAGTCGCGCCCCACTGCGCCGTCGCCGCCTTGCCAGGTAAGGCCTCCTCTCCACCCCCACCCCACTCCCCCTCTCGGAGCGGCCCCCCAACTCCAACTCCCTGAGCGCCCCCCCCCACACACACTTCCCCCCCCAAGCGCCCCCACCCCCCACCCTCCCTGCGGATCCCCCCCACCCCCTCCCCTCCCCTCCCCGAGCCCCCCCTCCCCACCCCCACCCCACCCTCACCCTTCCTGCAGAGCCCCCTTGTGGGGACCACCGGAGTCCACACATCCGAGGATCTCATTGGGTGGTGCCGTGCAATGCGGCACCTAACAGCACACATGAAAAGAATACCAAAATATACAAAGTTTTCACTTCATAATTATATTCAAAGTTTACAAAACAGTGACATCAGAAGTACACACACAGCAGAATTACATACTCATATTCTCACCTATCTAAGCATAAGAGAAAACGTCCATGCCCTAGGACGCTTCTCACTAGCAACATGACGATCATTTAGCAGCGGCGTGGTTCACATGAGATTTATCTAGATAACTCGAGTCTCATGTACAACCTGAACAGCAGAAATAAAACTAATACCTGCAAAAATCGTTAAAGCGCAAACGTGAGCATAAGGCTCAGCAAGACTTAATCGTCTCACTAGACATATGTAGGGGTAAGTACTAAGCATAGGTAAGGAATAGCATAAAGGAATCGCCTACAAGTGAATCCTTATAATCATGTTTTAAGTAGCAAATGACATTCTTCAGGGACGGCACATCATAGACTCCACAATCAAACAAGAAACGCTTTGCCGATGATATGACATACCCAAAGCACATAATGCTATTACAGCTAAAGTATGGGGAAACTGTAAACTTTTAATTGTCCTATCTCTAAGCCAAACAAGGTTGTTCAAGCAATTTGTAAACCAATATATCATATTCATCGGACTTCTTTAGTATTTACTACGTCACAACTCAGTGAACAAGTGGTACTCTATTACCGCGAGGGACGGTGATTGCAATCAGGACACACCCGAAATACACGACACATACGCCCGCTCGGAAGTACCTTTCAGTGTACTCCACTCCCACGTCGTATGTGGCCACCTTTCACCCGTCATCCCAATGTCGAACCAGTTCTACCGTCCCAAAAGTAAGGTCCCTAACCGAGCACGTCGAAGTTGCTCCTTAGAGGTTCCACCTTACGATCATCTTCCCCCGAAGGACGGCGGTATAAGTTTCGACACGAGGGTGCCCGAGCTACATCAGTTTAATGGACCCCATTAATCCATTATGTAACCGGCACTGTTCAAACTTGCTCAACAAGTCTGCACATGAGACGGTCCTTAACCGACACAGACGGGGCTACAACCAACCTCCACATTTGCCTTACCCTTACCGGCCCAGGCCCAAATGTGGTCGCAAGCATTGTCCCCCTCATCCGGGATCAGACAACCTTGCACATCCCATCCTACAGGAACATCCCCGTCCACATCTTCAATTATTAAGAGTGAACATTTTGGTAACATCTCGCGAGTAGATTCCCCTACTTTACTCCTCTCGCAAGTAGAATAAACTACTTGACTTGTGGTCAATAAAATGTGACCCTCTCGCGAGTAGATTCCAACTACTTGACTTCTACCGGATTTCCTATACATTAGCAAAGCAGTTACTACAGGTCAAACTGTAACCCATTCCAACCAACCACTGGGATTTGTGGTCATGCAAGTGGAGTATCAATCACCCTATACGTAATGCACATATGAAACTTAAGACGTAACGTGAGAAATACTGTAAAACTCTGTAAAGCTTTTAAATGCAAACCGGGGCTTGCCTTAGTTTGCGCTAAGTCAAAGAGTCAGTGGCTTGATACTTCACGAACAGGTCCTCTTTGACTCCTTTCCGCCACGGCGTCTATCGCAATGAATATGCATATAACACACAATGTACTTTAATAATTTAATTAATGAATATGCACACCTTAAGCAATGTCATACTCATAAAGGAAGTATGTTTGTAACTCAAGAATGAATAAGGTGTACTGTTGGGTATTAAATTGGATTTGGGTAGGTTAATTTGATATTACTTCACATTATAAGGATGTACATAAGAAATTTCTATATAGTCATGGATATAAGGAAACTATACAGAATTAATTCCTATGCAGATGAGTTCTATTGGCTCTGATAATTTACCTCTGGTATACAGATGTGATGAAGAAATTCTCATAAAAATTTCAGAGAATCTGATGGGATACAATGATCTACAAAATTCTATCAAGCTTTCATTATTTAGGAATTTGCAGATAAAACCTGAGGTTTTATCATGTCCATAAATGGCACAGCTAGATAGTACTTATCAAAAGGAAGCTACCAAAATTGGTTTCACAATTTTTCAAGCTTCCTACAGGAAGATATTGAATTTACAAGTCCTTATGAATTTCTGGATTTAATTTGTTATTTTCTGGAATTATAATTAACCTAGGAAAATACTTTGAATTAAACCCTCTTAAACAACTTTTTTATACCTGAAACTTTTACTTGAGCTTCTACATAACAAAATGATTGGTTGGGTAAATTTCCAGAATTTTCTGAATAGAATCCTATTTTCTATATTTTCCACAATGCATTATACTAATTGATTTATAGAAAATTCTGTAGGGATTTTCATGGAGTTTGGGTTTACCACTTGAAATTGCAGATCCTAAGGAGAATTAAAAAATTTGTTTCATCTAATTTGGAGCATCCTAGCCAAAGTTATAGTATTTCAAAGTTTAGGCATTTTTCTGGAATTCTTTTTGCATGGAAAAGGACACCCTTTAATATGCTGACACGTGGCCTCCAATTCTTCCCACCCAGCCGATGCCACACCGGGGCCACATAATTTAATCGCGTTGGCACACTAAATCCTGGTGCCACAGAAAATCCCGCGGGGTGAGTCTTCTTCTTCCCCCCGACTCCCGCGGCCCGTGGCGGCGCCATGGCCGGAGATCGGCCGTCGACTCGCCGGAAATCACCACGACACCTTCCCCGAGGCTGGAACTTGCCACCCGGGGGTTTTCAACCCTGAGGAACTCAATGGTGGCCTCGGTTTGGACTGAAACGCCCCGGAAAAGTGTCTACACTAGCGACCGGCGGAACTCGACGATTGGCGACGGCGTTCTCGGTGTACAAGGCATGGGAGAAGCTGATTTCTTGCACTGGGAGCTTCGTGGTGCTACCCTTATCATTGGCCAACACTCCAATCGCATTGAAATCGGCCGGAGGATGGGGGCACCGTGGAGCATATTCTAGGCGGCGGCGAGATTTGAAATTCCGGCTAGCCGGAGTGGGGCAATGGCTAGCTAACGACTCAGGAAGGAGCGCACGCAAGTGTAGAAGCTGGGGGCGGCTGGAATTGTGAAGCTACTCACCATGGAGGAAGGGCCTCGGGTTGTAACCGAAGAAGGTCGACGGCGCGCCGGAGGAAGAACTCGCGATTCCCTCCGGGATGCTAGGTCCGACGGCAACCTCGGTTTAGGGATGTCGAGAGTGTATGAGCGCGCACCAAATCGAGGTTTTGCTTGAGCGGGGGCGGCTGTGATTTGGGCGGCCGAGTGGAGCGCTACGGTAGGAACAAAGTGAGCGAGCGCTCGGTCCCCTTTTATACCCGACCATCGGAGCGGGGCAAGTGGCTTCGTGGCCCGCCGTGGCGCGCATGCACGCGACAAGCCTCGCGCTGGAGGTCGCGATGGAGAGGTGCTTGCCGCCCTGCGGCCAGCGCTGGAACGCGCGCTTGTGAGACATAGCAAATGGGCTTTGTGCTCCTCTTACAGGTGGGCCCCACTCTGCTCTTATCCCCTCCCTTTTATTTCTTTTTGTTACCCAAGCCTAGATGTGATAAGGACTCCAATTTCAGAAGAGAATTGGTCCTGTTATATTTGAATGGTTTGACAATTTGAATATCCGAATTGGCCAATTTGAAATCTGAATTACATTCAAATTCATATTTATATGTTTTATGTATGTATTTTAATCTTTGTCAATTATTGCCTTTTTGAAATGGCCATGGTTTTCCAATAATGTGCTCAATGATTAATCCACTGCAGATTTGAAATTGAACACTTGATTTGAATATATTTCTATTCCACCTATAACATGTTTAGTTTCCTGCAAATTTGAATTAGATTCAAATTCAATTTTTATAATCTATATGCATGTCATTTAATTCTTTCCCCCAATATTAATGTATATAATGTCCTATGTTTTTAATTGACTAACCTGATCAAATGGAGAATATGTTTTTGTACCTTGATCATTGATTTGAATATTTTGTACATTTTCATATATACTTTTATTCACACATGTTTGTTTTATTTCATTTGATTTTTCCCTTGTGATCAAAGCACATAATTTCAGGTGCCTTAAATGTATGATTCAAGAATGTTTAGAATTTAGGCTTAGCTGGTTCCAAAAATAATGATAGATTTAAACTAGAGCTTCCAATAAAAATTTACACTTACATCTATATGACTTTATTTGCTCTCATTTTAACATGGTCCTTATTGTACACACTTAAACTATTATTTCATGTGCCATATATAGGAGACAAAAGCTTCCAAAAGTTTGAGCTTTTACACCCCACCCCCCTCCCACCCGCACCCTAACCCCCCCTCAATTCAAGTGTATGAAGTTTCAATCAAATTTAAATTTGAAATTGAATTTAATTGTTTAAATTATGCTTAAATAGCTTAATTGTTTGTTTATATGCTTAAGTAGTTAATTTATGCTTATTTAATTATGCTTAAGTGGTTAATTTGCTTAATTATACTTAATCTGCTTAGTGTAGATTATGCTTAATTAGTTTAGTGTAGATTATGCTTAATTGGTTTTATTATGCGCCGAGCTCGACCACCATTGGGAGGGTGGAGACGGGGGCCGTTGACTGTCGGGGTGCTGCGGTGTCGGGGGTGGCCGGTGTGAGGGAGGTGCGATTGGGGCACCAAGCTCGGGCGCCATGAGGAGGGTGGCGTCGGGGGTGGCCGGTGGCTCCAGGAGAGCGAAAGGTGCGAGCAGGGTTGCGTGAGGAAGATAAGAGAGGTGGGTCGTGTGGGCCAGAGATTGGTTAGTTGGAGACGTGGACTGCCTGGTTAGATGTTCTCGGTGGGGGCGTCCTAGTTAGGTAAACTGTGACAGGTGGCGGCCCACGTTACGAAGCCAAGGGCCCTGGGCCCAATCCTGCTTGCTTCCATCGTTCTCTGCTCCCAGTCCCAGTCTCCCACCTCCCAAGGGCTGGGTGCAAGGCACAAGGAAGGAGATGCATGGTGAAGCTCATCAGAATCCATGAGGTCGCTCAGTGATGGAAATGAAACGGGAAGGTGTGAACAACTGCATCCCCTTTCTCTTTCTCACCGCTTATGGATGCCATGCCAATGCCGTGGAGGAGGAGGAGGAGAGGCGCGCGGAAGTAGCTGCCCAACCCCAACGGGTGTTGACGGCTCCTAAGGTATACTAACAAATCATCCCCGGCAATAGTGCCAGAAATGCTTGTTGGTATTACTTACGCACCATTAACTAAGCATATCCAACTGATGTGTCAAAAATGCTGGTTAACAGTTCTATTGGATCACAGAGTGAATTCTGCAAGCGCACGGAGGTATCATTGTAGCATTTCCCCTTAAGAGTATTCCCAAGGGTGTCATTTATTTGATCCCAAAGGAAGGCGGGGTAGAGATATAACAATCATCGAGTGGAAATGGTAGAGAGGTCTAGGTAAAAATCTAGTAAGTATGGATAAAATAATAATGGAGGTAGTGTGACACACACAAAAGCTTTCAAGTCTAAGGTGGATAAGAGGATCCTAGAGGTTAGTTAAGGTTGAGAGTTATGGAGGTACTCCTACTATGCTCTATTGTACATATACATAGTATAAACTAATTATTCATAAGCTAGATCAATAGTGAATACTTATGTTATGTGGTTCAACACATCGGGCACGGGCTTACCCCTAGCAATACTAGGGTGACTCCCGCCAAGAGCCTGTGGCATAGCCGAACATGGAGGATTACAAAGGACAGATAGGGCTCTCACCACCTACTGCCTACCTCTTCAATCCGTGGGTCTACGAGACATCCAATGCTACTTAGCTATCCTAGCATCATGCTAGCATATTAAGTAATTACCTTAAGAGCCTAGGCACAATCCATCCTAAGGCAATGAATTGAATCATCATTGAACCAATGATGATACATAACATAATTATCCATACTAATTTAGTTATGTTATAATTAACTAGACTATAGTGGGGGTCTATAGGTTCTATGATAATGAGATATATTCATGATGACATAGTCATAGAAGCTATACCTTCCACATACATGGACTCCACAATCAAACAAGAAACACTTTGCCCAAGTATATGTATAAGTAGAGACTAAAGATACTATCTTTATTATGCATAAAGTCACAATTACAAGAAAGAATACATGAGCCATACCTTTCCCAATGTAGGATTGGGAAGAGAGAGACTCCTTACTCCTTTCCCAATTTGGATTTGGGACTAGAGACTCTCCTCTCTACAACCTAACTCCTCTAAGACTATGGATGATAGTGTATACAATAGAGATGAAGCTCAAGTGGTGTGTGTTGAAGTGAGGGGTAGGGGGTCCTATTTGTACTAGTGTTGAGGTCGGTTCCCACCTCCAAAAGCGCATGAATCAGTCACCATGGACTCCAGGGAGTCGGGAGGAGCCAACACGTGGAGCTTGACCGAGTTTGGCACCAGGAAGAGGTCGGCCGAACTTCTGGTTCGGCCGACCTGGTCAAGTCACCAATTCTCGTGTGCTTTCTCCAGGTGGCTGCCAGGTGGGTCCCCTTGATGTATATGGGTGATACACCGTTGGATCTCCTCGGATACTTCTGTTCGTGGGCCATTTGATCCATGGGATGCCACGTGTCATCACCTGATTGGTGGTATGATATTTTATAGGATTGGTCCCTCTACATTTCCTCATTTCCTGCATAAAATGCTGCATACACATATTTCTCCATGTCCAAGTGGAAATGGATTAGATAGAAAGGTGATGTGTGCAAGAAATGACAAATCCTTCACATAATCGAGTTAAATTGACGGATGAAATTGATATATAACAGCCGTCAACAAACTCCCCCAAGCTTATCCTTTGCTTGTCCTGAGCAAAGTCAAGATCTTAGGTTGATGATCAGGAGTTGCTACAATGTCTTATTTTCAAAAGTATCTAATGCACAACAAGATACTCTACCTAGTATTGCAGAAATTGGCTATGATACTCTACCCTTATTAAGTTATCATGGGGCTTATGCTTTCTCATATTCATGAGTAGTTGAAAGGTAGAATAGCAAATGGAGCAAACATAGCCTAGAAATTAAGTTCCACTTAAATCCCAGAGAATTCAGTTTAGATATTGAGTACCTCAAATTGACTCTCTCAGTCACTCCTTTGTGGATAGTGGAATTATTTTCTCACCAAAGCATTGTGCCTCTACTATTCCTACTCATTGAATATGGCCTGTATGTGGAGCTTGGTAAGAAAAGTAAGTAGGCATATTTGCATCACATATATTGCTAAGTCAAAAGAGTAAGCCTTAGGAGAATTCAAATCAAAACTTTTTGATTCAAGACTAGTGCATGTGTGATGGAGTGGAAGTGGATGTAGATACTTGATATAACTCCTTTTTGGTATAATCTTTCTTTCTTTTGCAGGGATGAAACATGGCTACTTTTTTTTTCTCTTTTTTTTTCTCATGCTTATGATGTAAGCATGCTTATTTTTTTTCTTTTTGTAGCCATGTCTTCTACTCCCTTTCTTTGCAATAAATTGAAGAGAGTTCTGACTATGAATAGCATGGAGTTTCTCTTTGTAACACCCTCATTTTCATGCATCATGCCTTGCATACATTCATATACATGTTTAACATTAACCCCCAATAAGAGGAACGAGTTTAAAATTTATTTGGAGCAAAACCACACTTAAAATGCAGGAAAGTGCGGACTAGTACGATTTTGCTGAGGACTGGTCGGATTTCTCTCTCACTAAAAATGGATTTGTCCGTTTTTTCTGCGGACTAGTCCGATTTTGCCTCTGGAAACTTTCGGACTTGTCCGATTTTGTGCGGACTAGTCCGATATTCCAAGAATCCTTGAAAATTTACTAAGTCCCTGGACTTTTCCGGACTAGTCCGGTGTTCCAGCGGACTTGTCCGTTTTCCTCTCCGACTAAAGTCGGACATGTCCGATTTTAGGCCAGACTTGTCCGATTTTCTCTCTGGACAACTTCGGACTAGTTCGGTCCTTTCTGGACTTGTCTGATATTTCGTGACTGCGAATTGATCTCTTGTTTTACGACTTGTTTCTTGGGTTTCATGTTAAGTGGGCCTAGGGATGTCGTGCCTAACTCTTTTAGAGGCCATGTGGGACCCTAAACCGGCCTCTACTTATCCCAAACTCGAAATCCATCTAACCCTAGCCTCCACCTCTATATAAACCACCCCACCCATTGGCTTGACATCTATTTGCCACTTTTCCACCCCACCCAAACCCTAGTTCGTGAAGAGCCACCATCAAGGAGGGAGGAGAAGATCCCAAGCAAGAAGAAGAAGAGGAGGAAACGAAAGAGGATCAAGATCTCCACCAAGTTTCGTTCTTCATCACCAATTCATCTCCAAGTTCATCACCAACCCTAGATCATCAAGATCCAAGTGTTACCTCCAAGTTTCTTGATTCATTGGAGTTCTAAACACCTAGCATACCTTCTATTTTCTTTTCCTTACGTGAATTCAACACCTAATCTCCAAATTCACATCGATCTGGAAAACCCGAAATCTGCTGATCTCGTAAAGTGCGGACTTGTCCGGTCCCTAGCGGACTAGTCCGATTTCCCCGGATAAATTGTGTTGAATTAATTACAAAAACTGATCTAATCAACTCCAAACCTGTATAAACTTGTTAAAAGCTATTAGAACTAGTTATTGATCATTAAAAGCAATCTATTGACAAGTTCTACCTTGCATTTGCATCAATCATGCATGTCATGTCATATTGAGTAATATTTGTGCACTCTTTGATTGTGTTTCTTATCTTGTATGTTTATTGTGTGGATTAGACGGATTTGCGCTAGAGAGTGCCACGGAGGATCTCCAGCACCAAGAGTTTGAAGGCTTTGACCCTAATCAATAGCAAGAGGAAGGCAAGTGTCCTTGAAGCATATTGATCCTATTTTAAAATAAAGGTTTTGTTTGCAAAATTGCATGCTTGTGTCAATTTGATGGGAATCCTATGATAGGAAGTTGACTAGCTTTGTTTAACCAGCCTTGTCACCTGGAATACATGGTAGAGAGACGGGAAGGGTTTTTACCTTTTGCATCGCTTAATTAATTGGGATGGGAAAACTACACTACACACTTAATTATGCATTAGTGTTATTCTGTTAATGTGAACTGGTCAATATGATATGGTAATGGGTGATCTAAGCAAGCCTGGTATGTGGATGGGTTCAATGTTATGGTGGTTTGCTTGCTTTAGGTCTAAGGACCGGTTCATGCGAGAATAAGCCAGGACTACAGTGCCACCACAAGACCAAGTATAGGTGCGGCGTAGCTGATTAATTAGGGCTTTACCAGTGCTATTTGGACCATTAGGGATGCTCGGGAAGGGGTAGTCGGATTGGGTTTGTTGATTATTGGTGGGACTACCCTGGGATCCGAATGGCTCAAGAGGGGGCCCTTGGTTGAAGATGTGCTCTATAGGAGACATCGCCACTGGTGAAACCTCAGTGGGGTATAAATAGGCTAGTAATCCCTCTGTAAAGGCTATTTTGTGATCTTGGCCACACACCGACGGAAGTGTGAGACGGCATAATAGAGGTTCTAGTCATCAAAAGGTGATGAAATCATGAACACGTGGGTAAAGTGGTACAAACTTTGCAGAGTCTAATAAAACTATCATGATAGCCGTGCTCCCGGTTATGAGCACCTGGACAACTTCCATGATTAGAGGGAACTTGGTATAATGGTTATGGTTGGTATTGGTTATGGTTGGTAATGGTTATGGTTTGGTAATGGTTATGGCTGGTTATGGATTAATTTCTGGTATTGAATATGGTTATTGGCAAATGGTGAAATCTGGAATTATTGATGATGGTAATGAATTCAGACTAGTATTATGATATTACTTATGGTTATGATGGGTTTGCTTCACATACATGTAATATATTGCTTTTCAAATGTTTTAATGTACTTTTTAGCACTTTGCCATTATTATATTCGTCATTTGAATCAGCCACATGTCATACTTTCCACACTTGCTGAGTACGACATGTACTCACTCTTGCAACCCCCCCCCCCAACAGTTGCAGGTCAGGATTGGGAGTTTAATGGTGATAATGTGGAGTTCTAGGCAGTGTCTACCGTCAGCTTGCCTGTGATGTTGATTGGAGTTGCGCTATACCCTATTGCTTATGCTGCCTAGCTATTTAGTTTGCTTAATTAGAGTATTTCCGCTGCATTAGTTGAACTTGTCATTAGTATTCATTACAGTTTGTATTCGAGGATAATACAGTTTGTTTAATAAAATTTGGTTAATTAATCTTGTTCTGTGGTAATTTTCTGTATACTCTTTTGTAAATGCACTCGTGTATGTGTGATGAACATCCTGGGCACACATATGTGTTAGCTTGGTTCATTTTTCAGAACCGGGCGTCACACTCTTTTTATTGTGGTATGGTGGATATGATGGACGTTTTGCTTACTTCTAGTGTAGAAGTATAGCATGTGCAAGTGAAGTCTTGAATTCAAAAAGAGTTGAATGATTTCTCTCATAGGTCTATACTAGTTTGACTAGGCTCAATGTGAAAGCAAATAGCATATGCATAAGGTTTTGTCTATGTATGAATATCATATGGCTTTGTTAGGTATTTCCAATCAAATGAGGGAAACTTAAATCTTTTTAGAATTTCTCCAGAAATCCAAGTTTTACTTTCAAACTAGGACTAGCAGCCCTATTACCAATTCTATCCTTACAACAACCTAGAATTAGATTAAGATTTTGCTACCCATGACTTCCAAATTAAGGTAAAAGTATTTCAAACCAATGAAAGCAATATTCGGAGAGTAGCAAGTTGTAAACTAGAGACTTAAGAAAATAAAACAGAGCAACTATTCATCATTTCATCTATGTGAATTCTAAATCATTCTTACTGCACATCTTTGTTTGATGAAAGCAAATCTAACCTATTTTTTTAACTGCAAGGTGGATGATGGATGGACGGAAAATAAATATGCAAGGAATGTGATACATGTTACCTCAAGTGGGGGTCCTCCCCCAAGCTTGTTCTTCAACTACCTCCGTGATAAGGGTTGAACCCTTGATGACGGAAGTACGCTGCAAGATCGGCTTGTTGTTGTTGTAGCACCGTGTTGAAGTCGGTGAATTGAGCATCCATGTGTTGTTGCCAATCCTGGGTACCTTGAACATGCTCCTGGAGTGTGCTGTAGATGTCACCCGTTCTCACTTCATGTTCTCCCATACGTCTAGTGAGGTCCGTCATTCCTTGGCTATAGTCATGATGACTTCTGATGGAAAAGGAACGACGTCCTCTCATGGACGTTGGGGGCAAGCTGCTAGAGCTTGAAGAGGATAAGGGTTGATCCCTTTGCCATTCTTGCCAAGATGATCCCCCAGTCTCATACGTTGGAGGTTGAGTCCATCCGGGCGCATAACCCATTGGGTTCTCTTCCTCTTGGTATTCATGGACTGGAGAGATTATCGGTGGCATGCTTGTGGCTGCAACCCTCGCACGATTCCTTGTTACCCTGCCAGAGACATTACTTCTTCTAGCTTCCTCAAGGGGAAGAATATTAATGGTTAGCTTCCGGCATTTGTACAAATGAAAATCCGGGTTAGGTAACCGAATTTCATTGACAAAGCCAGGATAGAAAAATATCAAGGACCCATCTTGATCATGCTTAAGGGTATGTCCTTGCACTAAATAGTCTTCATCAATTAATTCTCTTTCAGTTTCAATGTATTCAAATGAAGAGTATTTAAGTGCTCCTACCCTATCAGCAATATGAGTAATCAATGAAGTGCATTCAATTGGTCCTGATTTTGAAATGTAATCTAACCATTGTGTCATCATGGCTTTGGCTGGGGCAACTTTTATCTTTTTAGTCATGGCAAACAAAATTTTCAATTCATCATCTCGCACAACCCTAACATCTCACCTAGGGAACATAGTCATAGCCACACATCTATGCATGAAGCGTAAGGTAGGGTTTTGGATGTGGCTATTCCTAGGAGCCCTACATGTGACCTCACTAGTTAGCTCATGCCAAAAACTTTGTTTGTTAAACTTAGGCAAATTGTCTAAATCTAGCAAACACCGTTTATGGAAGCCTAGGATGCTACCTAATTCTTTCCGTAGGATGTTGTATTCTTTTTGAAATAATCTAAAAGAAATACCATCAAATCCTATTCTTAGCGTGCAAAGGAATTGGATAGTGAGAAGGCGTGAACCTTTCTGTTCTATGCGAGCAAAGTCATCAAATACAATTGCATGCCAAATGGAAGGGAATTCAGAGTCCATACCTATTTTGGAGATCAAATGTGGATCGTATGCCTTGGTGTGGTGGAACTCACGATCTTGGAGAAGCTTGTGTGCTTGATCTTCAACTTCGCTTCGTATGTCGAGGTCGTTGTCATGAAGAAGTTGGTGTGGGTTGCCTCTTTCTTCCATGGGAGTGTCCTCACACACACTTCTCCGCCTTGGGCTTGTACCCATGGAAGAGAGGCGTGCCCTAGAACCTTCACCATGGCTTGAGCTTGCAACCCCCTTCCTCTTTCCGAACAACCTCTTCATGTCTTTTTGAGTTCAACAAGCAAGAACAAAACAAGGCGAGAAAAATATGAAAAGAAGCAATGTTTGGAAAACAAAACTCATAACGAATTTTCTCCTCTTGAAAGCTTGAGTGTAAAATGCAAATGCAAACAAAAGAAAATCTTTTTGGGGATGGATTTGAGCAAGAGTGTTGCAATGAAGAGCAAGAAAAACAAGGTGAGCTAGAGAGTGACTTGGGGAGGTGTAAGATGATGTGGTTTGTGAAGAGAAGTGCTCCTCATGGCCACAATTTATAGGGTACACCTTCCAACGGTCACTTAGGGTTCAAAATATAGCCGTTGGAGGAAGGGGAGCCAAATTGGCTCCACTCCCTGTTCGGCTGACCATGGGGTTCGGCCGACCTGACAGGTGGCCCCCCTGGTTCCCCTTTTGACAAATGGCTCCCCAACGGCTATAAAGTTAGCACGTTGGTGAAATGTCACATGTGCAGCTCAGAAAAAATTGTTTTACAAATAAAAACCTTTTTTCAAATTCAACAAAAATTTTCTTTTGAAAAGAAAGAAAGAAAAAAATGATTGTAGAGAATATAAGATTTTCAACTTGCTAGGAAAAATCAAATATGCAATGGGAAAAATCCAAATGGGGTGGAAAAAGAAAGAAAGAAAAGTAAAGTGGGATAACTACCAATTTATCCTATTGGCGTAGGTCTCACCACCATCCGATGAGATGGACATTCCTCCGTCTTCATTTCACATTCGAGCCCGGAGGGATGGGCTCGGACGGCTTGTCTTGCTTCTTCCACCATTCCTTCTTTGGCGGCTTGGTGGACTTGGGCCTTCGGGAAGGTCCAGACGATTCCGTCGCCTTTGGATATCGGCGTGATCGAAATGACGAAATCTCCTCGTAGATTAATCTTCTCATGAATGCAATGAGTGAGTCCACCTTTGGAGGTGTGACTTCAACCTCTCTGATGTGTTTATCATTCGGCCCATACTTTATTCGAATCATGGAGCATTGTTCTGATTTTGGCTGAAAGTTAAACCTTTCCTCCTTTCCATTGATATGGAAGTGGATTTCTCCAGCTCCCACATCTATGCGAGCTTTTGCAGTGCTTAGGAATGGACACCCAAGAATGAGTGGTGTATCTTTCTCGGTGTCCATGTCTAGCACCACAAAATCCACGGGTATGAAGCAGTTCCGGATCTTCACCGGGACATCTTCAGCAATACCCGCAAGATAACGGACTGAAGAGTCAGCCAGTTGTATCTACATCGATGTTGGAGTCAGCTTTGTGAAGTTCAGCTGGTCGAACACAACCTTGGGCATCACACTAACACTTGCTCCCAAATCACAAAGTGCCTTGTCAAAGTGGTGAGCCCCAATTGAGCATGAAATGGTAGGACATCCAGGGTCCTTCTTCTTTTTAGGAAGCCTATTGAGGATGGCTGCACTGCAGTCTTCCGTAAGCTTGACGACCTCAGTGGTGGGCAATGGCCGTTTGTTGTTCAATATGTCCTTGAGATAGCGAGCATAAGTGGGTACTTGCATCGCATCAATCAAGGGCACATTGATGTGGATCTTTCGGATGATCTCAACAAAACGGTTGAATTGCTCATCCACTGTGGGCTTCCTTTGTCTATGAGGGAATGGTAATAAGTTGGTGTCTTCAAAGTGTTTGCCCATTTTCTAACCAAGTAATTCACTTGGGACATCCTCCTTCTCAGGCTCAATTGTCCTCTTTTCTTTTGTGGGATATGGTGGGTCATGAGTGGTCTTTTCTCCTTTCGTAACCACTGCACTGACATTCTCCACTGGGGCTTCTCGCTGCCCCAGAATTTTGTTGTTTTCTAATGGAGGGATAACTGCAGCAAGTTGTGCCAACTGAGTCTCCAACATCTTGTTGAAGCTTAGTTGATTCTTGAATGCTGAGGATAATCCTTCAATCTTTGCATTGAGATTCTCTAGGGTCTTGTCATTAGCTAACAGCTTCTTGGATAGGGCCTCGTTGATCGAGCTGGCTAATGGCAAGTTCTCTCAAGTTGGGCTGATTTCCAGGGTTGCCATTGTTGTTGTACCCTCCTTGAAAGAATGAGCATTGTTGACCCCACCCTTGACCTCCTGGACGATATCCATTGTTGTTATTGAAATTTCTGTTGTTGGGGAGGTATAAGGCATCCTCACAAGTTTCTGGGCAATCATTGCCCATATGACCCGTGTTGCAACAGACTTCATACGTAATGTGAGAGTGTAGGGCATAGGCATTGCCAGACACTTCACCACTGGCTTGTCCATCAATTTTCTTCATTAGGAGGTCCAATTTTGTAGCGATCATGTCCACCTCCTTCAAGGTGTGCATGCCTCACTGTCCAGTATGGAGACGCTCATCGTTCCATCCCATGTTGGACACCATCTTCTCAATAAGATATTTAGCTTTTGGCACCGTCAATGAGAAGAAGGCTCCTCTAGCAGCAGCATCCAAATGGTCACGAGCTGATGGGATCAGCCCGTTATAGAAGTTTTGAATAAGAAGCCAGTCGTCCATCTCATGGTGGGGACAGGCTAGGATGTACTCCTGAAGCCTTTCCCATGCCTCAGGAATAGATTCCTTGGGCTCTTGCTGAAAGCTGGAAATCCTTCCACGTAGGGCATTGGTTTTGCCCAACGGGAAGAATTTGGCGAGGAATGTCGTAGAACACTTCTCCCAAGTGTCTATAGCACTTCAGTTCGCGTAGAACCACTGTTTCGCTCTCCCAAGGAGAGAGAACGGGAACAGTCTCAGATGGACCGCATCCGGAGACACGTCCTTGATCTTAAAAGTGCTATAGATCTCGAGGAATTGTTGCAGGTGAGCACGTGCATCCTCGTTAGCCTTCCCACAGAATGGGTTGGCTTGCACCATAGTGATAAGGCCAGTTTAGATTTCGAAATTCATATCTCCCGTGTTAACAGTGGGCCCAATAGGCTCATTGTTAGCAGAGGGAGCTGAGAACTCACGAAGGGTCTTTTGAACCATTGGCGTTTGGATTGTTGGTGCAGAAATGCTGGCTTGCCTTTCCGCTCGAATTTTCTGAGGAGTAACGACACGGGGTCGGTCTCTCAGAAGAGATTCAGGATCTTCAACAAAGTTTTCCAGCAAGTGGATACTAGACATACACTACCCTATTTTCAAAGTAAAAATGCGAAAACAAAGAATGGTTATCCTACTAAAATCCTACCCAGGGTTCTATCCTATTCACTTAGTCATGTTATATATCTATTTGCCTTCCCAGACAACGACCGCCAGAAATGCTTGTTGATGGCTCCTAAGGTATACTAACAAATCATCCTTGGCAATAGTGCTAGAAATTCTTGTTGGTATTACTTACGCACCATTAACTAAGCATATCCAACTGATGTGTCAGAAATGCTGGTTAACGGTTCTATTGGATCACAGAGTGAATTCCGCAAGCGCACGGAGGTATCATTGTAGCATTTCCCCTTAAGAGTATTCCCAAGGGTGTCATTTATTTGATCCCAAAGGAAGGCGGGGTAGAGATATAACAATCATCGAGTGGAAAGGGTAGAGAGGTCTAGGTAAGAATCTAGTAAGGATGGATAAAATAATAGTGGAGGTAGTGTGACACACACAAAAGCTTTCAAGTCTAAGGTGTATAAGAGGATCCTAGAGGTTAGTTAAGGTTGAGAGTTATGGAGGTACTCCTACTATGCTCTATTGTACATATACATAGTCTAAGCTAATTATTCATAAGCTAGATCAATAGTGAATACTTATGTTATGTGGTTCAACACATTGGGCACGGTCTTACCCCTAGCAATACTAGGGCGACTCACGCCAAGAGCCTGTGGCATAGCCGAACGTGGAGGATTACAAAGGACAGATAGGGCTGTCACCACCTACTGCCCACCTCTTCAATCTGTGGGTCTACGAGACATCCAATGCTACTTAGCTATCCTAGCACCATGCTAGCATATTAAGTAATTACCTTACAGCCTAGGCACAATCCATCCTAAGGCAATGAATTGAATCATCATTGAACCAATGTTGATACATAACATAATTATCCATACTAACCTAGTTATGTTATAATTAACTAGACTAGTGGGGGTCTATAGGTTCTATGATAATGAGATATGTTCAAGATGACATAGTCATAGAAGCTATACCTTCCACATACATGGACTCCACAATCAAACAAGAAACGCTTTGCCCAAGTATATGTATAAGTAGAGACTAAAGATACTATCTTTATTATGCATAAAGTCACAATTACAAGAAAGAATACATGAGCCATACCTTTCCCAATGTAGTATTGGGAAGAGAGAGACTCCTTACTCCTTTCCCAATTTGGACTTGGGACTAGAGACTCTCCTCTCTACAACCTAACTCCTCTAAGACTATGGATGATAGTGTATACAATAGAGATGAAGCTCAAGTGGTGTGTGTTGAAGTGAGGGGTAGGGGGTCCTATTTATACTAGTGTTGAGGTCGGTTCCCGCCACCAAAAGCGCGCGAATCAGTCACCATTGACTCCAGGGAGCCGGGAGGAGCCAACACGTGGAGTTTGACCGAGTTTGGCACCAGGAAGAGGTCGGTCGAACCCCTGGTTCGACCGACCTAGTCAAGGCACCAATTCTCGTGTGCTTTCTCCAAGTGGCTGCCAGGTGGGTCCCCTTGATGTATATGGGTGATACACTGTTGTATCTCCTTGAGTTCTTCTGTTTGTGGGCCATTTGATCCATGGGATGCCACGCGTCGTAGTCTGATTATTGGGATGATATTTTATAGGATTGGTCCCTCTACATTTCCTCATTTCCTGCATAAAATTATGCATACACATATTTCTCCATGTCCAAGTGGAAATGGATTAAATAGAAAGGTGATGTGTGCAAGAAATGACAATTCCTTCACATAATCGAGTTAAATTGACGGATGAAACTGGTATATAACAGTCGTCAACATCAGGCCACTTAGGTTTTGTCGTGGCCCATTTAGTGTGAAGTTAAAGTATGCGTCTAAACCACCCGCGTGTGTGTATGGCAGACCCCGACGGATCCAGATCACTGTCTCTCTCATTATTCCCTCTATCGTGCATAAATAAAGAGAAACTAACAATCATTCGTTCAGCTTTAAATTGCAGAGTCAAACATGGGCGAAGACCGTAGTTGGATTTATACTGTTTGGAAGAGCAGAACTGGTGGTCACTCAGATGAGTGGTACGCCAAGACAGAATCTTTTGTGGAACGAGCTTTTTCATTGTCGAATAGCGATAAGGCGCGGTGCCCATGTACGAAATGTCGAAACGGAACATTTTTGGTCAAAGTGGAACTTACGATGCACTTGTGTCGAAATGATTACATGTCACATTATGAGTTGTGGAATTCCACGGCGAGACAACTTATCAAGCTGTACAACAAGTGGAAGCAGACAATGATGATGTCACAGAGGTTGACATGATGGATGAGATGTTGGAAGCTATACGACCAGATCTTACAGAGGATCCTCAAACATCAAAGGTTAAAGAGTTCTTCAAACTTCTCAAAGATTCAGAACATTTGCTGCATGGACACAATAAAATGACAATCCTCAATTTTTTTACTAGACTTATGGCAATTAAGTATAAGTTCTTCTTTTGTAGTAACTGTTACAACAAGCTTATCAATTTATTCAACGATGCCCTTCCACATACCAATAAAGTGCCTAAAGATATGTATAAGTCGAAGAAAATTATTTCTGGTCTCGGTATGAAGTACGAGAAGATTGATGTGTGTCCAGACAACTGCATGCTTTTCTGGAGAGAGCATGCCAATGAAAACAAATGTTTAAAATGTGGTCAACCAAGGTTTGTCGAAGAAGTTAATAACGATGGTGATACTGTGACGACGGAAGTCGCACGTAAGAAGCTTCGTTACTTACCCGTGACACCGAGGTTGAAGCGGTTGTTCCTTTCAAAAAACCGGCCAGACACATGAGACGGCAAAAAGAAGGTGAGCGATATGTGCCTCCGATACCGATTGCTTTCGATTTACCCATGGAGGCAAGATATCTTACTTTGACTGACATAGACGTTGGCCTCCTCCGAATCACTTGTTGAGACAAGAGAGGAATGTTTTCAGAAAGAAAACCGTCACTACTAAAGGACCACTAAAACGTCTTAACGGGTCAAAAATATCTGATATGTTTGACAAATTGGTGCCAGATGAAGGTCTTCCTAGATATTTCGAAGGTTACGGAGACAAACACAATTGGACTCACATATGTGCACTTTGGGAGCTACCGTATGTGAAGTCGTTGATTCTAAGGAACAACATTCAGGTCTTGCATCAAGAGCGTAACATGGCCGAATGTATCATAAGCACTTGCATGGACATGACGGGCAAAACAAAAGACAATTTAAAGGATCGAAAGGATCTCGCTGAGCTTTGTAACCGTCAAACTCTTGAGCTCTCCGAAAATGGTGGTAAACCATGCGCTCCTTTCTATCTTCGACCTAAAGAAAAGAAAGAAGTTCTCGAATGGTTGCAAAGGTTGAAATTCCCAGATGGTTATGCAGCTAGTCTGAGACGAGCCATGAATGTGAAAATGGGAAAGCTCATGGGGTTGAAGAGTCATGATTATCACATAATCATGGAAGGACTTCTGCCTGTTATGTTTCGAGGCTACTTTGACAACGCGGTGTGGAAGGTGTTAGCCGAGCTTAGCCACTTCTATAGGAAACTCTGTGCTAAAGAAATCAGACCAGAGATGATGACTAAGTTGGAGAAGGAGATTCGGGTACTTTTGTGTAAGATGGAAAAAAATATTTCCTCCAGGGTTCTTCAATCCAATGCAACAAATCTTAATTTATCTTCTATTTGAAGCGAAAGTGGGCGATCTCGTGCAATATAGGTGGATGTATCATATTGAAAGATCACTTAGATATCTGAAACCAATGGTTGGTAACAGGGCAAGGGTTGAAGGTTGCATCGCCGAAGCTTTTACTCTTAAGGAAGTAGGATACTTCTCAAGTGTTTACTTTGCAGAGGAATACAATATTAATACTTCGGCAATGTCGTACAATATGGATGAGCAACCTCCTTGTAGCGATCTCTCCATTTTTGCAACAAGAGACACTACTGTTGGTAGTTACACTTCCTACGACATTAGCGAAAAAGAAAGGTGTGTTGCTTTCTTCTACATGTACGCTAATATGGATGAAATGGATGAATATTTCAAGTAAGTGTTTCTCCTACACTTAAGCTTTTCAGCATCTTTTGCAACATATCTATTCTAAAAGGTTCTCTTTTCGTGTAGTATGTTTGACAAGAGAAATTGGAGACATAGACATCAACCCACGAGCAAACAAATAGAACACATTCGACAAGAAGGAATAAACGGGGGATCTAATTTTCTTTCCAGGTCTCGAGATCATGTAACGTTTTTCCGTTAACTTATCAATATTAACAATGTTTTCTTATAACTTAAGCATGCTTACATTTTCTAATAACTTCATATCTTGGACAGTGCAAAAAAGATGCCAACGTCCATGAAGATTTGCGACAACTATCCTATGGAGTGGTTAAAGTTAGAAGCTATGGTCAATATGACGTCAATGGCTTTCGATTCTGTACAACTCAATTTGAATCTATTCGTCCTCTCACGACAACATGTGATACCACAGTTGTGATTAGGGCAATTGATTCGCAAGAACATGAAACTCATTACTACGGGATTATTAAAAAATCCTTGAATTCACTTTTGTCTGAAACAAGACAACTCGAGCAGTATTATTTGACTGCGAATGGTTTGATTCCATTCATGGAATTTGAGTAAACAAATTTGGCATGGTTGAAGTAAAATACAAGGAACGGTTGAAAGGATTTGATTCATTAGTTCTTGCACACCAAGTAGAGCAAGTGTACTATCTACCTTATCCATGCAATAAATTCAAAACTTGGTGGGTGGTACATAAGGTGAATCCTCGTGAGCGGTTATACGCTCCAGGAGATGATAATTACCATGAGGAAGCTGAGGGTGATGAGGTCTACCAAGAGGAAGAGTTGCCAGAAACCTTCTCAGTCGAGCCCAGTGTAGGACTCGATGACTTAGTTGGAGACGCTCAAGGTATCGAGACTTGGCACGGAAGCAGAAACAGAATCAGAATCGAAAACTGAAGATATCAATGACTTAGTCGAACCTGCTGATTTGCGGAAACGAAAACGATATATGGAAGAAGAAGTTTGATGGGCTAGTTTAAGGAGTAGGGTGCATGACCGTGATGTTGATGAATTTTGAAATTTATGAAGTAATGTTTTATTCACTAATTTAACATTAATTTTAAACATTATCTTAGCATATTTGTCATTTATTCCTTGCAACAGGATGGTGTCAAAGGGGAAGGGGAAGGGGAAGCCAGTGAGAGGGTTTGAGCCGCCACGAGACCCTTGCTCAGGGACCTCGTTACCTTCGAGCCGATGTTCCCTATTTCTAGCGCACGCTCCACCCTCAGCTCATGTGTGCTTTCAGCGAACGGAGGTAAATTTTAGTTTACAATAAAGTTATTTTATAAATTACAGTTGTTAATTATTTATTGTCAAATCTTTTTCTTTTGTGCAGTCTGACTCAGAGTCTTCTGAGTCCGAGTCAGAGGCTAGGGGGCGCTACAGGAGCCCGAGTCAAAGGCTAGGGGGGCGCTACAGGAGCTGGCTAGCGCTAGCCTCCCTCTAAAGTTGGGTACCGCTAGCGTTCCTTTGGACTTCGGTGGTTCCGCAGAGCCTTTAGGGTCACAAGACGCGGCGGCGCCGCAGCAGGGGCGATAGACGAGGAGGACCCACTTTGCAGCTCCTCCTCCGGTTACTTCTCAGCGGATCACGATCCGTCGTGTCAGAGACATGTAAAAAACTATACATAGTATATTAAGTATTATATGTTGTTTTCTGTTACTTAATATTTAATATATTTTGCAGATGTTGGTACGACTTATCGTTCACGGGGTCGAGAAACACCACAGACAGGTTAACAATGTCTTGGGTGCTATCTTAAAGTTGCACTACCCCGATGTGATTGATAGTTTCCCAGCCCTATAGTGGGCTGACTACGCTCATGTCTCTCAGCCGGTCCACGACACGATTCAGGGAGCCGTGTGGCATAATTTTATGCTAAGTGTAACTGTTTAATTTTTTTTAACTCGTTTGAATTGTTAACGCATATCACTTAAATGTTTGTTTTATTAAAGCTGAGGTACCAAGTAGAGGAACTGGGCATGGATTCCCACGCGAGACGCGTGTTCCATTACAATGCTCGGAAGCTGACAACAGTTGCGTTGTCAAATGACCGGATTTAGGTCGTCAACCAGTACTACAAGCGGCACCCCCAGGAGCAGGAGCAACAAAGGGGTCCATTTAGGAAGGAATTTGACGCGTACTTGATAGAGGAGCAGTACGTGGAGGTAAGTTTTTTATTTTGTTAAACATTTACAATATCTATGTATGTTAACTGCATTGATAAAAATGAAATATGTCCAGGTTAGTATTTTCTGGTTACAGGGGAACACCAAGGCGTACTTAGCTCTCTGTCAGCACTTGGCTAGCGAAGCTTTCATCGGAAATTCCAAAAAGGCTAGATAGTGCCGCATGGGCTCCAAGGGCAAGCACAACTTTGGCAGTGACGGCTACTTGCGTTTGGCTAAACGCATGGTAAGTACTTTTTCAATTTATTTATGTGTTCCTAATATTTTATCTCACTAACACGGCTATACAGGAGTGAGAGATGGGTCAGGAGCCGACCCTGACCCAAGTTTGGAAGAGAGGTCAGAAGGGATGTGACCCTTCTCAGCCAGGGCAGTGTAGTCAGGTCGCAGCCGACCGATTGGTAAGTTTTCGAAATTCCTCTATTTCATTATAACTAATACTATTATTGACATTCTTACAAGATTTCTTTGCTTTGTAGGCAAAGTACGTGCAGGAGGTCACGAAGATACATGATGCGGATTACGATTGGGAAAATGCGTCGATCGACCTCCAAGCCGCGTACGCGAGTAGAGGCGGGAAGGCCCATGGACTGTGAGTTGGTCATTTGTTTCATTTCTTTTTCAATTTATCTTCTTCTACTTAGTGTTTTTATTCTTTTGCAGGTTTTCCATTTTTGATGGAGTTGTCGACTCGAGGTCAGCGCGACCTTTGAGAGGCGCACTATCGTTGCAGGCCTCGTCCGTTGGGACCTCAAGTGGTCGTCTCTCGCAGACCCAGCTGGATCTCCTTGCCTTGAAGGAGACACTGGCACAAACCCAGGCGGAGCTAGAGAGGTCGAGGTCGGAGGCAAGGGAGGAGCAGCGGAGGACGACCAATGATGGCCCAGATGCAAGCAGTGGTGGCGGTAAGTAATTTAAACTACCGTAGGTAAATTTCATAGAGTTTCAATAACATATATCTTCTAATATTTTGCAATGGCAGACTCTTGCTTGAAACATCGGTCACGATATCGAGATTTCTACGCTTCCGCCGCCACAAACCCCAGAGCAAGTAATAAACTATTTCTTTAATATTGTGCTTTGTTGCATCTGTCATCATTTATTGTCTATAGTTGCATCTGCAATTTGTTGTTGTCATCGCATCCCAAGGTGATTCTTGATCTGGATGTCCATTATTGTTCTATATTCATGGGCAAAAACCTAACATTTGTAGAGTAATTCTTATACTTGTTTTGCCACAAGTTCTGCCTCATTTGTTATCAATGTTACATATGATATCTGCTGATTTGTTAAAATTTTGGATAAGATGAAAACTAAGTTGAATTTTAGCTTCTGGTGTAGGTGCAGTTGTATGGCAAAATATTTTAAAAGAAGTATTATATTATCTTGTGAAGTTTGAAGATACAACGTAAAATGCTTCTGGTACATAGGTGCAGTTGTATTCAGGTTCCAGTTTTGGTTATTTATGTGTTGGTTTTATGATTCTTTATAGGGTTGTGCAATTCTTTACAAGGCAAATACAGGGAATATGTGGTTCTTTTGCAGGGTTAAGAACAGCGGTACAAACTCTTTCGCCACACCTACAGGCACCCGGAGGGACGCGCGAGAAGATCTCGGCTCTGGAGGTAGTTGAGGGCATAGCATGTAGCCCGGTGAATGCTTTGAAACTTTTTTGTGTTGTTATGGATGTTTTGAATGTTTTTTGGACTATTTTGTGAACAATTTCTGTATAAATTGTTTATGTATCTATATGTGGAGCTCGCAACCCTGCGAGGTAGTCAGTTTCTGTTTTTTTTAAAAATGAAAATTTAACTTACTCGGCTATGGTTAAGCCGACGTAAGTTAGCCCAGTTCAACTTACGTCGGTCCGGCCATACCGATGTACGTCATACCACTTAACTTACGTTGGCTATGTCATACCAACGTAAGTTAGACTAGTTAACTTTCGTCGGTCGGGCAGCGGCCGACGTAAGTTCTACGGCCCAGCCCGCAGCCCATCCCAGTAAATAACGTACATCAGTTACGGGATGCCGATGTAATTAAGTAACTTACGTCGGCGGCTGATGTAAGTTACCTTAATTACGTCCAAACTACTTTGTCGGCTGACAACTAACGTAATTAAGGGAAAACCGACGTAATTAGGTAACTTACGTCGGTTTCGTCCTTAATTACGTCGGCTTCGGCCGACGTAATTGATCAGGATTCCTGTAGTGTCGTAATGGTCAAATAATACTGGCAAAGCACTAATTATTCAGCTAAGCCGCACCTATACTTGGCCATATGGTGGCACTGTAAATCATGGATGGTCGCTCCACGAACCGGCCCTTAGATCTAAAGCAAGCAAAACCACTAAAACAGTACAACCCATTCCACAATAACGACTTGCTTAGATCCCTAGGTACCATGTTGCTAAAGGGTCATTATTACCAATTCTCATCATTCATGTTCTCAATAGTTCATAATTAAGCAATTTGATTATTTCCCAAACTCAGTTGAGTATAGCAAAGTAAAATTGTAAAATACCATTCCTGTTTCTCTACATTGTGTTCAAGCGACAAGGGTGGTCATAGAAAACTAGTAAACTCCTACAATTGGGCTTTCCCATCAATTGACACAAGCAGGAAATTTTGCAAACAAAACATTTAAAACCTGGATCAAAATGATCAAGGACACTTGCCTTGCTCTTAAGCTTGGTTTGGATTGAAGGCTTCTATGTTCTGGTTCTGCAGGTCCTCAAAAGCACTCTCTGCAGCGAGACCTTCTATTCTGCATCACAAACATGAAAAATAACAATTACAATCAAAATATGCTCATATATTACTCAATATGCCATGATATGCATGATTAATGCAATTGTAAAGTAAAACTTGTTAATGAGTTGCTATTAATGTTTAATAACTGGTTACAATGGTTTCTAACAAGTTTGAACAACGGTTGAATTGACTCGGATCAATTTGGAATTAATTCAGCACAAAACAGATCAGAACACCGGACTGGTCCGTGGTCAGGGTCGGACTAGTCTGCCCTGACCAGAATTGTGAATTAGGGTTTCTCTGATCAGCAAGGATTTGGGGTTAATTTTCCGTGGAAACTTGAATGTAGAGTGTGTACCCCGTGTCTAGATATCCAAGGGTTGAAGATTGGATGCAACATTTGAATCTTCACGTCTAGGGCTTGATGAAGATTAGAAGATGAAGTTTTGATGATGAAGAACATGAATTGTTGAAAAGTTGATGAATGTCGAGCTTGATTGATCCTTCTCCCTCTTCTTCTCCTTATTCTTGCTCCTGAGCTCCTTCTTGACGGTGGCACACGATCAAGGAGCGGCAGCGAAGGGTTTTCTCAAAGGTTAGAGAGGTGAGGGTTTTGGGTTGTTTATATAGGGGTGGAGAGGTAGGGTTTTGGGGTGAATTCCAAGTGGATTTCGGTGGGGGACATGTTGGGGCGAGGTGGGGTCCACTTGGACTCCTCTGAGGTTGGATATGAAGTTCTTGGGCCCAATTAAGGCAATTACCCAATAACCAATCGTGGAAGAATAATAGAATCCGAGTGGATTTCAGAAGGTCGGACTAGTCCGCAATAGGGACCGGACAAGTCCGTTATGGAACAGATACATTTTTTGACAAGTCCGGTGTACTTGGCAAGACACGTCCATTTGGGAACAGAAAGGTTTTCGGACAAGTCCCGTATGTGTGGCCAGACAAGTTCATTTTGGATCAGAAAGTATTACGGACAAGTCCGGTATGTATAGCCGGACATGTCTGGGGCTGCAAAATAAAAGTCTTCTGAATTGAAAGTGGACCAGATCGGACTAGTCTGCTCAGATATCTGACAAGTCCGGAGAATCGTCAAAAGTTCAACCGGACTAGTCCGTGCATGGGGCCGGACAAGTCCGTAGTCATAAAGAACTTTGAATTTCTAAAACAGAGGGGATTACCGGACTAGCTGGGGCTGGAGGCCGGACAAGTACGTTCCCTAACGGACTTGAATTCCTGATTAAGCCTAGATTCATTTCAATCTTGTTTTTTTAAGGTTTCTTTATGTTAAACATGTATGACGATGTATGCAATGCATTATGCATAAAAATGAGGGTGTTACAGCTGGCGGGAAGCTCCGGATGTGCATCGACTACACCAACCTCAATAAGGCATGATCTAAAGATCCATTCCCTCTCCCTAGGATAGATCAAATTCTGGACTCAACTTCAAACTACTATCTACTGTGATTTCTAGACGCTTACTCAGGGTTCCACCAAATCCCTATGTCTAACGAGGATCGAGAACATACTACTTTCATAACAGTACATGGCTTGTATTGTTATGTCTCCATGCCTTATGGTCTTAGGAGTGCTCTCCTTAATTTTGTACTTGCCATGCATAAAACATTTGGTGACCTCATTCGAGACCCGGTAGCGGTGTATGTCGATGACATCGTTGTCAAAATCTGCACACATACATCATTGCTTGACAACCTCGCCCTAGTCTTTGACAGGCTACAAACCACACGTACAAAGCTCAACCCAGACAAGTGTGTGTTCAGAGTCTTAGCAGGGAAGCTCCTCGGGTTCTTGGTATCGTACCGAGGGATCGAGGCCAACCCAGAGAATATCAAGGCGGTGGAGCCGATGCGGCCTCTAGCCTGCATCAAGGATGTGCTGAAGCTCATGAGCAGCCTGGTTGCGCTCAGTCAGTTTATCTCTAGACTGGCTCAGCGGGGCCTCCCATTCTTCAAGCTGCTATGCAAGTTTGGACCGTTCGTCTGGTCCGAGGAAGCAGAGGAGGCGTTCCGCGAGCTGAAGCGGCACATCATGTCGCTGCCCATCATGGTGGCTCCAGAGCTCAGGAAGCCTCTGTACCACTAAATCGCTACCAAAGCCAAAGTGGTAAGCATGGTCCTGGCTGCAGAGCGATCAGGTCTTGAACAGCCTCAAGAGGTGGTTGAGGCCTTTGCCTCCGATCCTGATCTTCAGGGCTTGGATCCCACAAGGGCCTCGATAAACAAGTTGCCCCAGTCCCCGGAGGGCGCTCGGGTCCCCTCAGGGGGCCCTGAAGATCAAGGTACCTCTAGGTCCCAGCCCCCAGAGGACAATCTGGACCAAGGGAGCCAGAAGCCCCTAGGTCAGGCGTCGATGGAAGAAGACGCACCGAATACCCCACGGAGGGTCCGAACCATCCAGCGCCCAGCCTACTTCATTATCAAAGTCCTACACAAAGCAAAAACAAGGTACCTTGAGGTACATAACTTGCTATATGCAGTGTTGATCGTTTCGAGGAAGCTCCACCACTACTTTCAGGCACACAGGATTTCAGTAGTGAGCTCGTTCCCACCGGTGACTGTGCTCTGCAGCCCTAACCTGACCGGCAATATCACTAAGTGGGCGGCAGAGCTGGCGAAGATTGAGCTCGATTTCTTGTCGTGCCATGGGGTCAAGAGTCAGGCACTGGCAGACTTCATTGCTAAGTGGACATTATCAACAAGCAACACAGGGGTACCGACATAGGTGAGTCAGAGCCCAAGGCCCTGGTCTTCACTGGACCCCACTGAACGCTCTTCTTCAATGGATCCTTACGAAAGCAGGGAACCGAAGCCGGCGTGCTACTCCTCTTGCCAATGGGGGAGCAGTTCAAGTACGTGGTGCACCTTGACTTCAAGGTGACCAACAACATGGCGGAGTATGAAGCTCTCATCTTCAGACTAACAATTGTGCAGGATCTTGACAGGCGCCAGATGCTGGTCAAGGGAGACTCCCATTTGATCATCAAGCAAGTCTAGAGAGACTACTGCTGCAATGATCCCCAGCTCGCGGCATACCTGTTGCACATCAAGAAGCTAAAGAAAGACTTGGAGGCCATGGACCTCTACCATGTGTCGCGCACTGGCAACTCCATCGCTGATGCCTTGTAAACGATGACATCCACCGGGACCCCGGTCTCCGAGGGTGTCTTCGAAAGGAGGTTGGTACGACCGGGCCCTAGGCCTGCCAAGCCTAGTGAAGGAGGCGAGCCCAGCACCACAAAGTTGGCGGTCTCGATGGCCCTACAACCATGTGTTGACGGTTCCTACGCACTACTAACAATTCCTCTCTAGCAGTGGTGCCAGAAATACTTGTTAATAGATTTTAGATTATACATGTAAATCCTCAAGCGCACGGAAACTATCGATGTAGCATTTTCCCTCTAAGAGTATTCCCAAAGGGTGTCATTTATATTCTCCCAAATAAAGGCTAGATGGAAGTAAAACAATCATCAAGTGGAGAGGCTAGGTTGGCCTAGGTAGGGTTCTAGCAAGGATGGATAAAGGGAAATTGAGGTAGTGTGACACACACAAGAGCATTCTATCCTAAGGGGATAATATGGGGTAAAGAGAGACCAGACTAAGAACTAGGTAGAGACTCCTACAATGCTTCTAATGTACATATACATAGCCTAGGTTAGTTACTAATAATCATGTCAATTATGAATTCTCATGCTAAGTGGATTAACACATCGGCACGGGTTTATCCTTAGCAATACTAGGACGACTCCCGCCAAGAGCATGTCGCATAGCCAAACATGGAGGATTACAAAGGACAGATAGGGGTGTCACCACCTACTGCCTACCTCTTCAATCTGTGGGCATACAAGACATTCAACGCTACTCTCTATCCTAGCACCATGCTAGCATATTAAGTAATTAGCTTAAGAGCCTAGGCACAAGCCATCCTAAGGCAATGAACTAAATCATCGTTGAACCAATGTTAATTCATAGCACAAGTGATTCATGTTAACATAATAGTATCATAGCTAATTAGACTATAGTGAGGGTTTGTAGTGTTTATGATGATATAATGATAATGGTATAGCACAATCATGAATACTACTCCTACCACATACATGGAATCCACAATCAAACAAGAAACGCATCATCCAAGTATATGAACAATGGAAGACTAAAGATAACATCTTTATTAAAAACAAAGTCACAAATACAAATAGGAATATAAGAGTCATACCTTTCCCAAGTGGAAATTGGGAAGAGACTCCTACTCCTCTCCTACTTGGACTATTGACTAGAGGCTCTCCTCTCTATAGCCTATACTCCTCTAAACCAATGGAGAGTAGTGGATACAATGGAGAATACTCAAGTGGTGTGTGTTGAAGTGAGGGGTGAGGGGTCCTATTTATAGCTTGGAGAAGGGTCGGTTCCCGCCACTAAAAGCGCGCGAATCAGTCTTCATCGTGACCACAGCACCACAGGGAGTCGACATGTGGAAGTTGACCGAGTTTGGCGCCAGGAAGGGTTCGGTCGAACCCCCTAGTCGGCCGAACAGAAATGTTGATCATTTCTAGTGTGCTTCCTCGGGTTGACTTCTAGGTGGATCCCATTGACTGATATGGGTGCTACACCGTTGGATGGCCTCGAGTACTTCTATTTGTGGGCCATTTGATCCATGTGGTGCTACGTGGTGTCACCTGATTGGCTGGAATGATATTTTATGGGATCCACCCCCCTTGTTTTACTTCAATTCTGCATAGAATGCCTGCATGCACTACTTTCTCCAAAGACAAGTTGAAATAGGTTAAATAGAAAGGTGATGTGTGCAAGAAATGATAGTTCCTTCACAAAATTGAGTTATTTTGACGGGTGAAATTGGAATATAACAGTCGTCAACACCATGGTGCCCGCCAAGGATTGTATGCATCACTGGGGACTCCGTGCAACCCGACGGCCAAGATTCAGAAGCTCAGGAGGATCCCGATGCATGGATCACGAAGATCTGAGACAACCTAAAGGAAAACATCCTTCTGAAGAACATGTATATGCTGAATGGATTGTCAAGGTGTCTAAACGATACGTGTTGGTAGAGGGAGACCTCTGCTAGTGTGATGCCAACGACATCCTGTCGCGATACATAACCTAGGAGGAGGGTTGCGACTTGCTCGCAGAGATCCACAGAGGCGAGTGCAAGAACCATGTTGCTTCCTACACACTGGTCAGTAAGGCCTTCTGGTATGGCTTTTACTGATCGACAGCACTCCTGGATGCCGTCAAGCTGGTGAAAAGGTGCAAGGCATGCTAGTTCCACGCCAAGCAGATTCACACACCGGCCCAGACGCTGCAGATGATCTTGCCCTCCTGCCGTTCAAAGTCTGGGGGCTGTATATCTTGGGGCCCTTCTTTGGGGCCGTCGGAGGGTTCCGGTTCATCTAGTCACCGTAGACAAGTTCACCAAGTTGCCGAAAGCAGCCCCGATGGTCACCATCAACAAGGAGTCCACGGTCAAGTTCATCAAGTTGATCGTCTACAGGTTCAGGGTCCCAAACAGGCTCATCACCGACAAAGAGACCTAGTTCACCAATGCAGTGTTCCAAGTCTACTGCAAAGACCTTGGCGTCCAAGTTTGCCATGCGTCCATCGCTCACCCAAAGAGCAACGGGCAAGTCGAGAGGACCAACGCTGAGATCCTCAGTGGCCTCAAGATGTGCACCCACACAAAGTTGGAGAAGCATGGTGACAAGTTGGTTGACAAACTTTTGTGTGTTGTGTGCAAGCCGGACATCACCCAGCCAGGCCATGGGTGAAACACCTTTCTTCCTAGTGTATGGGGCCGAGGTCGTCCTCCCCCAGAGATTGACGTGGGATCCCCCCAGGTCCAGGCATTCGATGAAGCTGCACAGGACCGGCTCCTATGTGAAGATGTCGACCTCGTCAAAGAAGCAAGATGGCATGCTGCCATCCAAAATGCACGGTACCGGCAGGCGCTCAGGCGCTACCAGCAACGGTTCGTACGGAGTAGAGAGCTATAGGTGGGCCACATGGTGCTGCAACGCATACTTACTCGCGAAGGATCGAACAAACTCTCCCCCAGATGGGAGGGCCCCTTCCAGGTGACACAGGTATCCCGCCCCAAGTGCGTCCACCTGGCCACGGAGGAAGAAGAGACCCTGTCCAACCCTTGGAACATAGAGCACATCCATAAGTTTTACCCTAGAATAGTGGTAGGACAGTGTAAACGTGTCATGGAGTCCAGGAGCAGTGCTCAGGACAGCCTAGTCATGTACCCTAAGCCTGTACAATATGCCTCCCTTGTCATCCAGAGCGGGTTGTTGCCTTCTTATAAAGCATGCCTCCTCCTATGAATACCAAATTGAAAGAATCAAAGTCTTGCCCTGTGTTCTCTTATGTTTATTTAATTCTTCCTTAATTTTATGATCATCAGGCTATGCTCATTTTCGCATACGTCTTCGTATGCTTGATCATTTTTTCTTTCTGTCTCGCCGCTGGTAGAGTTACGCAATCCTGCTACATGCAGGCTCGTTTGAGGTACTTACAATGTGTTTTGGGGTCTCACGGCTGCCCCCTTGCTTGGGGTCGTATGCTGCCAGATGGTCTCCCACAAAAGGCCTACGCCGAGCTGGAGGTCTAGGGTGTGTAGCTTGCTTAGTCTGGTCTTGTACCCTAAGCATGCACACTCTGCCTCCCAGTGCTACTGCTAAGTACTGGGAGAAAGAAGGCTCACGTCCTTGGTAAGGCGGGAGCCAGGACCTAGACACAAGCGCACTGAATTATCCAAGCCCTGCACATCCCGGTGGTCTGTAGGGTGAAGACATTCCGGAAGAGTTCTAAATTGGGTCGTACCCACACCCACATCTCGGAGAAGTGGATGAAGATAGCAACCAGCAGAACAGAGTGGGGCCTGAGGAAGTGTAGCTGGATGCCGTAGAACTCCAGCAATGTCATTAGGAAGGATGAGAAGGGGGGGGGGGCAGGTTGACCATGGAATATCCTTGGAAGAAGACCATGTTGTCGGCATTCTTCTTCTCGAAAGAAAGTTCGCCAATGCGGATCTTGCCGTTGAAGTACTCATGGGACCATCCCATGTAGGAACGGACCTTCTTCAGCCCCTTCTCGGTCTTGATCTTGCTGGCGGGGAGACCCAACTCCATGGCAACAAGATGGAAGAGGGAAAGGTTGGATATGCGGAGAACTAGAGCTCAAAGTTGAAGGATGCGAGAAGGAGTAAGGACTTAAGCATGGGTGCAAGTGGAGGCGTGAAGAGTATGTGACCTGTGCTAGTCTCCTTCTTAAGTATAGATCCGCGGCGTTTGGGAGGAAACCACAAGCACCAAGATACTGGGGCTACCCGCGCTATGACTGGTGGGTCAAGAGCCTGAAGCGGCGGGAATGCCGAGTAACCACCTCAAGGTATCCGTTTTCGTAGGTGAGAGTTCAAAGCTCAAGAGTGGTGACTTAATGGGCGCGCGAAACCAAAACAAATTTTGTATTGGGAACTGGCGCCAGTTGATGGCACGATATCCGCAGACAAATATTTTGTCACCGCATTGAAGGAAAGTCCTTAAGGCAGCGGCACAAAGATTCAAAATGGTCCTACCTCGGGTGTAACCACCTTACCAAGGAAGTTCCTCCCCGAGATGGGCCCAGGGGCCACTGTCGGTGCATGGAGAACCGGGTACCCCTGGGTACAGGAAAGAAAGCATGTTGGGCCCCACCGCCCAGCGTACGAGGGGCCTGACATGGACTCGGGGGGCCACACGGCAAGCGGTAAAGCCACACGTCCCCATCAAGGGAGGGCCCGCGCTACCACGTGGCCTGCAGCACCAGGTGTGTCACCCTCCCTCAGAAGGAGACCCGGTGCTACACGTGTCCCACATCGCTAGGACCGCCCTCTTGCCAAGGGAAGGGTCGGCGAGTTCTCTAGCTCAGCAGCCTCGGACATGTCCCCCCCCCCCCCCCCAGGGGGGAAGGTCCGGTGCAGCTACGTGCCCAACACTCCGGTTCCGACCTCCCAGGCCTGACCTCCCCGCTAAGGGGAAGACCGGAGCTGCCACGTGCCAGGCAACGCTGAACCCATGCCATCCCGCGGTAGAGGCAATAAAGGAAGACGTGCTCGGTGTGTCTAAGCGAGAAGGACACGCACGTTCCCTAGGTAAGCGGGAGCGCACTTTCATAAGTCGAGAGGTCAGTGGCCGGTCTAGTCATGACTGGTTAGAGCCAAACTACTATGTACGGCGGACCAATGAGAAGCCAAACAAGATGCGCCGACCATGATGAGGGACTATCTGTAGCCCAGTGTCAGGGTATGGCCAGGCGGCACATTGAAGCCATTGTCAGGGGATAGCATTTACTCCCAAATCTTAGGATGGATTTGGTACTCCTGGGGCCACCTGTCGGGCCCTGGGCCCTGCTTGTAAGCCGCTCGGCCTTGTACTATAAAAGGCTCGAGCGGCCACAGATTCAGACAGACTCTCTCAGACTCAAGAAATACAACACACAAACCACCGTGGAGTAGGGTATTACGCTCAGGCGGCCCAAACCACGTAAATCCCTCGCGTTCATCATTCTTTGAGTTTGATCTTGTTAGGACTAGCCCCTCGAATGTACATCGAACCTCCGCGGACTAGTCCCGAGTAGGTCCGGGGGAGGTGTCAGTTTAGACACCTCGACAGTGACAATATCCGAATTTTAGTTATTGCTTTGTCTAGGAGCATGAGCCTTTCAGTCCCCATTACTGAACCACAGTGTTGAGGAGAAAGAGTGCGCTAGCTTAGGCTCACATGGCACAGGCTTATGGTGCAAGACCAAGCTAAGTAGGTTGCACACTCACGACCTCCCACGAAGATTAGTCTTTCGGGGGACGTTCAACCCTCAGTACTCAGCTGCAACTTTGGAAAGGTAAAGTGTGCATACTTAGGATGTAGGACCAGGCTAAGCAGGTAGCACACTCTGGACCCCCAGTATTCAGCCGCGAGAAAGGTAGAGTGCGCAAACTTAGGTTGCAGGACCAAGCTAAGCAGGTAGCACACTCCGGACCCTCTATTGGCGTTAGCTTTCGTGGGAGTGACCGTTTAGCACCATGGGACTCCGAGCAAGAAAATAACCAAGGACACCAAATACATCAGTTAGCTGCTGACGTCATTGTTTTCGTGGCAGTAGCTAGTCGTCGTGTGGTGGTAGAAGTATCCATGAGGCAAGGTGTACAGACTTAGGGTCACAAGGCACAGGCTTAGAGTGCAAGACCAGGCTAGGCTGCACACTTTGGACATCCCACTGGCGGTGTCACTGTTGTGGTGGTGGTAGAAAGCCGTCGCGTGGTGACAGTAGTAGCCACCGGAAGTGTGACCATGTGTTCGTTAGGTCAGCCTGCTATGGAGCGGGAAGTGGCGTTGTCCTGCCTGCTCCTTCATGGTGGGAGGGTCGAGAGGAGTCGATGATGGACTGAGGATTCACCATCATGGTGAGTCTTTAGATCCAAAAAAGTGCCCCTACCTGGCGTGCCAAATGTCGAAATGTGCGATCGACACTTCCCCAGTACTACTAAGAAGTAGTCCGCAGAGGTTCGTATTTAGGCGGGGATGAATTCTATGGATCTATGAGCTAGATAAACACAGGTGAACACGAGGATTTTTACGTGGTTCGGGCCGCCGGAGCTTAATATCCAACATCCACGGGAGTTTGTGTGTTGTATTGCATATTTATGTGTATGCGAGAGTCTGGTCTCTCGTGAGTGAGTGTGGGTTGGCCTAAGCTGCCCCCTCTAGTTGGTGGCTGCTCTGTCATTTTATAGGTCAAGGGTCGGCAGCTTACATTATGACCGGGGCCCGACGGGTGGCCCTGGGTTAGCTGGTCTTGACAACACATTGATGTGGTCTTGATGACATGTTAATGGGTCTCGATAGCGCACTAATGCTTTCTTGAAGGCGCGGTCTTGATGACGCACTAATCCTGTCTTGAAGGCACATTAATGTGGTCTTGATCGCACACGTACGTCGTCTTCATGAACCACGGGGCACGTGGCAGCATCGGAGCCCTCCAGCAGGAAGGTCGGGTCCAATGCCACAGGACGTGTGGTAGCACCGAACCTCTTCTCAGCGGGGAGGCTGGATTCTGAGCCACGGGACGCGTAGCAGCACTGGACCTCTCCTCAGCGGGGAGGTTAGGTTCGGAGCTGCGGGACGTGTGGTAGCACCAAAGGTCCGGAGCTGCGGAGCACGTGGAAGCATTGGAGCCACCCTTGGTAGCGAGGCAGGTCTGAAGCTACGGGGCACGTGGCAGCACAAGAGCGACCCTTAGCAGGGAGGCAGGTCTAGAGCTGCGAGACACGTGGTAGCCTTTGGGTACCTCCCTTCTTGGGAGGTGGGACCCAACGTCTTGTCTTCCTTGCATGCGGGGGTACCCGATCTGCAGGGTACTGACACTTCCAAAAAAACCATAACTGCACATTTTGATTATGCGGTTAACTGCATTAACCGCAAAACAATAGCGAATGAGCCAGGTGGAACCGAAAGGCAACATGGAGGCGCAAGGTGGAGCGTCGATAGCCAGAGCAGTGGGGACTGGCGCGTCGTGCGAGGCAGAGTCGGGTTTGCGACGCAATGGAGTTAGTTCGTCGGATGCGCAATGCTGTGGAGGCGTGGAGGTGCCAGAGCCCCCTCCAAGGCACGAGGCCCGAGGCGTGGAGCCACCAGCGTTAGAGGCGCGAGGTGGAGGCGCAGAGCCACACATGGATTGGGGAGCGGGGGTCGGGGACAGTCGAGGAGATTGGGAGGCGGGATGCGAGGCAGCGGGGTGTCTCCATGCCGACAAGGAAATCGCGGGTGGGGGCAGGTGTAGGGGGCGGGGGTCAGCAGGCACCCGATTAGGGTTAGAAACGTATTGTGGGCCGCAGAGGTTCTGTTGGACCGTGCGCCACTGTTGTCAGCGAGAGTGCTGGGCCAAAAATTTACGCATTGTGGGCCGCAGAGGTTCTGTTGGACCGCGCGACACTGTTGTCAGCGAGAGTGCTGGGCCAAAAATTTGGTTAATTTGGCTATTGCGGTTAATAAAAGTGTAAAAAACCGAACTCAAAATAAAAAATCGAATAGGATAATTTTTATAACCGAACCAAAAACCGAATTAACCACATATTTTGGTTCATTCGGTGCGATCAATTTTGGTTGTTGGCTTTCAGGTTAACCGCGCCCACCTCTAGGCTCAAGGCGGATTGAGCCAAGAAGATTACACTTATTGTCAAGGGGATGGTGAATCCCATGATTGTGGTACGGATCTAGGGGATTCCAACGGAAATCGAGGGCAATCCGGCAGAAATCAAGGTGGACCCTGGTGGCGCAACGTCGGCTGGGTCGGATCCAGCTCATGAGCAGAAGAATCCTGTCGAGGAAGGCGCACTCGGGTAGGGATCGGCTTGTGGAAGGCCAAAAGAGGAAGGAGGTTGCGACAGGGCCGCTCCTCAGCGACGCGGGCAGCACAAATACAGGGTGACACGGAGGCCTGAGGCGAGAAGCTCACAATGCACGCACATAGGAGAATGATTGTCTGAGGCGCTTGAGGGGTTGTCGGAGAAGAGGGTGGCGATGGAGTTGAGTTCATTGGCCATCTCCAAAGGCCGCTCTAACAAAAGAGAAAAGAGGAAGATGGGCCACGTACCGGGCTGGACTGCTAGGTCTAGTAACGATGGTGTGCAAATCACGGTTGAGGTAGGGAGAGACGACCGACTGGGCCTGTTGGTGCTAGTCAGGCCGAATCTGGAGAGGGCCAAAGAAGGAAGTGTAGGTCAAGACCAATATGAGAGAGGTGGATTGCGGTAACGGAAGTGTCAGTGTATGGAATAATGTGTTCATCCCAAAGTCGTGCAGGATGATGTGTTCATCTTCTGGGTGTAGTGCCTATTCCAAGGGGCTGTAGTGCCCAACTCAAATTCTTGTTCGGGATGTAGTGTCCATCCCTTAGTGTGTGCAGGGTGAAGTGACCATCCCTTAGTGTGTACAGGGTGAAGTGATTATCCTGGAGATGTAGTGTCTTCCAAGAGTGTTAGTGTGTCCTAGAAAATATGATTAAGAGGGTGATTGTTGAGTTAATTGCATATTCTAGAATTAATAGAGATTAGAGAAGAGTTAGAGATAGACTTTAGAGATAGAATTAGAGTTCGAGTCCAAGGTTAGACAGGAGTCCTAAATAGTTCTAGAGGAGTTTTCTATCTGTAAAGGGTCTCTATATAGTTGGGCAAATCCCCAATTTTACTGATGAAGTTTGAGGGAGAGCTGCCACAAGAGCCAGTTCAACTCCTTGAGCTTCGGCATGGGCGAATTATACCTCCCAGAGAAGATAATCGACGGCTTAATAGAGGTCATTGGCAAGCTCTAGTACATTGGGCTGGCAATTCAATAGAGAATGCATGATGGGAAGACTTGACTGAATTCAAGGAGGAATACCCCAAATTTCAGCTTGAGGACAAGCTGTTTGAAAAGGAAGGAAATGTTGTAGATGCATTCTATGGTCAAAAATACAGGCGTAGGAATAAAAGTGGCTAAGAATGGGTGCAGGGATAATGAGATAAGGAGGGAGTTAGTTTATTATTTCTGATTACAGTTTGTGTACATTCTTTTTTAGCAGGTTGGGTCGGTTGAGATCACAACAGAATAAGAGGGTAACTGGACTATAATGACAATCCGACTAGATTGTATTAGGATTATCAAAAGAAAAAAATTCTCCCTCCCTGGGCAAGTTTTCCCTTTGGTTGCCGTGGCTGGTTCTTCATCCAGCAAGGGCGACAGGGCTTCCCTGCCTCAACACTCTTCTTTCAAATACCCCCTTCATTTCAGTTCCCAATCCAATATGTTAGTAGTCTCTCACCATAACATGTGAGATGTATCTTTTCTTCTCATATATGTATGAAGTTTTCCGTACTTGGTATTCCGCGGTATTTCTTCTAGTACACATTATCAAATTAATATCTGATGTTCAGATACACATTCTAGGCATCCTGTGAAACTAACTACATAGTTTGGATAATCCTGTGAAACTGACTCAAAAGTTTGTGAAAATTAACTCTTTGAATGGACTTCTTCAAGGATACAAAAACATGAATTTGATTTACAAATTTATTCGGCTTCAGTCAACTGAAATATCTACAAAGCAGAGCAAACAGCAATTAGGTAAATAACACAGTAGATGAAGGAACATATGTTTTCAAATTTTGGAACATGAACAAGTACAAATTTGAAAAAATCGAATTGAATAAGTTGACCTTAGTGCACCAAGTAAGAAAAAATTCAAACATGACTAAATTTTATGTCATATAAGAAAATTTGAGGAATTTTTTATGTTTTTATCAGCCCAAATAGTATCCTTAAAATTCACTTTGAAAACCCATTCACATTGGACAAATTTTCATTTAAATCCTAATTTAAATCTTTAGGTGTGACCTGTCAAAATGGACTCTGTGTCCAAAAAGTTTCAGAATTTTTGAAGCCCGAGAAATAGCAGAAGATAGTTGCAAAAGTGGAGAGAAAGAATATGATGGAAGTACTAGGGCCTTCCTGTTATCCATGTCTTCTTGTTTGAGCAGCAGGACAGCTCCAGCAGATTCCTGGGTGAGACTTCCACCTTATCCTGTCGATCCATGCTGTCTTCTGCCCTCCGCTGTTCTTCCCCATTTTTCTGCCCAACACAAGAAAACAGTCAGGGATTGCAACCATCTAGCTACCCCTGCTGGTCAAGCACTGACTCGGAGAGAGTTGAGTGTTAAACTTCCAGAGTGAGTATAGGAGTGTTTCATGAATCGAGTTGAGTTGATCTTTATTTTTATTGATTCAGATATTGGAGTCGGAGTCAGAAGTCAACTTGACATGGAGTCTGAGGGGTCAACAAACGAACTCGAACATGTTGTGCCCTCAAAGTTGGTGTTCGACTCGATATGCAGTCAGCATCGATAGTCGACTGAATGGATCGACAGGATAAGGTGGAAGTCTCACAACATGTTTTGGACTTGGACTTGGGATTCTTGTTGGAACCAACTTAGACGACGATTCCATATCATATACGACTAGCGTTTCCGGATCAGCTCTATGTAAAGAGGCATGCAACCTATGCTAGACAACAAACACATTACAATCTAGATTTCTGTTTCTCGGTACTTTTTGTCTCTCGGTACTTGTTCTTCCATTGTAGTCTACTTCATACTCAGCGTTTGCATGCACCAATGATCAGGAGACCAGATCTTCAAAACCACTCGTCCTTACATCCTGTAGGTGAGAATGAAGTTGGGCTAGTGAGAGATTTCTTCAAGCACATCACGTGCAACCTTGACCAATAAATGCGGTTAATATTTTGCTAAACTGAACACACCCCACTAATGCATACGACTGCAAATTCGAGGATGGTCGAACCTGTATTTTTGCCAATTCTGCGGCCGGAACCTTGAAACTACGACTGCAAATTATCTATCTTCACATGGCTGCTCCTCGAAGATTGGGGCTGGACATCGGCACGACTGCAAAATTCAAGGATTGTCGAACCTGTATTTTAGCCAACTCTGCCGCCGGGACCTTAAAACTACGACGCACCTCTTCGCCGTTGTAACACCCCAACTTTCAAAAATAAAAAAAATTGAATTTAAATAATTTAAACATTAAGATTTTAAAAGTAATAAAATTAAAATTAATATAAGGAGTGAAATTGTGTGTTTATTTATTGCGATTGAATGCTTGAAGGTGTGCTTTGAATTAAAATTTAATCTATAAAACTTGCTGCCATTTGGTTTGAAATTGAAGTCTATAATCAAATTAAAATAATAGAGCAAATCAAATAAAAAGGAAACCCTTCTTCCTCTTGAACCTGTTTTGGGCCGAAACCCCTTCCCCCTTCAGCCTGCTTTCCCATCCGCAGCCCAACCCCACACCGCGGCCCAGTTAACCCCACCGGCCCACACCCCCACATTGGATCCTCTCCCTCTCTCTGGCAACTGGGCCCCACACGTCAGCCTCACGTTTTCTTCTTTCCCCTCCCTCATGGTGTCTTCCTCCTTCACGGCAATGTCGTGCCTCTTCCTCCCGCTCCGGTCCAAAAGCAGCGCCAACAACCTCCCCAACTTTTTCTCTCGGATCCTCTCCCTCCTCGCTTTCGTGCCCCGCACGAAAACCCCTCTATTAGAAGCCGCACCCCTGGCCTCTCTGCTCCCTGTTTCGCAAGATGCGCAAGAGCCGCGTTACCGTCACCATCACGCGTTCCTCTCCTCCAAGGCCCAGTGCCACTCCTCTCACCTTCCTCTCCCCGCGGTGGACCACGACATGCTTGCTCCGGCATTCCCCGTCAAGCATCAACGCGCGGAACCCTAGCTCCGCCGCGCCATGGTGAGATCCGACGCCTCTTTCGATGTTCTCCCATTTCCATTCATTTTGTCCACTGTCTAACCTCCCTACCTCTCTCTACGATGCCTGGAACACGCCCCGGACAAGTTGCCGACGAAGGATTTCCGCCGGGGCACTACCGCACCGTAGACCGACGAGATCCGGTGAGTTCCGATGCTGACATCGTCGTTCCTGCTTTTTCCCTTCGTTTTCTCCTTGCCTTGACGGCACCATCGCCCTTTCCATGCCACAGAACGTCTCCCGGGCAGGTTGGAGTCAAGGAAAAATCCATGGAAGCACCAACTCGACGATGATCGACGCCGCCTGTCTCCCTCCGCCGTCGCGCGACCGTCTGCGACCTTCTCCCCGTCCGCACGACCCCGTAGTGAGTTTCCCTGTGATCCCTCCTTCGTTTTCGGTAGCTACCTTTGAGTAGGATGGATTGTAGGCTTGGAAGCGTGTGCTCTGGTGAGTTTGAGCCGCGGCCATGGCTTGCCGTCGTTTCCCCGTCGCAGCCGCTGCAGATCGGGTCAGGGTTATCCCTGGCCGTCGGATCTTGCGCGGACGTCCCCAATTAGATCGCTCTGGAGGGGTGTGCTCCACAGTCCACCGTGGGCATGGACCGCGCCTCTTTTCCCCTGGCCCACGGTGCCATAAACCGAGTCCCCGATTTTTCCTTAAGAAAAATAAAATGAATTGTAGGGATTGCAGATGAGTCCCTGTGTATTTAATTTAAAATCGCGTATAGGTCCTGAAATGTGCTAAGAAGACCCTGGACTCTTTAGTAATTAGGCTTTTACTGTAAAAAAAAGTAGATTAATTCAATTAAACCCCTGCTGTTCACTGTATTTTGCATTAAACCCCCTGGAATATTTGATAATCCTTTTTTAGGTAATAAAATAGCATCCAGACCCCTATTCTTCACTGTTTTAGCAATTTAAATTTATTGTAGTGTGCTATTTTAGCTATTTAACCCCTGGAATTGTTAGGAATAATATTCTAGTACCTGGAGTAGTGTGTTTTACACAATAAAAGTCCCTGTAATTAAAATAAAATGACTTTTGGACCATGCATCACACTGATAAAACATACTAGCATTTGCTGTAGAATGTATTTATCAATGAAAGTCCTTAGTTAATCATGAAATCACATAAATAACTTGAGAACTTGTTGTTTTTGCATTGTAATCAGTTTTAGCTAATAGCTAGCTTTGTGTTGTACTTAATTTTGGTAGAGAAGCCCCATTCTAATATAGTTCATACCAAAATAACCTTGTAGCATAATAGTTGCATGGGTAGAACTCTAGTCAATACTATTCTTGCATATGTCACATTCTTAAACTTTTGGTAATACACATTAATATTGAAAATATATAATAAAATGTATTATTGCATGTGATAATGATTTGTGAACTACATGTATCATTCTTTCCATATCTATCATCGCATGTGATAAGTGATTCTAGAAAGATATTTGAGAATATATTCTTGCATTGTAAATGATTTATAATCTAGACTTAAATTTATTGTTGCATGCATGATAACATAAATGCGTTTTATCTTTTTAAAATCAAAGAATTGCCATAGAAACCTATTTTGCTAATTTAATCATTATTTATGCAAGTTAAGCTATGAACGTTGTTATAACTTGTTAAAACCCCATAGCACTGTGTTAAGCCATAATCATGCGTAGGCTCTCATTATACCGTAGGATATGCGCGTTGTACTCTTTATTACTTGTTTTACTTATATGATGTACTGTTGTTGAATGTGCGTATTTATCTCTTTTTTGCTAGTTTATTCGTTCTCGTGCGGTGATCGTGATGCGACGTGAAGACTTGGAAGATTGAGCATTCTACCCGGAAGACTGAGCAGCTTCATGTTATAAAGAAAAAGGCAAGTGTCCTTGATCACTTTGCACCGGTTAGAAATTATTAAGGACATAGATAGAATTAGTTGCATGCAAGTCTTAAATTGGATCCTATGTTAGGAAGTTTCCTAGATTTCCATATTATTCCTTGTCGCTGGGTTTGGGATGGTATTGTTGAGACTTGGGACTCTGTTTATGCTTAGCCATGCTGTCTTAGTTGGGTGGTAATGATAACTTGATATAATACTTTTAATTTCATTTATTGGATGGATATGGTTATATATGTATATAGTAGATAGGAATCTAGACAGGCAGGATTGAGCGGTGGGTGCAATATGCACGAGACTCGGGTTCATTGTGTTGGTGCCTGTTCTAGATTCTAAGGACCGGTTCTTGGTGACATTGCGACCAGGTATTACCGTGCCACCACATGACGGTATGGAACGGCTTAGCCAATTAATTAGGAGATCTTTCGATGAGTATGGGAAATGGATTGGTGCAGGGAACAAGTTCAGCGTTACTTGCTCTGGGATTCGCATGGCTCAAGAGGGGGCTGCCACGTCGGAGGGTGTACTCCAGTATGTCGTGGTAGGCGAAACCTTAGAGTGCTCGTACTTGTCGGGAGACCCTTTGTAAAGGCTCTGTTGTGACCTTCTGGCCACACACCTTAGGTAGTGTGAAGTGTGACTGATTCCTCACCGGCATAAAGAAGGTTCCCAGTCCACCTGGAGACAAGGGATGAAATCACAACATGTGGGTAAAGTGGTACAAACTCTGCAGTGTATAAATCTATCTAGATAGCCGGGCTCACGGTCACGAGCGCGTCTGGTAGTACTGCCTTGATTAGTTGGGACTGGTTGGTTTGGTTGGTAACCGGGTGGTGTAACCCGATGAGTTGGAAGTCGGGTGGGTAACCCGATAAGTTTGGTCCCGGGTGGGGTAACCCGGTGAGTTGGTTTCCAGGTTGATAACCTGGACTGTGGTGAGTCGGGTGGGTGTAACCCGACGGTTTATATTATTATTATTATATATTTGTCATTCACCTAGTAAATAGGATGCTAAGGTTAACATAGAAAATTAAGATACATAGAGGCTTAACCCGTGTCAGCCTTTCCTCATTGAATAACCCGCATATCATTAATTTCCACACTTGCGGAGTACATTAGGTACTCATCCTTGCTTCTTTCCTTTTCTGTTTGTACATGTCATGCTGCTCAGGTAAAAGATGATCAAGTGAAGATGGAGTCTAGAAGGTCACGTTGCTGCCAGTCGATTTGCATATGGCGTGCCCTGCTTGTTTCCCTCTTCTGCTGTTGCTCATAATTGTTTTTAAGGTATTTCATTGTTGTTTTAATTGATATAGAACTGCTTACCATATTTTGTCATGCATGTATGGTCAAACTGATCTTGGCATATATGCAGGTTTGCCCTGTTTTATATTGTGTAAAATGGGGCGTGACAGCCGTCGTGACCAGGCCGGAGCCAAGCATCTGATGGCGGTGACCAGGCACTAACATGTATCATTCGAGTAGAGAGTGGGGTTCAATTTACTGTATAGAGCTCAACTAGGAGATGGCACTACTAGTGCTCGTACTCAGTAACATATTGCTCCTTTCGTCTTAATAGGGGCTTTTCTAAAAAAACTTGATTGATTGATTCTTCTTGATATCGAGATTACAAAGTTGATAGATAAGCAAACTCCTAGTTGCTGTCTTGGAGCACATAGACAAGGCATGCAAACTCTGTTTATGGAATGGATTTAACATCAATGTTAAAACAAAAGATTTGGTGGCCTGGGAGAAGTGCACCTGACCGAAGAATAATTTAGCTGAACTGAACTGCAGATTTTGACTTCACTGGCACCAGACAATAATTTAGCTGAACTGAACTGCAGATTTTGACTACTACAGAAACTAGAAACTTGTGATGGCTTATGATAGACAATTTTTCAACAGTTGCATTGAAATCTGAACAGTGAGACAAAATGTTTACCCAAGCTGTTCTCTAAAAGCTGCACCCTTCTGGTCTCTGCCAAGCTGCAATGATGGTGTGGATGAAGATTCGTTGGAAAAGACCTAAAAAACACAACCATCGCATCCGAGGCTCAATCGCTAAAACCAAGCATGAAGATCTGTCCTTCAATTCAGACGTTAGGACACAACCACACGGGAAAGCACATAATTCATATTCCGGCAATTGGAAGATAGAAACACAAGCACTTTATAATTCTGCCCAACATGGGGAATATTTCATTGATACATTCATATATGAAGATCTTACATCATCAAGGAACCCACACGTGGAAACTTTTATTGGATCAATGATTACAAGATTAAAACCCACGGAAATGAAACCCATCAGTTGGCTCATGATAAGACTGCGTGAAAATTAGCAATTCATGTGTCAGAATCTTAGTTTGTTCATATTTTGTTACTCTTATCTTCTTTTTCATTAATCCATTTCCAAAATAAATAAAATGTATAATCTTATTTTATTTGTATTTTTTTACTCTCATCTTATTTTTTATTACTTTTTTCAAAAATTATTGGGTTTTATTTCTAGCCGACCCCAACTTGTTTGGGACAAAACCTTAGTTGTTGTTGTTGTAATGATTACAAGATTTAGGCTACCCAAACATGCTTGGGACAATGGCTTTGTTGTTACTGTAATGATTACAAGACTCTTAACGATGTCTAGGTCCAACGCATCACCACACATGCACAAGGGCTTAGACTTTTGCCCCATAAGGAAATTGTAGACCTCAACTCAAGAAGATACAATGCTCCAGGTATGAAAGTCAATCAACACTAGCGTTACAGAATACTCAGTAGTCTCCAAAACTAGGATAGCTCACAGCAACTTCGTGTGCATTACTCATTCATTCCTATTCCTTTTCACTGCTACCGACTCGGGTGGTACATGGGGTTTTGATTTATCCTAGCGAGTGCATTTTACGCTCCATCTCGCCCGTGTGGGTGCATTTTACGCTCCATCCCGCACATAACATTGCACTAGTTGATTTTTAAATGGGATTTCGATTTGTCCCAGCGAGTGTGTTTTACGCTCCATCTCGCACGTGCGGGTGCGTTTTATGCTCCATCCCGCACGTAACATTTCATTATTGATTTTTACTCAACTTTTTGTTTGTTTGTTTTAGTTTAGGATCCAAAACTCCCTTATGCTGGATGACCCAGAGTTGGGCACCTCGTGCGACGGCCCAGCAGAGTCCGATATGGATTCAGGTATAGGGGCATGCGCACCAGAGAGACTAGAGTCCAATCTGGACTCCACCGGAGAGGTGCGGCCAGCACCCAAATAGAAAATGGATTTTTCTTTATAGATAGAATAGATATTTGAGTAGATTACTAGTTGTCATAAAAGTGTAATAAGGACTCTGTACCAGGTCTTATAAAAGAAGCCACCGTCCTCTGTGTATAGATCAAGACAATAAAGTAGTATATCATGCGGCAAGGATTCGTCTTCTAGTGCCAAAGCATGAACTCGCCTAGTTCTCAGCTAGACCAAACTCGCCTCTGTTCTAGGAACAAGGCAACTCTGTTCTGATCGCGCCCAGGCCAGAACAGATCCCGATCATCTCTCTGCTGCAGTGCAAGTTCTTCCCTCTTCTCTGTTCTGTACAGAAGCCTCGGCTGGGTTGATCAACACCCGATTAGCACCCAGGAGCTCTTTGCGCATAGGGAGAGAGAAATAACTAGTTGATGAATACATGTGCAGATCTGTTCCAATCAGAACAGATCTGATCCGGGGTGTTCAAGACACCGGAATTCCAACAATCATGGCATCAGAGCCAGATTTGACCTTAGGTTGAATTCAGCAACAATGTTGACGGAACCGAAGACCCCTCCAAGCAGCGACAGCGTCACGGCGGTAAGATCATTATGACAACCCATCCGGCGGTTCATGAGGTGAACACGGGAACTGGGTTCCCAATACTCACTGTCGGTACCCTGCGTACCATATACCCCTTGGGACTACAAAAAGACCAAAGGGACTTCACCTGTCCGAGTTAAAGACCTGCAAAGGCCCCACGTGTCTTACAAGACCGGACCTGCCTCCCATCTACGGTTAGTCCCGGTACTGCCACGTGTACACTGCAGCCAGACCTATATTCCACACATGGAATAGCTCCGGGCTAAACACTTGTGCAGCACCCCCAGACCTAACCTCCGACAGAGGGAAGCTCCAGTATCGACACGTGTACATCTACGCTGGACCTACCCATCCCAGACTAGTAGCTCCGAAGCTGCCACGTGTCCAAACCGCCAGACCTTCAACCTCAGCGATCAAGCTGGTGAACCCCCAACGGTTCGGACCTTCAACAGGCAATCAAAGACTTTATGTGACGCCCGGTTCCGAAAACTGAACCAAGCTAACGCATATGTGTGCCCAGGATGTTCAACACACATACACGAGTGGAATCACAAAAGAGTATACAGAAAATTACCACAGAACAAGATTAATTATCAAATTTTATTACACAAACCAAATTATCCTCAAATACAAGCTCTAATGAATATTAATGACAAGTTCAACTAATGCAGCAGAAATAAACTAATTAAGCAAACTAAGCAACTATGTAGCGTAAGCAATAGGGTATAGCGCAGCTCCAATAACACCACAGGCAAAGCTGACGGTAGACACGGCCTAGAACTCCGCATTATCATCATTAAACTCCCAATCCTGACCTGTAACTGTTGGGGGGGATTGCAAGAGTGAGTACATGTCGTACTCAGCAAGTGTGGAAAGTATAACATGTGGCTGATTCAAATGACGACAATAATAATGGCTAAGTGCTGAAAAGTACAGTAAAACATTTGAAAAGCAATATATTATATGTATGTGAAGTAAACCCATCATAATCACGAGTAATACCATAATACCAAACTGAATTCATTACCATCATCAATAAGTCCAGATTTCACCATTGCCAATAACCATATTCAATACCAGAAATTAATCCATAACCATCCATAACCATTACCAAACCATAACAATCACAATTTTCAATTTCCCTCTAATCATGGAAGTTGTCCAGGTGCTCATAACCGAGAGCACGTGAAAGCATCTAGGCCCCATGAGGTACGGTTTCGGTGATTAATGACAACCATTCGATATTACTAATGAATTTGTGAATGCAAGGTCTCAATAACACTCAATCAAATGAAATCAAAATTACATTGGAGACCCATATAAAATCAACAAATGAGATCAAATCAAATCATATGAAGACAAGAAGTGAAAGCTCTAACTTGATATCACTCAATGCTTGAAGACAATCAAAACAACATTTCAAACAAGCGTCAAAGAGGTCACAAGTTCAAATTCCAAAAGAACAACTCAAAACAACTCGAAGTCAACAAGTTGAATACACCGGATCATCCGATGGTCTTTGAGTTGACTGCATCAGTCGAGTTGTGTCAACAGAAGAAGAAGACCTCAGAGCAAAGAACTCACCGGATCATCCGATGTGGGTGGCTCAGTGACATCGGTCCATCATCACAGATTGCAACACTGTTGGACCAAGTGAAGCACCGGATCATCCGATGTGCAAACTTACACACATCGGTCGATCACTCCAGTAAGCTTCAAGATCAAGCAAAATTCTGGAGGAAGAGCCACCGGATCATCCGATGAGAAGACAGATCAACATCGGTCTAACAACGGTCATATCTGACACAGTGACATCAGCTAATTTGGCTTTGACCGATGTTAACTGAAGGGGAGACATCGGATCATCCGGTGTTCGCAGAGAAGTGATGTCAGCCTACTTTTCCAACGGCTATCTCGTGGAGGATGGCTATTTATACCCCTTCAACCTGTCAAATCGACAAGACTTGAGGCCCAGACATACTCTACACATCCTAGAGCATTCAAGCAATAGAGCTACCACTTTCACATCATTTGCTCATCATTTGTACACCAAGAGATAGGCTAGAACTAGCTAGAGATAGTGCTTGGGTGCCTCCACTCTTGGTGATTGGAGTCTCTAGTGTAGTGAGAGCCATAAGGGAGTGTCCCTTGGTGTGTGCGACTTCCGGAGCTTGCCAAGAAGATTGTGGAAGCCCGGAGGATTCCAAAGTGTACAAGGCTTGAGCTCCACCTTGCCGAGGTTGTCGAACGGAGAAGAATAGTGAAGAACCCCCTTGTCTCGGTGACTTGGGAGTGGCAAAACCCTTCGGTGGGTGCCACAACGTGGATGTAGGTAGATCCTTGTGATCTTACCGAACCACGGGATAAACTCCGTGTCCCTTGAGCGATTGCATCCCTCTCCCTTTTTACACTTATGCAATCTTCATTCCGCAACTTTAATTTACATTGATTGCATAGTTTAATTGCATAGGGAATTGGGCTTGAGGTCGTTAATCTTAATTGCTTTAAAAATTGAAAGAAAGCCCAATTCACCCCCCTCTTGGGCGTTTCGATCCTTACAATTGGTATCAGAGCAAGGTTGCTCATAGGATCATTCTAGCTTCACCGCTAGAGAGCTTAAATGGCCAAGAATGGGGGTTCGGTTCCCACCTTCGAGGGCAAGAACTTTGCCTATTGGAAAGCACGCATGCGTGCCTACCTAGAGGCTATTGCTCCCGAAGTTTGGGAAGCGACCCATGCGGGATTTGGAGATCTCAATTATGTTGGTGATCAACTAAAATGGGATGCTAAGGCTAGAAATGCCATCTATGAATGCATAAGTCAAGACGTTTTTGCTAGAATTGCTAGTAAAGAGAAAGCTTGTGAAATTTGGGCATGTCTAATTGAAATTCATGAGGGCTCATCTCGTGTTAAAGAACTCAAATATCACTTGCTAAAATCCAAGTATGATGAATTCAAAATGCTTCCTCATGAGAATGTTAACCAAATGTTTTCTCGCTTAAATGTGCTCATTGAGGAGATTAACGCACTTGACATTGCTTCTCTTGGTAAGGGACTTATCAACCGCAAGATCCTCATGCTTCTACCTAAGCCCAAGTACAACATTATCAACTCAATGCTCCAAAAGGAATCACTTGACAACATTGAAGTCTCGGAGCTCATTGGAGAAATTCATGCTCATGAGATGAGCGTACTTGGAATGATGGAGGAGTCATCGTCAAAAACTATTGCTCTCAAGGCTTCAACCAAGAAGACAACTCCCAAGAAAAAGAAAGTGGTTGAGCCTAGCTCAAGCGAAGAAGAGCAAGCAACAAGCGAAGATGACGATGATGAGCTTGCGTTGATGATGAGAAAATTCTCACGTCTAAACTCCAAAATCGCAAAGAATGGATACTCCTTTGATCCAAAGAAGAAAGCCTTCCTCCCTAGAAAAGATGAAAAAAAAACATGCTACAATTGTGGTGATCAAGGCCACATATCATATGATTGTCCAAGACCCGACAAGAGGAAGGACAACCACAAAGGAAAGTACAGAAAGCTAGAAGAAAGTGATGAAGATGAAGAAGAGGTCAAACCCAAGCGCTCCTTTGGAAAGAAGAAATTTGACAAGGGCAAGAAGACCAAGCTCTTTCCAAAGAAGAGAAGAGGGCCTCAAAAAGTCTTCATGTGTGAGGCAAATGAGTGGATCACGGATGAAGAGTCAAGCGATGAAGAGAGTGAAGATGAAGAAAACTTGGCGGGCCTTGCCATCGTCGACAAAGACAACTCACCTCTTCGTCCACCTCCTATGTGCCTCATGGCTAAAGGTAACTCTAAGATATGTGACGATTCTAGCGATGATGATGATGAGCTCTCCCCCGATGAACTAGCATCTATGATTAATGAATACCATGTCATCATAAAAAGGGAGAAGAGCAAGGTTAAGGCACTTGAACAAGCTTGTGCCACGCTTGAGAGTGCAAAGCTCGATTTGCATGACAAGTATGTAACCATAATTAAAGAGCATGACACGCTCAAATCACATGTCAAGCAAATCGAGAAGGAGAATGCTCAAATCAAGCATGATCATCATGAGCTTGACTCAGCAAACCAAGCACTCTTGGGAAAGCACAATGACTTGATTCAAGAACATAAAGTGCTTAACCTTGCTTATGAAGCAATTGAACTAAAAATGAAAAACATGAAAAAGGAAACCCTTGATGGCAAAGTATCAACTATTTCACATGCCACTAATACTTTGGATAAGTATTTGCCTTTGAAAGCAAGCCTTAGGGAGAAGGAATTGATGGACGAAATTGAAAGTCTCCGCACTAGTGTGGTGAGACTTTCCAAGGGGGAGGACAAGCACAAGGAAATCCTCTACCAACAAGCCAAAGGCTTCAACAAGAGAGGACTTGGATCCTTCCCGGTGCTCAACAAAGGGAAGGTGCCCTCACCGGAGCTTAGGACGAGCTTCATCAAAGAAGTTGGATCCTATTGCCAACATTGTGAGGTCACCGGACACCACACAAGGGAGTGTCCTCTTCCCAACCGTCCTTCTCCCAAATTGCCTCCTAACTACAAATCTACTTTCCATGATTATCACTATCTCTTAAGCAAAGTAGGTGGCAAGGTGAAGGCAAGGTTCATCGGCAAAGACATTAAAGGCATGAAGGGGAAGCTCCCCAAGCAACTTTGGGTCCCAAAATCACTTGTATCACACATACAAGGACCTAAGTTAGCTTGGGTGCCTAAACTCAAAAACTAACTTCATGTGTGTAGGTGAACTACAAAGCCGGAGGAAAGCATTGGGTACTCGATAGCGGGTGCACTCAACATATGACCGGCAATGATGGTATGTTCACCACCATAGAGAACCCCGATAATCATGAACAAGTCACCTTTGGTGACAACTCAAAGGGGAAGGTAATTGGTTTAGGTAAAATTGCTATTTCGCATGATTTGTCCATTTCTAATGTACTATATGTTAAGTCACTTAGTTTCAATCTACTTTCCATTGCACAACTATGTGATCTTGGACTAACGTGCACCTTTGACAAGAATGGTGTTGTAGTAACTAGTGAATCAAGCAAAGAACTAATCTTCAAAGGATTTCGGCATGGACATCTTTACTTGGTGGACTTCTCCAACAAGGATGCTAGCTTGACCACTTGTCTTTTCACTAAGACAAGCTTGGGTTGGCTATGGCATCGACGCATTACTCACATTGGGATGAGCAAGCTTAAGAAGTCGTTCAAGCTTGGGATGGTGACCGGTGTGAAGGATGTCACGTTTGAGAAGAACAAGCTTTGTAGTGCTTGTCAAGCCGGGAAGCAAGTTGCTTCACACCACCCAATGAAGACAATGGTGTCAACCTCCAAGCCGCTTGAACTACTCCACATGGACCTCTTCGGACCATCCACATATCAAAGTCTTGGTGGTAATTTCTATTGTCTTGTTATTGTTGATGACTATTCTAGATATGCTTGGACCTTGTTTCTAGGTGACAAGGGTGAAACTCCGGAAATCTTCAAGACCTTCGCTAAACGTGCTCAAAGGGAATTTCAACTTCCCATCATCAAGGTCTGGAGTGACAACGGCACCGAGTTCAAAAACTACAACATTGGGGAGTGGTGTGATCGTGAAGGCGTGAAGCATGAGTTTTCGGCCACATACACCCCTCAACAAAACGGTGTCGTTGAAAGGAAGAACAAGACTCTCATCACCCTTGCTAGAGCAATGCTTGATGACTATGGCACGTCGGAGAAGTTTTGGGCCGAAGCAATCAACACGGCGTGCCATACCGCAAATAGGGTCTATCTTCACCGACTACTCCGAAAGACCCCATATGAGCTCCTCATTGGGAGAAAGCCCAACATCTCCTACTTTAGAGTCTTTGGGTGCAAATGCTACATCTACCGCAAGAAAAGGCTCGGTAAGTTTGAAAGAAGATGTGATGTTGGTATTTTTCTTGGTTATGCATCAAACTCAAAAGCATATCGAGTATTCAACCAAACCTCCGGTCTAGTTGAAGAAAGTTGTGATGTTGAGTTTGATGAGACTAATGGCTCCCAAGAGGAGAGTTTTGGTCATGATGAAATAGATGATGAGCCTCTACGAGAAGCCATGAAAAACATGACCATTGGAGACATCAAGCCAGAAGTTGAAGAGGGTCATGATCAAGGGAGAGCTTCAAGTTCCAACAACAACACCTCCATGGCGCCTCAAGTAGACGAAGAAGAGAAAGATGATCCATTGCCAATGCAAGATTCACAAGCCACACAACACCAACAACAAGAAGAAGTCCAAGATCAAGTCCAACCACAAGACGGGCAAGATGCTTCACCACCGCCAAGTGTACCACAATCACTTATGAGGCATGGACGCATCTCCAAGGCGCATCTGATTGATCAAATCATCGGAAGTCCGTCACGGGGAGTAAGTACTCGTTCTCGCCATGTCGCTTCATTTTGTGAGCACTACTCTTTTGTTTCGTGTGTAGAACCCACTCATATAGAGGAAGCACTCCAAGATCCAAATTGGGTGATGGCTATGCAAGAAGAACTCAACAACTTCACCCGCAATGAAGTTTGGGTGTTGGAGGAGCGACCCAAGGACAAGAACGTCATCGGTACGAAGTGGGTATACCGGAACAAGCAAGACGAGAATGGCGTCGTGGTCCGCAACAAGGCAAGACTTGTGGCCAAGGGTTTTTCACAAGTTGAAGGACTAGACTTTGGAGAAACATTCGCTCCGGTCGCTCGGTTAGAAGCTATTCGCATACTCCTTGCCTTTGCTTCACATCACAATATAATGCTTTATCAAATGGATGTTAAAAGTGCCTTTCTCAATGGCTATATTAACGAACTTGTTTATGTTGAGCAACCTCCCGGGTTTTAAGATCCGAGGAATCCTAACCATGTGTATAGGTTACACAAGGCGCTCTACGGGCTCAAGCAAGCACCTAGGGCGTGGTATGAACGTCTAAGGGATTTCTTGGTCATGCAAGGTTTCAAGATCGGGAGGGTGGACACTACACTCTTCACCAAGGACATTGACGGGGATTTATTCATTTGTCAAATTTATGTCGATGATATCATTTTTGGCTCAACTAACAAATCTCTTAGCCATGAGTTTGGCACCATGATGTCTAGGGAATTCGAGATGTCAATGATTGGAGAGCTCAACTTCTTCCTAGGATTTCAAATCAAGCAACTTCAAGAGGGGACCTTCATCTATCAAGAGAAGTACACAAAGGACCTCTTGAAGAAATTTGAGATGGGAGATTGTAGCTCAAGAAGCACTCCAATGGCGACAAATTGCCATCTCGACACGGACATAGACGGTAAACCTATTGATCAATCTCATTATCGTTCTATGATTGGCTCATTGTTATATCTTACCGCATCTAGGCCCGATATTATCTTTAGTGTGTGCTTGTGTGCTCGCTTTCAAGCGGCACCTAAAGAATCGCACAAGAAGGCGGTCTTTAGGATACTTCGGTATCTCAAGCATACCTCAAGTGTAGGTTTGTGGTACCCCAAGAACGCTAGTTTCCATCTCTTGGGATACTCGGATTCGGACTTTGCCGGATGCTGTGTGGATCGCAAGAGTACCTCCGGCGGGTGCCACTTACTTGGGCGTTCCCTAGTATCTTGGTCGAGCAAAAAGCAAAATTCCGTGGCTTTGTCCACCGCGGAGGCGGAGTATATAGCGGCCGGTGCATGTTGTGCCCAAATTCTATATATGAAGCAAACCCTCTTGGACTTTGGAATTAAAATTGGTTGTGTGCCTCTCCTTTGTGACAATGAAAGTGCGGTTAAGATAGCTAGAAACCCCGTTCAACACTCCCGCACTAAGCACATTGATATTCGCCATCACTTCTTGCGGGATCATGAGGCTAAAGGAGACATCTCTTTGCAAGGTGTTAGATCCGAAGAACAATTGGCGGATATCTTCACAAAACCACTTGATGAGAAAACCTTTTCTAGACTTAGAAGTGAATTAAATGTGCTAGATGCATCTAATGTCATGTAAGTTGCCATGTTCATGTAAGGATGCATATCATATAGGTCTTGTCTAACTCCCAAAGGATAGGGGCAAGCTAGAAGTAGTTTTCCCTGAGGAAGCCTTTGGAAGGTTCAAACTTGGCAAGATAGATTTATTTTATGCCTTGCATGATCCCTGCCATATAAACTTGCACTCATTTAATCTCTTGCACTATAATTTGTTTGGCATTGCATACGGTAGATTGTCACAAAGGGGAACCCACCTCATGAGAAGGAGACTTGTTTGAAATGCAATATCTCAACTCATATAAGGTGGAAAGAACAAAATGTTAGGTACGTTAATGCCTAGAGGAACATGCTTCATTGAGATAGTAGTCTTCATACTCTACCTCACAAAGCATGGGCCTTACATTTCATTTGGATATTTTTCCCTCTATTTTTTTTCCGTGTTTCATTTGCTTTAAGGTCTAGCCAAGCTATTGGCATATTAGCTCTTTGAGGGGTAAGGGGTTGCCCAAAAAGTCCTAAGACATGTGTTTCCCTTTGTTTGATTGTTTGGTCAAAGGACATATATGGGATGTTGGGGTTTAGTTTTCATCGGATTATCTGATGCCTAAGTCCTTCCCCCATCGGATCAATAGGTGTTCGATCTTCAATTGCCAATTCAGTCAGAATCTCAGAATGATCCGATGAGTTCAAACAGAAAAACATCGGTCCATCCGATGTTCTCAAATCTGCAACATTGATAAATTCCTCCGATGCCTCTTTTATCTGACGTCGGTCTATCTGATGTCCTCAGTGACTCCTTGAATATCCTTACTGTACTATTCGACCGATGATCAAAACCCTAGACGTCGGTCCATCCGGTGTCAATTACACTTTTCTGGAAAACCTTACTGTGGCATTCGACCGATGTGCACTTCACTTATCATCGGACCATCCGGTGTTAAATTTTAGGCTAGGGTTTGGGACCCACTATTTAAACCTGGCCGTACCCCTTCGGTTCCCTCCTCTCCCGATCCCGACCTCGCGCTGCCGCCGCCGTCCCTCTTCTCGCAGCGCCGCCGCCGCCGGCGACCTCCGCGCCACCGCTGCCCGGGCCGGCGCACCGCGCCTCCTCCCTCGGCGCCGCCGCCGCCCGTGCCCGCGCACCGCCGCCTCTCCTCGCCGCTCGCCGCTCCACGCACCGTCTCCACCACCATCAACCTCGCCGCCGTCTCCACTTCGCACCCGGTCTCCATTTGATCTCCGTCGCCTAGGTTTGTCCCGTGCCGTGTGACGTCCATCGGTGTTTCCGCTATTCTTTCTTTGTTCGTCGCTAACCCTAGCTCTCCTTTGCATCTAGATGGGTCGTGACCGCAAAGGAAAGGGAAAAGCGATCGCGGAGCCCGCCGCGAAGAAGCGTAAACTTTCGAAGGATGAGAAGCAGGCTCTAATGGCCGCTCGCGCCGCCGAGGAGCGTGAGCGCGGCCGAGGGGGTTCCCTGAGGATTCGCGAGGCCCGTCCGAGGCAGCCTCCCGTGATCGACGACTCCGACGCCGAAGAGGAGCCGGTTGAGCCTCTCGTCCGCCGGCGCTCAGCCCGGACGCGTGGGGGTCACACCGAGGCTGCTCCTCATTCGAGACCGACGGCTGCCGACCGTCGTGAGGACAGGGAGGCCGAGAGGGCCATCTACGAGATGGACACGGCCGTCCGTGTCGGTGAGGGAGTCCGTCTCACGGACTACCGGAAGATGAAGGCCAAGCAGCTACGCAAGCTTCGTTGGAGCGTGCTGCTTGAGGAGTGGTTCCCACAGCCCCGAGAGACTCTTGTGGACAGTCGCTTCTGGACTGTCACCCAGGCGTCTCTCTATGAGACCTACAGGCGTCGGGGGCACAAGCTTTTTCAGCACAACTACCTGGACTGGGGGCAGCTTGCAGTGGCAGCGGAGACTGAGGTCCGTCCTTTCTTTGAGAGATACAGAGGTTTGGTGGAGCTGCTGGCTTATGAGAGAAGTGCTTATGTGGAAGAGTGGGTCCGTGTCTTCTACGCGACCCTGTACATCTCAGAGGGCAGGAGGTCGATTGACTTCATGTTCAATGGTCAGCGCTACCACCTCTCGAGGCAGACTTTGGGGCAGCTTCTTGGTTTGGACCTGCACGACACCTGCGTGCACGAGAAGGTCTATGGGCAGGCAGATCCACCGAGGAGGCCACTTACTGGAGGGGTAGCACCACAGCTTGACGAGATCCGCTCTCTGTTTGGCCCCTCGTTCTCTCCGGACCAGCCGAGAGTTCCAGCTCTCCTGACCCCAGCTGCGCGCATTGTGCACCTCGCCTTGCGCCGCACGCTCCTGCCGAGGTCAGGTTACTTGGAGGGGTTCACGAGTCTGCAGCAGACCCTCCTGTTCTACATAATGAACGGGATGGATTTCGATATCGTGGACATACTCCTATGCGAGATGGAAGACGTAATCACGGATGGGATTGGCATGATGAGGCAGATGGTCTACGGGCACTGGATCAGTTACATTTGCTCTATGATGGTGCCTGAGGGACATGCAGCACAGGCCCGGCTTGCTGACGAGAGTGTGACTCGCTTTGGTCACTATCGTGCCTCTGCTCCTGGAGACCGTCGCCTTGGTCGTCCAGTTGAGCGCCAGGTCCGGGCCCGTCTGTCAGAGGAAGACTGGTCCGACCTAGAGCGGGAGGACGAGAGGCTTGCTGAGGCTGAGGCTCAGGGGGAGGACCTGCAGCATATCTGGTCTGAGAGCGACACCGACGACAGTGTCGAGGAGTACTTCCCTCCTCCCCCCTCTCCCCGGCAGCACGACGCGGAGGCTGGAGGTTCTACAGTGCCACCTCCCACTCCACCTCCCGTCACTGAGGCACAGGTGACGCAGCCGTCTGAGCTGACCTCGCTTCTCCAGCAGATGGTCGAGCAGCAGCGGCTGGACAGGCTGGCCGCCGAGCAGGCCCGCGCGGAGCAGGCTGCACGTCTTCTTGAGCTCCAGCAGCAGCAGCAGGAGATGCAGCGTCAGATCGCCCGTGAGAGGCGTGAAGACACTGATCGGCTGACGGGGCTCATCGACCAGATGCACCAGCGCACTCTGGACCAGCAGCAGCAGACGCAGCAGGCGATGATGGGGATCCTGGGGTTGATCACCAACCTCTACACCCAGACCGGGATCGCCCTTCCATCGCAGCTGCCTGGAGTAGCTCCTCCGCCTCCTATCTTGGCTCCAGCTGCTGCACCAGTGGCTCCAGTTCCCTCCACTCCGATCCCTTCGTTCAGCATGTCCCCCCTACTGGCTCCAGGTGTTGCTCAGGTGCCTACTACTCCTATCCCTTCAATCAGTATGTCACCACTTCTGGCATCCAGCGCACCGATTCACTCACCACTGCCGGCGACGATCTTGTTCCAGCAGACGCCGACGTCCGTGGTGAGCGCTCCACTTCCTCCGGCTCCACCGGCACCTCCAGTACCTGCTTCCTCTCCTCCAGCACCGGCAGCGGACCCTCCAGCTCCCGCCGCTCCGGCAGCTCCTACGACCGGCGACTCTAGCTCCGACGACTGCGACGGTGACCAGTTCGTCATCGCGCCCAGCTCTCAGGGTCTGTAGGTGCTCGGATCCCTTTTTGATGTCTTGATGCCAAAGGGGGAGAAGAGTTAGAGAGTCAGGGGGAGTCCTAGTGTTAGGGGGAGTGAGTCGAGTGTCTTATCTTAATTGTATTTGCTATTTGCTCATTTGGTGTGTAATGAACCTATTTCCATCTTTCCTAAGTTGTTAATCATTTGAACTCATTTGATGTTTATCTATGATTATGATCTCTTTGAATTCACTTGTGTCATTTATTGATGTTTAAAGCTTCAAATATATTATCCGTATTCATTGCATATTTACTTATGGTTCATTCTCTCAAATTCATTACTATCACGCTTTGATTATTGTGTTGTCATCAATCACCAAAAAGGGGGAGATTGAAAGCATCTAGGCCCCATGAGGTACGGTTTCGGTGATTAATGACAACCATTCGATATTACTAATGAATTTGTGAATGCAAGGTCTCAATAACACTCAATCAAATGAAATCAAAATTACATTGGAGACCCATATAAAATCAACAAATGAGATCAAATCAAATCATATGAAGACAAGAAGTGAAAGCTCTAACTTGATATCACTCAATGCTTGAAGACAATCAAAACAACATTTCAAACAAGCGTCAAAGAGGTCACAAGTTCAAATTCCAAAAGAACAACTCAAAACAACTCGAAGTCAACAAGTTGAATACACCGGATCATCCGATGGTCTTTGAGTTGACTGCATTGGTCGAGTTGTGTCAACAGAAGAAGAAGACCTCAGAGCAAAGAACTCACCGGATCATCCGATGTGGGTGGCTCAGTGACATCGGTCCATCATCACAGATTGCAACACTGTTGGACCAAGTGAAGCACCGGATCATCCGATGTGCAGACTTACACACATCGGTCGATCACTCCAGTAAGCTTCAAGATCAAGCAAAATTCTGGAGGAAGAGCCACCGGATCATCCGATGAGAAGACAGATCAACATCGGTCTAACAACGGTCATATCTGACACAGTGACATCAGCTAATTTGGCTTTGACCGATGTTAACTGAAGGGGAGACATCGGATCATCCGGTGTTCGCAGAGAAGTGATGTCAGCCTACTTTTCCAACGGCTATCTCGTGGAGGCTGGCTATTTATACCCCTTCAACCTGTCAAATCGACAAGACTTGAAGCCCAGACATACTCTACACATCCTAGAGCATTCAAGCAATAGAGCTACCACTTTCACATCATTTTCTCATCATTTGTACACCAAGAGATAGGCTAGAACTAGCTAGAGATAGTGCTTGGGTGCCTCCACTCTTGGTGATTGGAGTCTCTAGTGTAGTGAGAGCCATAAGGGAGTGTCCCTTGGTGTGTGCGACTTCCGGAGCTTGCCAAGAAGATTGTGGAAGCCCGGAGGATTCCAAAGTGTACAAGGCTTGAGCTCCACCTTGCCGAGGTTGGCGAACGGAGAAGAATAGTGAAGAACCCCCTTGTCTCGGTGACATGGGAGTGGCAAAACCCTTCGGTGGGTGCCACAACGTGGATGTAGGTAGATCCTTGTGATCTTACCGAACCACGGGATAAACTCCGTGTCCCTTGAGCGTTTGCATCCCTCTCCCTTTTTACACTTATGCAATCTTCATTCCGCAACTTTAATTTACATTGATTGCATAGTTTAATTGCATAGGGAATTGGGCTTGAGGTCGTTAATCTTAATTGCTTTAAAAATTGAAAGAAAGCCCAATTCACCCCCCTCTTGGGCGTTTCGATCCTTACAGCACGGCTATCATGATAGTTTTAATACTCTGCAGAGTTTGTACCTCTTTACCCACGTGTTCGTGATTTCATCACCTTTCAGCGACTAAGAATCTCCCATATGCCCATGACCCGTCGGTCACATTACACACTTCATGGGTGTGTGGCCAAGAGATCACAAAATAGCCTTTATAAAGGGATTACTAGCCTATTTAGACCCCACTGAGGTTTCACCGGTGGCGATGCCTCCAACTGAGCACATCTTCAACCAAGGGCCCCCTCTTGAGCCATTCGGATCCCAGGGTAGTCCCACCAATCATCAACAAACCCAATCCGACTACCCCTTCCCCGAGTATCCACAATGGTCCAAACAGCACTAGCAAAGCCCTAATTAATCAGCTATGCCGCACCCATACTTGGCCTCGTGGTGGCACTGTAGTCCTGGCTTATTCTCGCATGAACCGGTCCTTGGATCTAAAGCAAGCAAACCACCATAACATCCAACCCATCCACATACCAGGCTTGCTTAGATCACCCATTACCATACCGTATCGACCAGTTCACATTAACCAGAATATCATTGATGCATAATTAAATGTGTAGTGTTGTTTGCCATCCCAATTAATTAAGCGAAGCAAAAAGGTAAAAACCCTTCCCGACTCTCTACCATATATTCCAGGTGACAAGGGTGGTTAAACAATTATAGTAAACTTCCTACCATAGGATTTCCCATCAAAATGACACAGCATGCAATTTTGTAAACAAAACATTTATTTTAAAAACAGGATCAATATGCTTCAAGGACACTTGCCTTGTTCCAGCGGATAGGGTTGCACAAGCGCTTCGAAGTCTTGATTCTAAAAATCCTCGTACACGATCTCTTGAGCACTTGCCTCTACTCGTGATCACACATACAAGAAAATACATACAAATCAACATGATGCACATACATTAATCAACATGCGATGATATGCATGCATGCAAAGATCAATTATTAATTAACTATGATTGTTTATTAATTAGATGCAACTAGTTCATACGTGTTCATACGAGTTTACGGGGGTTTTAACGGGAATTAATACTGCTGAAAATAAATTCATGGTGCAACTAAAATCAATTTACGTCTATCAGATCTAATACGTCGCTAAAATTCGCATCGGGAACGAATCCTACCGTAGATGTGATGGCTTCGAAGATCAAGGGACGAAGGTGACGCGTAGACGAAGTGGATGGCGCAGCAGTCCTTCGGCGGCACGACGACGACGACGCGATAGCGACGACGATCTCCGGCAGCCGGCGGTGCTCTCCTCTTTTTCCTCCTCTTCTTCCCCTCCTTTTTCTTCCCTGCGGTGCAGCCTTCTGGTGCCCTTTTTCCTGCTGCTGGTGGCGGGATCCCTTTTTTTCTCGTGGAGGCGGCGGCGTTTTCTGCGGTTGGGAAAAACCTACGGAGCCTCGGTCTCTTTTATAGGCGCGGCTAGGTCGAGCGTACCGTGGGAGCTAGGGCCGGCACGGCGTAACCGACTCGGGGGCGTCGCGCGCGGGAGACTCGTGCGTCAGTGCGGGTGGGGCCTAGGGCGGCGGGGCGGGAGCGGGGCGCCGGCTGGGTCGGCGCGCGGTGCGGGCATGAGGCGCTGCGCGCTCGGGGCTGCGGTGCGGCGGGCGCGTCAGCGTGGGGCCCAGGGCGCGCGGCCGGGCGCGAGCGGGAGGTGCCGGCTGGCTGGGCCGTTTGGCCTGGCCAGCGGGTGGGTTTTTCTTTTTTTTTTCTTTTTTATATATCATTGTTTATTTATTCTTTTTATATTATTATTATTATAATTTATTTTATTATTTATATTTTATTGATTTTATCTATCTTATCCACTTTATTTATTTATTATTTATTTATTTTTATATATATATATTTATTATTATATATAATTTCTTTATATATTTCCTTTTTTATATATTACTATTATTATTTTATATTTATTTCGTAATACATGTTTTAGGCTATCATTATTATTTTCTATTTCTTCTTTTTGCTACACCATATATGTATGGTTTATCATTTTTATTTTATTCTATTAATACTTAATACATGAACATGTATGCAATGCATGATGCGAAAATTGAGGGTGTTACAAACCTACCCCCCTTAAAGTGAATCTCGCCCTCGAGATTCGATAGCGTGGAGAAAAGGTGAGGGAATTCTGCCTTCAAGTCTTCTTCACATTCCCATGTAGCTTCGGTTTTCGTATGGTGTTTCCATTGCACTTTGCACCAATGGATCCTCTTATTCCTTGTGACCCTTTCCTTCATGTCCAAAATTTTGATAGGTTGCTCGACATAGGAAAAATCATCTTGAAGTTCTAACTCGTCCATCGGCACTTGTTCTTCCGGTACCCTGAGACACTTCTTTAGTTGAGAGACGTGAAACACGTCGTGTACATCGGAGAGATACGTCGGCAGCTCAAGTCGATAAGTACCTCTCCTCGCTTGTCCAGAATCTTAAATGGTCCGATGTAACGTGGTGCCAGTCTTCCTCTGACGTTAAACCGTCGCTGACCTCGGATAGGTGACACTTTGAGGTATACAAAATCTCCAACTTCAAAAGTCAAACTCCTTCGCCTATTATCAGCATAACCTTTCTGACGAGACTGGGCAGCTCTCAAGTTTTCACGAATTATTTGGACTTGCTTTTCAGCTTCTTGCAACACATCCGGACCAAATACTTGAGTTTCTCCTGCCTCATTCCAGAATAAAGGTGTCCTACACTTCCTCCCATAAAGCGCTTCATATGGTGACATTTTCAAGCTTGCTTGGTAACTATTGTTGTATGAAAATTCCCCGTATCAAGCCTTGTCCCAACTTTTCCCATGCTTTAAAGCACAAGCTCTTAACATGTCCTCCAAAATCTGATTGGTCCTCTCGGTTTGTCCGTCCGTTTGAGGATGATATGCTGAACTAAAATTCAACCTCGTTCCCAAAGCTTCATGCAATTTTTTCCAAAATCTGGAGGTAAATTGAGAACCTCTATCCGAGACTATCTTCTTCGGTACTCCGTGTCGACACACAATATGCTCCATGTATATTTCGGCCAATCGTGCAGCTGTATACTTGGTCTTCACAGGGACAAAATGAGCTGACTTGGTTAAGCGATCCACAATTACCCAAATTGAGTCATACCCGGACTGAGTACGTGGTAACCCAACTATGAAGTCCATTCCAATTTCTTCCCACTTATATTCCGGAATCTTAAACGGTTGTAATAATCCGGCTGGCCTTTGATGTTCCGCTTTGGCTCGTTGGCACACATCACACAATGCTACGTATTCAGCTATGTCCTTCTTCATGCTATCCCACCAATAGCAAGTCTTCAAGTCTTTGTACATCTTTGTACAACCAGGGTGAATTGAGTAAGGCGAGTCATGTGCCTCCTTTAATATTGTCTCCCGAATATGCTTTACATTAGGCACAACGATCCTCTTTCCAAGCCATAAGGTACCATATTTGTCTTCATCAAATCTGAATTCTCTCCCTTCCTCGATCCTTTCCTTGATTTCCTTGATCTCCTCATCTGCGGTTTGTGCCTCTCGAATTTCTTGCTCCAAGGTTGGGTTTAACTCCATCATCTCCATCTCATTTACAAACCCGAGGTTCAACCGTTCAAACTCCTTACATAACTCGAATGGTAACTCTCGAACCGTGAGTTGATGACTTACTCCTTTTCTACTCAAAGCATCGGCCACTACATTGGCTTTTCCCGGATGATAGTTGATCCCCACATCATAATCTTTGATGAGCTCCAACCATCTTCATTGCCTCAAGTTCAGATCCGTTTGTGTGAAAATATAATTCAAACTCTTATGATCCGTGTAAATTTCACACCTGTGTCCAAGAATATAGTGTCTCCAAATCTTCAATGCATGTACCACGGCTGCAAGTTCTAAATCATGTGTTGGGTAATTCTGCTCATGTTTCTTCAACTGTCAGGACGCGTAGGCGACCACTTGACCTTCTTTCATAAGCACACATCTGAGTCCTTGTCTTAATGCGTCGTACAAATCCAAAATTCTTGCTCACGTCTAGTAATACCAGCACCGGTGCAGTTATAAATCTCTTCTTCACCTTCTCAATGTCGTCCTAGCAAGATAGAGTCCCTTTGAGAAGCTTTCCCCTTGTTAGCAACTCAGTCATGCGCTTCACTACGTTGGAGTAGTCTTTGATGATTGGTTAGCTTTGACATTTATTGTGACGCATCAACTCCAATTGCTTCGGTGCGGTTTGAGATGCTTCAAATTCCACGGTGATCCCTTCTTCGTTGGTCAACTTCACCGTCTTTGTGGCACACTCAATAACTCCATTGTGCATCCTCAACTAGTCCATACCAAGTATAATATCCAACCCTTGAGAATCCAAAACAATGAGGTTGGCGGAGAAGTCTACCCCCCTTATTCTAAGGCTTACTTTTGGACATACTATATTTGTCCTCATCTCTCCTCCAAGAGACTTAACCAACAGAGTAAACTTCATATGAGAGATAGTCAAACTATACTTGGCAACATACTTCGATGCAATGAATGAATGCAATGCTCCAGAATCAAATAACATAGTCGCGGGGTTTGAGTTGGCGAGAAACATACCAATGACCACGTCATCCGCTTGTTGAGCATCCTCTGTAGAGACATGGTTCACGTTGCCACGAGCAAAATTCTGTTGTCCACGACTTCCTTGTGGCTGTCCTCCATTGGGTCTTGGGTTTTGCCTCGACGCATTGCTTCCTTGACCAAGGCCTGACTTAGGACATTGATGCGCAAAGTGTCCAGCTTCTCCACAAGTATAACACTCCTTAACTCCATCAGAATTGTTGGGACGAGCTTGGTTTTGAACATTGGCTCCAGGAAAATCAGCACGAGGTGCATAAGGCATCGGAGGCCTAGGTGCTTGCATGACAAGGCGTTGCTGCACGAACTGAGTTGGGCGTGGTGCATAACTAGGATGCTGAACAGGAATAGAGGAGCTATAATAGGGTGCATTGGGTGGTGCAAGGCGAGGGCGCACATTACTTACTTGTTGCTGTCCTTGATATGGCGCCTTCCTCTTGATTTCTTGCTCCATCTCATGGATCTTGTTCTCAACCACAATTGCTTTGTCCACAAGTTTCTGAAAATTGGCATAATCGCAGTTGAGTAGTTGCACTTGGATCTCATTGTTCAAGCCCCTCATGAACAAGTATTGCTTCCGGCTGTCCCGTCTAACATCCTCAGGCGCATATCTTGAGAGTTGAGTGAACTTATTGAGATATTCACTCACGCTTGATTTTCCTTGTCTCAAGTTCTCAAATTCTTGCCTCTTCAAGATCATAACACCCTCGGGCACATAATGAGAACGAAAATTCTCCTTGAATTCGGCCCAAGTGATTCTTTCTTGGTTCTCATGAGCACTACAATAAGCATCCCACCAATCCGCAGCTGCTCCAACGAGTTGATGAGAAGCGAACAGGACCTTATCTCGGTCACTGCATTGAACAATGGCTAGCTTCTTCTCCACGGACTTGAGCCAATCATCCGCATCCATAGGGTCAGCGGCTTGAGAAAAGGTTGGCGGCCTAGTCCTCATAAACTCTCCCAATCGGTTATGAGGAGGTGGGGGTGGTGGTGGAGGCATGTGGGGCTGATTGTTGATATTGCCAGCCTGCAGCTGTCCCATTGTTTGTATCATGGTCTGCATGAGCTGGTTTTGCATAGCCAATAGCTGCTCAATGTTGATAGCTCCCTGAGTAGATCCTTGTCCAATGTTGTTCTGAGATACTCCATGGTTCTCCTCCTCACCATTGACATCCCTCTGATTGCGAGTCCTCACCATCTGAAGGAGAGCAATAGGTAAGAATTAAGAAACGTCCCCAACTATATGCATCAAGGGATATGAAGCTAACCAACTAGCTATACTAGCCTAGATGGACATGGCAATGCTAAGCATCCCAAAATCCTCTATTAAGCACACAAGAAAATAATATATATATATATAGCAAACAGCACACCAAGCAAAAACACATCGATTCCTGAGTGCTCCTATGTGCTCTAAAGTGTCCATTCTATCTAGTCTGCGTCCTACGGTCAACCTGTGGCTCTGATAACAATCTGTGATGCCCGGTTCCAAAAACTGAACCAAGCTAACGCATATGTGTGCCCAGGATGTTCAACACACATACACGAGTGCAATCACAAAAGAGTATACAGAAAATTACCACAGAACAAGATTAATTATCAAATTTTATTAACAAACCATATTATCCTCGAATACAAGCTCTAATGAATATTAATGACAAGTTCAACTAATGCAGCGGAAATAAACTAATTAAGCAAACTAAGCAACTATGCAGCATAAGCAATAGGGTATAGCACAGCTCCAATAACACCACAGGCAAAGCTGACGGTAGACACGGCCTAGAACTCCGCATTATCATCATTAAACTCCCAATCCTGACCTGCAACTATTGGGGGGGATTGCAAGAGTGAGTACATGTCGTACTCAGCAAGTGTGGAAAGTATGACATGTGGCTGATTCAAATGACGACAATAATAATGGCTAAGTGCTGAAAAGTACATTAAAACATTTGAAAAGCAATATATTATATGTATGTGAAGTAAACCCATCATAATCACGAGTAATACCATAATACCAAACTGAATTCATTACCATCATCAATAAGTCCAGATTTCACCATTGCCAATAACCATATTCAATACCAGAAATTAATCCATAACCATCCATAACCATTACCAAACCATAACCATCCCAAATTCCAATTTCCCTCTAATCATGGAAGTTGTCCAGGTGCTCATAACTGGGAGCACGACTATCATGATAGTTTTAATACTCTGCAGAGTTTGTACCTCTTTACCCATGTGTTCATGATTTCATCACCTTTCGGCGACTAAGAATCTCCCTTATGCCCATGACCCGTCGGTCACATTACACACTTCCGTGGGTGTGTGGCCAAGAGATCACAAAATAGCCTTTACAAAGGGATTACTATCCTATTTAGACCCCACTGAGGTTTCACCGGTGGCGATGCCTCCAACTGAGCACATCTTCAACCAAGGGCCCCCTCTTGAGCCATTCGGATCCTAGGGTAGTCCCACCAATCATCAACAAACCCAATCTGACTACCCCTTCCCCGAGCATCCACAATGGTCCAAACAACACTAGCAAAGCCCTAATTAATCAGCTACGCTGCACCCATACTTGGCCTCGTGGTGGCACTGTAGTCCTGGCTTATTCTCGCATGAACCGGTCCTTAGATCTAAAGGAAGCAAACCACCATAACATCCAACCCATCCACATACTAGGCTTGCTTAGATCACCCATTACCATACCGTATCGACCAGTTCACATTAACCAGAATATCATTGATGCATAATTAAATGTGTAGTGTTGTTTGCCATCCCAATTAATTAAGCGAAGCAAAAAGGTAAAAACCCTTCCCGACTCTCTACCATATATTCCAGGTGACAAGGGTGGTTAAAGAATTCTAGTAAACTTCCTACCATAGGATTTCCCATCAAATTGACACAGCATGCAATTTTGTAAACAAAACATTTATTTTAAAAACAGGATCAATATGCTTCAAGGACACTTGCCTTGTTCCAGCGGATAGGGTTGCTCAAGCGCTTCGAAGTCTTGATTCTGAAAATCCTCGTACACGATCTCTTGAGCACTTCCCTCTACTCGTGATCACACATACAAGAAAATACATACAAATCAACATGATGCACACACATTAATCAACATGCGATGATATGCATGCATGCAAAGATCAATTATTAATTAACTATGATTGTTTATTAATTAGATGCAACTAGTTCATACGTGTTCATACGAGTTTACGGGGGTTTTAACGGGAATTAATACTGCTGAAAATAAATTCATGGTGCAACTAAAAACAATTTACGTCAGATCTAATACATCGCTAAAATTCGCATTGGGAACGAATCCTACCGTAGATGTGACGGCTTCGAAGATCGAGGGACGAAGGTGACGCGTAGACGAAGTGGATGGCGCAGCAGTCCTTCGGCGGCACGACGACGACGACTCGATGGCGACGACGATCTCCGGCAGCCGGCGGCGCTCTCCTCTTTTTCCTCCTCTTCTTCCCCTCCTTTTTCTTCCCTGCGGCGCAGCCTTCTGGTGCCCTTTTTCCTGCTGCTGGCGGCGGGATCCCTTTTTTTCCCGTGGAGGCGGCGGCGTTTTCTGCGGCTGGGAAAAACCTACGGAGCCTCAGTCTCTTTTATAGGCGCGGCTAGGGCGAGCGTACCATGGGAGCTAGGGCCGGCGCGGCGTAACCGACTCGGGGGCGTCGCGCGCGGGAGACTCGGGCGTCGGTGCGGGTGGGGCCTAGGGTGGCGGGGCGGGAGCGGTACGGGCGAGCGGGGCGCCGGCTGGGTCGGCGCGCGGTGCGGGCGTGAGGCGCTGCGCGCTCGGGGCTGAGGTGCGGCGGGCGCGTCAGCGTGGGGCCCAGGGCGCGCGGCCGGGCGCGAGCGGGAGGTGCCCGCTGGCTGGGTCGTTTGGCCTGGCCGGCGGGTGAGTTTTTCTTTTTTCTTTTCTTTTTTTTATATATCATTGTTTATTTATTCTTATTATATTATTATTATTATTATAATATATTTTATTATTTATATTTTATTTATCTTATCCACATTATTTATTTATTATTTATTTATTTATATTTATTATTATATATAATTTATTTATATATATTTCCTTTTTATATATTATTTTTATTATTTTATATTTATTCCCTAATACATGTTTTAGGCTATAATTATTATTTTCTATTTCTTCTTTTTGCTACACCATATATGTATGGTTTATCATTTTTCTTTTATTCTATTAATACTTAATGCATGAACATGTATGCAATGCATGATGCGAAAATTGAGGGTGTTACACTTTAAGACCTAATTAAGTGTCATTAATACCATATTAATGACACACGATTAGAAGGCCCTTAATACGAGTAACGGCACTGTCAGGTCCCGTTACCACGCTATTAAGGGCAATTAATCTCATTAATTATGTATTAAACATTAGTAACTGCCAGTGCCACATGCCGGGCTAGGCTAACAGTGTAATGACCAGTCCTTGTACTATAAAAGGATTGGTCGATGGTACACAAGAGAGGCTCTCACGCTCTCTGAACTGGAAACTCTCTAGAAGCTCTAGACTCTTAGACACTCAATACAACAACAACACACCCCGTGGAGTAGGGTATTACGCTCAGGCGGCCCGAACCACGTAAATCCTTGTGTCCATTTGCCATATTCTTTGTAATCTCTGTGCATCCATTACCGAACTACAAACTTCACGAGCTACCAACGGTAGTGTCGGGAGAATTGCCGGAGAAACACTCCGACAGTTGGCACGCCAGGTAGGGGAAGTGCCCGAGATTTCAAGAATGGTGAACTCAGTTGCTGGATCGTCTAACGGCAACCCCGCTGCGCAACCTGCTGGAGGCAATCCCTCTAACATGCAACAACCAGCAGGTGTCGTGGCTCCAGCAGGAGTCATGCCTCCGCCGCCACCGTCTGTACCAGCAAATCAAGCTGAACAGCGGGACGGGGCATCTGCATTGGTCACAGCATCGGCGAATAACAACAATCCTGAACACGCGCTCCATGTTGCACGTGCTCTTCTCCAACGGCCACCACCTCCAGGTGCATCCCAGGGAGCAATGGAGCAGTGGAGGGCTGATGTGGAACATTTGGTTGCAGTAGCGGCTGATCGCATCAGCAACCAAGGTCCTCCCCCCTCAGGGCGGGCCCCATCGCAGCATCGGACTGTGTCGGGCAGACTTGGTCTGCACGCTTCCCAAAATAGGAGGCGTGCTGCGTCTCAACAAGTGACGTCGCTGCCTTCCGGGGCGCGACACACCCATACCGTAACCAAGCTTTCAACTCACGACCTCAGGGCGGAGCTTGATCGCCGTTACCGTCAACAGGACGGCCGCGTCCATATCGAGCGTGCTCGCGAAAGGCGAGAGGCTCGAGACAGTCCTGCTCCTGAGGGAGTAGGAGGAGGTTGTTCTGCCCTGGCCATGCACTTGCACATGTTCAGATGGCCACAAAAGTTCCGGCCTCACCTGCCGGAGAAATTTGACAGGACTGTCAATTCTGCTGAGTTTCTCCAGATTTACTCCACTGCAATCCTTGCAGCCGGAGGTAACGAGGCCGTAATGGCCAACTACTTCCCCGTGGTTTTGACTGGGACCGCCAGCTCCTGGTTCATGAGCCTTCCGCCCAATTCCATCAACAGTTGGGCAGAACTGTGCCAACAGTTCACCGCCAATTTCGGGAGTTCATACACCCGACCAGGCACCGAACTGGACCTTTTTGCTATAACACGGAAGGGGGGAGAATCCTTGTGTTCCTTCATCCAGAGGTTCTCCTAGGTACGAAACACTATTCCTTCTATCTCTAGCGCCTATGTTATTGTGTTATTTAGACAGGGCGTATGAGACAAGAAGATGCTGGAGAACCTGGCGATCAAGGAGATCACCAGCGTCACGGAACTCTTCAGCTTGGCAGACAAGTGTGCCAAAGATGCGGAGGGCCGTCAAATGCACTCCAAACCACCTCCGGAGGATAATAAAAAATCCTCCAAGGGTGAAGCCACTACCTCCAGGAGTGGCAAAAGAAGAAAAAGTCCAATGGCAAGAAAAAGCCGTCGGCCGGCACACCTACTGCTGCAGCTGCCGCAGCTCCGGGTGGCCGGGGGCCACGCCCCGAGAAACGACCTCGACCTTCATCTGATGACGGCGGCAACTCCAAAGTGTGGTGTCCTATTCATAAGTCGAACAACCACAACTTGTAAGACTGCCGAGAGGTCCAGAACCTTGTCGAGCGCTGCAACAAGTGTCGGGAAGAAGTTCCTTTCCGACAAAGGGAAGGAAAACAGAAAGTCGACGAAGCTCCGACTGAAGAAGAATTAGGCTTTCAGGACCCTAAAAATGTCTTGAAAGTTTTTTACACTTCCGTCGACGACGACTCCGACGTCTCCGACAATGAACGTCAGAAAACCATGAACACCATCTTTGGTGGTTCGTGAGACATCACCTCCCACCGCGTCCTCAAGACCATGCGGCGGGACATGGCTTCGGTGGCTCCCACCTCCATTGCGGAGCCGCACCTGAAGTGGATGGATACTGCCATCACTTTCGACGCGTCAGACTACCCTCGAAATATGATCGGAGCTGGCTAACTCCCATTGATGGTATCTCCAACCATCAATAACATCCAACTCCACCATGTAATGGTGGACGAAGGTTTGGGGTTGAACCTTATAAGCTTCGAAGCTTTTGTCAAGCTTCAGCTCCGACCTTTAGATCTTCGCCCCTCCCGACCTTTCTCTGGAGTAGGTCCAGGGGCCATAACCCCACTTGGTGCCATTACTCTCCCCGTGACCTTCGGGACTCGGGAGAACTATCGCGTTGAGAAGTTGGTATTTGACGTTGCTCAGATCAACTTACCCTTTAACGCCATTCTGGGCAGGCCAGCCTTGTACAAGTTCATGGATGCTGCTCATTACGGCTACTTGGTGTTGAAGATGCCAACACCAGCTGGTGTTCTCCAGATCCGTGGAGACTGCACTTCCAGAGTGACTGCACTTGAAGAACTTCACGCGCTTGCTACAGTGCAGGAGGAAGAGTCCAGACAGGAGCAAGCTCCAAAACCCCCGAGCATTCGTCATCGAGGCTCAACCCGTGTGCAACCAAGCGACGACACCGACATTCCCGTCAAAGTCGTCCAAATCGGTTCTGACGATGCTCAGACCACCTGTATATCAGGAGGTATGAATGAAAAATAGGAACTCACACTCATCACTTTCCTCTGGGCTAATGTCGACGTGTTTGCCTGGCAACCGTCACAAATGCCTGGGATCCCTAGGGAAGTGATCGAGCATAATTTGAAGATCTATCCCGACGCTCGGCCTGTACACTAGAAGCCTCGGAAGCAATCAGTAGAGTGACAGAACTTCATACGGCAAGAAGTAAGAAGTTGCTCGAAGCTGGATTCATCCGAGAAGTCTTCCACCCAAAATGGCTGGCAAACCCAGTCGTTGTACCCAAGGACGGAGGGAAGCTTCAGATGTGTATCGACTACACAATACTGAATAAGGTATGTCAAAAAGATCCATTCCCACTACCTAGAATAGATCAGATAGTGGATTCCACCTCCGGGTGCGAATTACTGTGCTTCCTAGACGCATATTCTGGGTACCATCAAATCAGAATGTCTAGGAAAGATGAAGAGCATACCGCCTTCATCACAGTAGATGGATTATATTGTTACACTGCCATGCCCTTCGGTCTCACAAACGCTGCTCCAATGTTTGTACGAGCTATGTACAAAACCTTTGGAGAGCTTATTAGAGATTCACTGGAAGTTTACGTCGATGACATCGTCGTCAAAATCAAGGACAAGGAGTCACTTCTTGATACCTTGCAAGATGTTTTCGACAAGCTGCGGGTCACCCGCACAAAGCTGAATCCAGACAAGTGTGTCTTCGGGGTTAGCTCCAGAAAGCTTCTTGGATTCTTGGTGAACCACCGAGGCATAGAGGCGAATCCGGTGAAGATTAAAGCTATTGAAGATATGCGACCGCCAGCCCGCATCAAGGACGTCCAGAAGCTGACTGGGTGTCTAGTTGCCCTCAGCCGGTTTATTTTAAGGCTGGCGGAACGGGCACTACCCTTCTTCAAGTTATTGAGGAAGTTCGGACCATTCCAATGGTCCAAAGAAGCAGAAAAGGCATTCCAAGAGCTAAAGCAGCTCATCACCACTCTACCAACCTTGGTAGCTCCAAACCCTAGTGAGCCTCTAATGCTTTACATTTCGGCAACTGACAAAGTTGTCAGCATGGTCCTGGTTGCAGAGAGACCAGAACCGTTACAAGCTCAGGAATCCAGACCCCTCCGAGAGAGTCAGGAGGTTCCCAAAGGCGAGTCTGGGTCCCAACCCCCAGACTTGGGTCGACAAGGAGTTACTTCTGTTGAGCAAGAAGAGACGGACCCCCCTGGTAGGGTCCAGGTCACTCCTGAAGAAGCTTCGGGTTCCTCTAACAAGGACCTGACGATCCCTGAAGAAGGTCCGAACCCCTCCGGGAGGGTCCGGGTCGATGGGGAGGAAGCTCCGGGCCCCTCTGGGAGGGTTCGGACAGTCCAACGCCCAGTGTACTTCATCAGTGAAGTACTCCACGATGCCAAAACTCGGTACCTGGAAGTACATAAACTGCTATACGCAGTTATTATTGCTTCCAGGAAGCTCCAACACTATTTCCAAGCTCACAAGATCTCAGTGGTGACTTCATATCCACTGCATAATCCCAACTCTACTGGGAACATTGCAAAGTGGGCACCGGAATTGACCGAGTTTGACCTTGAATTTGTCCCAAGACAAGCAATCAAAATTCAAGCACTGGCGGAATTTGTGGAAGAATGGACCCCCTTTCCATCAAACCCTGGGGGCCCCACTGAGCTGAAGCAGGAACTCAAGGCTCTGGTCTTCACCAAGCCTCACTGGACTCTCTACTTCGATGGCTCCATGCAGAAGCAGGGGGCCAAAGCTGGAGTCCTTCTCCTTGCTCCGCCCGGGGAGAAGGTTAAATACATGATCACCTTGACATCAAGGCGACCAACAACATGGCGGAGTATGAAGCACTCATTTACACACTAAAGGTGGCACTATCATATGGTGTCAAGCAGCTGTTGGTCAAGGGAGATTCGCAGCTCATCATTAAATAGGTGAAGGGTGAATGCTCCTGCAACAATCCCCAACTAACTGCTTATCTCCTTGAAGTCCAAAGGCTTCAGAAGGACTTCGAAGTCATGGACCTCCACCATGTCCAGCGTCTCCACAACGCTGAAGCTGACGAACTCTCGACGAAAGCGTCAACCGGAGCTCTGGCTCCCGACGGAACCTTTGTCCAGAGGTTGTCAAAACCCACAGCTCAGCCTGTCGAACTGAGCGAAGGGGGTGAGACCAGCATCCCGAAGCTGGCGGTCCCGATGGCTTGTTACCATGGCAGCCATCAAGGGTCGTAGGTGCTGCCAGAAGCTCAGAGCAACCCAGCATGCAAGACTCAAATGCTCAAGCTAGCTCCGATGCATGGATCTCAGAGATCCGGAGCTACTTGAAAGACAATTTCCTTCCTGACGATGATGTATCCGCTGACCGGATAGTCAGATTGGCTAAAAGATACACGTTGGTAGAAGGGGATCTCTACCGGTGCGGTGCCAACAGCGTCCTAATGCGGTGCATCACAAAGGAAGAAGGTTGTGAGCTCCTCGTAGAAATCCATAGAGGAGAGTGCGGGAACCACTTGGCTTCCTGCACGCTGGTCGGTAAAGCCTTCTGGCATGGCTTTTACTGGCCGACAGCGCTCCAGGATGCCACCGAGCTGGCGAAGAAATGCGAAGCATGCCAATTCCATGCGAAGCAAATTCACACACCAGCTCAACCATTACAAATGATACCTCCCACATGGCCTTTCTCTGTGTGGGGGATGGATATTTTGGGACCTTTCCCAAAAGCCGTCGGAGGTTACAAGTACCTGTACGTCGCCATCGACAAGTTCACCAAGTGGCCGGAAGCAACTCCAGTTGTGACAATATACAAGCAATCAACTATCAAATTCTTGCAGTCCATTGTATGCAGATTTGGAGTTCCAAGCAAAATCGTAACTGATAATGGAACCCAATTCACAAGCTCTGCATTCCAAGGATATTGCAAAGACCTCGGCATTCAAGTCAGCTACGCTTCTGTAGCTCACCCGGCAAGAAATGGCCAAACCGAGAGAGCAAATGCAGAAATCCTAAAAGGACTCAAGACGCGCACATATGAGCGTCTGAAAAAACATGGAGCCAACTGGATTGAAGAGCTTCCGCCCACTCTATGGGCCAAGAGGACAACTCCAAACCGGTCAACTGGAGAGACACCCTTCTTCCTAGTGTATGGAGCTGAAGCAGTCCTTCCTCCAGAAATCACCTTGGGGTCGCTCCGGGTCCGGACCTTCGACGACGCCGCGTAGGACCAGCTCCGGTGTGAAGACCTTGGCCTCCTTGAAGAGGGAAGGTGCCGAGCAGCTGTTCGAAATGCCCAATACCGCCAAGCTCTCCGGCGCTATCACCAAAGGCATGTTCACAACCGATAGCTCAAGGAAGGCGATCTAGTGCTACGGAGAATACAATCCAGAGAAGGGTTAAACAAACTCTCCCCCAGCTCGGAAGGACCCTTCCGAGTGATTAAAGTATCCCATCCCGGATGTGTTCGCTTGGCAATCAAGGATGGGACACCTCTCCCTAATCCTTGGAACATTGAGCACCTCCGTAAGTTCTATGCTTAATATCACGGAGGTGAGTCTGTAGTTACACGTGATGTATGTTATAGAGTCATTGTACAGAGTCGGGTAGCTCCTCCGGGAGAAGAGCCGAACCTTCCCCGGAAGGTCCGCAAATTTTAGACAACACTTATCACAGTCTCAGAACTAAAAGTGTAGCTAGCTTCCTTGGGTCAAACAAGAAACAAAACACACTTAGCTTGGTTCCGTACCCTAAGGGTGTACTTGTTTCCCCTGTACCCCCGACCTATAATGAAAGACATCTTTGTGTGAAAACAGACTCCACGTGCATTTATTTTGTACAAGCTCAATATTTTTTTATTTTTCTCTTTCTTGTCTATAACAAAGTTATGCGATTATCAAGAATTTTTTAGATCGACTAATTCATGTACAACTCGAGTCGCATTGTTAATTCCTTCGGGTTTTCACGTTGTTGAATGGCTCACTTGCCTGAATGCCGCCAGCCAATCTCGGTCCGGAGTGTGCTATCGACTTAGCCTGGTCCTGCACCCTAAGTACGCCACTCTACCTACACTCCGACAGGACGAAGTAAGGCGGGTCCTAAAAATAAATGGACCTGGAGAAAACAACTCAGTGCACTTGATTGTATGAAGAATTGCGCTCGTCCCAAAAATTTCTTACGAGAATAGTAAGTCGCAATTGAGTTATAGATAGGAAAAGAAATTTACTATTTTTCTTGAATCAGTGTGCAGGAAAAATAAAGATCTCATGATGATGGTGAATTAAGCCAGAGTTACAAAATCTCCGACATCCCGTAGATGACTTGTAGGTGATGTTTCAAACATTGATAGCAAGCATCGCTGGAGCTACTTAGCTCCGATAAAGCCAGGGGGCTAGCCGTCAAAGTGAACAAAAGATGGTGGGAAGACTCCAGAGGACTAATTGTCGATGCTCTACGCGTTGATGGAGACCACTGCTAGAGCTACCAAGCTCCGATGATTGTCAAGGCCGGAGCCCTTAAGCTCCGACAACCTCAGGGGGCCTTCACTACCAAAGACTTCAGACCTACGCTCCACAAGCCCGAAGCACGCGAGTCTTCAACAACTGTTACATCCTCTTGGTACATGTTCACAATCAAATTGCGTACATCTACCAGGGGGCCAAGTGGGACAAAGATGTTGAAGACAAAAAATCAAATTCACAAAAAAACTTGGATTTCATTTATCAAGAGACAAGAGATTACAAAATTGGAGAAAAAATAAGAGAGGATACAAGCGGGAACTACAAAGAGATGGTCCTAGACCCTATGGAAGAACGAGGCGACCTTCTGGGCAACCTCAGAAATGCTGGCCTGGGCAGCTTCTCCCTCTCCATCGATGGGGCCTTTGAGCACCGGGTCCAGGGGGAATTGAGGATCCCGGCTTGTGTAGCACGATAGAACGAATTCTGTGACGCTCTTTGCCAGGGATTGTCCCTCAGTTTCCAGTTGGTCCGCAATGACATTGCCCATCTTGGTGAGCTTGTTGCCCGCCGAACTCAACACTTGCAACACCTGGTCTAGCTCCAGCTCCGGATCATCCGGACGCACGGGACTAAAACCCATTGGTGTCATTGCATCATTTGGCTTTGCCTAGGAAGTCCCAAACTCATTGGGACTCCGCAACCCTGCAACCTCGCATCTCCTCCAAGAATCTTTTGGCCGCCGCAAGCTCCGAGTTCTCCCGAGCAAGACGCTCCACCTCTTTGGCATTCTGCTGAATCTTTTCAGCAACCTGCCTTTCGAGTTTGCTGAGCTCTTCCTCCTGGAGGTGGATCTCATTTCGGCAGTTAACCAGGTCCTTCTCTCGGCCCCACACCTTCTTCTCCCTGGTAGCAACGTCAGTTTCCCTCCTGTGGAGCTCATGTCCTCGTTGCCAGGTCTTCTTCTCCTCTTTCTCGCAGCGCTCGTCCAATTTCTTGGTGCGCTCCTTGAGACTCTTGTCACCCAGAGTTAGCCTTTGAGTAAGCTCTTCTTCCCTCTTCACGACGTCATCCCGCAGCTTCAGGAGTTTTTGCTCTTCATCCTCGAGCTTTCTCTCCCGCTCCTCAAGAGTCTCCCAGCGCTTGATGAGACTGTCGTGGATGGCGTCAAGCCTCTCTTGGCGATCATCCGCTACACTGTTAGCAGCTTTGGCCTGTTCGTAGATGGCCCGGGACTGGATGTCAAGGGATCACGTCAAGCTTTCCCTCTCATGTAGCAGCTTACCCCAGTACTCCAGGCGGATCTTCTCCTTCTTCACCCACTCTTTGTCGTCAGCCGGCCTAGACTGCGTCAGCTTGGTCTCGAAATGGAGCCGGTTGCGCCACCTCCTAAGAGTTTGGTGCTCCTCCTCGAGGGCCTTGCTTTCATGGTAAAAAGTCAGCTGAACCTGGCGAAGACTGGAGCAGGCATTGTCAATAGACAACGACAGAGGGAACGGGTCCGGACCTACTAGGGTCATCTCCACTGGTTCCAGCGGGTTCTCCGTGACAAAAATTGGATCCCACTCTACAAGAGCGGTTCCCTGGGCTTCCACGGCACTAGGGCCTCCCTCCAGAATAGCCTCGGCCGCCGCCGAGGAAGACCCTGCTACAGAAGTTTCAACCTTCGGAGTTGGCTCCAAAGGTCCCGCCGCCAGGTCATCAATAGTTGGTCCCTCAAGCGGGCGGTCAACAACTTCATCTCGGCACCCTGGCTTGGGCGCAGGCACCTCCGAGACCACCACCTCCGGGGCAGGTGTTGAAGGTTCGGACAGAGCTGAAGCCACTTCTGGCTCTAATGCTGGCGCCTCCTCCACCACCGGCCCAGGCACTGACGCTTCGACCATCATGGGGTTGGGCGCCGGCACCTCTGCAGCGATTGTTTCAGGCCACGGAACCTCTCCGACGGCTGGCTCTACAGCCGAAACTTCTGCAGCAACCGGCTCTACTGCTAAAACATCCTCGATAACTGGCTCAAGCACCAGAGCTTCATCAACCACCGACTCTACCGTCGGGGCATCATAAACCACCGATTCCACCGTCGGGACTTCAACAACATTCAGCTCTAGTGTCAGAATCACAGATATCTCTGGTTCTGAGGCCGGAGCGTCCGCCATTTCAGCGTCCAAACCCGGAGCTTCAACCTCCGGGGCAGGTGCCGCTGGTACATCTTCATTCCCGTGGTCCGGAGCTACCACGGGAGCTTCTGGGGATGAGTCAAGGTCCAAGACCACGACAGTCAGCGCCGGAGCTGTCGTAGCCTCAGCCACTCCTTGGGCGCTGCTGGGATTGGAGTCGGAGCCTCCGCCTGCACAGCTTCAGCTGTTGTGGCAGGAACAGGAGCTTCAACCCCTCTCTTGGGTACACTGTGGATGAAGGACGAAGACACTCGTTACAACACAAAACAACCAATTGAGCTAAAAACAAAATTTACCTCGGAAGGGTTCCACACCAGCTAGCGCGGAACCTCTTCTCCGGACGCTCAGGACTGGACCCTGTCGCCACTGGCATGTCAGTTCTGGAAGTTCCCCGAAGCTTGCCGCTACTGTCAGCGCTGCTTTGGTCGAGCCCCCCCTTGATCGGGAAGAACCTCCGGATCCAGAGCCTTCAACTGTTCCTCATATTGTAGCCACACGGCTGGAACTAGCACCCCGGGGAGGTGCCGATACTGGAGTGGCTGCCGCCGTTGAATACCTTCCCCTCCGGGGAGAAGGAGCCACTGCAGAAGGAGCAGGCCTGACGGACCTCCCGTTAGAGTGCTTCAGCTTCCTTTTACAGCTCGAGGGCTCGACCAACTCTTTGCCCTTGCCCGCGACTTCAACTCTCTGTTCCAGGACAGAAGGGGGACCACCCTCGGAAGCTCCAGAGATCACCAACCCGATGGTCGAACGCCTCTCAATGACGCCAAGGTCATCAAGCATTGGCATCTACTACCGGAGCTCCCTGCTGAACTCTGCCTCCATGTTCAGAGGGAGGAAATCCGCCGACGGAGACAAGTAGTCACCCTCGACGTCGATGTTGTGCTGGAACTTCTTGAGGTGAAGCTCCAAGGCTGCGCCTTACAGGTTGGACTTCAAACCGGTTTTGGTCCGGTCATCGTCCATCACGCTGTTGAGGGCCCAAGCAAGCTTCTCCCTCTTCTTCAACGGGGCCCACCTGTTGGCCAGGAAGTTGCAAAATACTGCCTCGGGAGTCACCCCTCCTTCCACACATTGCGGATCTTGGTCAGAGCAGGGTTGAAGTCGTCCGACAACACCGGAACTTTGCTCCAAGCTTCAGTGTCGACGTTGGGGAGGCCTACTGGCAACTCCAGCCTCTCATGATCCTCTGTCCTGATGACAATCCAATCCTTCTTCCAATCATCCCACTTGCCACAAGGGAACGACCACAAGTACTTGTGCGGGCACTTCTTGCGCTTCACAAAATAGTAGAAGCCAAGGTACTCGTCACTCTTGCCGGTGGTGTGGATGGTGAAGAAGGTGCGGAAAAGCTCGATGCAGGGAGGAATACCCACCCACATCTCGCAGAAGTGGACAAAGATTGACACCAAAAGAATGGAGTGGGGGCCAAGGTGGTATAGCTGCAGACCATAAAAGTCTAGCAGCATCAAGAGAAAAGAAGAAAAGGGTGGGATCAGTCCCACCATGGCGTACGCGGAGAATTACACCATGTCGCCGGCGTGCTCCTTCTCGAACGGAAGCTTGCCGGCACGGACCTGGTGGTTGAAGAATTCACTGGACCACCCCATGAGGGACCGGACCTTCTTCAAATTGCCGTCGGTCTTAAGTCGGTTCTCACGGAGACCCAACTCCATCGCAGCACAAGCGGGGCTAGGGACGAAAAGAAAGCGAAAGTTTGGAAGGTTTGAGTGCAAGATCGAATGAAGGTGTAAAGAACCCCCAAACGGTGCCCGCTTTCCTTCTTAAGTAAGCCCTCGCAACGCTTGGATGGAAACCGCAGCGGAGCCGACGTTACAAGTCAAAAACTTCACCCTGCCAATGACAAGGGGGCCCGGGGCCACCCCAACGATCAAGTCAAGGACCTTACCCCAGGCGAACGGTTATCATCATGAAAGGTGGGAAACCCAAAGGAGGCGGCTAGACAAGGCGCGCGGAACTGATACGATTATCGTATCGGGAACTGGTGACCTTCAATTGCGTGAGATCCGCACGATAAGATCTCACCTGCCGCATCCTGGATATGACACGCGGCATTGGTTTAACTACGAACTACCGTCAACGGCACATACAAAGATCCTTGAAGACACGACACAAAAATCGAAGGATGGACCCACCTCTGGCAGAACGACTTCATCCAAAAGGTCTCTCTCAGAGGTGGGCCCAGGCGGCCACTATCGGTACCTTGCGTACCGTATACCCCTTGGGACTACAAAAAGACCAAAGGGACTTCACCTGTCCGAGTTGAAGACCTGCAAAGGCCCCAAGTGTCATACGAGACCGGACCTGCCTCCCATCTATGGTTAGTCCCTGTACTGCCACGTGTACACTGCAGCCGGACCTATATCCCACACATGGGATAGCTCCGGGCTAAACACTTGTGCAGCACCCCCGGACCTAACCTCTGATAGAGGGAAGCTCCAGAATCAACACGTGTACATCTACGCCGGACCTACCCGTCCCAGACTAGTAGCTCCGAAGCTGCCACGTGTCCAAACCGTCGGACCTTCAACCTCAGCGATCAAGCTGGTGAAGCCCCAACGCCTCGGACCTTCAAGGGGCAATCAAAGACTTTAAGACCTGATTAACTGTCATTAATACCATATTTTAATGACACATGATCAGAAGGCCCTTAATACCAATAACGGCACTGTCAGGTCCCGTTACCACGCTATTAAGGGCAATTAATCTCATTAATTATGTATTAAACATTAGTAACCGCCAGGGTCACATGTCGGGCCAGGCTAACAGTGTAACGATCAGTCCTTGTACTATAAAAGGACTGGTCGATGGTACACAAGAGAGGCTCTCACGCTCTCTGAACTGGAAACTCTCTAGAAGCTCTAGACTCTTAGACGCTCAATACAACAACAACACACCCCGTGGAGTAGGTTATTATGCTCAGGCGGCCCGAACCACGTAAATCCTTGTGTCCATTTGCCATATTCTTTGGAATCTCTGCGCACCCATTACCGAACTACAAACTCCGCGAGCTACCAACGGTAGTATCGGGAGAATTGCCGAAAAAACACTCCGACACTCACCAAGACCAACTAAGCGAGTGGGCTGTCATGATGAAGAACAAGCTGCGAGCACGACTGCTTTGGGAGGCGGTGGAGAAAGGCAATGCAACCGAGCAGGAGGACGTGATGACGCTGGACATCCTCGTCAGCACTGTCCCGTCGGAGATGATCACGATGATCGGGGAGAAGAAGACAGTGAAGGAGGCATGGGAAACGATCGCCCTCATGCGGGTCGGGGCAAACCGCGTGAAGAAGATGACAGCACAGCAACTCCGGCGTGAGTTCAAGGCCGCCGCCTTCAAGCATGGCGAGGGGATCGAGGACTTCTCCCTCTTGTTGAGCGGGATGGTGTCGCGCCTTGCTTCGTGCAGGGATCCACTGGAGGAGTCGGTGGTCGTGCAGAAGCTCTTGTGAAGCGTTCCAGAACGCTTCCAACAGATCGTGGTGGCAATCACAACTTTGCTGGATGTGTCGACCGTCACAATGTCGGATGTGACGGGACGGTTGAGGGCTGCCGAAAATGCTTTCTTCATGACGCAGCAAAGTGGAGGAGTTCATGGCGGCCAGTTGTACCTCACTCAAGAAGAGTGGGAAAAGAAGGTGGAGGAGGAGTGGGGTGCCGAGTCTTCAAAGAAGGGCGGCCAGAAGGGCGCACCAAAGAAGAACAAGAAGGGTTCCGAGAAGGACATTCCGAAGGACCGGTGCAGGAAGTGCGGGAAGAAGGACCACTGGGCCAAGGAGTGTCGATCGAAGTTGAAGCAGGAGGAGCCACAATAGCAGGCTCACATGACGGAGGCAGAAGAGGAGGACGCTTTGTTCATGACAAGGGTCACCTCAGTACAGGTGGAGCCTGTACAGGAGCGTCCCACATATCCACTCGAGATAGTGGAGGGACGTGTCTTCGCGCATCGCAGCAACAACGACGACTCTAACGATGACACGTGGTACCTCGACACGGGCGCGACCAACCACATGACGGGTTCGCACGCTGTCTTCTCCGAGCTCGATGAGAACATTGTCAGGACGATCAAGTTCGGTAACAACTTGATCGTGTGGATCCAGGAGAAGGGTACGGTCATCTTCGCCGCCAAGACGGGTGATCCTAGGATGCTCACCAGCGTCTACGACATCCCCCGCCTTACCACGAACATCATCAGTGTTAGCAGGCTGGATGAGGACAGCTTCAACATCAAAGTACATGGAGGAGTGATGCAGATACGAGACAAGGAGAATCATATCCTCACACGAGTATAATGTGACGAGAGCAAGTTGTACTCCGTCAGGCTCAACATCACGCGACCGGTCTAACCACGCAATGCGGTGATGTTGTGCGGTGTATAGAGGGCGCACTCAACCTCGTCCATGGTGACATCAGTGGGCAAATTACTCCGACGACTCCAGGTGGAAACAAGATGTTCTTGTTGCTGGTAGATGATAGGAGCCGCTACATGTGGCTCTATCTTCTCGCAAGCAATGAACAGGGGGGCGACTTGATTCATCAATTCCGAGCTAACGCTGAATTAGAGTCCGACAGGAGACTGAAGCTACTCCGTACTGATCGCCGGGAGGAGTTCACGTCACAGGAGTTTAGCGAGTACTGCACTAAGCACGGCATATACCACTAGCTCACAAGTCCCTACACGTTGCAACATAGTGGGGTTGTGGAGCGATGCTACTAGGCGGTGGTCGACATGGCACGAAGCTTGTTGAAGGCTAAGGGGCTACCCGGGGTGTTTTGGGATGAAGCAGTAATGACAACTCTTCACATCCTAAATCGATCTTCAACATATAGTCCCGATGAAAAGACGCCTTACGAAGCTTGGGACGGGCAACGACCAACCGTCCACTACCTTAAAACCATCGGGTGTGTGGGGTATGTGAAGAAGACGCCAATGTTGTTCCTTGGATATGCTGCAGGTACGGAGGCATACCAGATGTACAATCTGGTGGATCGACGCGTCCACATCACGCGTGACATGGTGTTCGATGCGGCGGCTAGGTGGGATTGGGGCGAAGAAGCAGCAAGAGAAGATTACAGCACATTCTATGTCAACTCCACGGGTCTAGCAGTCATTGGACCATCTGTTCCAGGTGCTGGAACTACTATTCCAAGCACCAGAATAGTCCTGCAGGGGCCAGGAGGCCTTGTACGGGGCGCTGGAGTTGCTAGAGGATGGGTTGCAGCAGCTGGGAGGAGCGTCGAAGGTATTGGGAGTCCAGAACAGCACCCAACAGGGGCAGCACAGGGCGTTGGAGGACCTCTGCGTGTTGTTGTCCCTACGGGGGAGCACGAGGTTGAAGACTGGAGCTCCCGCAAAACTTCTTAGCATCCTCCAAGACCGATCCAGTTGGTCACACCGCCGACGGACATCAACAGCTACGTCGACGCCTCCAAGGACAAGTATGCGCATGTCACCTCTCCAGAACACGATTCACGAAATCTGGAGGAGGGTGAGCTCAAGTTCATCACCACGTAGGAGCCTAATTCTTTCATGGAGATCAAGTCCAATGAATAAGATGAGACATGGCGTGATGACGTGATGAAGCACAAGGAGCGGTTAGTAGCCAAGGGCGATGGCTATCAACAAGGTAGAGATGGACATCCTGACCAAGGTGCTTGGAAGATGGAAGTTCGTCGAGATGGGAAGGATTGGGATCCTGGATTGAACATGCATAGGGCGTGCGCACCAGGGTCAGAAAGAGAATGTTGGATGACCCAAAGTTGGGTACCTGGTGCGGCAGCCCAGCAGAGTCCGATCTGGACTCACGCATAGGGCGTGCGCACCAGGGAGACTAGAGTCCAATCTGGACTCCACCGAAGAGGTGCGGCCAGCACCCAAACAGAAACAGGATTCTTTCCTTATAGATAGAATAGGTATTTGAGTAGATTACTAGTTGTCATAAAAGTATAATCAGGACTCTGTACGAGGGCTTATAAAAGAAGTCACCATCCTCTGTGTATAGATAAAGGCATTAAAGTAATATATCCTGCGGCAAGGATTCGTCTTCTAGTGCCAAAGCATGAACTCGACCAAACTCGCCTCTGTTCCAGCAACACGACAACTCTGTTCTGATCGCGCCTAGACTAGAACAGATCCCGATCATCTCTCTGCTGTAGTGCAAGTTCCTCCCTCTTCTCTGTTTTGTACAGAAGCCTCGGCTGGGTTGATTAACATCTGATTATGTCGGTGGTTGAATCCGGCAGATCTCCCGACATGACTGTTAGTAGTCTGTGGAGTTTATAGTTCGGTAACGGGCGCGCCGAGATTCAAGAGGTGGTGACAAATTGACACAGAGGTTTACGTGGTTCGGGCCGCCTGAGCGTAATACCCTACTCCACGGGGTGTGTTGATGTTGTATTGAACGAGTGAGTATGTGTGAGGGCGTAAGTGTCTCCAGAGCTCAGAGAGAGTCCAGAGAGATCCCTTTGTGTACCGTCGACCAGTCCTTTTATAGTACAAGGACCGGTCGTTACACAGTTAGCCTGGCCCAACAAGTGTCCCTGGCGGTTACTAATGTTTGATACACAATTAATAAGATTAATTACCCTTAATAGCGTGGTAACGGGCCTTGACAGCGCCGTTACTGGTATTAAGGGCCTTCTGATCGTGTGTCATTGATATGGTATTAATGACACTAAATCGGGTCTTGAAGTCCTTGATTGCCCCTTGAAGGTCTGAGTTGTTGGGGGTCCACCAGCCTGATTGTTGAAGTTGAAGGTCCGGCGGTTCGGACACGGGGCAGCTCCAGAGCTTACCGTCGTGGACAGGTAGGTCCGGTGCTGTTGGACACGTGTCGGTACCGGAGCTTCCCTCTGTCTGGGGTTAGGTCCGGGTGTGCCATACTGGTATCTAGTCTGGAGCTTTCCCATGTGTGGGCGATAGCTCCGGTCTTATGATACACGTGGTGGCTCTGGGACTAACCATGTCGGGGAAGCAGGTCCAGTTACGGCTGACATGTGGGGCCTTCGGAGGTCTTCAAATCTGGTAGATGGAGTTTCCTTATGATCTTTGCGATCCCAAGGGGCGGTATGTAGGGTACCGATAGTGGCCCCTGGGCCCACCTCTGGGAGAGACCTTTTGGATGAAGTCATTCTGCCGGAGGTGGGTCCATTCTTCGGTTTTTGATCCGTGTCTTCAAGGGTCTTCGGATGTGCCGTTGGCGGTAGTTAGCAGTTAAACCACCGCCGCGTGGCATATCTTGGATGCGGCAGGTGAGATCTTAGCATGCGGATCTCACGCAATTGAAGGTCATCGATTCCCGATACGAAAATAGTATCGGTTCCGCGCGCCATGTCACGCTGCCGCCTTCGGGTTTCCCGCCTTTCATGATGACAACCGTTCGCCTGGGGTAAGGACCTCGACTTTATCGTTGGGGTGACCCCATGCCCCTTTGTAATTGGAAGGGTGAAGTTTTTTAATGGTATCATCGGCTCCTCTGCGATTTCAATCCAAGCGTCGCGGGGGCTTACTTAAGAAGGAAAGCACGCACCATTTGGGGTTCTTTACGCCTTTCATTCGAACTTGCACTCAAATCCTCCAAACTTTTGCATGTTTTTCCTCTCTCGCCTCGCTGTGCCGCGATGGAGTTGGGTCTTTGCTAGAGCCGACTGAAGACTAACAGTGATTTGAAGAAGGTCCGGGCCCTCATGGGGTGGTCTCTTGACTTCTTCAACCACCTGGTCCGCTCCGGCAAGCGTCCTTTCGTGAAGGAGCATGCCGGTGAAATGGTGTACTTCTACGTGTATGCCATGGTGGGACTGATCCCACCTTTCTCCTCTTTCTTCCTCATGCTGCTAGACTTCTATGGTCTGCAGCTGTACCACCTTGGCCCCCACTCCATTCTTCTAGTGTCGATCTTTGTCCACTTCTGCGAGATGTGGGTGGGCATCCCCCCCTGTGTTGAGCTCTTCTGCACCTTCTTTACTGTCCAGACCATCGGCAAGAGTGACGAGTACCTTGGCTTCTATTATTTGATGAAGCGCAAGAAGTGCCCGTACAAGTACTTGCGGTCGTTCCCTTCTAGGAAGTGGGACGACTGGAAGAAGGATTGGATCGTCATCAGGGTGGAGGAGCATGAGAAGCTGCAGTTGCCTGAAGGCCTCCCCAACGCCGACACTGTAGTTTGGAGTGAAGCTCCGATGTTATTGGACGCCTTCAACCCTGCTCTGACCAGGATCAGCCAGTGCGTGGAAGGAGGGGTGACTCCTCAGGCGGTATTTTGAAACTTCCTGACCAATAGGTGGGCTCCATTGAAGAAGAGGGAGAAGCTTGCTTGGGCTCTCAACAGTGTGCTGGACGACGACCGGATTGAGACCGATCTGAAGTCCAACATGGAGGGTGCAACTTTGGAGTTTCACCTCAAGAAGTTTCAGCATGGCATCGACGTCGAAGGTGACGACTTGACTCCGCCAGCGCCTTTTCTCCCTCTGAACATGGAGGCAGAGTTCAGCAGGGAGCTCTGGCGGACGATGCCGTTGCTTGACGACCTTGGTGTCATTGAGAGGCATTCGATCACCGGGTTGGCGATCTCCAGAGTTTCCGAGGGTGGTCCCCCTTCCGTCCCGGAACAGAGAGTTGCAGTCGTGGGCAAGGGCAAAGAGTTGCTCAAGCCCTTGAGCCGCAAGAGGAAGCTGAAGCATGCCGGCTGTAGGTCCGTTAGGCCTGCTCCTTCCGCAGCAACTCCTTCTCCCCGGAGGGGAAGGTCTTCATCAGCGGCAACTACTCCAGCATCAGCATCTCCCTGGGGCGCTAGCTCCAGCCATGCGGCTCCAGTACCACGGACAGTTGAAGGCTCTAGGTCCGAAGGTTTTTCCCGGTCGAGGGGGGCCTCAACATGAGTGGCGCCGACAGCAGCAACGGGCTCCGGGGAACCTTCTGGAGCCACCACGCGAGTGGCGACAGGATCTGGCTCCGAGCGTCCGGAAAAGAGGTTCCGTGCTAACTGGTGCAGAAGCCTTCCAAGGTAATTTTGATTTTTCACCTCAGTTTATTGTTTTTTGTTGTAACTGCGTTTTGATTGTCTTCGTCCTTCATTCACGGAGTGCCCAAGAAAGGGGTTGAAGCTCCGGTTCTTGCAGCAGCAGCTGAGACTATGCAGGCGGAAGCTCCAGCTCCAATTCCAGCGCTGCCCCAAGAGGTGGTTGAGGCTGCGGCAGCTCCGGCGCCGGTTGTCGTGGTCTTGGACCTCGACTTATCCCCAGAAGCTCCCGTGGTAGCACCAGACCACGAGAATGAAGATGTACCAGCGACACTAGCCCCGGAGGTTGAAGCTCCGGGCTTAGATGCTGAAATGATGGACGCTCCGGCCTCAGAACCGGAGGTAGCTGCAATTCCGACCCAGAGCCGGATGTTGTTGAAGCCCCGACAGTTGAGCCAGTGGTTGAGGAAGTCCCAGCGATAGAGCCGGGTGTTGATGAAGTTCCGGCGCTTGAGCCAGCTGTCGAGGAAGTTCCGGTGGTAGAGCCGGTTGCTGCAGAAGTTCCGACGGTAGAGCCGGTCGTGGAAGAAGTACTGGCGCCTGAGCCAGTTGCTGTAGAGGCGCCGGCGCTCGAGCCCATGATGGTCGAGGCGTCAGCACCGGAACCGGCAGTGGAGGAGGCACCAACGTCAGAGCCGAACGTGGCTTCAGCTCCGGTGGAATCTTCTACGCCCGCCCCAGAAGCAGTGGTCCCGGAGGTGCCCGCACCTGAACCAGGGTGCCAAGATCAAGCTGTCGGCCCATCGCCTGAGTGGTCAGTTGTTGATGATCTGGCGGCGGGACCTTCGGAGCCAATTCCGGAGGTCAAAACTTCTACTGCAGGACCTTCCTCGACGGCGGCTGAGGCTATCCCGGAGGACGGACCTAGTGCCGTGGAAGATAAGGGGACCGCTCTTGTAGAGTGGGACCCAATTTTTGTCACGGGGAACCAGCTAGAACCAGCGGAGATGACCCCGGCAGGTCCTGACCCGATCCCCCTGTCATTGTCTATTAACAACGCCAGCTCTAGTCTTCGTCAAGTCCAGCTGGCTTTCTACCACGACAGCAAGGCCCTCGAGGAGGAGCACCAAACTCTTAAGAGGTGGCGCAACTGGCTCCATTTCGAGACCAAGCTGGCGCAGTCGAGGCTGCTGATGACAAGGAGTGGGTGCAGAGGGAGAAGGTCCGCCTGGAATACTGGGGTAAGCTGCTGGATGAGAGGGAAAGCATGACGCGATCCCTTGACAACTAGTCCTGGGCCATCTACGAGCAGGCCAAAGCTGCTAATAGTGCAGCGGATGATTGCCAGGAGAGGCTCAACGCCATCCACGATAGTCTTGTCAAGCGCAGGGAGGCTCTTGAGGTGCAGGAGAGAAAGCTCGAGGATGAAGAGCAAAAACTCCTGGAGCTGCGGGACGACGTCGTGAAGAGGGAGGAAGAGCTCACTCAGAGGCTAACTTTGGGTGACAAGAGTCTCAAGAAGCGCACCAACAAATTGGAGGAGCGCGGCGAGAGAGGAGAAAAATGCTTGTGAGCGAGGGCAGGAACTCCACAGGAGGGAGGATGCCATTGTTGCTAGGGAGAAGAAAGTGTGGGGCAGGGAGAAGGACCTGGTCGACCACCAGAACAAGATCTACCTCCGGGAGGAAGAGATCGGAAAACTCTAAGGCAAGTTGTGAAAAAAATTTAGCAGAACGCCAAAGAGGTTGAGCACCTTGCCCGTGAGAATTCGGAGCTTGCGGCGACCAGAAGATCCTTGGAGGAGATGCGAGGCCCGAGGACCGTGGAGTCCCAACAAGTTTGGGACTTCCTGGGCAAAGCCAATGACGCGCTGACGCCAATGGGTTTTAGTCCCGTGCGTCCGGATGATCCGGAGCCTGAGCTGGACCTGGCATTGCAAGCGTTGAGTTCGGTAGGCAACAAGCTCACCAAGATGGGCGATGTCATCACGGACCAGCTGGAGACCGAGGGACAATCCCTGGCGAAGGAAGTCGCAGAATTCGTGCTAACGTGCTACGCAAGCCGGGACCCTCAATTCCCCTTGGACCCGGTGCTTGAAGGCCCCATCGAAGGAGAGGGAGAAGCTGCCCAAGCCAGCGTATCGGAAGCTGCCCGGAAGGTCGCCTCGTTCTTCCATAGGGTCTAGGACCATCTCTTTATAGCTCCCACTTGTATCCTCTCTTCTTTTTCTCTAATTTTGTAATCTCTTGTCTCCTGATGAATGAAATCCAAGTTTTTTGTGAATTTCATTTTTTGTCTTCAACCCTTCGTCGCACTTGGCCCCCTGGTAGATGTACACAATTTGATTGTGAACATGTACCAAGAGGACGTAACAGTTGTTGAAGACTTCCACGCTTCGAACTTGTAGAATGTAGGTCTGAAGTATTCGATAGTGAAGTCCCCCTGAGGTTATCGGAGCTTAGTGGCTCCGGCATTGACCATCGTTGGAGCTTAGTAGCTCCGGCAGTAGTCTCGATCAACGTGTAAAGCATCAACGGTTAGTCCTCTGGAGTGTCGGAGCTTGGTGGCTCCGGCAGTGACCTCTGTCAACACGTGGTGTGTGGACAGCAGACTCCACTATAGAGTCTTTCCACCATCTTTTCTTCACGTTGATGGCTTGCCCCCTAGCTTTACCGGAGTTGAGTAGCTTCGGCGACGCTCGATATCAATGTTTGAACATTGACCACAAGCCACCTAGAGGATGTCGAAGCTTTGGCAGCTCCGACTTCATTCACCATCATCATGAAATATTTATTTTCCTGCACACTGAAGTCAAGAAAAATAGTAAAATTCATTTCCTATCTATAACTTCATTGCGGCTTACTATTCTCGAGAAAGTTTTAGGTCGAACACAATTCTAAATACAATCAAGAGCGCCGTCTTGTTTCCTTCAGGTCCGATTGTTTCTGGACTCGCCTTACTTTGGCCTGCCAGGGTGTAGGTAGAGTGGCGTACTTAGGGTGCATGACCAGGCTAAGTCGATAGCACACTCCGAACCTAGATTGGCTTGGCGGCATTCAGGCGAGTAGACCATCAACAATGTTTGGACCCGGAAGAATAGACAATGCAACTCGAATTGTACATGAACTGGTCGAGCTAAAGTTTCTTAAGAACTGTACAACTTTGTTATAGACAAGAAAGAGAAAAATAAAAAATGTTGAGCCTGTACAAAATAAATGCACGTGGAGTCTGTTTTCACACAATGATGTATTTCATTATAGGTCCGGGGTACAGGGGAAACAAGTACACTCTTAGGGTACGAAACCAGACTAAGTGTGTTGCATTTCTCATTTGGCCCAAGGTATCTAGCTTCACATTTAGTTCTGAGACTATGACAAGTGTTTCATAGACATTGCGGACCTAACAGAGTAGGTCCGGCTGTCCTCCTGGAGGAGCTACCCGACTCTGTACAATGACTCTATAACATACATCACATGTGATTACAGACTCACCTCCGTGATATTAAGCGTAGAACTTACGGAGGTGATCAATGTTCCAAGGATTAGGGAGAGGTGTCCCATCCTCGGTTGCCAAGCGAACGCATCCAGGACAGGATACTTTGATCACTCGAAAGGGTCCTTCCCAGCTAGGGGAAAGTTTGTTTAACCCTTCTCTGGATTGTATTCTCCGTAGCACCAGATCGCCTTACTCGAGCTGTCGGCTGTGAACATGCCGTTGGTGATAGCGCTGAAGATCTTGGCGGTATCGGGCATTCCGAACAGCTGCTTGGCACCTTCCCTCTTCAAGGAGGTCAAGGTCTTTCCTGCCTTTCATGATGAAAACCGTTCGCCTGGGGTAAGGACCTCGACTTCATCGTCGGGGTGACCCCGGGCCCCTTTGTCATTGGCAGGGTGAAGTTTTGAATGGTATCATTGGCTCCTCTGTGGTTTCCATCCAAGCATTGCGGGGGCTTACTTAAGAAGGAAAGCACGCACCGTTTGGGGTTCTTTACGCCTTTCATTCGAACTTGCGCTCAAATCCTCCAAACTTTCGCTTGCTTTTCCTCTCTCACCTCGCTGTGCCGCGATGGAGTTGGGCCTTCGCTAGAGCCGACTAAAGACTGACGGTGATTTGAAGAAGGTCTGGGCCCTCATGGGGTGGTCTCCTGACTTCTTCAACCACCTCGTCCGTGCCGGCAAGCTTCCTTTCATGAAGGAGCACGCCAGCGACATGGTGTACTTCTCCGCGTACGCCATGGTGGGACTGATCCCACCTTTCTCCTCTTTCCTCCTGATGCTGCTAGACTTCTATGGTCTGCAGCTGTACCACCTTGGCCCCCACTCCATTCTTCTAGTGTTGATCTTTGTCCACTTCTGCGAGATGTGGGTGGGCATTCCCCCCTGCGTTGAGCTCTTCTGCACCTTCTTTACTATCCAGACCACTGGCAAGAGTGACGAGTACCTTGGCTTCTATTATTTTGTGATGCGCAAGAAGTGCCCGTACAAGTACTTGCGGTCATTCCCTTCTGGGAAGTGGGACGACTGGAAGAAGGATTGGATCATCATCAGGGTTGAGGAGCATGAGAAGCTGGAGTTGCCTGAAGGCCTCCCCAACATCGACACTACAGTTAAGAGTGAAGCTCCGGTGTTATTTGACTCCTTCAACCCTGCTCTGACCAGGATCCGCTAGTGCGTGGAAGGAGGGGTGTCTGCTCAGGCGGTATTTCGCAACTTCCTGACCAACAGGTGGGCACCACTGAAGAAGAGGGAGAAGCTTGCTTGGGCTCTCAACAGTGTGCTGGACGACGACCAGATTGAGACCGGTCTGAAGTCCAACATGGAGGGTGAACCTTTGGAGTTTCACCTCAAGAAGTTTCAGCACGGCATTGACGTCGAAGGTGACGACTTGACTCCGCCAGCGGCTTTTCTCCCTCTGAACATTGAGGCGGAGTTCAGCAGGGAGCTCCGGTGGATGATGTCGGTGCTTGACGACCTTGGTGTCGTTGAGAGGCGTTCAATCACCTGGTTGGCGATCTCCGGAGTTTCCGAGGGTGGTCCCCCTTCTGTCCCTGAACAAAGAGTTGCAGTCGTGGGCAAGGGCAAAGATTTGGTAGAGCCCTCGAGCAGCAAGAGGAAGCTGAAGCATGCCGACGGGAGGTCCGTCAGGCCTGCTCCTTCCGAAGCGACTCCTTCTCCCCGGAGGGGAAGGTCTTCGTCGGCGGCAACTACTCCAGCATCAGCATCTCCCTAAGGCGCAGCTGAAGGCTCTGGGTCCGAAGGTCCTTCCTGGTCGAGGGGGGCCTCAACCCGAGTGGCGCCGACAGCAGCAGCGGGCTTCGGGGAATCTTCTGGAGCCACCACGCCAGTGGCGACAGGATCCGGCTCCGAGCGTCCGGAAAAGAGGTCCCGTGCTAACTGGTGTAGAAGCCTTCTGAGGTAATTTTGATTTTTTACCTCAGTTTATTGTTTTTTTTTGTAACTGCATTTTGAGTGTCTTCGTCCTTCATTCACAGAGCGCCCAAGAAAGGGGTTGAAGCTCCGGTTCCTGCAGTAGCGTATCGGAGGCTACCCGGAAGGTCGCCTTGTTCTTCCATAGGGTCTAGGGCCATCTCTTTGTAGCTCCCACTTGTATCCTCTCTTCTTTTTCTCCAATTTTGTAATCTCTTGTCTCCTGATGAATGAAATCCAAGTTTATTTATGAATTTCATTTTTTGTCTTCAACACCTTTATCGCACTTGGCCCCCTGGTAGATGTACACAATTTGATTGTGAACATGTACCAAGAGGATGTAACAGTTGTTGAAGACTTGCGCGCTTCGAACCTGTAGAATGTAGGTCCGAAGTATTCGATAGTGAAGGCCCCCTGAGGTTATCGGAGCTTAGTGGCTCCGGCATTGACCATCGTCGGAGCTTAGTAGCTCCGGCAGTAGTTTCCATCAATGCGTAAAGCATTGACGGTTAGTCCTCTTGGGTGTTGGAGCTTGGTGGCTCCGGCAGTGACCTCTGTCAACATGTGGTGTGTCGACAGCAGACTCTACTATAGAGTCTTTCCACCATCTTTTCTTCACGTTGACGGCTTGCCCCCTAACTTTACTGGAGTTGAGTAGCTCCGACGACGCTCGATATCAATGTTTGAACATCGACCACAAGCCACCTAGAGGAGTCGAAGCTTTGGCATCTCTGACTTCATTCACCATCATCATGAAATATTTATTTTTCCTGCACATTGCAGTCAAGAAAAACAGTAAAATTCATTTCCTATCTATAACTTCATTGCGGCTTACTATTCCCGAGAAAGTTTTAGGTCGAACACAATTCTAAATACAATCAAGAGCGTCGTCTTGTTTCCTTCAGGTCCGATTGTTTCTGGACTCGACTTACTTCGGCCTTCCGGGGTGTAGGTAGAGTGGTGTACTTAGGGTGCATGACCAGGCTAAGTCGATAGCACACTCCGGCCCTAGATTGGCTTGGCGGCATTCAGACGAGTAGACCATCAACAATGTTTGGACCCAGAAGAATAGACAATGCAACTCGAATTGTACATGAACTGGTCGAGCTAAAGTTTCTTAAGAACTGGACAACTTTGTGATAGACAAGAAAGAGAAAAATAAAAAATGTTGAGCCTGTACAAAATAAATGCACGTGGAGTCTGTTTTCGCACAATGATGTCTTTCATTATAGGTCTGGGGTACAGGGGAAAGAAGTACACTCTTAGGGTACGGAACCAGACTAAGTGTGTTTCGTTTCTCGTTTGACCCAAGGTGGCTAGCTTCACTTTTAGTTCTGAAACTGTGACAAGTGTTGCTTGGACGTTGCAGACCTTATGGGGTAGGTCCGGCTGTCCTCCCGGAGGAGCTACCCGACTCTGTACAATGACTCTATAACATACATCACATGTGATTATAGACTCACCTCTGTGATGTTAAGCGTAGAACTTATGGAGGTGCTCAATGTTCCAAGGATTAGGGAGAGGTGTCCCATCCTCGGTTGCCAAGCGAACGCATCCAGGACGGGATACTTTGATCACTTGGAAGGGTCCTTCCCAGCTGGGGGAAAGTTTGTTTAACCCTTCTCTGGATTGTATTCTCCGTAGCACCAGATCGCCTTCCTCGAGCTGTCGGCTGTGAACATTCCTTTGGTGATAGCGCCGAAGAGCTTGGCGGTATCGGGCATTCCGAACAGCTGCTTGGCACCTTCCCTCTTCAAGGAGGTCAAGATCTTCACGCCGAAGCTGGTCCTGTGTGGCTTCGTCGAAGGTCTGAACCCGGAGTGACCCCAAGGTGATTTCCGGAGGAAGGATGGCTTCAGCTCCGTACACCAGAAAGAAGGGTGTCTCTCCAGTTGACTGGTTTGGAGTTGTCCTGTTGGCCCATAGAGTGGGTGGAAGCTCTTCGATCCAGTTGGATCCATGTTTTTTCAGGCGCTCATAAGTGCGCGTCTTGAGTCCTTTCAGGATTTCTGCATTTGCTCTCTCGGCTTGTCCATTGCTTGTCGGGTGAGCTACGGAAGTGTAGCTGACTTGGATACCGAGGTCTTCGCAGTATCCTTGGAAAGCAGACCTTGTGAATTGGGTCCCATTATCTGTTATGATTTTGTTCGGGACTCCAAATCTGCATACGATGGACTGCAAGAAGTTGATAGCTGATTGCTTGTTTATCGTCACAACTGGAGTTGCTTCCGGCCATTTGGTGAATTTGTCTATGGCAACATACAGGAACTTGTAACCTCCGACGGCTCTTGGGAAAGGTCCCAAGATGTCCATCCCCCTCACAGCGAAAGGCCATGCAGGAGGTATCATTTGCAGAGGTTCAACCGGTGTGTGAATTTGTTTCACATGAAACTGGCATGCTTCACATTTCTTCACTAGCTCAGTTGCATCCTGGAGCGCTGTAGGCCAGTAGAAGCCATGCCGGAAGACTTTACCAACCAGCGTGCGGGAAGACGCGTGGTTCCCACACTCGCCTCCATGGATTTCTGTGAGGAGCTCACGGCCTTCTTCCCTTGCGATGCACCACATTAGGACGTCGTTGGCACCGCACCGGTAGAGATCCCCTTCTACCAACGTGTATCTTTTAGCCAATCTGACTATCCGGTCAGCGGATACATCATCGTCAGGAAGGATATTGTCTTTCAAGTAGCTCCGAATCTCCGAGATCCATGCATCGGAGCTTGCTTGAGCATTTGAGTCTTGCGTGCTGGGTTGCTCGGAGCTTCCGGCAGCACCTAAGACCCGAGATGGCTGCCATGGTAAGAGGGCCATCGAGACCACCAGCTTTGGGATGCTGGTCTCGCCCCCTTCGCTCAGTTTAGCGGGCTGAGCTGTGGGTTTTGACAACCTCCGGACGAAGGTTCCGTCGGGAGCCGGAGCTCCGGTTGATGCTTTTGTCGAGAGTTCGTCAGCTTCGGCGTTATGGAAATGCTGGACATGCTGGAGGTTTAGGACTTCGAAGTCCTTCTGAAGCCTCTGGACTTCAAGGAGGTAAGCAGCTAGTTGGGGATTGTTGCAGGAGCATTCACCCTTCACCTGTTTAATGATGAGCTGCGGATCTCCCTTGACCAACAGCTGCTTGACACCATATGATAGTGCCACCTTTAGTCCGTAAATGAGTGCTTCATACTCCGCCATGTTGTTGGTCGCCTTGAAGTCAAGGTGGACCATGTATTTTACCTTCTCCCCGGTTGGAGCGAGGAGAAGGACTCCAGCTCCAGCCCCCTGCTTTTGCATGGAGCATTCAAAGTAGAGAGTCCAGTGAGGCTCGATGAAGACCGGAGTCTTGAGTTCTGGCTTCTGCTCACTAGGGCCCCCAGGGTTTGATGGAGAGGGGGTCCATTCCGCCATAAAGTCCGCCAATGCTTGACTCTTGATCGCTTGTCTTGGGACGAATTCTAGGTCAAACTCGGCCAATTCTGCTGCCCACTTTGCAATGTTCCCAGTGGAATTGGGATTATGCAAGACCGCACGCAGTGGATAAGTGGTCACCACTGAGATCTTATGAGCTTGGAAGTAATGGCGAAGCTTCTTGAGGCGATAAGAACTGCATAGAGCAGCTTATGCACCTCTAGGTATCGAGTCTGGGCATCATGGAGTACTTCACTGATGAAGTACATTGGGTGTTGTACTGTCCGGACCCTTTTGGAGGGGCCCGGAGCTTCCTCCTACTCGACCTGGACCCTCCCAGAGGGGTCTGGACCTTCTTCGGGGGGCCTCCGATCCTTGCTGAAGGAACCCGGAGCTTCTTCTGGAGTGACCCGGACCCTCTCGAAGGGATCTGAATCCTCTTGTTCGACAAGAGTAACTCCTTGTAGATCCAAGTCTGGGGGCTGGGACCCAGACTCGCCTTCAGGAACCTCCTGACCCTCCCAGAGGGGTCTAGATTCCTGAGCTTGTGAGGGTTCTGGTCTCACCGCAACCAGGACCATGCTGACAACTTCGTCAGTTGCTGAAATATAAAGCAGTAAAGGCTCACCAGGGTTCAGAGCTACCAAGGTTGGTAGAGTGGTGAGGAGCTGTTTTAGCTCCTGGAACGCCTTTTCTGCTTCTTCAGACCATTGGAATGGTCCGGTCTTCCTCAATAGCTTGAAGAAGGGTAGTGCTCGTTCCGCTAGTCTTGAGATGAACCGGCTAAGGGCAGCGAGACATCAAGTTAGCTTCTGGACGTCCTTGATGCGGGCTGGTGGCCGCATATCTTCAATAGCTTTAATCTTTGCCAGATTCACCTCTATGCCTCGGTGGTTCACCAAGAATCCAAGAAGCTTTCCGGAGCTAACCCCAAAGACACACTTGTCTGGGTTCATCTTTGTGCGGGTGACCCACAGCTTGTCGAAGACAGCTTGCAAGGTGTCAAGAAGTGACTCCTTGTCCTTGATTTTGACGACGATGTCATCAACATACACTTCCACTACGTCTCTGATGAGCTCTCCAAAGGTTTTGTACATAGCTCGTACAAATGTTGAGGCTGCATTCTTGAGACCAAATGGCATGGCAGTATAACAATACAATCCATCTACTGTGATAAAAGAAGTATGTTCTTCATCTTCCCTAGACATTCTGATTTGATGGTACCCAGAATATGCATCTAGGAAACACAATAATTCACACTCGGAGGTGGAATCCACTATCTGATCTATTCTAGGTAGTCGATACACATCCGAAGCTTCCCGCCGGCCTTGGGTAGAACGACTGGGTTTGCAAGCCATTTTGGGTGGAAGACTTCTCGGATGAATCCAGCTTCGAGCAACTTCTTCACTTCTTGTCGTATGAAGTTTTGTCGCTCTACTAATTGCTTCCGAGGCTTCTAATGTATAGGTCGAGCGTTAGGATAGACCTTCAGATTATGCTCGATCACTTCCCTAGGGATCCCAGGCATTTGCGACGGTTGCCAGGCAAACACGTCAATGTTAGCCCGGAGGAAAGTGATGAGCGCGAGTTCCTATTTGTCATTCAGACCTTCCGATATACAGGTGGTCTGAGCGGCATTGGAACCGATTTGGACGACTTTGACGGGAATGTTGGTGTCGTCGCTTGGTTGCACGCGAGGTGCGGAGGTTGAGCCTTGTTGACAAATGCTCGGGGGTTTCGGAGCTTGTTCCTACCTGGACTCTTCCTCCTGCACTGTAGCGAGCGCATGAAGTTCTTCCAAAGCAGTCACTCCGGCAGTGCAGTCTCCGCAGATCCGGAGAACACCAGCTGGTGTCGGCATCTTCAGCATCAGGTAGCCATAATGAGCAGCAACCATGAACTTGTATAAGGCTGGTCTGCCCAGAATGGCGTTGAAGGGTAATTTGGTCTGAGCAACGTCAAAGACCAACTTCTCAGTGCGATATTTCTCCCGAGTCCCGAAGGTCACGGGGAGAGTAATGGCACCAAGTGGGGTTATGGCCCCCGGGCCTACTCCAGAGAAAGGTCGGGAGGGGCGAAGATCTAAAGGCCAGAGCTGAAGCTTGACGAAAGCTTCAAAGCTTATGAGGTTCAGCCCCGAACCTCCGTCCACCATTACATGGTGGAGTTGTATGTTGTTGATGGTCGGAGATACCATTAATGGTAGTTGGCCAGCTCCAATCATGTTCCGAGGGCAGTCCGACGCGTCAAAAGTGATGGCGGTATCCATCCACTTCCGATGCAGCTCCGCCCTGGCAGTGGGAGCTACCGAAGCCATGTCCCGCCGCATGGTCTTGAGGACACGGCGGGAGGTGATGTCCCGCGAACTACCAAAGATGGTGTTCATGGTTTTCCGACGTTCATTGTCGGAGACGTCGAAATCTTCGTCGATGGATGTGTATACAACCTTCAAGACCATTTTAGGGTCCTGAAAACCTAACTCCTCTTCAGTCGGAGCTTCATCGACTTTCTGTTTTCCTTCCCTTTGTCGGAAAGGAACTTCTTCCTGGCACTTTTTGTAGCGCTCAGCAAGGTTCTCGACCTCTCGGTAGTCTTCCAAGTTGTGGCTGTTCGACTTATGGATAGGACACCACATTTTGGAGTTGCCACCATCTTCAGATGAAGGTCGAGGTCGTTTCTCGGGGCGTGTCCCCCAGCCACCTGGAGCTGCAGCAGCTGCAGCAGTAGGTGTGCCAGACAACGGCTTTTTCTTGTCGTTGGACTTTTTCTTCTTTTTTCCACTCCCGGAGGTAGTGGCCTCGCCCTTGGAGGATTTCTTGTTATCCTCCGGAGGTGGTTTGGAATGCATTTCACGGCCCTCCGCAGCTTTGGCGCACTTATCAGCCAAGCTGAAGAGCTCCGTGATGCTGGTGATCTCCTTGATCGCCAGCATCTCCAACATCTTCTTGTCTCGTACGCCCTGTCTAAATTCCACAATAACAGAGGCGCTAGAGATAGAAGGAATAGTGTTTTGTACTTGGGAGAACCTCTGGATGAAGGAATGCAGGGATTCTCCCCCCTTCTTCGTTACAACAAAAAGGTCCAGTTCGGTGCCTGGTCAGGTGTATGAACCCCCGAAATTGGCGGTGAACTGTTGGCACAATTCCATCCAACTATTGATGTAGTTGGGCGGGAGGCTCATGAACCAGGACTTGGCGGTCCCAATTAAAGCCACTCGGAAGTAGTTGGCCATTACGGCCTCGTTACCTCTGGCTGCAAGGATTGAACAGCTGGTGTGGACATCTTCAACACCAGGTAGCCATAATGAGCAGCAGCCATGAACTTGTATAAGGCTGGTCTATCCAGAATGGCATTGAAGGATAAGTTGATCTGAGCAACGTCAAAGACCAACTTCTCAGTGTGATAATTCTCCCGACTCCCGAAGGTCACGGGGAGAGTAATGGCACCAAGAGGGGTTATGGCCCCCGGACCTACTCCAGAGAAAGGTCGGGAGGAGCAAAGATTCGAAGGCCGGAGCTAAAGCTTGACGAAAGCTTCGAAGCTTATGAGGTTCAGCCCCAAACATCCGTCCACCATTACATGATGGAGTTGGATGTTGTTGATGGTCGGAGATACCATCAGTGGGAGTTGGCCAGCTCCAATCATGTTCCAAGGACAGTCCAACGCGTCGAAAGTGATGGCGGTATCCATCCACTTCCGGTGCGGCTCCGCCCTGGCAGTGGGAGCTACCAAAGCTATGTCCCGCTGCATGGTCTTGAGGACACGGCGGGAGGTGATGTCTCACGAACCACCAAAGATGGTGTTCATGGTTTTCCGATGTTCGATGTCAGAGACGTCGGAATCTTCGTCGACGGATGTGTATACAGCCTTCAAGACCATTTTAGGGCCCTGGAAACCTAACTCCTCTTCAGTCGGAGCTTCGTCGACTTTCTGTTTTCCTTCCCTTTGTCGGAAAGGAACTTCTTCCCGGCGCTTTTTGTAGCGCTCAGCAAGGTTCTTGACCTCTCGGTAGTCTTCCAAGTTGTGGTTGTTCGACTTATGGATAGGACACCACATTTTGGAGTTGCCACTGTCTTTAGATGAAGGTCGAGGTCGTTTCTCGGGGCGTGCCCCCTGGCCACCCGGAGCTGCAGCAGCTACAGCAGTAGGTGTGCCAGCCGATGGCTTTTTCTTGTCGTTGGACTTTTTCTTCTTTTTGCCACTCCCGGAGGTAGTGGCCTCGCCCTTGGAGGATTTTTTGTTATCCTCCGGAGGTGGATTGAAATGCATTTCACGGCCCTCCGCAGCTTTAGCGCACTTATTAGCCAAGCTGAAGAGCTCCGTGACGATGGTGATCTCCTTGATCGACAGCATCTCCAACATCTTCTTGTCTCGTACGCCCTGTCTAAATGCCACAATAACAGAGGTGCTAGAGATAGAAGGAATAGTGTTTAGTACCTGGGAGAACCTGTGGATGAAGGAATGTAGGGATTCTCCCCCCTTGTGCGTTACAACAAAAAGGTCCAGTTCGAAGCCTGGTCGGGTGTATGAACTCCCGAAATTGGCGGTGAACTGTTGGCACGATTCCGTCCAACTATTGATGGAGTTGGGCGGGAGGCTCATGAACCAGGACTTGGCGGTCCCAGTTAAAGCCACTGGGAAGTAGTTGGCCATTACGGCCTCATTACCTCCGGCTGCAAGGATTGAACAGCTGGTGTCGGCATCTTCAACACCAGGTAGCCATAATGAGGAGCAGCCATGAACTTGTATAAGGCTGGTCTGTCCAGAATGGCGTTGAACGGTAAGTTGATCTGAGCAACATCAAAGACCAACTTCTTAGTGCGATAATTCTCCCGAGTCCCGAAGGTAACGGGGAGAGTAATGGCACCAAGTGGGGTTATGGCCCCCGGACCTACTCCAGAGAAAGGTCGGGAGGGGCGAAGATCCGAAGGCCGGAGCTGAAGCTTGACAAAAGCTTCGAAGCTTATGAGGTTCAGCCCCGAACCTCCGTCCACCATTACATGGTGGAGTTGGATGTTGTTGATGGTCAGAGATACCATCAGTGGGAGTTGGCCAGCTCCAATCATGGTCCAAGGACAGTCCAACGCGTTGAAAGTAATGGCGGTATCCATCCACTTCCAGTGCGGCTCCGCCCTGGCGGTGGGAGCTACCGAAGCCATGTCCCTCCGCATGGTCTTGAGGACACGATGGGAGGTGATGTCCCACGAACCACCAAAGATGGTGTTCATGGTTTTCCGACGTTCATTGTCGGAGATGTCGGAATCTTCGTCGATGGATGTGTATACAGCCTTCAGGACCTTTTTAGGGTCCTGAAAACCTAACTCCTCTTCAGTTGGAGCTTTGTCGACTTTCTATTTTCCTTCCCTTTGTCGGAAAGGAACTTCTTCCCGGCGCTGGTTGTAGCGCTCGGCAAGGTTCTGGACCTCGGCAGTCTTCCAAGTTGTGGCCGTTTGACTTATGGATAGGAGACCACATTTTGGAGTTGCCGACATCTTCAGATGAAGGTCGAGGTTGTTTCTAGGGCCGTGGCCCCCGGTCACTCGGAGCTGCAGCAGCTGCAGCAGTAGGTGTGCCAGCCGACGGCTTTTTCTTGCCGTTGGACTTTTTCTTCTTTTTACCACTCCCGGAGGTAGTGGCCTCGCCCTTGGAGGATTTTTTGTTATCCTCCGGAGGTGGTTTGAAGTGCATTTCACGGCCCTCCGCAGCTTTGGCGCACTTGTCAGCTAAGCTGAAGAGCTCCGTGGCGCTGGTGATCTCCTTGATCGCCAGCTTCTCCAACATCTTCGTGTCTCGTACACCCTGTCTAAATGCCACAATAACAGAGGCACTAGAGATAGAAGGAATAGTGTTTCGTACCTGGGAGAACCTCTGGATGAAAGAACGTAGGGATTCTCCCCCCTTCTGTGTTATAGCAAAAAGGTCCAGTTCGGTGCCTGGTCGGGTGTATGAACTCCCGAAATTGGCGGTGAACTGTTGGCACAATTCCGTCCAACTACTGATGGAGTTGGGCGGGAGGCTCATGAACCAGGACATGGCGGTCCCAATTAAAGCCACTGTGAAGTAGTTGGCCATTACGGCCTCGTTACCTTTAGGCAACTCCAGCTTCTCATGCTCCTCCACCCTGATGACGATACAATCCTTCTTCCAGTCATCCCACTATCCAGAAGGGAACGACCACAAGTACTTGTACGGGCACTTCTTGCGCTTCACGAAATAATAGAAGCCAAGGTACTCTTCACTCTTGCCGATGGTCTGGACAGTAAATAAGGTGCGGAAGAGCTCAACACAGGGGGGAATGCCCATCCACATCTCGCAGAAGTGGACAAAGATCGACACTAGAAGAATGGAGTGGGGGCCAAGGTGGTACAACTACAGACCATAGAAGTCTAGCAGCATCAGGAAGAAAGAGGAGAAAGGTGGGATCAGTCCCACCATGGCGTACGCGGAGAAGTACACCATGTCGCCGGCGTGCTCCTTCACGAAAGGACGCTTGCCGGCGCGGACCAGGTGGTTGAATAAGTCAGAAGACCACCCCATGAGGGCCCGGACCTTCTTCAAAACACCGTCAGTCTTTAGTCGGCTCTGACGAAGACCCAACTCCATCGCGGCACGGCGAGGCGAGAGAGGAAAAGCAAGCAAAAGTTTGGAGGATTTGAGCGCAAGTTCAAATGAAAGGCGTAAAGAACCCCAAATGGTGCGTGCTTTCCTTCTTAAGTAAGCCCCTGCAACGCTTGGATGGAAACCGCAGAGGAGCCGATGATACCATTCAAAAACTTCACCCTGCCAATGACAAAGGGGCCCGGGGTCACCCCGACGATCAAGTCGAGGTCCTTACCCCAGGCGAACGATTGTCATCATGAAAGGTGGGAAACCCGAAGGCAGCGGCCTGACATGGCGCGCGGAACCAATATGATTTTCGTATTGGGAACCGATGACCTTCAATTGCGTGAGATCCGCACGCTAAGATTTCACCCGCCGCATCCAAGATATGCCACGTGGCGGTGGTTTAACTGCAAACTACCGCCAATGGCACATCTGAAGACCCTTGAAGACACGGCTCAAAAACCAAAGAATGGACCCACCTCTGGCAGAATGACTTCATCCAAAAGGTCTCTCCTAGAGGTGGGCCCAGGGGGCCACTGTCGGTACCCTGCATACTGGATACCCCTTGGAATCTCAAAGATCATAAGGAAACTCCATCTACCAGATTTGAAGACCTCCGAAGGCCCGACACGTCAGTCGTAACCGGACCTGCTTCCCCGAAATGGTTAGTCCCAGGGCCACCACGTGTATCATAAGAGCGGAGCTATCGCCCACACATGGGAAAGCTCCGGACTAGATACCAGAATGGCACCCCCGGACCTAACCCCAGACAGAGGGAAGCTCTGGTACCGACATGTGTCCAACAACACCGGACCTACCCGTCCATGACGGTAAGCTCCGGAGCTGCCACGTGTCCAAACCGCCGGACCTTCAACTTCAACAATCAGGCTGGTGGACCCCCAACAGCTCCGACCTTCAAGGGGCAATCAAGGACTTCAAGACCTGATTAAGTGTCATTAATACCATATTAATGACACACGATCGGAAGGCCCTTAATACCAGTAACGGCGCTGTCAAGGCCCGTTACCACGCTATTAAGGGTAATTAATCTTATTAATTGTGTATCAAACATTAGTAACCGCCAGGGCCACTTGTCGGGCCAGGCTAACTGTGTAACGACCGGTCCTTGTACTATAAAAGGATTGGTCGACGGTACACAAAGGGATCTCTCTGGGCTCTCTCTGAGCTTTGGAGAGACTTACGCCCTCACACATACTCACTTGCTCAATACAACATCAACACACCCCGTGGAGTAGGGTATTACGCTCAGGTGGTCCGAACCACATAAACCTCTGTGTCAATTTGTCACCACCTCTTGAATCTCTGTGCGCCCGTTACCGAACTACAAACTCCACGGACTACCAACAGTAGTACCAGGAGATCTGCCGGATTCAACCACCGACAGATTAGTACCCAAAAGCTCTCTGCGCATAGGGACGGAGAAATAACTAGTTGCTGAATACCTATGTAGATCTGTTCCAATCAGAACAGATCTGATCCGAGGTGTTCAGGATACCGGATTTCCAACACCTTATTTACCCTAACCCTTAAGTCAGTTGAAACAGTTGAAGGAAAGGCAGACTTTATTTCAACACGTCTTAAAAGTGCTTTCCCTAACTAGGCAGGAGACTCTGCTACTGTTTCTGTAACACTATTGCAGCTTGACCAATATCCAAAGAACACTATATATTCTTCTTAAGCAAGGGCAAAACTTCAAAGAAACAAAAGGTAAATACTCTTAAGCAGTGCAGGAAACGAAAGAGTAGCAAAAGGACATACTGACTAGCAAAAGAACACTAATCTGGAGCTGGCTGGGTCTGAAATTGCAGCAGCTCTGATCATCAGTGTGGGCTGGATGCAGCAGGCGAAGTGGCCAAAGCAGTATTCTTCCTTAGCAGCGGATGCACGCGGTGAGTGAGCAGCTTCCTAGGTGGGCGAGGCCCACGGCCGGCGCTGACCTTCCTCCTCAATCTCCGAGTAGCAGGGACAGGCCGGGGAGGCGTTGCTGGTGGAGGTTCAGTGGCAGGCCCGGCAGATTATGCTACCTCCTCAGCCACCGCATCATCGTGCTTGTTGCCATCAAACTCCTTGTCTTCAAAAAAGAGATCAGGGCAGGGGCGCTCAGCCTGGGCTCTCCATTGGACGAAGAGCTCGATCAGATCCGCCAAGCTCTGGCGCTGCAGAAACACAGCGGCAGCATGCGCCTCCTCCAGCAGGCCGTCCTCCTCGGCGAGGTGGCGCACGAACTCCACGTCCCACTTCCAGAGGTAGCAGTCAGGCACGAAATCCACGTCCCACTTCCAGAAGCAGCTGTCGTAGTAGCTGTGCGCGGCGGAGCGGATGTGCGTTGCCCAGTAACAGATGACCTTCTCGAGGCCGCGTGTGGGCACTCGTCTCGAGCGGCGGCAGTAAGTGGGCGAAGGGGCGCTCAAAAGAGATATGAAATTATTTTATAATAGAAAGGAATATTTTAATTACACATCAAGAGGACAATGAATTGTCAATCTTATAAAAATTATATCTAAAGTTATCTTTCCCTTGGTTATGTTGATCTGTAATAGTTTAGTTATTAACTCATACCATTGGCGAAACATTTCATCTACCAAAGATCATCTAGAAGATATTTGATGGCTCTGAATCTATCACAACAATCACTAGAGCGTGCAGATGGTGATATTTGCATATTAGGATTACCTCTAGCTCTTACTTTTTACTATTGTTAATCTCTAGGATTGCTTTATCATATATTCGGTTGTCAGAATCTTTTACACGCTTTTCTTGTTAGAGATTGTGTTAGGAGGAAAATTGTATTAATTTATATGTTCCTTGTGTTAACCACAGACTAGTATCCACTCTGATCTACACTAGCCCAGCTCTGTATGTTTAGTTGAATTAAGTGTGCTTCAGGTTTTATTAGTCTATTCATCTCCTCTATGCTACTTTCAAAATCACCAACTGAACCATCTCGGCATTGTCACCACTTTATTTTCATTTTAATCTTTAGGCTTGCTTTATCATATATTAGGTTGTTACTATCTTTTGACGCTTTGCTTATTAGAAATTGTGTTAGGAACCATCAAATCACCTTAATTTATATTTTCATTGTGCTAACCACAAACTAGTATGCACTCTGATCCATACTAGTCCGGCTCTGCATGTTTAGTTGAATTGAGTGTGCTTCAAGTTTTATTAGTCTATTCATATCCTTTATGCTACTTTCAAAATCACCAACTGAACCATCTCGGCATTGTCACCATTTTATTTTCATTTCAATCTCTAGGCTTGCTTTATCATATATTAGGGTGTGTTTGATTTGAAGTCAAGATTGGATTGGATAGGTTCATTCATGTTTTTTCTGTACTGAATCGTCCAAGTCGATGTTTGGTTTGATAGATTGGATGACCCAAAATATTGTTTGATAGATTAGATGAGAGATGGATTGGATGATCCAAATTCTTGTTTGTTTGTATGGATAAGAATGTCAATGTGAGATATAAAGACCATTTTTTAATTTTAGTAACTTTACCACTTGTTGAAATTGTATTAACCAACCTTCTTATGGACAAGAACAAGTTGGGGGCGTACATTTGTGGCAACAGAAACAGTATTTTGGACAACAAGTATTTAACAATGCAATTATCTAATAATCGCTGGAAGAAAAAAAATACACAGCCACCAATTCTCACAAACAAATAACAAGTTCTGCTGCAAATCAAGCAACACAAACAGTCTCTAAGCAAGGAAATTTAAGGAAACTAATCTAATCACATCAAAATCTGTCGAAGCTTTAGGAAATTGACTCAACCGCACAAATTGAATGTGATCTCTAAGCACGAGTCAGAAGGGTATAGGAAAACAAAGACTATACTATTCCATAACAGAGGAGGAGGAGGCTTGGGAGGCTCCATCGGAAGGCCCTCGCTCGAGAGGGAGGCGGCCTGTTAGCAAGGCGGCCTCTACTACCGTCGGCCCTGCGGCATCAGCCTCGCTCCCGCCTACCGCTGCTCGAGACGAGTTCCCACCACCAGATGAAGGATCAAAGGAGGATGGGCCGTGGCGGAGCATTAGGCCCAGGAAGGTGAACGCACGTTATGCCGGGCCTGAATGGATGAGCGCGTAGCTGTAACAGAAAGTGATGTCGTATGAACTCTGCTATAAAAAGTGATGTAACCGAATATTGTGGGTTATAATGAAATGAAGATGCCATCTGCCTTCCTCCCAACTTTGTTCTGGTCTTTCCCTTTCCCAAGTCTAGTTCTTAGCCTCTTGCTAACAAGTGGTATTAGAGACTTCGATCCGGCGAGCTGGGTGACCACAACTGTCGAAGTGTTTGAGCAACACTTCTCCCGGATCTGCTAAGGAGCAGCCCGCGGAGGTTCTTTGTTCGGTGGTGCTTAGGCCTCAATCAAGTGTTCTAGCGGATGGAAGTATGAGATAGTGGTTTTTACGTGGTTCGGGCCGCAAGGAGGGTAACACCCTACTCCACGGTGGATGGTATTGCTGGTATGTGTGTATGTGTGTGTGGTATTTCTGTCTGGTCCTTTGTAACGGTGGCGGTCCAGGCCTTTTATAGTCAAGGTCGGATGCCTTACAAATGGGATATCGGGGCCCAACAGGTTGTCTTCGGGCGATCTTATCCTAAAGATCTAAGGCTTCTTCCGTAAGCTTTCTCTAACCGTGGACTTGAAGACTCGCCGTCTTGCCGCCTATGTCGTCAGTAGCCCATACGTTGTTGCTGACATTGGCAAGGGATGTCCCGTCCAACTGTCTCTGTCGCTGTAAGCTACCCACTTAGTGGAGTGGGATAGGCCTGCAGCGTCTTCACTGTGATGCAATTGGTCGCAGCGGTACCTGACATTAGGCGTGCGCCGCGCCATGCATCTGGAGAAGTTGCGTATCTTCAATCCTAGACAGGGACAAGGCGTACCGCACTCTTAACTCCCGCGTCCCTCCGTCCAGGGCAAGTGGCTGGACTATGTGACAGCTCGAGAGCTCACCTCTGCGGAGGAGGTCAGGTCCCGCCTTGCGGACCACGTGGCAGATCGGGAGCTCACCTCTGCAGAGGAGGTCAAGTCCCGCCTTGCGGGCCACGTGGCAGCTCGAGAGCTCATCTCTGTAGGGATGGCTAGGCCCCGTCCTGTTGGACACGTGTCGGTGCCGGGAGCTCACCTCCGCGGTGGAGGTAAGGTCCCGCCTTGTGGGACACGTGGCAGCGCCGAAGCCCACCCATACGGGAGGTGGCCCATCAGATGTCTTTGTCCACCTGGCAGCTCCGGAGCCCTGTCTCACGGGGCAGAGGGGTCCTTACCTGCTGGACACGTGGTTACCTGGGGGCTCTCCAAAGGGGGTGTTGAGCTTCTCCTTCTGGTTTCTTGCAGATATCATGGACCTCCCATCCGAGACTGATGGGTCCGGGTCTCTTGAACACGTGGCATCCTAGGACCCCACCTCTGCTGGGAGGCGAGGTACCTAGGTGGCTCTAGCCTGTGCGCGAGGGTACCCGGTTTGCTGAGTACCGACAGTGGCCCCTGGGTCCACCTTGGGGGAGGCGACGGGCCCGAGGGTGGAGCTCTTATCCTACTTTCCTGCGCGGTTTTTTAATTTTTTTTCTTGCTCAGTTGAAGCAGTGCGTGCCTCTGCTGTTGTGACCACGCGTCCCTCTCTGGTTGAGAGGTCGTGGCGATGGGATCTTTGCTTGCTGCGACATTATTGCGACGGTTCCTAAGGCGCCTGCTGCACTTCTACTGCTTTCACTTCCGTCTTTATGGGAATCATCGGGTTGCCTTCTTAGACGGAAGAACTGCCCGGGTCGGTTTTTCTGACAGGGGACCTGGGCTCGTTTGTCATTGATGTCGTGGTACGAGCCGTTGATTCAGAGCCCGCTCAAATTCGCATGGTGCGCCCAAATGCCACTAGGGTGCTTAAAAGGGGTACCTTTGTGCACAATGGAGGTTCCTTCCTTCCGCACGCCCCAAGCATTTGAGCCTTCGTATTCCTCCTTGAGCGAGTACCCACCCTTGAGGTTCTCGACCCCTGCTCCAATAGACTCAGTCCTGCCTCCTTCTCGGATGGAGGATGTCTCACCCGTGAGGCGGCTTTTTGGCTAGGAGGACGAGGAGCAACAGGACCTGATCCGTCCTGGCTCGTTGCCAATCAAGTTGGGGGAGAAGGAGGTCATGTTCTTCCAGGCGTACGCATACTCCGGGTTCATCCCTCCTATTTCCTCCTTCCTGGTGACACTCCTGGAAGTCCTTAGGCTTCAGCTTCATCAACTGTCGCCAAACTCTCTTGTGGTGGCAGCGGTTTTCTCGCATTTCAGCGAGATGTTCATCGAGGTGCATCCAAGCTTACCGGTGTTCCGACAATTCTTCGTGCTGAGGCAGACCGAGAAGAAGAACAAATCCAACTTCCTCGGCGCCTACTGCTTCCAGCATCGGGCTAACAACCCCTTCAAGTACATCACACCACTCTCTTCATCGAAGTGGGCTGATTGGAGGAAGGGCTGGGTGATCGTACAAGTCAACACCCACGACCGCCTGGTTATGCCCACCGGATGGGTGATGATCAGGAAGGGGATCTGGGAGGAGCGGCCATAGTTGGAGTAGGTCTACACCCCAGTGATGGAGAGGATCCAATTCCTAACGGATCATGGTCTGTTGGAGTTATAGGTGATGGCGGACTTCGTCTGTCGACGTCTGGCTCCCCTTTAGTACCATTGTCGTCCTGCATGGCTCTACTTCGGGCTACAGGATGGCACCCCGCTAGGGCGGCGCCGCAACATAGAGTTGACCCCGAAAGAGGTGCTCGATGCAATGTCCAAGGCGTGCGGCAACCTGCTATCGGACGACGTCTTCAACCTCTTGCGGGCTTGCCCACTGCTTTGTATGGTCGGGACCTTCGGACGAAGTTTCTGAAGGAGATGCCCATCCTGGACGCGATTGTTCTTGCATCGCGGCAGGTTGGTGAGGAGTCCGCACCTTCTTCAGGCTTCGAAGTTCCAGTGTGGAAGAGGCACCCACTGTCGGAGTGAAAGGCAAGGTGTTGGTCCCTGACACAAGTAAGGGGAAGGCACTGGTCCCTGACACAAGCAAGGGGAAGGCCCTAGTGTTAGAGGTCGTGAAGGAGAAACGCCCTCGGTCACCACCGAGGGCGCCGCCGCAAGTGTCCTTCGCTCCAAGTCAACGTCCCCTGGCACGCCCCTCTTCAGTATTTGGTGTTAGCGGTTCTTCGGGGGGAGGATCGGTACGTCAAGCGGCGGCTCCGCCGACATTAGCGGTCAACACATCATCCAGCATCCCCGTCGCCAGTGCGGTCCAGGGTGCCACAGGGGGATCTGGCAGCGTCACACCTACGGAGCCTCAAGCAAAAAGGCCTCGAGCCGACGTTGTTGGCAGCTCGAGAGGAGGATCCGGGAGTGGTTCCGTTGGAGTTAGTAGAGGCACACTACCGCAAGGTGGCGGTGTTGTTGGTGGTTTTGGCAGAGGCCCAGCTGGAATGACCTCGCCTGTTACGCCATCGTCATGGCCTGCGGCTTTAGGGTCACCAAAAGTGGAGGCTCGCTGGAGCTTCCGGGGATGTCAGTAATGCATTCTTGCCAACGCTTGTTTTATTATCTTCCCTGGCTTTGTTGATTGGTCAGGGGCTTGATCTTGATTTTTAGGGCTATGTCAGCTGTTGTGAGGCCCTTACCGTCGGGGGTAGTGCCCGGAAGAGCTTCAAAGGCGGCCGAGGAGGCTACAGCTGCGCCGCGGGGCAGCCTGTCAATCTTGTTCAGGGGAGTGCTACTCCGACGTCTGTGCCTGGCGCGGGTAGTGAAGCATCTCCGGTTGCATCTCCAGCTGTCGCGTTGGAGGCATGTCCAGCTGTCGCGCTAGAGGCATCTCCGGTCGTTGTGGCAGAGGCACCTCCAACCGTCATGGCAGAGGCAATGTCGGAGCAACTTCGGGGGATGAAGGTCTGGCCTCCACTGTTGCTGATCCAGCGAGCGGCTCTTTGAGCGATGATGGCGCTCCTGCTTCGGGTGGCACCGCAACTCTACTGAGCCTCCGGGGGTAAGATCCCCGGTACTGGTGGCCCCGCCTTCACCACTACGAGAGGAAGAGGTCCCCGAGATGATCATCGAATGACCTTCCCTGACTTCAGCGCAGCCGGAGCGCCTCTTCAACATTATGGACTTGATGCATTCCAGCATCCTTCAGGTGCAATACAACTTCCGTCGGGCACAAGAGGCTCTCGCCACGGAGTGGGAGAAGCTGTGTGCCAAAGGCGAGCGCCTCTGAGGCTGGGAGGACCTTCTGAGGTCCAGGATCGCCGAGGCGAAGGTGACGTACCAAAAAGAGAGCAAGGAGTTGGAGTTGAGGCACCGCTTGGTGAAGGCCACGGACGCCCTGTCCCAGAAGATTCTGGTCTGCACCAAGGTAGCCAACAACATGGCTAATGCCCGCCTGCACGCCCTTGAAGAAGGTCGAGAGGCCCTGAGTCGCCAAGAAGCCGATGTTGCCGAGAGGGAGGCTGCTATCGCCGAGCAGGAGGTGACGGCCCAGGCAATGATGGCTTGGCTGAGGCTGATCGGGACAGGCTGCAGTCTCGCCTTGAAGATCTAGAGCTCCGGGAGAAAGACTTGTCACGGGATCGGGCGCAACACTCAGCTGAGTGTTAGGAACTTCTCCTACGCAATCTCGACGTCCAAGCTCGGGAGTGCAAGATGGGGCGCCGCGCCCGGGAGCTTGATCTGCAGGAGTGTCAGCTGGCTCAGCGCCTGGAAGACGAGGGTAGGGTGGTGGCGGAGACGGTGGCAACCCATGTCCTGGTGTGCTACCAGAGCCGGTACACTGATCTTCCCCTGGAGCTAGTTTTTGAAGGTGATGTTGAAGAGCGTGAGGAGGCAGCAGCAGCAGAGGTCAAGAATGTCGCGAAACATGTCATCGCGCAATTCGCCAGGGACTGAGGCTGGCAGCCTGACTTTGTATCCGGGGTTCACCCCTTTGTAAATATTCCTTGATGAATATGAATTTGTGTTTGGCTTCTTAGCTTGTCTTTGTGCACCTTTCTCAACTGTTGCTCTAAGTCCTTAGTTGCGTAAGGGTTTGCAGAACCTTTGCCGAGCCCTTTAGCTTTTGAGGACCAACGGTTGCATAACTGACACGGCCGAGGTGTTGCCGATTGACTTCCTTCCTATGAAACCCCCTTAGAGGCCCCTTGGTAAATGTGGTTAGTTGGTTGGGCACATTTATCATTTGATTACAGGATGTCTTTGATGTGCCCCCAGTGCATCAAGGGAGTTGTAGTGTCAGAGCGCCACCAATTGCCGGAGCTGGATGCTCTAGCGTTTCCCACTGCTGTTGTGGAGACGTTGACGGCAGGCCCCTTGGGGGTGTCGGGGTTGGATGCTCCAGCTTTGTCCACCATCGTTGTAGAGTCATCGATGGCAGGACCCTTGGGAGGCGCCGGAGCTGGATGCTCCAATGTCGTCCACCATCGTCGTAGAGTCGTCGATGGCAAGTCCCTTGGGAGGTGTCGGAGCTGGGTGCTCCAGCATCGTCCACCATCGTCATAGAGTCATCGACAGCAGGCCCCTGGTGTACAAGCTATCGCAAGAGAACTCTGTTAGCAACAAGAGCGGGGCGGGAGAGTTTACTCACTTATCTGCGCTTGGTGTTGTCGTTGACATGATGGGACATCGACGATAGGCCCCTTGCAAGGTGCCAAAGCTGTATGCTCCGGCGTCACCCACCACCATCGTGGAGACGTCAACGGCAGGCCCCTTGGGAGGTGACGAAGCTGGGTGCTCCAGCGTTGTCCACCATCTTCGTTGAGACGTCGACGGCAGGCCCCTTGAGGGGTGTCTGAGTTGGATGCTCCAGCATCATCCACCATCATCGTTGAGACGTTGACAATAGACCCCTTGGGAGGTGCCGGAGCTGGATGCTCTGGTGTCGTCCACCATCGTCGTTTGAGACGTCGATGAAAGGCCCCTTGGGAGATGTCGGAGTTGGGTGCTCCGGCGTCGTCCACCATTGTCGTTGAGACGTCGACGGCAGGCCCCTTGGGGGGTGCCGGAGTTGGATGCTCTGGTGTCATCCACCATCGTCATAGAGTCATCGACAATAGGCCCCTTGTGTACAGGCTATCGCAAGAGAACCCTGTTAGCAACAAGAGCAGGGCAGGAAAGTTTACTCACTTATCCGCGCTTGGTGTTGTCGTTGACATGTTGGGACGTCGACAGCAGGCCCCTTGCAAGATGCCAGAGCGGGATGCTCCGACGTGGTCCACCATCGTCATTGAGACGTCGACGTCGGGCCCCTTGGGGGGTGCCAGAGGTGGATGCTCCAGTGTCGTCCACCATCTTCATTGAGACGTCGACGGCAGGCCCCTTGGGAGGTGCCGGAGCTAGACGCTCCGGCGTCGTCCACCATCGCCGTTGAGACGTCGAAGGCAGGCCCCTTGGGAGGTGCCAGTGATGTGTGCTCCGGCATCGTCCACCCTCGTCGTAGAGTCATCGACGGCAGGTCCCTGGTGTACAGGCTATCGCAAGAGAATCTTGTTTGCAACAAGAGCGGGGCAGGAGAGTTTACTCACTTATCCGTGCTTGGTGATGTCGTTAACATGCTGGGACATCGACGACAGGCCCCTTGCGAGGTGTCGGAGATGGATGCTCCGGCGTCGCCCACCACCGTCGTGGAGACGTCGACAGCAGGCCCCTTGGGAGGTGCCGAAGCTGGGTGCTCCAGCGTCGTCCACCATCATCGTTGAGACATCGATTGCAGGCCCCTTGGGGGGTGCCGGAGTTGGATGCTCCAGCGTCGTCCATCATCGTTGTAGAGTCATCAACGGCAGGCCCCTTTGGGGGTGTCAGATCTGGACGCTCCAGCGGTTAGTCTTGCACATATGATAGAAAGAGGGAGGACTAGTCTTACTCGTTGGTCAAACCTGTTCCTCTCCTTAGCTCTGTCATGTCTTTACTGTCCTGGACTAACGCACGGGGCTTAGGTAATTCGATGTGTTGGTGTCTGGGGTCCGGCTCCTGCCGTCTTCAGGGTGTGAGCTTTCTGGTCTCAGTATTCAGTTGTAGCGCTGGGAGGCAGGGTGTGTATGCTTAGGGTGCAGGACCAGGCTAAACAATTTACACCCCTTGGACCTACTGCTTGGCACAAACCTTTCCCGAGAAGCCTTCTAGCGCAACGGGACCCTAATGATGGGAGTAGCCGGAAGAACCCCTCACATATTGCAGGTACCTCAAGTGAACCCGCCTATAGCTGGACTGCATGACTTCAACGGGGGTGAGTTACAAAGCATGCAACCATGTATATGAAGATAACATACAATAAACGAGACTAGTATGGTATGATCATAAAATTAGTGTGTAATTAAATGAACAATGTTTTTAAGAAAGCATTGAGTAAAATAGTGATTCCTTTTTATCGGAGTTCATAGGGGGGGTCACGCTTTTACAAAATAGGGCAACGGATTGCTTCCGGATCATGAGGGAGGCAGGGTGTATAGGCTTAGGGTTTGGAACCAAGCTAAGATGACTGCACAGTCTGGACCTGACCCTCCAGGTGCTCGGTTGTCCTTAGTGCTACTCCTAAGCCCTACAAAGACCTTTACACTGTTCTACTAATCTTACTGTTTACAATAGGGGTGCCCAAGGCTCCAAGGTAGTTGTGAAGGTTGTGGTGCAACCTTGCTGTCGACAGCTACCTGAGGGGCTATGAGCGAGCGTCCCTACTTCCTGCCCCTGCCACCTGTCTTGCGGGTGGTATGAGCAGTGTTGGGATTGAGCTCAGCAGCTTTGACAGGGACGTCGGTGCTGCCAGAGGGCTGCAATCGGGGCGCATCGGGTGCTCCACACTGACGTGAGCTCGGCGGAAGCTGACTTGATCCAGTGCCGCTCGGGGTCGGTGACGGGTCTGCTAAGAGGGCTTGGATCTGCTCCAAGGCTAACACCGCAGTGGTGCGGTCTTCGCGGATCCTGAGGACGCCAGAGGGGGTTGGCATCTTCAGGACGAGGTAGCCGTAGTGGGCTACGGCCATGAATCGGTACAGGGTCGGCCTGCCGATAATGATGTTGAAGGGGAGGCTAACATCAGCGGCGTCGAAGAGGAAGCTCTCCGTCCTGTAGATGTCGGGTGTCCCGAAGGTCACCCTGAGATGGATGTTGCCGTATTGGATGATGCTCCCTGGTCCCACCATCGAGAATGGGCTCGAGGGGGTGAGCTTGGACACTGGGATCTGCAGCTGCTCGAAGGCTGCACGGTTGAGGAGGTTGAGGCCGACCTCGCCATCTATCAAGACGTAGTGGAGCTTGACATTGGCTATGGTGGGGGCGACTAGAAGAGGTAGAACCCCTGCCCCAGCCATGTTCTTGGGGCTGTCAGAATCGTCAAAGCTGATCGGCGTCTCCTTCCAGCGGTGGTGCCGCGCTGGAGTGGGTACAAGGGCTAACGAAGCCACTGCACGACGAAGGGTCTTGATCGCGTTCTGGGACGCGGGATCCGAAGACCCTCTGAAGATGATGTGGAGGGTCTTGCGACACTCGTGGTCGCTGCTAGCGTCGGAGTCCTCATCTTGGTAGACCACTTTGACGGCCCGCTCTTGCTTCTGGTACTCCATCTCCTCGTCATCATCGACCTTGGGGTTGACCTTCTGCTTGCCCTCCCGCTGGTGGAAGGAGGCGCTGTCTGGGCACCGCTGCACCCGCTCTTGGTAGCATTTGGTGCATCTCTTTATCTCCCGGCACTCACTCGTGGTGTGGTCGCGAGTTTTGTGCACCGGGCCGGGCTCGACGCCTTCATCAGCGACAGGTGGCTGACGTGGGCGGATCTCCGGGAGCGGGGGTTTGCCACCTCCGGTCGCGGTTGTTGCTGCGACGGGGGACCCATGTAGCGGCTTGTTCTTGCCACCACCCCGGTTCTTGTTCTTCTTCTTGCCGCTACCAGGGGTAGCGGCTCCTTCTCCAGTCTGGCCGGTCCTGCCAGCCTCGGGGTTGGGCTGAGAGTGCCAGTCGCGGCTTTCTGCCGCCCTGGCGCACCGGTCGGTGATGGAGAAGAGCTCGGAGACGTCTTGCACGTTGTGCATGGCTAACTTATCGAGCATCTTGCGGTCACACACTCTCTGTCGGAATGCCACTATGACAGAGGCATTCGGGATGTTGGGGATGGAGTTGCATACCTGGGAGAAACGCTGGATGAATAACCTCAGCGTCTCCTTCGGTTGTTGTCGCACGACGTGGAGGTCGAGCTTGGTGTTGGGGCGAGTGTAGGAGCTGCCGAAGTTCGCCGTGAATTGCCGGCACAGCTCATCCCAAGAGGTTACAGACCCCTCAGGCAGGTTCATTAGCCACGAGCGGGTCGATCCAGTCAGGGCGACTGGGAAGTAGTTTGCCAGGATGGTCTCATCCGCTCCTTCAGCAAGGAGCGTCATCATGTAGATCTACAGGAACTCGGCCGGGTTGATGCTTCTGTCGAACCTCTTCGACATATGTGGCTGGAACTTGCGTGGCCACATCGCGATGCGGAGGTGTGGAGCCAATGCTGCGCAACCTCTGATGGGTTTTGTTGGAGAGGTAAATGGGGTAGCATACCCCAAGGGGGTCTGCTGCACGACGTGCGGCACCTGTGGAACCTGCGGTTGTGGCACTGGTTGTGTCATGCGTTGCTGCAATGGTACCGGCTACACCAAGTACTGTTGCTGCATGTCCTGCTGCACCAAGTACTGCAGGGGGACTGTCGAGCCGACATACTCCTGATCAAGTGGTGGAGGGTTTACCTGTCGTGCACCTTGGATAGAGGACGCCTCGTGAACAGTTGTTAAAGACTTGCACGCTTCGAACTTGTACAATGTAAGTCCAAAGTATTCGATAGTGAAGGCCCCCTGAGGTTATCGGAGCTTAGTGACTCCAGCATTGACCATCGTTGGAGCTTAGTAGCTCCAGCAGTAGTCTCCATCAACGCGTAAAGCATCGAAGGTTAGTCCTTTGGGGTGTCGGAGCTTGGTGGCTCCGGCAGTGACCTCTGTCAACACGTGGTGTGTCGATAGCAGACTCCACTATAGAGTCTTTCCACCATCTTTTCTTCACGTTGACGGCTTGCCCCCTAGCTTTACCGGACTTGAGTAGCTCCGGCGACGCTCGATATCAATGTTTGAACATCGACCACAAGCCGCCTAGAGGATGTCGAAGCTTTGTCAGCTCCGACTTCATTCACCATCATCATGAAATATTTATTTTTCCTGCACACTGAAGTCAAGAAAAACAGTAAAATTCATTTCCTATCTATAACTTCATTGCGGCTTACTATTCCCAAGAAAGTTTTAGGTCGAACTCAATTCTAAATACAATCAAGAGCGTCGTCTTGTTTCCTTCAGGTCCGATTGTTTCTGTACTCGCCTTACTTCGGCCTACCGGGGTGTAGGTAGAGTGGCATACTTAGGGTGCATGACCAGGCTAAGTCGATAGCACACTCCGGCCCTAGATTGGCTTGGCGGCATTCAGACGAGTAGACCATCAACAATGTTTGGACCCGGAAGAATAGACAATGCAACTCGAATTGTACATGAAATGGTCGAGCTAAAGTTTCTTAAGAACTGCACAACTTTGTTATAGACAAAAAAGAGAAAAATAAAAAATGTTGAGCCTGTACAAAATAAATGCACGTGGAGTATATTTTCACACAATGATGTCTTTCATTATAGGACCTGGGTACAGGGGAAACAAGTACACTCTTAGGGTACGAAACCAGACTAAGTGTGTTTCATTTCTCGTTTGACCCAAGGTAGCTAGCTTCACTTTTAGTTCTGAGACTGTGACAAGTGTTGCTTGGACGTTGCAGACCTTACGGGGTAGGTCTGGCTGTCCTCCCGGAGGAGCTACCCGACTCTGTATAATGACTCTATAACATACATCACATGTGATTACAGACTCACCTCCGTGATGTTAAGCATAGAACTTATGGAGGTGCTCAATGTTCCAAGGATTAGGGAGAGGTGTCCCATCCTCGGTTGCCAAGCGAACGCATCCAGGACGGGATACTTTGATCACTCGGAAGGGTCCTTCCCAGCTGGGGGAAAGTTTGTTTAACCCTTCTCTAGATTGTATTCTCCGTAGCACCAGATCGCCTTCCTCAAGCTGTCAGCTGTAAACATGCCGTTGGTGACAGCGCCGAAGAGCTTGTCGGTATCGGGCATTCCGAACAGCTGCTTGGCACCTTCCCTCTTCAAGGAGGTCAAGATCTTCACGACAGAGCTGGTCCCGCGTGGCTTCGTCGAAGGTCTGGACCCGGAGCGACCCCGGGGTGATTTCCGAAGGAAGGACTGCTTCCGCTCCGTACACCAGAAAGAATGGTGTCTCTCCAGTTGACCGATTTGGAGTTGTCCTGTTGCCCCATAGAGTGGGCGGAAGCTCTTCGATCCAGTTGGCTCCATGTTTTTTCAGGCGCTCATAAGTGCGCGTCTTGAGTCCTTTCAGGATTTCTTCATTTGCTCTCTCGGCTTGGCCATTGCTTGCCGGGTGAGCTACGGAAGCTTAGCTGACTTGGATGTCGAGGTCTTCGCAGTATCCTTGGAAAGCAGAGCTTGTGAATTGGGTCCCATTATCTGTTATGATTTTGTTCGGGACCCCAAATCTGCATACGATGGACTGCAAGAAGTTGATAGCTGATTGCTTGTTTATCGTCACAACTGGAGTTACTTCCGGCCATTTGGTGAATTTGTCAATGGCAACATACAGGAACTTGTAACCTCCAACGGCTCTTGCGAAAGGTCCCAAGATGTCCATCCCCCACACAGCGAAAGGCCATGTAGGAGGTATCATTTGTAGAGGCTGAGTCGGTGTGTGAATTTGTTTTGCATGAAACTGGCATGCTTCACATTTCTTCACTAGCTCAGTTGCATTCTGGAGCGATGTAGGCCAGTAGAAGCCATGCCGGAAGGCTTTACCAACCAGTGTGCGGGAAGACGCGTGGTTCCCACACTCGCCTCCATGGATTTCCTTGAGGATCTCACGGCCTTCTTCCCTTGCGCCGGTAGAGATTCCCTTCTACGAACATGTATTTTTTAGCCAATATGACTATCCGGTCAGCGGATACATCATCGTCAGGAAGGATATTGTCTTTCAAGTACCTCCGGATCTCCAAGATCCATGCATTGGAGCTTGCTTGAGCATTTGAGTCTTGCGTGCTGGGTTGCTCGGAGCTTCCAGCAGCACCTACGATCCTTGATGGCTGCCATGGTAACAGGGCCATCGGGACCGCCAGCTTCGGGATGCTGGTCTTGCCCCTTTTGCTCAGTTCGGCGGCTGAGCTGTGGGTGTTGACAACCTCCAGACGAAGGTTTCGTCGGGAGCCAGAGCTCCGATTGATGCTTTCATTGAGAGTTTGTCAGCTTTAGCTTTATGGAGACGCTGGACATGGTGGAGGTCCAGGACTTCGAAGTCCTTCTGAAGCCTCTGGACTTCAAGGAGTTAAGCAGCTAGTTGGGGATTGTTGCAGGAGCATTCACCCTTCACCTGTTTAATGATGAGCTGCCAATCTCCCTTGACCAACAGCTGCTTGACACCATATGATAGTGCCACCTTTAGTCCATAAATGAGTGCTTCATACTCCGCCATGTTGTTGGTCGCCTTGAATTCAAGGTGGACCATGTATTTTACCTTCTCCCCAGTTGGAGAGAGGAGAAGGACTCTAGCTCTGGCCCCCTGCTTTTGCATGGAGCCGTCGAAGTAGAGAGTCCAGTGAGGCTCGGTGAAGACCGGAGCCTTGAGTTCCAACTTCTGCTCACTAGGGCCACCAGGGTTTGATGGAGAGGGGGTCCATTCCACCACAAAGTCCGCCAATGCTTGACTCTTGATTGCTTGTCTTGGGACGAATTCTAGGTCAAACTCGGCCAATTCCGCTGCCCACTTTGCAATGTTCACAGTGGAATTAGGATTATACAAGATCGCTCGCAGTGGATAAGAGGTCACCACTGAGATCTTATGAGCTTGGAAGTAATGGCGAAGCTTCCTGGAGGCGATAAGAACTGCATAGAGAAGCTAATGCACCTATAGGTATCGAGTCTTGGTGTCATGGAGTGCTTCGCTGATGAAGTACACAGGGCGTTTGTCGAAGGTCTTAAACGACACTTCCCCCGGACCTGCTTAGAGAGTAGCCCGCGGAGGTTCTTTGGATTCACGAGGGCTACTCCCAGGAGATTGAGCGCAGCGAGATTGTGAACACAGAGGGTTTACGTGGTTCGGGTCGCCGGAGCGTAACACCCTACGTCCACAGGAGTGAAAGTGTATCGCCTTGCTTGAGCGTGTATGGGTTTCAATCGGTCTGATGCCATCCACTGTGAAGGTCGTCTGCAGAGTCCTTTTATAGTCCAAGGACTCTGCAGTCACAAGGTGGGCCCCAGGCCCCGACAGGTGGTCCCGGGGAAAGCCAAATCCTATACAAGATCTAGGATTAAATGCTATCTACTTCCCTTTGTCAGGGGCTTCAATGTGTCGTCCCGCCGCGTCGTGCGCCAGGGCTACACATAGTTGTTGATGATGGCAGGGCCCGTCCCGTCCGTCTTGTCCTCGCGGCTTACTCATCTGCCTTGTGTCATGGGTCTGTACCGGCTACTTGGACAAGACAGGACACTAGAGCCTTGACTTTCGTATGTGCGACTCCGCTTCTCCTCGGGAAGGCGCGCGTACTTAATGCTTGTCTGAGCGGCGCACTCTTTCCTTTACTGCGGCCTCCTACCGCATCGAGTCGGCCCACCGCCACGTGGTTGCACCGGAGCCTGCCCCTGCAGGGAGTTGAGCGCCCAGCTATTCAGGTCACATGGCGCCTCCGGAGCCCACTTTCGCGGGAGAGCAGAGGCTCAGCCCTACGGGCCACATGGTAGTCCAGGAGCCCTTCCTTGCGGGGAGACGGGCCTGGTCCCAGGGGTTCCATAGGCTACGTGGCAGCCCCGGAGCCCGCCTCGGCGGGGAGGCGAGGGTCTGGTCCTGCCGGCCATGTGGCAGCCCTGGAGCCTGCCCCGGCGGAGAGGCGAGGGTCTGGTCCTGCCAGCCTTGTGGCAGCCCCAGAGCCTGCCTCGGCGGGGAGGCGAGGGTCCGGTCTTGCCGGCCACGTGGCAGCCCGGGAGCCCGCCCCGGCGGAGAGGTAGGATCTGGTCCTTCCCTCCATGATGTGGCAGCCTCGGACTCTGCCTCCAAGTAGAGGTTAAGTCCTTAGCTGTTTTCTCCTTGTGTGCGGGGGTACCCGGTCTGCGGGGTACCGACAGTGGCCCTCGAGCCCACCTCAGGAGAGTTGCCGATACCGCAGGTTGGGTCTTCTTCTCTATCTTCCCGTGCAACTCTTCCGATTCCAATTCGGGGCCGTTCCCCGGGCGGCACGTCCCTGCCATCGTGGCTACGCGTCTCCTTCTGGTAAGCGGAGGCGCGGGACATGCGCCGCGCGACATGACTTCTGCTTTCAATCGTGCTTTAACTGCGATGGTTCCCAAGGTGGCTCATGCACTTCTGCTGCTTTTGCCTTTTCAGAAACCGCCGAGTTACCTCCCGCACAGTTGGCCACCCGGCTTGCCTTCTTTGTCAAGCAACTCGGGCCCTCATGTCATTGCCTATGCGGGTCTATTGCTCTTCTACCAAGGCTGTGGCGATTCACACGCCGCGTCTGTTGGCTTCCAGAGGTGAATAAAAAGAGACCTTTCCCCCTAAGGGTCCTTTCTTCCGCTTCTGCATCCTTGCGCTCGTGCCTCTTTCCCAAAGACCAGTTCTTGCACTCTAGCTCCCGATTTCCCCTTCCGGAACCTCCTCCCCCAACCTCATGGCGAGAATCCTGCCCAGGTCCCAGTTGACCAGGTCTGCCGATCTGGCCCCCGTGCGTCGGCTTCTCGGCTGGCGAGCCCCTGAACAGGAGGGGTGGCTCCGTCGCGGGGAGCTCCCACTGAACCTCACCGATGGGGAGATGGTGTTGTTCTCGTCGTACGTGCTGGCCGGCTTCGTACTGCCAGAATCTGCGTTCCTGGTAATGCTTCTGGAGAGTTTCGGCCTCCAACTTCACCACCTCCCGCCGAACACGATCGCCCTACTGGCGATCTTTGCTCACCTCTGCGAGATGTTCGTGGGGGTGATGCCGTCGGTGAAGCTCTTCAGGTACTTCTTTGTACTGAGGGCCACCGGCAAAAGCTTGAAGGATCAGCTCGGCGCCTACTACTTCCAGCACCGAACCAAGGTCCCTTCTAGGTACATTGCTTCCTTCAGCTCTGCACGGTAAGAGCAATGGCGCAAAGATTGGATGATCGTCAAGGTCAAGGCTCACGACCGTATGTGCCTCCCCACCGGGAGCCCCTACTCCGAGCAGTCATTCTGGGAGGAGCGCCCAGAGCTGGAGAGGGCGTTCAACCCGGTGTTGGAGAGGATCCAGATGTTGGCGGACCACGGGCTGACGTCTGCGATGGTGTTGAGGGACTTCATGTCCCGACGCATGGATCCACTCCAGTGTCGCATCCGCCAGGCATGGATGTACACCGGCCCAATGGACTGTACCTGGCTCGATACCGGCTCCGACTCCAACCCGGACGAGCAGCTGCTGCACAATATGTTGGTCCAGGTCTGCCCCCACGATGTCTCCCTTGAAGGATTGGCCCTCCTGGCGGGCTACCGCCCCCTATGCTCAGACTCCGAGCTGAGGAGGCGGCTGCTGAAGGCGATGCCGACACTCAACAAGTCCAGGCTGGCGCAGCGCCAAATTGGAGACCCGTTCCGGGGGGTTGAGTTTGTTGACGATGTTGAGGGGGTCGACATCGCCGACGGCGCTGAGGGAGGCAAAGATCCCCCTATCGATGAAGATCCCTCGAGTGATGACCCCTCACACGGGTTCCAGCACCATCAGCAGGGGGGTGTCGGCACCTCTGCTGATATGGGGAAAGGGAAAGCACCTGTGCCGCTATCGGACCCGACCCCCAGGAAGCGCACCCGTTCGCCGCCGTCAGTCCCCTTCGCCCCTCGTTAGGATGCCGGTGGCACCACTTTGCCGCCTGAATCCTCAACGCGCAAGAGGGGGAGGCTCCTCAACGCAGATGGGACCCCAGCGTTCCCCCGCTGTTCGGAGGAGCGCCCGACTTCGGGGTGCCGCCAACCCCTCCATTTGAGGGGCCCTCGGCTCACGCAGCGGCCCCCGCCGCAGGTTTGGGGGGTCCGAACCCCCCAACCCTTTCGAGAAGCGGTGGAACTTCAACGTCCCCCAGTAAGTCTGCATATATTTCATCTTGGACATTCTTTGCCGTGTGCTTACCCTATAACATCCTTATGATTCGGGTTTGTCTGCTTTCAGCGCAACCACAGCTACTCCTCCGCCCTCGCGCCCTTTCGCTGGTGGGAATGCTACTCCTGTCAGCTCACGGGGCTCCTCTGCAGCCTCGGACCCTGCTCGGGCGCCTCGGGCTGCTGCTACCGAGGTGCCCCGGGCCTTCGTGCCTGAGGCCCCTACAGCGGCTGCTGAGGGGCCGCAGGGCGCGCTGGCGTCTGGTGCCGCGCCCGCCAACAACTCCGCATCCACCGGCTACTCTGCACCAGCTGATGCTACTGCGCCGACTGACACCGCCACGTCGGCTGGCGCCACCGCCCCGGGTGGAGCTCCTGGAGCCGGCTTAGGAGCCTTCGGCAGCAGTGCTGGAGCCTCCGCTGAGGAGGGGGCTCCTGGAGACGACACGCCTGCTCCCAGGGGTGGCTCCCCCCCCCTCCCGCCTTCTCTGAATGGGGGAGCTCTGGTCCCCGTTTCCCCGGTGGTCCTCCAAATGGAGGATGATATTGAAGAGGTGGGGAGGCAGGGACCCACGACTACGGTGGAGCCCCTCCCCCTGTCTGAATCCATGGTCGTTGCCTACTCCGGCTTTTGGCAGGCTCAAGCGGCCCTCGACCTGGAGAGAGGGAGGCTCGAGGATGAGGAGGACCGGCTCCGGGAATGGGCAAGGACCATGGAATCCCGGACCTGGTTGGCGAAGAGTTAGGTGGTGTAGCGGGAGGCGGTCGTCCGGGAGGAGATGAAAATCCTCGACCAGGAGCGCGAGCTTATCGCTCGCCTGGACGCCGTCACCCAGAAGCTAAAGGCGGACGCCGCGGCGATCCATGCTAAGGCTAGCTCTCGCCTCCAGTCCTGAGAGGAGCTCCAGCAGCTGCTATCTCGCCGAGAGGCTGCTCTTGCCGAACGGGAGCAGGATTTGGCGGCGAAGCAAGCTGAGGTGGAGGCGACCTCCCGCTGGCTCGTCCTCTAGTAGGAACGGGCGAGGGTCCGCACCGCCGAGCTAGACCACCGGGATGCTGCCCTGGCTGAGGTGGAGCAAGCCCAGCTCGCCGAGCGCCAGGCCCTCCTGGACCGCGAGTTCAACGTCGCCCTTAAGGAGGGTGACTTGAGCCGCCGCGAGAGGGAGGTCAGCGAGTGCGAGAGGGCCCTGGCAGCCAAGGAGGAGCGGTTCCTGGACGGTGGCCCATGGGCGCTAGCAGCAGCCCAGCAGGAGGTGCAGGAGCTCCGGGCGTCGCGTTCTGCTGAGGCCCGGAAGGTCTAGGAGTTCCTGGGCGGCACCGACTCAGCTCTGGTGCCGCTCGGGTTCAACCCGGTGCGCATGGGGGAACCAGCACGGGAGGTGAGTCAGGTGTTCCCAGCCCTTGACTCCACCAGCTCAAGGATGCATTCGCTGGGGGCCATCATCGATAACAAGCTGGAGGCAGAAGGGAGGATGCTGGTGAAGGAGGTGGCGACACACATCCTGTCCTTCTACCAGAGTTGGTACCCTGATGTCCCTCTTCATCCAGTCCTCGAAGGGCCAATCGCCGAGAGGGAGGAGGTCGCCAAGTCTGAAGTCTCAGATGCCGTGGCGCTTATCACCTTGAGGTTCCAGCGGAGCGGCTGAGGGATCCCCATGCGCTGCTTGTATCTTGTGTTTCTTTCAGCTTTTCTTTGTAGTTGTTTGTGATGACAGACCTTTATTTTGCAACAAAAAATCTTCTTAGAGTGCCCCTCATACTTAGCATGCTTTACTTTTCAGCAATATTTTCTAGTTGCTTGTTGTTCCTTAGCTTCCAGGACCTGTCGTCCCCCGGAGTGTGGCCCCCTGGCAGGTGTGGCCAGTTGTTATGGGCACACCTGTCAGATACTTAGAAGTTAGGGAAGACGGTTGCAGGGGAGCTTAGGATGCGTAGGTAGCATTGATGTAACTGAGTATGCAGGGACGTCGACGGTTGGCCCCCTAGGGGTGCTATCGAAGCTTCGGTCCGGCGGTGCCCACCATCTCTGGTGAAAGGTCGATGGCGGACCCCCTAGGGGTGCCACCGGAGCCTTGGTCCGTCGGTGCCCACCATCTTCATGGGTACTCTGACGGTTATCGCCGGGATAACTCCTTGAAGACCTGCGTATAGATCAAAAAACAGGAGAAGTAATTCTGTCCGCTGGTCATTGCTTCCCTGCTCCTTTTTTAGTGTCGCTTGACTTACGATCTTGGGCTGACTCATGGGGCTTGGTTAATTCAGTGCATCTGCACCTAGGGCTCGCTATCCATACTACTTAAGGGTGGTTCATCTGACCCCATTACTCAGCTGCAGCGCTGGGGAGGCAGGGCGCACAGGCTTAGGGTACATGACCAGGCTAAGCAGGTTGTGCCCCTGGATCTCCCGCTCGGTGTAAGCTTTTCTTGGGGGAGACCGTCTGGAGACACAGACCCCCCAGTATGGGAACATCCGATGCCCCAGGCACATTGCAGGTACCTCAAGCAACCCCACCTGCAACCAGACAGCAAGGCTCCCACTATTGCTAGAGCAGGGAAAAAATGACAGCGCCCATGATAGATCACGAGCTACAGCGAACGTACAACAATATCATAAAAAATTAAAGATAATTTTTTGAATGGGAATCCCTATACAGGGCAGGACAACATTCTTTCATTGTGGTTTCCCATAAGATGGGACGGGTTTTACAAGGGGAACGACCCGGCTTCGACGACAAAGGAAGTCAAGTGCTCCTACTTAGGGTTCTGGACCAGGCTAAGCGAAATGTGCACTCAGAGCCTCATCCCCGTAACCTTAGTTACCCTAAGTATCGTTCCTAGGCACCATGTACCTTTTACAATGAAAGAAAACTGTCCTAACACTGGTCTAGGGGTAGAACTTACGGAGGTGCTCGATGTTCTAGGGGTTGGGCAGTCGCTCTCCATCCTCCGTAGCTAGGCGGATGCACCCAATGCAGCATACCTCCGTAACCCGGAAGGGACCCTCCCATCTGGGGGAGAGTTTGTTAGCCCCTTCCCGGGAGAGTATGCGACGCAGCACCAGGTCGTCTACCTTTAGCTCCCTACTCCGCACGGTCCTCTGGTGGTAGCGCCGGAGTGTCTGCCTGTACTGTGCATTTCGGAGATCCACTCTCACTCGTCCCTCGTCGACGAGGTCCACGTCTTCACACCGGAGCTGGTCCTGCGCGGCTTGGTCGTACACCTGGACTCAGGGGGAGCCCCTGGTAATTTCTGGGGGGAGGACGACCTCTGCCCCATACACAAGGAAGAAAGGCGTTTCCCCTGTGGCCCAGCTGGTTGATGTCCGGCTAGCCCACAGTGCACACGGAAGCTCATCTACCCAATTTGCACCATGCTTCTCAAGGTGTGAGAATGTGCGAGTCTTGAGGCCCTTGAGGATTTCTGCACTGGCCCTCTTGACCTATCCATTGCTCTCTAGATGAGCGACAGATGCATAGCAGACTTGGATCCCAAGGTCCTCGCAGTATTCCTGGAACGTTGCACTTGTGAACTGGGTCCCATTATCAGTGATGATTCTGTTCGGGACCCCGAACCGGCAGACGATCGACTTGATGAATTTGACTGTTGACTGCTTGTTGATGGTGACAACTGGGGCGGCTTCTGGCCACTTGGTGAACTTGTCTACGGCGACGTAGAGGTGTCAGAATCCTCCGACGGCTCTGGGAAAGGGTCCCAGGATATCCAACCGCCATACAGCGAATGGCCATGAGGGAGGGATCATCTGCAGCGCCTGAGCTAGTGTGTGGATCTGCTTGGCATGGAACTGGCACGCCTTGCATCTCCTGGCCATATCGGCGGCAACCTGGAGTGTTGTCGGCCAGTAAAAACCATGCCGAAAGGCTTTACCGACAAGCGTGCGGGATGATGCGTGGTTCCCACACTCGCCTCCATGGATCTTTACGAGCAAGTCGCAACCCTCCTCCCGGGTAATGCAACGCAGCAGGATGTCGTTGGCGCCACGCCGGTAGAGATCCCCTTCCACTAGCGTGTACCTCTCAGCCATGCGGACTATCCTTTCTGCTAGGGCATGTTCTTCGGGAAGGATGTTGTCTTTCAAGTAGTCCCGGACCTTAGAGATCCATGCATCGGGACTTACTTGAGCCTCTGGATCTTGGGCGCCCGATAGCTCGGAGCTCCCGATGGCGCATACGATCCTTGGTGGGCTCCATTGTAGCAGGGCCGCCGGGACTGCTAGCTTCGAGGTGCTGGGCTCGCCCCCTTCGCCCGGTTCGGCTGCTCGGGCAGTTGGTCACGGTAACGTCCTTGCAAAGACTCCTTCGGGCACTAGGGGCCCTGTGGAGGCCTTCGTTGACAGGTCGTCTGCGATTAAGTTGTCGGCTCGGGGTACATGTCACAGGTCCAAGACTTCAAAGTCCTTCTCCAGCTTCTGGACATGCAGCAACTATGCTGCTAGTTGAGAGCCATTGCAGCTGCACTCCCCTTTGGCTTGCTTGATGATCAGCTGGGAATCACCTTTAGCTAGAAGCTGACGGACATTGAGGGTCAGGGCAGTCTTTAGCCCAAAGATTAGGGCTTCGTATTCTACCATGTTGTTAGTCGCCTTGAAGTCGAGGCTCACCATGTACTTGAACTGCTCCCCAGTCGGGGTGAGGAGCAGGACACCGGCCCCGACCCCCTGCTTCTGCGAGGAGCCGTCGAAGTAGAGTGTCAAGGGGTTTTCGGTGAAAACTAGGGCCTTGGGCACCGTTTCTCCGTTGTCCGGGCCCCCTGGGTTGCTTAGCGATGGAGTCCATTTTGCCAAGAAGTCTACTAGTGATTGGCTCTTGACTGCATGTCGAGGTAAGAACTCTAGCTCAAATTCCGCCAGCCCCGCTGCCCACTTGGCGACATTGCCAGTCGAGTTGGGGCTGTGGAGTACGGTCTTTAGGGGGAAGGAGGTGACTACTGAAACCCGGTGAGCCTAGAAGTAATGCCGGAGCTTCCTCGACACTATGAGCACTGCATACAACAGTTTGTGTACCTCCAGATACCTTGTTTTTGCTTCATGGAGGACCTCACTGATGTAGTAGATAGGCCATTGGGAGGTCTGACCCTCCCTGGGGGGTCCTGAGCTCCTTGCGATGTGTCTGCATCCTGGGGAATGTGGCCCCCAGGATCTGGTCGGACCTTCGGGGGCTAGGACCCGTAGGGCTCTTGGTCACTGGAGCACACAACAAGGGGGTCCTTTGCTGGATGCGGGCCCTGAGGCTCATCTTCCTCCATGGGGGCTCCCTCGGGTGCTTGTTGCGGCAGTAGCTCCGGCCGCTCTGCAACCAAGACCATGCTGACCACCTCCGTTGTTGCGGTGATGTAGAGCAGGAGTGGTTCGCCGGGTTCCGGCGCCACCATGATGGGTAGCGTCTTCAGGTGCTTCTTGAGTTCCTGGAACGCCGCTTCCGCCTCCTCGGTCCACACAAAGGGACCCGACTTCTGTAGAATCTTGAAGAAGGGGAGCGCTCGCTCAGCCAATCTTGAGATGAACCGGCTGAGGGCCGCCAAACACCCTGCAAGCTTCTGCACATCCTTGATGCGGGCCGGCGGCCGCATCAGCTCTATTTCCTTGATCTTCTCTGGGTTAGCTTCAATTCCTCGGTGCGAGACCAAGAAACCAAGGAGCTTCCCTGCAGAAACCCCAAAGAAGCACTTGTCGGGGTTTAGCATCGTGCACGTCGTGCACAGCTTGCTGAAGACCTTATTGAGGTTGGTGTAGTCGATGCACATCTGGAGTTTCCCGCCAGCCTTGGGGACGACAACAGGGTTGGCCAACCACCGTGGGTGGTGGACCTCCCGGATGAAACCAGCATCGAGCAGCTTCTTGATTTCTTCACGGATAAAGTTCTACCGCTCGATGGACTATTTCCTGGGCTTCTGTTGCACCGGTTGGGCGTCGGGGTAGATCTTCAGATTGTGCTCAATCACCTCCCTAGGGATCCCGGGCATTTGTGATGGTTGCCATGCAAACACATCAACATTGTCCCAGAGGAAGGTGACAAGCGCGAGTTCCTATTTGTTCTCTAGGTTCCCTGCGATGCGGGTTGTCTAGGCAGCCTCGGAACCAATCCTGACGACCTTTACTGGGACATCATCGTCGACTGGTTGCACACGGGGTGCAGAAGTGGAGGCCCACTGCGTCGGACCCTGTTCTGGCAGACTCTCCTTCACGCCCCCTGAAGCCGGAGCCCTCCCTACTGCGAGCTCTTGGAGCTGCTCCAAGGCGGATACTGCAGCTGAGCGGTCCCCTCTGATCCTGAGGACGCTAGAAGGCATCGGCATCATCAGGACGAGGTAGCCGTAGTGGGCTACGGCCATGAACCTGTAGAGCGCCGGCCTCCCGATGATTGCGTTGAAGGGGAGGTCAACGTCTGCCACGTCGAACAAAACGCTCTCCGTACGGTAATTCTTCGGGGTCCCAAAGGTCACCGGGAGGTGGATGTTACCGTACGGGAGGATTTGCCCCGGTTCGACACCTGAGAACGGGCTCGAAGGTGTGAGCCGGGACATCAGCAGCTACAGCTTCTGGAAGGCCGCCGTGGAGATGAGGTTGAGGCCTGCCCCACCATCAATCAGCACGTGAAAGACCTTCACGTTGGCGATGGTCGGGGACACCAGCAGCGGGAGTATGCCTGCTCCCGCCATGTTCTTCGGGCAGTCAAAGGCGTCGAAGCTGATTGTCGTGCTCATCCACTTGTGGTGAGGAGCCGGGCTTGGAGCGGGGGCCACCACTGCCACTGCCCGTCGCAGAGTCTTCACTGTGTTTCGGGACATGGGATCTGTGGCTCCCCCGTAGATGATGTCGAGAGTCTTGCGGCGCTCCTTATCGCTGCTGGAGTCAGAGTCGCCACCCTCTAAGACGGCCTTCACCGCCCTCTGGGGTTCCTGGAACCCCATCTCGTTGTCATCTTCCTTTTTGGGATCGACCTTCTGTTTGCCCTACCTCTGGCAGGAAGGCGCACCCTCCTGGCGCTGCTGATTCTGCTTTTGCTAGCGGAAGCGCTCCACGAACTTCTTCACTTCTCGGCACTCGTTAGTGCTATGGCTATTTGTGCGGTGCACCGGGCACTTTAAGTCAGGCTCCTCGGGTTCTGGTGACTGCCGAGGGCGCTTATCTCGGCGCGGATTCACGAGGGCTAGTCCCAGGAGATTGAGCGCAGCGAGATTGTGAACACAGAGGGTTTACGTGGTTCGGGCCGCTGGAGCATAACACCCTACGTCCACGGGAGTGAAAGTGTATTGCCTTGCTTGAGCGTGTATGGGTTTCAATCAGTCTGATACCGTCCCCTGTGAAGGTCGTCTGCAGATTCCTTTTATAGTCCAAGGACTCTGCAGTCACAAGGTGGGCCCCAGGCCCCGACAGGTGGTCCGGGGAAAGCCAAATCCTATACAAGATCTAGGATTAAATGCTATCTACTTCCCTTTGTCAGGGGCTTCAATGTGCCGTCCTGCCGCGTCGTGTGCCAGGGCTACACATAGTTGTTGATGATGGCAGGGCCCGTCCCGTACGTCTTGTCCTCGCGGTTTACTCGTCCGCCTTGCGTCGTGGGTCTGTACCGGCTACTTGGACAAGACAGGACACTAGAGCCTTGACTTTCGTATGCGCGACTCCGCTTCTCCTGGGGAAGGCGCGCATACTTAATGCTTGTCTGAGCGGCACACTCTTTCCTTTACTGCGGCCTCCTACCGCATCGAGTCGGCCCACCGCCACGTGGTTGCACCGGAACCTACCCCTGTGGGGAGTTGAGCGCCCAGCTGTTCAGGTCACGTGGCGCCTCCGGAGCCCACCTCCGCAAGAGAGCGGAGGCTCAGCTCTACGGGCCACGTGGTAGTCCAGGAGCCCTTCCTTGCGGGGAGACGGGTCTGGTCCCGGGGGTTCCATAGGCTACATGGTAGCCCCGGAGCCCGCCTCGGCGGGGAGGCGAGGGTCTGGTCCTGCAGGCCATGTGGCAACCCCGGAGCCTGCCCCGGCGGAGAGGCGAGGGTCTGGTCCTGCCGGCCACGTGGCAGCCCTAGAGCCTGCCTCGGCGGGGAGGCGAGGGTCCGGTCCTGCTGGCCACGTGGCAGCCCGGGAGCCCGCCCCGGCGGGGAGGTAGGATCTGGTCCTTCCCTCCATGACGTGGCAGCCTCGGACTCTGCCTCCAAGTAGAGGCCAAGTCCTTAGCCGTTTTCTCCTTGTGCGCGGGGGTACCCGGTCTGCGGGGTACCGACAGCGTTGGACTGTCCAGACCCTCTCGGAGGGGCCTGGAGCTTCTTCCTCATCGACCCAGACCCTCCCTGAGGGGTCCAGACCTTCTTTGGAGACCCCCGGGTCCTTGCTGAAGGAACCCGGAGCTTCTTCTGGAGTGACCCGGACCCTCCCGAAGGGATCCGAATCCTCTTGTTCGACAAGAGTAACTCCTTGTAGTTCCAAGTCTCGGGGCTGGGACCCAGACTCGCCTTCAGGAACCTCCTGACCCTCCCGGAGGGGTCTAGATTCCTAAGCTTGTGAGGCTTCTGGTCTCTCTGCAACCAGGACCATGCTGACAACTTTGTTAGTTGCCGAAATATAAAGCAGTAAAAGCTCACCAAGGTTCAGAGCTACCAAGGTTGGTAGAGTGGTGAGGAGCTGCTTTAGCTCCTGGAACGCCTTTTTTGCTTCTTCAGACCATTGGAATGGTCCGGTCTTCCTCAATAGCTTGAAGAAGGGTAGTGCCCGTTCCGCCAGTCTTGAGATGAACCGGCTGAGGGCAGCCAGACATCCAGTCAGCTTCTGGACGTCCTTGATGCGGGTTGGTGGCCGCATATCTTCAATAGCTTTAATATTCTCCGGATTCGCCTCTATGCCTCGGTAGTTCACCAAGAATCCAAGAAGCTTTCCGGAGCCAACCCCGAAGACACACTAGTCTAGGTTCAGCTTTGTGCGGGTGACCCGCAGCTTGTCGAAGACAGCTTGCAAGGTGTAACACCCTCATTTTCATGCATCATGCCTTGCATACACTCATATACATGTTTAACATTAACCCATAACAAGAGGAACAAGTTTAAAATTGATTTGGAACAAAACCGCACTTAAAAATGTAGGAAAGTGCGGACTAGTCCGGTTTTGCTGAGGACTAGTCCGATTTCTCTCTGTCTAAAAACGGACTTGTCCGTTTTTGCTGCGGATTAGTCCGATATTTGCCTCTGGACAACTTCGGACTTGTCCGATCTTGTGCGGACTAGTCCGATATTCCATGAATCCTTGAAAAATTGCTAAGTCCCTGGACTTTTCCGGACTAGTCCGGTGTTCCAGCAGACTTGTCCGTTTTCCTTTCTGACTAAGATCGGACTTGTCCGATTTTTGGCCAGACTTGTCCGATATTTCGTGACTCCGAGATTGACCTTTTGTTTTACGACTTGTTTCTTGGGTTTCACATCAAGTGGGCCTAGGGACGTCATGCCCAACTCTTTTAGAGCCCATGTGGGACTCTAAACCGGCCTCTACTCATCCTAAACTCGAAATCCATCTAACCCTAGCCTCCACCCCTATATAAACAACCCCACCCCTTGGTTTGACATCTATTTGCCACTTTTCCACCCACTCAAACCCTAGTTCGTGGGGAGCCACCATCAAGGAGGGAGGATAAGATCCCAAACAAGAAGAAGAAGAGGAGGAAACGAAGGAGGATCAAGATCTCCACCAAGTTTCGTCCTTCACCACCAATTCATCTCCAAGTTCATCACCAACCCTAGATCATCAAGATCCAAGTGTTACCTCCAAGTTTCTTGGTTCATTGGAGTTCTAAACACCTGGTATACCTCCTATTCTCTTTTCCTTACGTGAATTCAACCCCTAATCTCCAAATTCACGTCGATCTAGAAAACCCTAATCTGCTGATCTCGTCAAGTGCGGACTTTTCCGGTCCCTAGCGGACTAGTCCGATCTTCCTGGTTAAATTGTGTTGAATTAATTCTAAAATTTGATCTAATCGACCCCAAACCTGTATAAACTTGTTAAAATCTATTAGAGCTAGTTAGTGATCATTAAAAGCAATCTAGTGACAAGTTCTACCTTGCATTGCATCAATCATGCATGTCATGTCATATTGAGTAATATTTGTGTACTCTTTGATTGTGTTTCTTGTCTTGTATGTTTATTGTGTGGATTAGACGGATTTGCGCTAGAGAGTGCCACGGAGGACCTACAACATCAAGAGTTTGAAGGCTTTGACCCTAATCAACAGCAAGAGCAAGGCAAGTGTCCTTGAAGCATATTGATCCTGTTTTTAAAATAAATGTTTTGTTTGCAAAACTGCATGCTGTGTCAAATTGATGGGAAGTCCTATGGTAGGAAGTTTACTAGATTTGTTAAACCACCCTTGTCACCTGGAATACATGGTACAAAGTCAGGAAGGGTTTTTACCCTTTTGCTTCGCTTAATCAACTGGGATGGGAAACAACTATATCACTCAATTTAATTATGCATGGATGAGATTATGGTTAACATGAACTGGCTAGACATGGTATGGTAATGGATGATCTAAGCAAGCCTGGTATGTGGATGGGTTGGATGTTATGGTGGTTTGCTTGCTTTAGATCTAAGGACCGGTTCATGCGAGAATAAGCCAGGACTATAGTGCCACCACGAGGCCAAGTTATGGGTGCGGCGTAGCTGATTAATTAGGGCTTTGCTAGTGTTGTTTGGACCATTGTGGATGCTCGGGGAAGGGGTAGTCGGATTGGGTTTGTTGATGATTGGTGGGACTACCCTGGGATCCGAATGGCTCAAGAGGGGGCCCTTGGTTGAAGATGTGCTCTTCGGGAGACATCGCCACCGGTGAAACCTCAGTGGGGTCTAAATAGGCTAGTAATCCCTTTGTAAAGGCTATTTTGTGATCTCTTGGCCACACACCAACGGAAGTGTGTAATGTGACCGACGGGTCATGGGCATAAGGGAGGTTCTTAGTCGCCGAAGGGTGATGAAATCACGAACACGTGGGTAAAGAGGTACAAACTCTGCAGAGTGTTAACTAAAACTATCATGATAGCCGTGCTCCCGGTTATGAGCACCTGGACAACTTCCATGATTAGAGGCAAATTGGAATTTGGGATGGTTATGGTTTGGTAATGGTTATGGCTGGTTATGAGTTTATCTCTGGTATTGAATCTGGTTATTGGCAATGGTGAAATCTGGAATTTTTGATGATGGTAATGAATTCAGATTTGGTTTTACGGTATTACTTATGATTATGATGGGTTTACTTTACATACTTATACTATATTGCTTTTCAAATGTTTTAATGTACTTTTCAGCACTTTACCATTATTATTGTCAACATTTGAATAAGCCACATGTCATACTTTGCACACTTGCTGAGTACGACATGTACTCACTCTTGCAATCCCCCCCCCCAACAGTTGCAGGTCAGGACTGGGATTTTAATGGCGATAATGCGGAGTTCTAGGCCGTGTCTACCGTCAGCTTTGCCTGTGGTGTTGATTGGAGCTGCGCATATATACCCTATTGCTTATGCTGCTTAGTTTGCTTAATTAGTTTATTTCTGCTGCATTAGTTGAACTTGTCATTAATATTTATTAGAGCTTGTATTCGAGGATAAAATGGTTTGTGTAATGAAATTTGGTTAATTAAACTTGTTCTGTGGTAATTTTCTGTATATCCTTTTGTGATTGCACTCGTGTATGTGTGATGAACATCCTGGGCACACATATGCGTTAGCTTGGTTCATTTTCGGAACCGGGCATCACACAAGGTGTCAATAAGTGACTCCTTGTCCTTGATTTCGACGATGATGTCATCAACATACACTTCCACTACGTCTCTGATGAGCTCTCCAAAGGTTTTGTACATAGCTCGTACAAATGTTGAGGCTGCATTCTTGAGACCAAAAGGCATGACAGTATAACAATACAATCCATCTACTGTGATAAAAGAAGTATGTTCTTCATCTTCCCCAGACATTCTGATTTGATGGTACCCAGAATATGCGTCTAGGAAACACAGTAATTCAAACCTGGAGGTGGAATCCACTATCTGATCTATTCTAGGTAGTGGGAATGGACCATTTGGACATGCCTTATTCAGCGTTGTGTAGTCGATACACATCCGAAGCATTCTGCCGGCCTTGGGTACAACGACTGGGTTTGCCAGCCATTTTGGGTGCAAGACTTCTCGGATGAATCCAGCTTCGAGCAACTTCTTCACTTCTACTGATTGCTTCCGAGGCTTCTGATGTACAGGCCGAGCGTCAAGATAGATCTTCAGATTATGCTCGATCACTTCCCTAGGGATCCCAGGCATTTGCGATGGTTGCCAGGCAAACACGTCAACGTTAGCCCGGAGGAAAGTGATGAGCATGATTTCCTATTTGTCATTCAGACCTCCCGATATACGGGTGGTCTGAGCGGCATCGGAACCGATTTGGACGACTTTGACGGGAATGTTGGTGTCACCGCTTGGTTGCACGCGAGGTGCGGAGGTTGAGCCTCTTGACAAATGCTAGGGGGTTTCGGAGCTTGTTCCTGCCTGGACTCTTCCTCCTGCGCTATAGCGAGCGCATGAAGTTCTTCCAAAGCAGTCACTCCGACAGTGCGATCTCCGCGGATCCGGAGAACACCAGCTGGTGTCGGCATCTTCAACACCAGGTAGCCATGAACTTGTATAAGGCTGGTCTGCCCAGAATGGCGTTGAAGGGTAAGTTGATCTGAGCAATGTCAAAGACCAACTTCTCAGTGCGATAATTCTCCTGAGTCCCGAAGGTCATGGGGAGAGTAATGGCACCAAGTGGGGTTATGGCCCCCGGACCTACTCCAGAGAAAGGTCGGGAGGGGCAAAGATCCGAAGGCCAGAGCTAAAGCTTGACGAAAGCTTCGAAGCTTATGAAGTACAGCCCCGAACCTCCATCCACCATTACATGGTGGAGTTGGATGTTGTTGATGGTCGAAGATACCATCAATGGGAGTTGGCCAGCTCCAATCATGTTCTGAGGGCAGTCCGACGCGTCGAAAGTGATGGTGGTATCCATCCATTTCTAGTGTGGCACCGCCCTGGCGGTGGGAGCTACCGAAGCCATGTTTCGCCACATGGTCTTGAGGACATGGCGTGAGGTGATGTCCCACGAACCACCAAAGATGGTGTTCATGGTTTTCCGACGTTCATTGTCGAAGACGTCGGAATCATCATCGATGGAGGTGTATACAGCCTTCAAGACCTTTTTAGGGTCCTGAAAACCTAACTCCTCTTCAGCTGGAGCTTCGTCGACTTTCTGTGTTCCTTCCCTTTGTCGGATAGGAACTTCTTCCCGACGCTTTTTGTAGCGCTCAGCGAGGTTCTGGACCTCTCGGCGGTCTTCCAAGTTGTGGCTGTTTGACTTATGTATAGGACACCACATTTTGGAGTTGCCACCATCTTCAGATGAAGGTCGAGGTCGTTTCTCGGGGCATGCCCCCCGACCACCCGGAGCTGCAGCAGCTGCAGCAGTAGGTGTGCCAGCCCATGGCTTTTTCTTGCCGTTGGACTTTTTCTTCTTTTTGCCGCTCCCAGAGTTAGTGGCCTCGCCCTTGGAGGATTTTTTGTTATCCTCTGGAGGTGGTTTGGAGTGCATTTCATGGCCCTCCACAGCTTTGGCGCACTTATAAGCCAAGCTGAAGAGCTCCATGACACTGGTGATCTCCTTGATCGCCAGTTTCTCCAACATCTTCTTGTCTTGTACGCCCTGTCTAAATGCCACAATAACAGAGGCGCTAGAGATAGAAGAAATAGTGTTTCGTACCTGGGAGAACCTCTGGATGAAGGAACACATGGATTATCCCCCTTCTGCGTTACAGCAAAAAGGTCTAGTTCGGTGCCTGGTCGGGTGTATGAACTCCCGAAATTAGCGGTGAACTGTTGGCACAATTCCATCCAACTATTGATGGAGTTGGGCGGGAGGCTCATGAACCAGGACCTGGCGGTCCCAGTTAAAGCCATTGGGAAGTAGTTGGCCATTACGGCCTCGTTACCTCCAGCTGCAAGGATTGAACAACTAGTGTCGGCATCTTCAACACGAGGTAGCCATAATGAGCAGCAACCATGAACTTGTATAAGGCTGGTCTGCCCAGAATGGCGTTGAAGGGTAAGTTGATCTGAGCAACGTCAAAGACCAACTTCTCAGTGTGATAATTCTCCTGAGTCCCGAAGGTCACGGGGAGGGTAATGGCACCAAGTGGGGTTATGGCCCCCGGACCTACTCCAGAGAAAGGTCAGGAGGGGCGAAGATCCGAAGGCCGGAGCTGAAGCTTGACGAAAGCATTGAAGCTTATGAGGTTCAGCCCCGAACCTTCGTCCACCATTACATGGTGGAGTTGAATGTTGTTGATGGTCGTAGATACCATCAGTGGGAGTTGGCCAGCTCCAATCATGTTCTGAGGACAGTCCGACGCGTTGAAAGTGATGGCGGTATCCATCCACTTCTGGTGCGGCTCCACCCTAGCAGTGGGAGCTACCGAAGTCATGTCCCGCCGCGTGGTCTTGAGGACACGGTGGGAGGTGATGTCCCACGAACCACCAAAGATGGTGTTCATGGTTTTCCGACATTCATTGTCGGAGACGTCGGAATCATCGTCGACGGATGCGTATACAGCCTTCAAGACCTTTTTAGGGTCCTGAAAACCTAACTCCTCTTCAGTTGGAGCTTCGTCGACTTTTTGTTTTCCTTCCCTTTGTCAGAAAGGAACTTCTTCCCAGCGCTTGTTGTAGCGCTCGGCAAGGTTCTGGACCTCTCGGAAGTCTTCCAAGTTGTAGCCGTTTGACTTATGGATAGGACACCATATTTTGGAGCTGCCGCCATCTTCAGATGAAGGTCGAGGTCGTTTCTCGGGGTGTGGCCCCCGGCCACCCGGAGCTGCAGCAGCTGCAGCGGTAGGTGTGCCAGCCGACGACTTTTTCTTGCCATTGGACTTTTTCTTCTTTTTACCACTCCCAGAGGTAGTGGCCTCGCCCTGGGAAGATTTTTTGTTATCCTCCAGAGGTAGTTTGGAGTGCATTTCACGGCCCTCCGCAGCTTTGGCGCACTTGTCAGCCAAGCTGAAGAGCTCCATGACGCTGGTGATCTCCTTGATCGCCAGCTTCTCCAACATCTTCTTGTCTCGTACGTCTTGTCTAAATTCCACAATAACAGAGGCGCTAGAGATAGAAGGAATAGTGTTTCGTTCTTTGGAGAACCTCTGGATGAAAGAACGCAGGGATTCTCCCCCTTATGCGTTACAGCAAAAAGGTCCAGTTCGGTGCCTGGTCGAGTGTATGAACTCCCAAAATTGGCGGTGAACTGTTGGCACAATTCCGTCCAACTATTGATGGAGTTGGGCGGGAGGATCATGAACCAGGACCTGGCGGTCCCAGTTAAATCCACTGGGAAGTAGTTGGCCATTACGGCCTCGTTACCTTCAGGCAACTCCAGCTTCTCATGCTCCTCCACCCTGATGACGATTCAATCCTTCTTCCAGTCGTCCCACTTCCCAGATGGGAACGACCGCAAGTACTTGTATGGGCACTTCTTGCGCTTCACGAAATAATAGAAGCCAAGGTACTCGTCACTCTTGCCGGTGGTATGGATAGTAAAGAAGGTGCAGAAGAGCTCAACGCAGGGGGGAATGCCCACCCACATCTCGCAGAAGTGGACAAAGATCGACACTAGAAGAATGGAGTGGGGGCCAAGGTGGTACAGCTGCAGACCATAGAAGTCTAGCAGCATTAGGAAGAAAGAGGAGAAAGGTGGGATCAGTCCCACCATGGCGTACGCGGAGAAGTACACCATGTCGTCGGCGTGCTCCTTCATGAAAGGACGCTTGCCGGCGCGGACCAGGTGGTTGAAGAAGTCAGAAGACCACCCCATGAGGGCCCGAACCTTCTTCAAATCACCGTAAGTCTTCAGTCGGCTCTGGCGAAGACCCAACTCCATCGCGGCACAGTGAGGCGAGATAGGAAAAGCAAGTAAAAGTTTGGAGAATTTGAGCACAAGTTCGAATGAAAGTCGTAAAGAACCCCAAACGGTGTGTGATTTCCTTCTTAAGTAAGCCCCCGCAATGCTTGGATGGAAACCGTAGAGGAGCCGATGATACCATTCAAAAACTTCACCCTGCCAATGACAAAGGGGCCCAGGGTCACCCCGATGATCAAGTCGAGGTCCTTACCCCAGGCGAACGGTTGTCATCATGAAAGGCGGGAAACCCGAAGGCGGCGGTCTGACATGGCGCACGGAACCGATACAATTTTTGTATCGGGAACCAATGACCTTCAATTGCGTGAGATCTGCACGCTAAGATCTCACCTGCCGCATCCAAGATATGCCACGCGGCGGTGGTTTAACTGCGAACTACCACCAATGGCACATCCGAAGGCCCTTGAAGACATGACTCAAAAACCGAAGAATGGACCCACCTCCGGAAGAATGACTTCATCCAAAAGGTCTCTCCCAGAGGTGGGCCCAAGGGGCCACTGTCGGTACCCTGCATACCGGGTACCCCTTAGGATCGCAAAGATCATAAGGAAACTCCATCTACCAGATTTGAAGACCTCTGAAGGCCCCACATGTCAGCCGTAATCGTACCTACTTCCCCGACATGGTTAGTCCCAGGGCCGCCACGTGTATCATAAGACCGGAGTTATCGCCCACAAATGGGAAAGCTCCGGACTAGATACAAGTATGGCACCCCGGACCTAACCCCAGACAGAGGGAAGCTCTGATACCGACACGTGTCCAACAGCACTGGACCTACCAGTCCACGACGGTAAGCTCCGGAGCTGCCACGTGTCCGAACCGCCGGACCTTCAACTTCAATAATCAGGCTGGTGGACCCCCAACAACTCGGACCTTCAAGGGGCAATCAAGGACTTCAAGACCTGATTAAGTGTCATTAATACCATATTAATGATACACAATCGGAAGGGCCTTAATACCAGTAACGGCGCTGTCAAGGCCCGTTACCACGCTATTAAGGGTAATTAATCTTATTAATTGTGTATCAAACATTAGTAACCGCCAGGGCCACTTGTCGGGCCAGGCTAACTGTGTAACGACCGGTCCTTGTACGATAAAAGGATTGGTCGACGGTACACAAAGGGATCTCTCTGAGCTCTGGAGACACTTACGCCCTCACACATACTCACTCGCTCAATACAACATCAACACACCCCGTGGAGTAGGGTATTACGCTCAGGCAGCCCGAACTACGTAAACCTCTGTGTCAATTTGTCACCACCTCTTGAATCTCTGCGCGCCCGTTACCGAACTACCAACAGTAGTACCGGGAGATCTGCCGGATTCAACCACCGACAGAGTAGCACCCAGAAGCTCTCTGCGCATAGGGACAGAGAAATAACTAGTTGCTGAATACCTGGGTAGATCTGTTAAAGTCAGAACAGATCTGATCCGAGGTGTTCAAGATACCGGATTTCCAACACCTTATTTACCATAACCCTTAAGTCAGTTGAAACAGTTGAAGGAAAGGCAGACTTTATTTCAACACGTCTTAAAAGTGCTTTCCCTACCTAGGCAGGAGACTCTGCTACTGCTTCTGTAACACTATTGCAGCTTGACCAATATCCAAAGAACACTATATATTCTTCTTAAGCAAGGGCAAAACCTCAAAGAAACAAAAGGTAAATACTCTTAAGCAGTGCAGGAAACGAAAGAGTAGCAAAAGGACATACTGACTAGCAAAAGAACACTAATCTGGAGCTGGCTGGGTCTGAAATTGCAGCAGCTCTGATCATCAGTGTGGGCTGCATGCAGCAGGCGAAGTGGATGAAACAGTATTCTTCCTTAGCAGGGGATGCACGCGGCAAGTCAGCAGCTTCCTAGGTGGGCGAGGCCCACGGCTGGCGCTGACCTTCCTCCTCAATCTTCGAGTAGCAGGGACTGGCCGGGGAGGCGTTGCTGGTGGAGGTTCAGCGGCAGGCCCGGCAGATTATGCTACCTCCTCAGCCACCGCATCATCGTGCTTGTTGCCATCAAACTCCTTGTCATCAAAAAAGAGATCAGGACAGGGGCGCTCAGCCTGGGTTCTCCATTGGGCGAAGAGCTCGATCAGATCCGCCAAGCTCTGGCGCTGCAGAAACACAGCGGCAGCGTGCGCCTCCTCCAGCAGGCCCTCCTCCTCGCCGAGGCGGCGCACGAACTCCACGTCCCACTTCCAGAGATAGCAGTCAGTCACAAAATCCACGTCCCACTTCCAGAAGCAGCTGTCGTAGTAGTTGCGCGCGGCGGAGCGGATGTGCGTTGCCCAGTAGCAGATGACCTTCTCGAGGCCGCGCGTGGGCACTCGTTGTGAGGACCGGAGTCCACACATCCGAGGATCTCATTGGATGGTATCGTGCGATGCGGCACCTAACAGCACACACGAAAAGGATACCAAAACATATAAAGTTTTCATTTTATAATAAGAAGAGTTTACAAAAGAGTGTATAATAGAAGTACATACGCAGCGGAAAATACATACTCATAATCTCACCTAACTAAGCAGGAGATAAGACGTACATGCCCTAGGACGATTCTCACTAGCAACATGAAGAATATTCAGCAGCAGCGTGGTTCACATGAGATTTATCTCGACACCTCGAGTCTCATGTACAACCTGAACAGCAGAAATAAAACTAACACCTGCAAAAATCATTAAAGCGCAAACGTGAGCATAAGGCTCAGCAAGACTAACCCGTCTCACTAGACATATGCAAAGGAAACACTAAACATAGGTAAGGTGAAGCATAAATGACTCGCCTACAAGTGGATCCTTATAATCAGGTTTTATGTAGCAAATGACATTCACCAGGCACGGCACATCATGGGCTCCACAATTAAACAAGAAACGCTTTACCGATGATATGACATGCCTAGAGCACATAATGCTATTACAGCTAAAGTATGTGGAAACTGTAAACTGTTAATTATACTATCTCTAAATCATACAAGGTTGCAAAGTAATTATAATTCAATACAATGGTATTTTCTGGGTCCTTTAGTATTTACTACGTCACGACACAGTGAACAAGTGGTACTCTATTATTGCGAGGGACAGTGATTGCAATCATGACACACCCGGACAACACGACACATACGTCGTCCAGAAGTGTCAGCGAGCACACTCGTACCTATATAACACTTCAGTACTAGGCGTATATGGCCACCTTTCACAAGAAACTCGAACGCCGAGCCCGTCTCACCTCCACGAACAGAAGGTCTCCGCACGGAACACCTCATGTGTCTGCCGATCGATTTACACCTTACTGTCCTCAACTCACCCCTATCGATGGTGAGTTAATGGGCCTCGACACCCCAATTATCAAGTTACATCAGTTTATTGGATTCCATATGTCCATTATGTTGTCGGTACAAGTCAAGCTTGTTCAGCGGGGCCGCACACGAAACGGGCCTTAATAGACACAGGCAGGACTATGCGACTGAGACTCAATTCTCGCCGCTTCCTATCCATTCCCTGCCCAGTCTCAATTTCATTATATTAATCCATTTTCTATCTAACCAATCCTGTGAGATATGCCCTACATCTCTCGCGAGTAGATTCCAACTACTCGACTTCTATCGGGTTTCCTATGCATTAACAAAGCAGTTACTATATGTCAAATTGTAACTCGTTCCAACCAAACCCTAGGATTTGTGGTCATGCAAGTGGAGTATCAAACACCTTATACGTAATGCACAATATCAACTGGAGACGTAAGTGAATAAAACTGGAAAACTTTGAAAAGCTCTTAAATGCAAACCAGGGCTTGCCTTAGTTTGCGACTCGAATAAATGTCAATTGTTAGGGCTTGGTCTTCCTCCAGAGAACCTGCCATGGAACCTCAGTGGAAACACCTTGGCCTTCTCCTCCAAGCGAAGTTTCTTGTCGATCACCTATCAGCGCGTTCCTATCGACATGACATGCATAAAAGTAATTAAGTAATTGAGTAATTTAATAATAAACTCCACGGGGTTGTGTAAACTTTAAGAACGAGGAGTTTGACTAGGAAGGACAGATATACCTCTGTTGTGTGGATAAACAAAGGATGGAGTCAAGTGGTCATAGTAGTATCGAGATGTGAATTGAAAGGTGCAATGTAAGCACACATTGCAACTTGGCACTCAACACTCGACGCTATGCCACTCAAGGACGATACAGCTGAATGGTGTGGAAGTGTTGGACTGGTAGTGTAAGGATGACCTAAGAGTCAAGGTGGCATCGAAAGCTTGAGTATGAGTGGTGTACAAGACGAAGGTCGCGATTTAGCAATCGACCACTGAACTTGACTTAACTCATAAAGGAGTAAACCTAGTTAAGTGAGCAATGCTGTCGTAGGGTCCTGACTTAGGATGAACCATGATGGAACCTAACGACACTTGGGACTGAATTGAGATCAACATGGCTTGGACTTAAGAAGTCATTACAAGCACTATTAACCTAGCATGAGTACCAAGACAACGTTCAAATGACTTTTAGGTAAACCAGTTGCTACGACTAACGTCGCAAGCATCGTTCAGGTGCTTACACGACGACACTAATGTAGTGTCTCCCGCAAGCCTGTCTAGGTGAGCTCGGTAAGCTCTCGAGACTTAAACATGATGCGAGACCTTGCCGTGAAGGCATGCTTTGCCATCTCGAGAAGATCGTCTTAGCAACGTCCACAACAACCCGGACTCGTCAATGGGGTGAGCGGAATCTCGAACACCACCTTGTGAGTCTTAAGGTTAGTGATGTCGACTCGATCGTCGACAAGCGACTCGATGAACCTGTCATCGATGAAACGGCACACCTAGTTAACCAATCCTGTGATCGGCTACGGAACATCCTCGACGCAACCAAGGAACTCTTATCCAAGGTTCCCCTTGGTCTAGTTCTCCTTGTTGGTCACAACGTTCTTGCATCCTCTACTCCAGGTCATCGGTGATCACCGACACACCTAGTTTGACCTAGAAAACATTTCATCGAGCACCCTGGCTACACTCAGGACTCGACGAGTCTTGCCTCGACTAAACCCTAATTTGGCTAAACGACCATTGTACGACGAGTCGTGCTGGTGTTTCAGCACCACACACATCACAAGCATCCTTCATCTCGATGCCAGGACATGATGACGGCTCAGAGCATCACGACGACGTCATATGGTCAACGACGTCGACGCGGCTCATGGTGGAGCATCACGAGAACGCACGGACAAGCCAACATGATACAAACGACAAAGGAGGTCGACTTGGGGACTCCTATAGGAATGATATTAATGCGGAACATGGACGTACGGCTTGACGACACATGAGTACCATTTACGATTACGACGAACGGACTTCGATGACGTCAAGCAATGCAGTTTTGGGCAAGGCTCACCTTGTAGGCATTTTGCCGAACATCTTGGGTGTGTACTTGATTTCCGTCGCTTCATGACCATTAAAAGGGTATCTTGGCACTTAGGCTTGTCGGTCGTAACATCATCCTACCCCTACATCACAGACGAGTTCTAAACATCAACAAAGTTGGTTCTTTCTTCGTGAACATTTCATCGAACACCTTGGCTGCAGTCACTGATCCAATCACTCTTGCAAAATAAGAGCTAACCTTGGACCAGTTGTCGATGCGGGTGTGTCAACGACATGTTCCTGCATATCCTTCATCCCACACATCACTCGCAACACCGTTTGGACTTTGCACGTGATCAGAATGTCATGTCGACGCCATGTAAAAGATGATGCCAAGTAAATGACACAAGGCAACACATCACAGCTTATGTGCGAACTTCCCAGGGACGCATGGGCGATGGGACACGCTGCTGCAGTTTGAACATAGCAGTGGAGGTGAGCAGTGCCGGCAGTAGGGCGACCAAGAGGTGGGTGTGGCGTGGCACAGGCTGGAGACCTGGCCATGACGCACTGCAGTGGGAGCGAACAGGGTTGTCGAGCAACTCGGACCAGGACGCAGCAAGGTGGGGCGAGCAGCAGGACGGCGGCGTTCGGCCATGGCGCGGGCGAGCATGTGCGGCAAGCACCACGGTGGCATGGCGAGATGCTGCAGCGTCCAAGCGAGCAGGCGCAGGGCGGCGCTGGTGAGGAGGTTGGGGACACGGCCCAAACGAGGACGGCGCGGCGCTTGCAGAGGCGCAGCCGGCGGGAGGAGCGGGCGGTCGTCGCTGTGGTTGGGCGCGGCGTGGCGGCCGGGCGAGCAGCGTGACGCGGAGGGAGGCGAGGTGCCGTGGGGGCGGGCGAGCCGATGCGTCGTGGCGGCCGGAGGGGAGGCGCGCGGGGCGACAGAGCGCTGTGGCGCAGGCGCAGAGCAGAGGTGGCCGACGGGGGAGGCGCGTGGACCGGCGGCATGCGCGAGCAGGATTGGGGCGCGGCCGGGAGGTGGAGCGTCGGTGTGGCGAGGGACGCGAGCAGAGAGAGGCTGGGGCAACGCGCACGGGCCGGCGTCGGGCGGCTCTGGGTGAGCGACGGCCAGGAGCATGGTTCGGTGGTGCTAGGGCAGCCGGGCGCTCAGTCACGGCGCGGTGAAGCGCTGGAGCAGGGCTGAGTAGGCGACCGGCGGCGCGTGGGGTCGGGCGAGCGGCAGGCGCGGCCGGTGTTGGGCGCTGGAGGCGGCCGCCGGGGAGCGAGCTCGGAACCGAGGCGGGCGGCTTCGCGCGGGCAGAGGCGCGGGTCGTGCGCGGTAGATAAGGACCTGGAGAGTAAGAAGCGAATTCTGTTTTGTGGCCATGAGGATAAACATGATATGTGGGACCCACTTCACTCTCATCCCTTCTCCTTTCCAAATTCAAATGGAGCTAGCAAACATGCTTCAAAAATATTCAACTTTGGCCCAATGACACAATAAAATGTGAAGAATTTTATGGTGCAATCAGATTTCAGAACTGAGCAAGTTGAATTTTTAACTCAGGTTTGAATTCAAATTCAAGCAGTGATACTTGATTCAAGGAAATAAATAGTAGATTAAGTTCAAAAATCCTGAAACTGTGAAGTTAACCTTTTTGAACCATAAGGGACCTCGGGAAAAATTTGGAGTTGATTTGGACAAGGTTGAGCACAAAGTTTAAATTTGAAGTCGACGTTGATTAAACTCTCAGTACGTGTCCAATAAATGGACAACGTGCTCAAAAAAATTTTGTAACTTTACCGAGAGTCTATTTGGAATATTATAAGGTCATGGAAAATTTTACAGCCTTAGATTTGAATTTTTGTGAATGTCCCATTTTAGGGTTGGAATTATTCCTTCTTCTTTCTCTCTATTTCGTTTTCTTTTCTCCTTTAATTTTTCATTGAAAATGTGAATACTTGGAATTTAAAGATTTTACACCTTAAGTTCCAATATACATTAGCAAACATGTTCTATAGGTAAAATTTTAAGAAGTTCCTATTTTTAGTGAACATTGGTTAACTCATATGGTTCATGTGAGTTTGGATTTCCCAGTCCATTTTCAGAATTTTTAAGTTCGCATTTGTGCGTTTTTGTTCTTCCGGAAAGCGGGCTTTTACAATCCTTCCCCATTAAAGGAATCTCGTTCCGAGATTCTAACAAGTAGAATAATAGAAACGATGAGGGAACGATCCGTAAAAGAGGGTCATTGACTAAGAAAAATGGCAATGCCCTTAAAGACTTGGGTTCTACGAAATAGAGATTATTTTCAGGCATCTTAAGAAATTCTAAAGTTTGCTTCAAGTGATTCCAGTCTTTAGGTTGATAACCTTGACAGGAGGCTCGACATGACAATATCACATCGTAAAACTTGGGTCTTAAAAAGTTATGTTGAGGTGTTGAGGTCTTCTTCTTTTTGTCAAAGTGAAGTAACCTTCTTCATTGAGGAGGTACTTAGAGTTCTATGATAGTTAAGCGTCCTTAACTCTGGATGTTTCTCTTATGAAGACTTTTCTGCTTTGGTTTTGTAGCCGAAGCAATGCCATCAGGCAGTACAAGTCAAAGAGTTCCAAAGTTTGGTAATCAATAATAACCTTGCGAATAGAAAGATTTGAGTCCATAGGAAGCTCCTCGCAACTAGAAACAATCAGTTTCCAGGACTCAAGTTGATTTGACTTTCAACGAGTCAAGGACAAAGGCTCAACTGTGTTTTGGTCACAAGGTGTTAAGTTGTTTCCCTTGTGCTACTCAAGATAATGAAACAAGTCGAAGGCGTTGCGAATGATAAAGTTGATCACAACTCAAAATTGTGAGACACAATGTAGGTATTTGAATGGGGTCATATATTCTTGCTCAAAACTCATTGGTAATTACGTTTCATGATGCATCACAAGTGGAATAATGTTATGCATTAATGATGCAATGTTGGCCAGCTAGAAATGTAGACGGTATGATGCATTCATTATTATGCTTTGAGCAAAAGTAGGTAAGACAATCCAAACACAGTCAGAAGTATCCCAAATACAGGAGGATTGAATAAACTTGGTCATGAAAGGCGTAGACAAGACTTGCTACTTTCATATCTCGACCAAGTTCGATGGTTTCAAGGTAAAAGTATTAGCAAGGAATGGTGAGGTTCATCTCAAGGCAACGGAATGTACAAAATGGAACAAAGTGATTGAACTTCTTGTTGATCGGAAGTTCCCTAAAGCTTGTTAATCACAACTTACAGGTAGTTGTGGTCCCTTAACAAAGGGTCAGGTTTTTTCATCTCGTAGTTTTCTTAAAGTACTATGTCTACCCCTTAAAAGGTGCGGCAGGGTTACCTTCAGAAGTTGCAAAGAGAGTAACCTTTGAAGAGTAAGGTTCTCATCACTTCCGTAGGTTGCACGAAGTGGTTGACAAAGTACTGTGCTAGGCACGACCTTGGTTAGTGATCCACATTCTTGCTAAAGAATCTCCAGCTCATACTACTCACATATGGATTCTCGTCTCAGAGACGGAAGCAAGGGAGTAGTTTAGCATGAAGAATCAACTGACTTCTTTAACTCGATGATCGAGTTCCACAAGAAACGGGGTTCGAGGTGATCCATTACTTAAGCTTCTCATTGACTCAATGATTCAATGTTGTACTCGGTCCTACTTACTTGAGCATTGCTTCCAGCACGTTGGTTCGGTGTCGATGTACCTTGGTATGACACCAAGGTGAACATAACACTTCGATTACTAGATGAACTCCTTCCCCCTTAAGATTCAAGCTAGGTGAGCAAGAAACTTACTCCAATCAATCTTTATGGGGAGGGTCATCTAACTAAGGGAAGTGTCATACATGCTCAATGCATAAATAAAGTGTGAGGTGCAAGGTTGCATAGTTAAAACACTAGCATGTGCATCCGAGCAAAAGGGATTTGCCTTAGTGTAATACTCAACTCTAATGGCAAATATTGTTGGGTTGCAACACCTGGGATGTTATGAAACTCCTCGAGTTGAACTCGAGAACCAAATCCATAATCACCCTAAAGGGTCATCACCCGATTAAATCCTGGTGGAGGATGAACAGCTTGGACACAACTTCGATTTTGGCCAAGTAAATGGCAAAATCAGATCTCGAGGTGAACAACAAAGTTAAACTACACTTCAAGAACTTTCCAAAAAGTATTGGTTTTCCTCTAGATCATCTCCGGTTTGCAAGTTATGCAATTTTAAAGTTAGCAGATTTCTCTGCACTTTCAGCAGAATCTGCTTAAACAGTAGCAGTTTTGATCTAAAGTTTTCAGGCTGTTCTGATCAAAATCTGGAAATAATCTTATTTACAAAGTCGTAACCAATGTAATAATATTTCCAAAAAGTATCTATTTGTCTGTATATCAGTTCTGGTTCAAAAGATATGAGTTTTTAAAGTTGGTCAAAATTTCATCATTCAGAATTTGAATTCAGTTAAGATTGACCATTCTGCACTCAAACTTGATTTAGGATAGGTAAATGACCAATTAAGGTCTGGATCCAAATGCAAAAATTGTAGCTGACTCTCTAACCTTTCCAACAATTACTCGCTCGACACCATTGGATCAAGGTTATGCGATTTATGGATTAAATTCAGAGGTGTACAGATTGCTGTCCAGTTCGGGTGTGCCTGGACAGTCTCTGCGATTATCCAAATTTCGCCCACTCAGAGAAGGATTTTGGTCTTCAGCTGAACAGAAAACTTGCAGAGGACTTCCAAATCTTTCTAAAGAGTATTTACTTTCCCTCGTAGCACTTCTGGTTGAGAAGATATGGCATTTGCAACGTGACAGTTTTTCTGAAAATTTGGACAGTACCTCCTTTGTTTAAGGCTGATTTTGTCCACAATTTTCAGATATACAAATATCAACAATTGCAAAAATAACACATAGCAAACTGGTTGCATACAATCTCAGGATTCCAGAAATACATCACAAGAAGTCATACGACAATTCTACAGCGAGTTATGCGAGAAACAGTAACTGTACACAGGACTGTCCACTCGCTGTCCAGATTTGATCAAGTTTAGAAATTTGAAGTTTTTAGTATGTTAGAGATGGATTCTGCTCTGGAGTTATATAGAGACGTTGTAGAGGACTCTCTACACTTTCCGACCACATAAAGTAGGCCTGCAGCAGTGAAGTATGCAGAAAGTTATGATTCAATTGGTGAAGAGTTCAAATTTTGTCCCCTCTTCCGGGCTGTCAGAACCTCTTAAACGACACTTCAATTTAGACCTTGTTAATGTGAGTTTTAGGGTTGGAATAATTCCTTTTTCTTTCTCTCTATTTCGTTTTCTTTTCTCCTTTAATTTTTCATTGAAAATGTGAATACTTGGAATTTAAAGATTTGACACCTTAAGTTCCAATATACATTAGCAAACATGTTCTATAGGTATAATTTTAACAAGTTCCTATTTTTAGTGAACATTGGTTAACTCATATGGTTCATGTGAGTTTGGATTTCCCAGTCCATTTTCAGAATTTTTAAGTTCGCATTTGTGCGTTTTTGTTCTTCCGAAAAGCGGGCTTTTACACTCGTCTCCAGCGGCCGCAGTAAGTGGGCGAAGGGGCGCTCAAAAGAGATATGAAATTATTTTATAATAGAAAGGAATATTTTAATTACACATCAAGGGGACAATGAATTGTCAATCTTATAAAAATTATATCTGAAGTTATCTTTCCCTTGGTTATGTTGATCTGTAATAGTTTAGTTATTAGCTCATACCATTGGCGAAACATTTCATCTACCAAAGATCTTCTAGAAGATATTGGATGGCTCTGAATCTATCACAACAATCACTAGAGCGTGCAGATGGTGATATTTGCATATTAGGATTACCTCTAGCTCTTACTTGTTACTATTGTTAATATCTAGGATTGCTTTATCATATATTCGGTTGTTAGTATCTTTTACACGCTTTCCTTGTTAGAGATTGTGTTAGGAGGAAAATTGTATTAATTTATATTTTTGTTGTGTTAACCACGGACTAGTATCCACTCTGATATACACTAGCCCAGCTCTGCATGTTTAGTTGAATTAAGTGTGCTTCAGGTTTTATTAGTCTATTCATCTCCTCTATGCTACTTTCAAAATCACCAACTGAACCATCTCGGCATTGTCACCATTTTATTTTCATTTTAATCTCTAGGCTTGCTTTATCATATATTAGGTTGTTACTATCCTTTGACGCTTTGCTTATTAGAAATTGTGTTAGGAACCATCAGATCACCTTAATTTATATTTTCATTGTGCTAACCACAAACTAGTATGCACTCTGATCCATACTAGTCCGGCTCTGCATGTTTAGTTGAATTGAGTGTGCTTCAAGTTTTATTAGTATATTCATATCCTTTATGCTACTTTCAAAATCACCAACTGAACCATCTCGGCATTGTCACCATTTTATTTTCATTTCAATCTCTAGGCTTGCTTTATCATGTATTAGGGTGTGTTTGGTTTGAAGTCAAGATTGGATTGAATAGGTTCATCCATGTTTTTTCTGTACTGAATCGTCCAAGTCGATGTTTGGTTTGATAGATTGGATGACTCAAAATTTTGTTTGGTAGATTGGATGAGAGATGGATTGGATGATCCAAATTCTTGTTTGTTTGTATGGATAAGAATGTCAATGTGAGATATAAAGACCATTTTTTAATTTTAGTAACTTTACCACTTGTTGAAATTGTATTAACCAACCTTCTTATGGACAAGAACAAGTTGGGGGCGTACATTTGTGGCAACAGAAACAGTATTTTGGACAACAAGTATTTAACAATGCAATTATCTAATAATCGCTGGAAGAAAAAATACACAGCCACCAATTCTCACAAACAAATAACAAGTTCTGCTGCAAATCAAGCAACACAAACAGTCTCTAAGCAAGGAAATTTATGGAAACTAATCTAATCACATCAAAATCTGTCGAAGCTTTAGGAAATTGACTCAACCGCACAAACTGAATGTGATCTCTAAGCAAGGAAATTTAACGAGTCAGAAGGGCATAGGAAAACAAAGATTATACTATTCCATAACAGAGGAGGAGGAGGAGGCTTGGGAGGCTCCATCGGAAGGCCCTCGCTCGAGAGGGAGGCGGCCTGTTAGCAAGGCGGCCTCTACTCCCGTCGGCTCTGCGGCATCAGCCTCGTTCCCGCCTACCGCTGCTCGAGACGAGTTCCCACCACCAGATGAAGGATCAAAGGAGGATGGGTCGAGGCGGAGCGTCAGGCCCAGGAAGGTGAACGCATGTTATGTCGGGCCCGAATGGATGAGTGTGTAGCTGTAACAGAAAGTGATGTCGTATGAACTCTGCTATAAAAAGTGATGTAACCGAATATTGTGGGTTATAATGAAATGAAGATGCCATCTGCCTTCCTCCCAACTTTGTTCTTCTGGTCTTTCCCTTTCCCATTAGCCTCTTGCTAACAAGTGGTAGTAGAGACTTCGATCCGGCGAGCTGGGTGACCACAACTGTCGAAGTGTTAGAGCAACACTTCCCCCAGATCTGCTAAGGAGCAGCCCGTGGAGGTTCTTTGTTCGGTGGGGCTTAGGCCTCAATCAAGTGTTCTAGCGGATGGAAGTATGAGACAGTGGTTTTTACGTGGTTCGGGCCGCAAGGAGCGTAACACCCTACTCCACGGTGGATGGTATTGCTGGTATGTGTGTATGCGTGTGTGGTGTTTCTGTCTGGTCCTTTGTAACGGTGGCGGTCCAGGCCTTTTATAGTCAAGGTCGGATGCCTTACAAATGGGGTATTAGGGCCCGACAGGTTGTCTTCGGGCGATCTTATTCTAAAGATCTAAGGCTTCTTCTGTAAGCTTGCTCTAATCATGGACTTGAAGACTCGCCGTCTTGCCGCCTGTGTCGTCAGTAGCCCATTTGTGACATCCGATTCCGAATATGAACCGAGCGTAACGCATATGTGTGCCCAGGAAGTTCATCACACATATACGGTTGCATCACAAACGATACACAGAATTTAACCACGTCTTAACTATTAAATAAGTACCTTATTACAATAATATAATAGTTCACAAATGATAAAACTCTAAATAATGCAGCGGAAAATAAACTAAGCAGCACGACTCCAATCCACAGGCAATTGATGGCGGTACGCAACCTAGTACTCCGCGTGATCCTCAGGGTACTCCCAATTGTCTCCAGTAGCTGTTGGGGGGGATTGCAAGGGTGAGTACATGTCGTACTCAGCAAGTGTGGAAAGTATGACATGTGGCTGATTCAAATGACGACAATAATAATGGCTAAATGCTGAAAAGTACAGTAAAACATTTGAAAAGCATTATACTATGTCTATGTGAAACAATCCCATCATAACCATCATATTAACAAAATATAAACCATATCCAATTATTGCCAACATCATCATTATCCATGTCCAGTTACCATAACTCAAATTCATATCCATAACCATAATCCATAAACCATCCATAACCATTACCAACCCATAACCATAATCCAACCATCCCAATACCAAAATCCTCTAATCATGTAGGTCATCCAGGTGCTCGTAACCGGGAGCACAGCTATCATGATAGTTTTTAACACTCTGCAGAGGTTGTACCACTTTACCCACATGTTCGTGATTTCATCACCTTTCGGTGACTAAGAAACCTCCATTATGCCATCTCACACTTCCGTAGGTGTGTGGCCAAGAGATCACAAAATAGCCTTTCAAAAGGGACTACTAGTATGTACGGGCCCACTAAGGTTTCACCGGCAGGCTTGAATCTCCATTCTCCCACCCACGGGCCCCCTCATGTGCCATGCGGATCCCAGGGCAGTCCTCCTCGACTCCCATTCCCCGCGCCATCCAATGGTCCATACAATACTAGAAGCGCTCCTAATTATTCAGCTACGTCGCACTCATACTTGGCCTTGTGGTGGTACTGTTGACCTGGCATATTCTCGCATGAATCGGTCCTTAGATCTAAGGCAAGCAAACCACCATATCATCCAACCCATCCACAAAACCATGCTTGCTTAGATCTCCTAAATTCCAGGTTGCTAAATTAATCATCATCTTATTACCATCCCAAGTTGTCGTAATTAAAGTTGTCAACCACATTATTTAAGTTACCCATAACCCATGAGCGATGCGGTGCAAAAAGAAAAATATCCATACCCGACTCATCGTGTATATCCCGGCGACAAGGGGTGGCAAACAACGCTAGTAAACTCCTACGTATGGGTTTCCCATCATATTGACACAAGCATGCAAGTTCGCAAACAAAACATTTAATAAAACCGGATCAATATGATCAAGGACACTTGCCTTGCTCCGACGGATGGGGTTGCTCAAGCGCTTCAAAGTCTTGATTTTGGAAATCCTCGTATGCGGCCTCTTGAGCACGTTCCTCTACGCGTGATCATACATACAAGAAAATACATACAATTCAATATGATGCACACAAAATAATCAACATGCAATGACATGCATGCATGCACAATTCAATAATTAATTAACTATGGTTGTTTATTAATTAGATGCAACTAGTTCATACGTGTTCATATGAGTTTACGGTGGTTTTAGAGTGGATTAATGCTGCTGAAAATAAAAATACGACGCAACTATGATCAATTTACGTCTATTAGATTCAATATGGTCGCTACAATTCGCATCGGAAACATGGCCTACCGTAGATGCGATGGCTTCGATGATCGCGGGATGGGGACGATGCATAGACGAAGTAGATGCGCAAGGTCCTCCGGCGGCATGACGGCAGCGACACAATGGCAACGACGATCTCCTCTTTTTCCTCCACTTCTTCCCCTCCTTTTTCTTCTTTTTCTTCCCTGCGGCGCAGCCTCTGGTGCCTTTTTTCTGTACCGGCGGCATTTCTTTGGAAGGCGGCCGTGTTTTCCTGGGATCGGGGAAAAACCCTACGGAGCCTCGGTCTCTTTTATAGGCGGCGGGACGCGGTCGGGGCCGAGTCGGTCGGCCGCTGCGAGATCGCGTCGGGGTCGGGCGTGCGGTTCGGCGCGGGGGCCAAGGCCAGGTGGCGGGCGTAGCGCGTCGGGCGGTGCGGGGTGGGGCCCGGGCGCGGCAGCGGCTCGCGCGGGAGCGCCAGGCGCGGGAGCGGTCGGCGGGACCCAGCGGGCGGGGTCGACGCGGGCGGCGCCGGCTGCTGGCTGGGCCGTTTGGCCTGGACAGCGGTTGGTTTTTCTTTTTTTCTTTTTTTTCTTTTCCTTTTTTTATAAATATATTATTATTTATTTATTCTTTATATTTTTTATTTATTATTATTTTTTATATACAATTATTATATATATTATTTATATATATATATATATATTTATATATATATATTATTTTTTTATACTTATTCCCTATTACAAATTTTAGGCTATAATTATTATTTTCTCTTTCTTCTTTTTGCTACACCATATATGTATATATGCTCCATCTTTTATTATCTATCTTTTATCCTACTAATGTTTAATGCATGATCATGTATGCAATGCATGATGTGAAAGTTGAGCGTGTTACAAACATACCCCCCTTAAAGTGAATCTCGCCCTCGAGATTTGATAGCGTGGAGAAAAGATGAAGGAATTCTGCCTTCAGGTCTTCTTCACGTTCCCATGTAGCTTCGGCTTCCGTATGGTGTTTCCATTGCACTTTGCACCAACGAATCCTCTTATTTCTCGTGACTCTTTCCTTTACGTCCAAGATCTTGATAGGTTGCTCAGCATAGGACAAATCCTCCTGAAGTTCTAACTCGTCCATTGGCACTTGTTCTTCCGGTACCCTGAGAGACTTCTTGAGTTGAGAGACGTGAAATACGTCATGTACATCGGAGAGATACGTTGGCAGCTCAAGTCGATATGCCACTTCTCCTCGTTTGTCCAAAATCTTGAACGGTCCGATGTAACGTGGTGCCAGTTTTCTTGACGTTAAATCGTCGCTGACCTCGGATAGGTGACACTTTGAGGTATACAAAATCTCCAACTTCAAAAGTCAGACTCCTTCGCCTATTATCAGCATAACCTTTCTGTCGAGACTGGGCAGCCTTTAAGTTTTCCCGTATTATTTGGACTTGTCTTTCAGCATCTTGTAACACGTCGGGACCAAACACTTGATTCTCTCCAGTTTCATTCCAAAACAAGGGAGTCCTACACTTCCTTCCGTACAATGCTTCGTAGGGTGACATTTTCAGACTTACTTGGTAGCTATTGTTGTACGAGAATTCAGCATACGGCAAACTTTTATCCCAACTTTTCCCATGCTTTAAAGCACAAGCTCTTAACATGTCTTCCAAAATTTGGTTGGTCCTCTCGGTTTGTCCATCTGTTTGAGGGTGATACGCCGAACTGAAGTTCAACCTTGTTCCCATTACTTCATGCAATTTCTGCCAAAATCTAGAGGTGAACTGAGAACCTCTATCCGAGACTATCTTCTTCGGTACTCCATGTCGACACACAATATGCTCCATAAACAATTCTGCTAGCTTCGCGGTGGTATATGTGGTCTTGACAGGAATGAAGTGAGCTGATTTTGTCAACCGATCCACAATAACCCATATTGAACCATAGCCAGACTGAGTTCGCGGTAGTCCAACTATAAAGTCCATACCAATCTCTTCCAACTTCCACTCCGGGATCTTCAATGGTTGTAACAATCCAGCTGGCCTTTGATGTTCAGCTTCCACCCGTCGGCACACATCACAATGTGCAACATATTCGGCTATGTCCTTTTTCATGCTGGCCCACCAGTAGCATGTCTTTAAGTCCTTGTACATCTTCGTAGAGCCAGGATGAATTAGTAAGGTGAGTCATGTGCCTCCTTCAATATTGTTTCCCAAATATGCCTAACATTAGGTACCACAATCCTCTTTCCAAGCCATAAGGTACCATGTCGTCCTCATCAAATCTGAATTCTCTTCCTTCTTGGATCTTTTCCTTGATTTCCTGTATTTCCTTGTCCTCTGTCTGTCCTTCCCGTATTTCCTTCTCTAATGTTGGGTTGACTTCCATCGTTCCCATCTCATTTATGAATCCAAGGTTCAAGCGTTCAAACTCCTTGCATAACTCGGATGGTAGCTCCTGGACTGTGAGTTGGTGGCTTACTCCTTTTCGGCTCAAAGCGTCGGCCACTACATGGGCCTTCCCTGGGTGATAGTTGATCCCCACGTCATAATCCTTGATGAGCTCCAACCATCAGTGTTGCCTCAGATTCAGATCCGTTTGCGTAAATATGTACTTGAGACTCTTGTGATCCGTATAAATCTCACATCGGTGACCAAAAACATAGTGTCTCCATATCTTCAAGGCGTGTACCACGGTTGCGAGTTCAAGGTCGTGTGTAGGATAATTCAACTCATGTTTCTTTAGTTGCCTCGATGCATAAGCTACCACTTGGCCTTCTTGCATGAGCACACATCCTAATCCTTGTCTTGATGCATCACAACATATATCGAAACTCTTGCTCACGTCCAATAATACTAACACCGGCGTAGTTGTCAACCTTTTCTTTAACTCCTCAAAGCTATCCTGACAAGCTTGAGTCCATCGGAATGCCTTCCCTTTCATGAGTAATTCAGTCATAGGTTTGGCTATTTTGGAGAAATCCTTGATGAATCGGCGGTAATATCTAGCCATTCCAAGGAAACTCCGAATTTCCTTGACATTCTGTGGCGGTTCCCACTTAAGCACATCTCTCACCTTCCCTGGGTCAACTGATACTCCTCCTCCGGAAATAATATGGCCTAAGAAAGAAACTTCCCGTAACCAGAATTGACATTTACTTAACTTGGCATATAATTGGTGTTCCCGTAGCTTCTGCAATGTAAGCTTCAAGTGTTCTTCATGTTCTTCCTCGCTTCTCGAGTATATCATAATATCATCGATGAACACTACAACGAACTTATCCAGATATTCCATGAAGACCTTATTCATGAGATACATAAAGTACGCAGGCGCGTTCGTCAATCCAAATGACATGACGGTGTACTCATAAGATCCATATCGTGTCCGAAATGATGTCTTGGGTATATCCGATGGTCTAATCTTCATTTGGAAGTATCCTGACCGCAAGTCGATCTTGGAGAAGATACAGGCACCCTTCATTTGGTCGAACAAATCCTCTATACGGGGCAGTGAGTACTTGTTCTTAATTGTCACTTCGTTGAGAGACCTATAGTCCACACACATCCTCTGGGTTCCATCCTTCTTATCTACGAAGAGCACTGGGGCTCCCCACGGGGATGAGCTTGGGTGTATAAAACCCTTCTCTAGCTGCTCTTGAATTTGCTTCTTGAGCTCTGCTAATTCCTTAGGAGGCATCCTATACGGCCTCTTAGCTATAGGTGCAGTTCCGGGTATCAACTCAATGGCGAATTCTATGTCACGATCAGGTGGCATACCTGGAAACTCATCTGGAAACACATCTGGCTCGCGAACGATCGGAATGCTTTCCAATGTCACTCCTTCCACGTGATTCAGCATCGCTTTCTCTCTTGCAGGTTGGGCTGCCTCAACTTCGATGTGTGTACCATGTTCACTTGTCAACTGCACAATCCTCTCGGCACATTGAATGACTCCATTATACTTGCTCAGCCAGTCCATTCCAAGTATTATGTCTATTCCTTTGGAGTCCAAGACTATGAGGTTTGCGAGAAAGTCTACCCCCTTATTTTAATGCTTACTTTCGGATACTATATTTGTCCTCATCTCTCCGCCCGGAGAACTTACTAGCATAGTTTGCTTCATATGAGATATAGGCAAATTGTACTTGGCAACATACTTTGATGAGATCAATGAATGAGATGCTCCCGAATCAAATAAAACAGTCGTGGGGTTGGAGTTGGCAAGAAACATACCGATCACGATGTCATCAGCTTGCTGGGCTTCCTCGGTAGAGACATGATTCACGTTGCCACGAGCAAAATTCTGTTGTCCACGGTTGCCTTGTGGTGCTCCTCCATTTGGTCGCGGGTGATTTGTCCTTGGTGCATTGTTCATAGGTCCATAGTTTCTTCTAGGGCATTGACTTGCAAAGTGTCTGGGCTCTCCACACACATAGCATGTCTTATCGCCCGTAGCATTAGGGAAGTTTGGGCGCAGCTGGTTTTGAGCATTTGCCGCCATATTAGGACGCGGCGCAGGTGGCACAGGACAGCGAGGCGCTTGCATGGCGGGGCGTTTCTGCGGTGGCTGATTTGGGCGGGGCGGATAAGCAGCGCGGTATGCAGGAGCAGATGGGTTGTAGTGTGGTGCAGTAGGTGGTGCATAGCGGGGGCGAACATTGCTTCCTTGCTGCGGTCCATGATGTGGCATCTTCCTCTTGTTGTCCTGCTCCATCTCACGAATCTTGTTCTCAACCACAATAGCCTTGTCAACCAGCTTTTGGAAGTTTGGATAATCAGTATTGAGCAACTGGACTTGAATTTCATTGTTGAGACCCCTCATAAACAGATACTGCTTCCTACTATCAGTGTTGATGTCTCCTGGAGCATATCTTGGTAATTGAGTGAATTTGTTGAGATACTCACTCACGCTCATCCTTCCTTGCCTGAGATTTTCAAAGTCTTGTCTTATCAGTATCATAACTCCTTCAGGTACATAGTGGGAACGGAAACTCTGCTTAAACTCAGCCCAAGTGATTGCCTCCTGATTATCATGAGCGTTGCAAAGAGCTTCCTACCAGTCAGCGACTGCTCCAACTAGTTGATGTGATGCAAAGAGAACCTTCTCCCTATCAGTGCACTGGACAATAGCAAGTTTCTTCTCAACGGACTTCAGCCAATCATCAGCTTCCATTGGGTCTGTGGCTTGTGCAAAGGTAGGCGGTCTGGTCCTCATGAACTCTCCCAAACGGTTGTGGTGTGGCTGTGGTGGTGGCGGTGGCGGTATATGAGGCTGATTGTTGTTGCCAGCTTGCAGCTGTCCCATTGTATGTATCATGGTCTGCATGAGCTGGTTCTGCATAGCTAACAGTTGTTCAATATTGATAGCTCCATGAGCATGTCCCTGGTTGTTCTGAGGTACTTCATTGCGCTCCTCCTCATCGTTGGCATCTCTCTGGTTACGAGTTCTCACCATCTGTTGGCGAAATAAGGGTGGAGACAGAAGGATTTAGAATTTGGAAAGAACGACCCAACTATATGCATCAAGGTATGTGACACTAAATAACCCTTTATTAATATAGACCTATATGAGGATGTGGACAAGTGTCGAAGCATCCCACAACTCTCTACTAAGCACACAAGCACTCAAACAAGCACCAAACAAAATTGACAAAAATACTAAAAGAAGTAACACAACTCAAGGTCACACAAGTATGTCTACGTTGCTCTTATTTAACTAATGGGGGTGTGCCTATCCTTGAGTCGTGGCATAGGTCAAGGACTACTCGTCGTCAAGCGGGAACTCCTCCGAGTCCTCGCCGTCGTCGTCGTCGGGGTCCTGTGGTGGTGAGGTAGCAGGCGGCGGTGATGCAGCAGACGCCACACTGGAAAGCTCCTCATCAGAGGACTCCTCAGAAGATGACTCACGCTGGCCATTGCGACGGTCTGGAGAGTCTGGGGTCCACGTTGAGGTGTCAGATGCGTAGTCGTCCGGGTCCTCATCGGTGATCCGTCGATACCTCTTGATTATCGCCTCGTGGCGCTGGGCGAGGTCACATCCATCCTGAATCTCCTGTTGCGCCCTCTGAAGTCGGGCACTGAGCTGGGCCACGTCGTCAACAGTCTGACGAGACTGCGGGAGGTCCAGGGGTCCCTCCACGTGCCTGGAGACGAAGCTCGCAGTGCCACTGGGACGCTGCGGAACGAAGGCGTGTACCGTGTCCTCCAGACGAAACGGCGGGCGTGACTCCAAAATGTGGCTGCTTCCCAGCTAGCATCCCGCTCCGCAGATCGGCGGGAGCTCCTCCAAGCAGGACTGTTGTGGGTCTTCACCAACTCATCACCATAGTAGATGTAGATCTTGCAGCTCCACTCCTTCCTGTCGGGGCGCTGCACTCCAGTGGTGTGGTAGGAGAGCGAGAGGTTGTGGTGACGGTAGCCAGCCTCATGGAGTAGGGCATGGAGACGATGTCGCAGTTGTCCTGCGGCTCTGCCGTCAGAACGGATCACCACGGGGTGACAGGGATCGATGGCCAGAGAGCGACTGGCCAACCTACGCGGGGGCACAAGTCCACCGGTCGACTTACGGGGGGTTGTCTTGGTGCGGGCCATCTACAGAAAACGATAATACATTAGAGGAAAGAATAACGGAATACATCTGAAAATTGCAGCAGCAAAAATGGCGGAAAAAGAGCGGTGCAGCGGTTCCAAAAGAACGAAAAGATAGAGAGAAAAATGCAGCAGCCAACACAATAATTTTACCCACACATAACAGCAGCAAAACACACTTTTTTCGCGAAAATTTAAGCAGCAAAAACAGCAGCACTTAATATTGCTCACTTCTGAAAAAAAAATTATCAAAAACGCAGCAGCGATCGATACTTTTTGTAGCTGAAAATAAGGGAACAAAACAGCAGCAAAAATTTCAAAAATAGCAGATTAGAAGAGTGTTCCTAAGTGTTCTAGAGTGTCCATTCTACCTAGGCTTGCGTCTTACGGTCAATGCGGCTCTGATACCAATTTGTGACACCCGGTTCCGAATATGAACTGAGCGTAACGCATATGTGTGCCCAGGAAGTTCATCACACATATACGGTTGCATCACAAATGATATACAGAATTTAACCACGTCTTAACTATTAAATAAGTACTTTATTACAATAATCTAATAGTTCACAAATGATAAAACTCTAAATAATGCAGCGGAAAATAAACTAAGCAGCAAGACTCCAATCCACAGGCAATTGACGGCGGTACGCAACCTAGTACTCCGCGTGATCCTCAGGGTACTCTCAATTGTCTCCAGTAGCTGTTGGGGGGGATTGCAAGGGTGAGTACATGTCGTACTCAGTAAGTGTGGAAAGTATGACATGTGGTTGATTCAAATGACGACAATAATAATGGCTAAATGCTGAAAAGTACAGTAAAACATTTGAAAAGCATTATACTATGTCTATGTGAAACAATCCCATCATAACCATCATATTAACAAAATATAAACCATATCCAATTATTGCCAACATCATCATTATCCATGTCCAGTTACCATAACTCAAATTCATATCCATAACCATAATCCATAAACCAACCATAACCATTACCAACCCATAACCATAATCCAACCATCCCAATACCAAAATCCTCTAATCATGTAGGTCATCCAGGTGCTCGTAACCGGGAGCACGGCTATCATGATAGTTTTTAACACTCTGCAGAGGTTGTACCACTTTACCCACATGTTCGTGATTTCATCACCTTTCGGTGACTAAGAAACCTCCATTATGCCATCTCACACTTCCGTAGGTGTGTGGCCAAGAGATCACAAAATAGCCTTTCAAAAGGGACTACTAGTATGTACGGGCCCACTAAGGTTTCACCGGCAGGCTTGAATCTCCATTCTCCCACCCACGGGCCCCCTCGTGTGCCATGCGGATCCCAGGGCAGTCCTCCTCGACTCCCATTCCCCGCGCCATCCAATGGTCCATACAATACTAGCAGCGCTCCTAATTATTCAGCTACGCCGCAGCCATACTTGGCCTTGTGGTGGCACTGTTGACCTGGCATATTCTCGCATGAACCGGTCCTTAGATCTAAGGCAAGCAAACCACCATATCATCCAACCCATCCACAAAACCATGCTTGCTTAGATCTCCTAAATTCCAGGTTGCTAAATTAATCATCATCTTATTACCATCCCAAGTTGTCATAATTAAAGTTGTCAACCACATTATTTAAGTTACCCATAACCCATGTAGCGATGCGGTGCAAAAAGAAAAATATCCATACCCGACTCATCGTGTATATCCCGGCGACAAGGGGTGGCAAACAAAGCTAGTAAACTCCTACGTATGGGTTTCCCATCATATTGACACAAGAATGCAAGTTCGCAAACAAAACATTTAATAAAACGGGATCAATATGATCAAGGACACTTGCCTTGCTCCGACGGATGGAGTTGCTCAAGCGCTTTAAAGTCTTGATTTTGGAAATCCTCGTATGCGGCCTCTTGAGCACGTTCCTCTACGTGTGATCATACATACAAGAAAATACATACAATTCAATATGATGCACACAAAATAATCAACATGCAATGACATGCATGCATGCACAATTCAATAATTAATTAACTATGGTTGTTTATTAATTAGATGCAACTAGTTCATACGTGTTCATATGAGTTTACGGGGGTTTTAGAGTGGATTAATGCTGCTGAAAATAAAAAGACGACGCAACTACGATCAATTTATGTCTATTAGATTCAATATGGTCGCTAAAATTCGCATCGGAAACATGACCTACCGTAGATGCGATGGCTTCGATGATCGCGGGATGGGGACGATGCGTAGACGAAGTAGATGCGCAAGGTCCTCCGGTGGCACGACGGCGGCGATGCGATGGCGACGACGATCTCCTCTTTTTCCTCCTCTTCTTCCCCTCCTTTTTCTTCTTTTTCTTCCCTGCGGCGCAGCCTCTGGTGCCTTTTTTCTGTACCGGCGGCGTTTCTTTGGAAGGCGGCGGCGTTTTCCTGGGATCGGGGAAAAACCCTACGGAGCCTCGGTCTCTTTTATAGGCGGCGGGACGCGGTCGGGGCTGAGTCGGTCGGTCGCTGCGGGATCGCGTCCGGGTCGGGCGTGCGGTTCGGTGCGGGGGCCAAGGCCAGGCGGCGGGCGTAGCGCGTCGAGCGGTGCGGGGCTGCGGGGTGGGGCCCGGGCACGGCAGCGGCTCGCGCGGGAGCGGTCGGCGGGACCCAGCGGGCGGGGTCGACGCGGGCGGCGCCGGCTGCTGGCTGGGATGTTTGGCCTGGCCAGCGGTTGGTTTTTCTTTTTTTTTCTTTTCCTTTTTTATAAATATATTATTATTTATTTATTCTTTATATTATTTATTTATTATTATTTTTTATATACAATTATTATATATATTATTTATATATATATATTTATATATATATATATATATAAATATATATTTTTTATTATTCTTTTTTATACTTATTCCCTATTACAAATTTTAGGCTATAATTATTATTTTCTCTTTCTTCTTTTTGCTACACCATATATGTATATATGCTCCATCTTTTATTATCTATCTTTTATCCTACTAATGTTTAATGCATGATCATGTATGCAATGCATGATGTGAAAGTTGAGGGTGTTACACCATACGTCGTTGCTGACATTGGCAAGGGATGTCCCGTCCAACTGTCTCTGTCGTTGTAAGCTACCGACTTGGCGGAGTGGGATAGGCCTGCAGCATCTTCACTGTGATGCGATTGGTCGCAGCGGTACCTGACATTAGGCATGCGTCGCGCCATCGTCTGGGGAAGTTGTGTATCTTCAATCCTTGACAAGGACAAGGCGTACCGCACTCTTAACTCCCGCGTCCCTCCGTCCAGGGCAAGTGGTTGGACTATGTGACAGCTCGAGAGCTCACCTCTGCGGAGGAGGTCAGGTCCCGCCTTGCGGACCACGTGGCAGCTCGGGAGCTCACCTCTGCGGAGGAGGTCAGGTCCCGCCTTGTGGGCCACGTGGCGGCTCGAGAGATCGTCTCTGTAGGGATGGCTAGGCCCCGTCCTGCTGGACACGTGCCGGTGCCGGGAGCTCACCACTGCGATGGAGGTAAGGTCCCGCCTTGTGGGACACGTGGCATCGCCGAAGCCCACCCATACGGGAGGTGGCCCATCAGATGTCTCTGTCCACGTGCAAGCTATGGAGCCCTGCCTCATGGGGCGGAAGGGTCCTTACCTGCTGGACACGTGGTTACCTGGGGGCTCTCCAAAGGGGGTGTTGAGCTTCTCCTTCAGGTTTCTTGCAGATATCATGGACCTCCCATCTGAGACTGATGGGTCCGGGTCTCTTGAACACGTGGCGCCCTAGGACCCCGCCTCTGCTGGAAGGCGAGGTACCTAGACGGCTCTATCCTGTGCGCGAGGGTACCCGGTTTGCCGAGTACCGACAGTGGCCCCTGGGTCCACCTTGGGGGAGGCGATGAGCCCGAGGGTGGAGCCCTTATCCTACTTTCTTGCGCGGTTTTTTAATTTTTTTCTTGCTCTGTTGAAGCGGTGTGCGCCTCTGCTGTTGTGACCACGCGTCCCTCTCTGGTTGAGAGGTCGTGGCGATGGGATCTTTGCTTGCTGCGACATTATTGCGACGGTTCCTAAGGCGCCTGTTGCACTTCTACTTCTTTCACTTCCGTCTTTATGGGAGTCGTCAGGTTGCCTTCTTAGGCGGAAGAACTACTCAGGCCGGTTTTTCTGACAGGGGACCTGGGCCCGTTTGTCATGGACGTCGTGGTACGAGCCGTTGATTCGGAGCCCGCTCAAATTCGCATGGTGCACCCAAACGCCACTAGGGTGCTTAAAAGGGGTACCTTTGTGCACAATGGAGGTTCCTTCCTTCCGCACACCTCAAGCATTCGAGCCTTCGTATTCCTCCTTGAGTGAGTACCCACCCTTGAGGTTCTTGACCCCTGCTCCAATAGACTCAGTCCTTCCTCCTTCTCGAATGGAGGATGTCTCACCCGTGAGGCGGCTTTTTGGCTAGGAGGACGAGGAGCGACGGGACCTGATCCGTCCTGGCTCCTTGCCAATCAAGTTGGGGGAGAAGGAGGTCGTGTTCTTCCATGTGTACGCATACTCCGGGTTCGTCCCTCCTGTTTCCTCCTTCCTGGTGACACTCCTGGAAGTCCTTGGGCTTCAGCTTCATCACTTGTCGCCAAACTCTCTTGTGGTAGCGGCGGTTTTCTCGCATTTCTGCGAGATGTTCGTCGAGGTGCATCCAATCATACCGGTGTTCCGACAGTTCTTCGTGCTGAGGCAGACCGGGAAGAAGAACAAATCCAACTTCCTCGGTGCCTACTGCTTCCAGCATTGGGCCAACAACCCCTTCAAGTACATCACACCACTCTCTTCATCGAAGTGGGCTGATTGGAGGAAGGACTGGGTGATCGTACAAGTCGACACCCACGACTGCCTGGTTATGCCCACCGGATGGGCGATGATCAGGAAGGGGATCTGGGAGGAGCGGCCAGAGTTGGAGCAGGCCTACACCCCAGTGATGGAGAGGATCCAATTCATAACAGATCATGGTCTGTTGGAGTTATAGGTGATGGCGGACTTCGTCCGTCGACGCCTGGCTCCCCTTCAGTACCATTGTCGTCCTACATGGCCCTACTTCGGGCTACAGGATGGCACCCCACTGGTGCGGGGCCGCAACACAGAGACGACCCCGAATGAGGTGCTCGATGCAATGTCCAAGGTGTGTGGCGACCTGCTGTCGAACGACGTCTTCAACCTCCCACGGGCTTGCCCACCACTTTGTACGGTCGGGACCTTCGGACGAAGTTTCTGAAGGAGATGCCCAACCTGGATGCGATTGTTCTTGCATCGCAGCAGGTTGGTGATGAGAGTCGGGGCCTGGCCATCGTCAACTCTTCAGAGGAGTCCGCACCTTCTTCAGGCTCCAAAGTTTCCAGGGCGGAAGAGGCACCCACTGTCGGAGGGAAAGGCAAGGTGTTGGTCCCTGACACAAGTAAGGGGAAGGCACCGGTCCCCGACACAAGCAAGGGGAAGGCCCTGGTGGTAGAGGTCATGAAGGAGAAATGCCTTCGGTCGCCACCGAGGGCGCCATCGCGGGTGGCCTTCGCTCCAAGTCAACATCCCCTGGCACACCCCTCTTTAGTATTTGGCGTCAGCGATTCTTCGGGGGGAGGCTTGGTTCGTCAAGCGGCGGCTCCGCCGACGTTAGTCGTCAACACATCATCCAGCATCCCCGTCGCCAGTGCGGTCCAAGGTGCCACAGGGGGCTCTGGCAGCGTCACACCTACGGAGCCTCAAGCAAAAAGGCCTCAAGCCGATGTTGTTGGCATCTCGGGAGGAGGCTCCGGGAGTGGTTCTGTCTGAGTTAGCAGAGGCACACTAGCGTAGGGTGGCGGTGTTGCTGGTGGTTTTGGCGGAGGCCCAGCTGGAATGACCTCGCCTGTTATGCCATCGTCATGGTCTGCGGCTTCAGGGTCGCCAAAAGTGGAGGCTCGCTGGAGCTTTCGAGGATGTCGATAAGGCATTCTTGCCAATGCTTGCTTTATTATCTTCTCTCGCTTTGTTGATTGGTCAGGGGCTTGATCTTGATTTGTAGGGCTACGTCAGCTGTTGTGAGGCCCTTACCGCCGGGGGTAGTGCCGGAAAGCGCTTCAAAGGCGGCCGAGGAGGCTACGGCTGCGCCGCGGGGCAGCCCGCCAAGCTTGTTCAGGGGAGCGCTACTCCGACGTCTGTGCCTAGAGCGGGTAGTGAAGCATCTCCGGTTGCATCTCCAGCTGTCGCGTCGGAGGCACCTCCAGCTGTCGCGCTAGAGGCATGTCCAGAGGTCACACTAGAGGCATCTCCGATCATTGTGGCAGAGGCAATGTCGGAGCGACTTCGGGGAATGAAGGCCTGGCCTCCGCTGTTGCTGATCTAGCAAGCGGCTCTTTGAGCGATGATGGCGCTCCTACTTCGGGTGGCGCCGCAACTCCTACTCAGCCTCCGGGGGTAAGATCCCCGATACTGGTGGCCCCGCCTTCACCACTACGAGAGGAAGAGGTCCTCGAGATGATCATTGAATGACCTTCGCTGACTTCGCCGCAGCCGGAGTGCCTCTTCAACATTATGGACTTGATGCAGTCCAGCATCCTTCAGGTGCAATCCAACTTCCGTCGGGCACAGGAGGCTCTCGTCGCGGAGTGGGAGAAGTTGTGTGTCGAAGGTGAGCGCCTCCGAGGCTGGGAGGACCTTCTGAGGTCCAGGATCGCCGAGGCGAAGGTGACATACCAAAAAGATAGCAAGGAGTTGGAGTTGAGGCACTGTTTGGTGAAGGCCACGGACGCCCTGTCCCAGAAGATTCTGGTCGGCACCAAGGTAGCCAACAACACGGCTGATGCCCGCCTGCGCGCCCTTGAAGAAGGTCGAGAGGCCCTGAGTTTCCAAGAAGTCGCTGTTGCCGAGAGGAAGGTTGCTATCGCTGAGCAGGAGGTGACGGCCCAGGCAATGATGGCTTGGGCTGAGGCTGATCGGGACAGGCTGCAGTCCTGCCTTGAAGATCTTGAGCTCCGGGAGAAAGACTTGTCGTGGGATCGGGCACAACACTCAGCTGAGCGTTAGGAACTTCTCCTGTGCAATCTCGACGTCCAATCTCGGGAGTGCAAGATGGGGCGCCGCGCCCGGGAGCTTGATCTGCAGGAGTGTCAGCTGGCTCAGCGCCTGGAAGCCGAGGGTAGGGCGGTGGAGGACACGGTGGCAACCCATGTCCTGGTGTGCTACCAGAGCTAGTACACTGATCTGCCCCTGGAGCTAGTTTTTGAAGGTGTTGTCGAAGAGCGTGAGGAGGCGGCAGCGGCAGAGGTCAAGAATGTCGCAAAACATGTCGTCGCGCAATTCGCTAGGGACTGAGGCTGGCAGCCCGACTTTGTATCTGGGGTTCACCCCTTTGTAAATATTCCTTAATGAATATGAATTTGTGTTTGGCTTCTTAGCTTGTCTTTGTGCACCTTTCTCAACGGTTGCTCTGAGTCCTTAGTTGCGTAAGGGTTTGCAGAACCTTTGTCGAGCCCTTTAGCTTTTGAGGACCAACGGTTGCATAACTGACACGATCGAGGTGTTGCTGATTGACTTCCTTCCTATGAAACCCCCTTAGAGGCCCCTTGGTAAATGTGGTTAGTTGGTTGGGCACATTTATCATTTGATTGCAGGATGTCTTCGATGTGCCCCCAGTGCAGCAGGGGAGTTGTAGTGTCAGAGCGCCACCAATTGTTGGAGCTAAATGCTCTGGCGTTTCCCATCGCTGTTGTGGAGACGTCAACGACAGGCCCCTTGGGGGTGCCGGAGCTGGATGCTCCAGCTTCGTCCACCATCGTCGTAGAGTCGTCAACGGCAGGCCCCTTGGGAGGCACCGGAGCTGGATGCTCCGACATCGTCCACCATCGTCGTAGAGTCATCGATGGCAAGTCCATTGGGAGGTGTCGGAGTTGGGTGCTCCGGCATCGTCCACCATCGTCATAGAGTCGTCGACAGCAGGCCCCTGGTGTACAGGCTATCGCAAGAGAACTCTGTTAGCAACAAGAGCGGGGCGGGAGAGTTTACTCACTTATCTACACTTGGTGTTGTCGTTGACGTGCTGGGACATCAACGACAGGCCCCTTGCAAGGTGTCAGAGATGTATGCTCCGGTGTCGCCCACCACCGTCGTGGAGACGTCAACGGCAAGCCCCTTGGGAGGTGCCGAAGTTGGGTGCTCAGCGTCGTCCACCATATTCGTTGAGACGTCGACGGCAGGCCCCTTGGGGGGTGTCTGAGTTGGATGCTCCGGCGTCATCCACCATCATCGTTGAGACGTCGACGATAGGCCCCTTGGGAGGTGCTGGAGCTAGATGCTCTGGCGTCATCCACCATCTCGTTTGAGACATCGACGACAGGCCCCTTGGGAGATGTCGGAGTTGGGTGCTCCGGCATCGTCCACCATCGTCGTTGAGATGTCGACGGCAGGCCCCTTGGGGGGTGCCCGAGCTGGATGCTCCGGTGTCGTCCACCATCGTCATAGAGTCATCGACGATAGGCCCCTTGTGTATAGGCTATCGCAAGAGAATCCTGTTAGCAACAAGAGCAGGGCAGGAGAGTTTACTCACTTATCCGCGCTTGGTGTTGTCGTTGACGTGTTGGGACGTCGACAGCAGGCCCCTTGCAAGATGCCGGAGCGGGATGCTCCGACGTCGTCCACCATCATCGTTGAGACGTCGACGACAGGCCCCTTGGGGGGTGCCAGAGGTGGATGCTCCGGCGTCGTCCACCATCTTCGTTGAGACGTCGACGGCAGGCCCCTTGGGAGGTGCCAGAGCTGGACGCTCCGACGTCATCCACCATCACCGTTGAGACGTCGAAGGCAGGCCCCTTGGGAGGTGCCGGAGATGTGTGGTCCGGCGTCGTCCAACCTCGTCGTAGAATCATCGATGGCAGGTCCCTGGTGTATAGGCTATCGCAAGAGAACCTTGTTTGCAACAAGAGCGGGGCAGGAGAGTTTACTCACTTATCCGCGCTTGGTGCTATCGTTAACATGTTGGGACATCGATGACAGGCCCCTTGCGAGGTGTTAGAGCTGGATGCTCTGGCGTCGCCCACCACCGTCGTGGAGACGTCGACAGTAGGCCCCTTGGGAGGTGTCGGAGTTGGGTGCTCCAGCGTCGTCCACCATAATCGTTGAGTCATCAACTGCAGGCCCCTTGGGGGGTGCCGGAGCTGGATGCTCCAGCATCGTCCATCATCGTTGTAGAGTCGTCGACGGCAGGCCCCTTTGGGGGTGTCAGATCTGGATGCTCTGACGGTTTGTCCTACACATATGATAGTAAGAGGGAGGACTAGTCTTACTCGTTGGTCATACCTGTTCCTCTCCTTAGCTCTGTCATGTCTTTACTATCCTGGACTAACGCACGGGGCTTAGGTAATTCGATGTCTTGGTGCTCTGGGGTTTGGCTCCTACCGTCTTTAGGGTCTGAGCTTTCTGGTCCCAGTATTCAGTTGTAGCACTGGGAGGCAGGGTGTGTATGCTTAGGGTGCAGGACCAGGCTAAACAATTTACACCCCCTAGACCTAATGCCCATCACAAACCTTTCCCGGGAAGCCTTCTAGTGCCACAGGACCCTAATGACGGGAGTAGCCGGAAGAACCCCTCACATACTGCAGGTACCTCAAGTGAACCCGCCTATAGCTGGACTGCATGACTTTAGCGGGGGTGAGTTACAAAGCATACAACCATGTATATGAAAATAACATACAATAAACGAGACTAGTATGGTATGATCATAAAATTAGTGTGTAACTAAATGAACAATGTTTTTAAGAAAGCATTGAGTAAAACAAAGATTCCTTTTTATCAGAGTTCATAGGGGGGTCAGGCTTTTACAAAATAGGGCAACGGATTGCTTCCGGATCATGAGGGAGGCAGGGTGTACAGGCTTAGGGTTTGGAACCAAGCTAAGATGACTGCACACTCTGGACCTGACCCTCCCGATGCTCGGTTGTCCTTAGTGCTACTCCTAAGCCCTACAAAGACCTTTACACTGTTCTACTAATCTTACTATTTACAATAGGGGTGCCCAAGGCTCCAAGGTAGTTGTGAAGGTTGTGGTGCAACCTTCCTGTCGACAGCTACGTGAGGGGCTATGAGCGAGCGTCCCTACTTCCTGCCCCTGTCGCCCGTCTTGCAGGTGGTATGAGCAGTGTTGGGACTGAGCTCAGCAGCTTTGACGGGGACATCGGTGCGGCCAGAGGGCTGCAATCGGGGCGCATCGGGTGCTCTGTGCTGACGTGAGATCGGCGGAAGCTGACTTGATCCAGCGCCGCCCGGGGTCAGTGCCGAGTCTGCTGAGAGGGCTTGGAGCTGCTCCAAGGCTAACACCGGGATGGTGCGGTCTCCACGGATCCTGAGGACGCCAGAGGGGGTTGGCATCTTCAGGACGAGGTAGCTGTAGTAGGCTACGGCCATGAATTGGTACAGGGCCGGCCTGCCAATAATGGCATTGAAGGGGAGGCTAACATCAGCGATGTCGAAGAGGATGCTCTCCGTCCTGTAGTTGTCGGGTGTCCCAAAGGTCACTCGGAGATGGATGTTGCCTTATGGGATGATGCTCCCTGGTCCCACCATCGAGAATGGGCTTGAGGGCGTGAGCTTGGACACCGGGATCTGCAGCTACTCGAAGGCTGCACGGTTGAGGAGGTTGAGGCCGACCTCGCCATCTATCAAGACGTAGTGGAGCTTGACGTTGGCTATGGTGGGGGTGACTAGAAGAGGTAGCACCCCTACCCCAGCCATGTTCTTAGGGCTGTCAGAGGCGTCAAAGCTGATCAGCGTCTCCTTCCAGCGGTGGTGCCGCACTAAAGTGGGTACAAGGGCTAACGAAGCCACTGCACGACAAAGGGTCTTGATCGCGTTCTGGGACGCAGGATTCGAAGACCCTCCAAAGATGACGTGGAGTGTCTTGCGACACTCGTGGTCGCTGCTAGCGTCGGAGTCCTCATCTAGGAGGACCACTTTGACGGCCTGCTCTTGCTTCTGGTACTCCATCTCCTCGTCATCATCGACCTTGGGGTTGACCTTCTGCTTGCCCTCCCGCTGGTAGAAGGGGGCACTTTCTGGGCGCTGCTGCGCCCGCTCTTGGTAGCGTTTGGCGCATCTCTTTATCTCCCAGCACTCGATCGTGTTGTGGTCACAAGTTTTGTGCACCGGGCCGGGCTCGACGCCTTCATCAGCGACAGGTGGCTGACGTGGGCAGATCTCCGGGCGCGGGGGTTTGCCACCTCCGGTCGCTACTGCTGTCGCGACGGGGGACCCATGCAGCGGCTTGTTCTTGCCACCACCCCGGTTCTTGTTCTTCTTCTTGCCGCTACCAGGGGTAGCGGCTCCTTCTCCGGTCTGGCCGGTTGTGATGCCCGGTTCCGAAAATTGAACCAAGCTAACGCATATATGTGCCCAGGATGTTCAACACACATACACGAGTGCAATCACAAACGATATATAGATAATTACCACAGAACAAGATTAATTAACCAAATTTTATTACAAAAAATATATTATCCTCGAATACAACCTCTAATGAATATTTATGACAAGTTCAAGTATTGCAGCAGAAATAAACTAATTAAGAAAACTAAGCAAACTAAGCAAAAGGGATAGCGCAGCTCCATGCAACACCACAGGCAAAGCTGACGGTAGACACGGCCTAGAACTCCGCATTATCGCCATTAAACTCACAATCCTGACCTGCAACTGTTGGGGGGATTGCAAGAGTGAGTACATGTCGTACTCAGCAAGTGTGGAAAGTATGACATGTGGCTGATTCAATTGACGACAACAATAATGGCAAAGTGCTGAAAGTACAGTAAAACATTTGAAAAGCAATATATTATATGTATGTGAAGCAAACCCATCATAATCATAAATAATATCATAATACTAGTCCATAATTCACCATCCTTATAATTAATTCCAGATTTCACCATTGCCAAATACCATATTCAATACCATAAATAAATCCATAACCATCCATAACCATCACCATAACCATCACCATAACCATTACCATAACCATTACAATAACCATTATCAATACCAAATACCCTCTAATCATGGAAGTTGTCCAGGTGCTCATAACCGGGAGCACGGCTATCATGATAGTTTTATTTAACTATGCAGAGTTTGTACCTCTTTACTCACATGTTTGTGATTTCATTACCTTTCGGCGACTAAGAACCTCCCTTATGCCCATGACCCGTCAGTCACATTACACACTTTCGTTGGTGTGTGGCCAAGAGATCACAAAATAGCCTTTACAAAGGGATTACTAGCCTATTTAGACCCCACTGAGGTTTCACCGGTGGCGATGCCTCCAACTGAGCACATCTTCAACCAAGGGCCCCCTATTGAGCCATTCGGATCCCAGGGTAGTCCCACCAATCATCAACAAACCCAATCCAACTACCCCTTCCCCGAGCATCCACAATGGTCCAAACAGCACTAGCAAAGCCCTAATTAATCAGCTACGCCGCACCCATACTTGGCCTCATGGTGGCACTGTAGTCCTGGCTTATTCTCGCATGAACCGGTCCTTAGATCTAAAGCAAGCAAACCACCATAACATCCAACCCATCCACATACTAGGCTTGCTTAGATCATCCGTTATCATGCCATATTTAACCAGTTCATGTTAACCATAATCTCATCCACGCATAATTAAGTTGAGTGGTATAGTTATTTCCCATCCCAGTTGATTAAGCGAAGCAAAAAGGTAAAAAGTCCATCCCGACGCTCTACCATAAATTACAGGTGACAAGGGTGGTTTAGCAAGTCTAGTAAACTTCCTACCATAGAATTCCCATCAAATTGACACAGCATGCAGTTTTACAAACAAAACATTTATTTTAAAAACAGGATCAATATGCTTCAAGGACACTTGCCTTGCTCCGGCGGATAGGGTTGCTCAAGCGCTTTGAAGTCTTGGTTCTGGAAATCCTCGTACATGATCTCTTGAGCACTTCCCTCTACTCGTGATCACACATACAAGAAAACATATACAATCAACATGATGCACAAACATTAATCAACATGCGATGATATGCATGCATGCAAATTACAATAATTGATTAACTACGGTTGTTTATTAATTAGATGCAACTAGTTCATATGTGTTCATATGAGTTTACAGGGGTTTTAGAGAGGATTAATGCTGCTGAAAATAAATTTATGGTGCAACTAAAATCAATTTACGTCTATTAGATCTAATATGGTCGCTAAAATTCGCATCGGAAAAAGTGGCCTACCATAGATGTGATGGCTTCGAAGATCGCGGGATGAGGATGACGCGTAGACGAAGTAGACGTTGCAAGGTCCTCCGGCGGCACGACGACGGCGACGACGATCTCCGGCGGATGACAGCACCCTCCTCTTTTTCTTCCTCTTCCTCCTCTTTTTTCCTCTCTTTTCTTCCCTGGCGGCGCCTTTGTTCTTCCCTATTTTTCCCTACCGGCGGCTAGGGTTTTTCCTTCTGGCGGCGGCGTTTTCCTAGGATCGGGAAAAACAAGCCCCTACGGCTTTTATAGCTGGCGGCTAGGGCGAGCGGCGCGCGTATCACACGGGTGGGGCCGGGCGCGCTGGAGGCCGGGGCGAGCGCGCGGGGCTTCGGCGCGTGGGAGTGCGGTGCGGGGCGCGTATCGTGCGGGTGGGTCCGACGCGGGTGCGGGACGTGGAACGCGCCGTCGGCGCGTGACCAACTCGGTCGGGGCCGACGCGCGGGGCGCGTGGGAGCGGGGCCCAGCGGGCGGGGCCGGGGCACGCGCGGGAGGTGTTGTGCAGGAGGCGGCGGGTCCAGCGGGGCGTGGCACCGTGGTGCAGTCGGTCGGCCAGGGTGAGGTGGCGCGCGTGCGGGAGGCGCGCTGGCTGCGGGGTCGCGCGGGAGGTGCCCGCTGGCTGGGCCGTTTGGCCTGGCCGGCGGGTGGGTTTTTGTTTTTTTTTTCTTTTTTTTTATAAATATATTATTGTTTATTTATTCTTTTTATATTATTATATATATATATATATTATATATATATTTTTATTTATTTTTATTTTTATATGTTATTATTATTTTTATACTTATTCCCTATTACAAATTTTACGCTATTATTTTCCTTTTCTTCTTTCGCTACTCATATTTGTATATGTATATTTTATGTTTTATTATTTTTCTTTTATTCTATTAGTATTTAATGCATGAACATGTATGCAATGCATGATGCGAAAATTTAGGGTGTTACAAACCTACCCCCCTTAAAGTGAATCTCGCCCTCAAGATTCGACAGCGTGGAGGAAAGATGTGGGAATTCTGCCTTCAGGTCTTCTTCACGTTCCCACGTAGCTTCAGCTTTTGTATGGTGTTTCCATTGCACTTTGCACCAACGGACTTTCTTATTCCTCGTGACCCTTTCCTTCACGTCCAAGATCTTGATAGGTTGCTCGACATAAGACAAATCCTCCTAAAGTTCTAACTCGTCCATCGGCACTCGTTCTTCCGGCACCCTGACACACTTCTTGAGTTGGGAAACATGAAACACATCATGTACGTCTGAAAGATGAGCTGGCATCTCTAACTTATATGCTACTTCTCCTCTTTTGTCCAAAATCTTGAATGGTCCAATATAACGAGGTGCGATCTTGCCTCTTATGTTAAACCTCTTATGACCTCTCATAGGTGACACCTTGAGGTAAAAAAAATCTCCTATTTCAAAGGCTAATTTCCTTCTCCTATTGTCCGCATAGCCTTTTTGTCTTGATTGGGCAGCCCTCAAGTTTTCACGAATCATTTGGACTTGCTTTTCGGCTTCTTGCAACACGTCCGGACCAAATACTTGAGCTTCTCCTGCCTCATTCCAGAATAAAGGTGTCCTACACTTCCTCCCATAAAGTGCTTCATATGGTGACATTTTCAAGCTTGCTTGGTAACTATTGTTGTATGAAAATTCCGCGTATGGCAAGCTTTTGTCCCAACTTTTCCCATGCTTTAAAGCACAAGCTCTTAACATGTCCTCCAAAATCTGATTGGTCCTCTCGGTTTGTCCGTCCGTTTGAGGATGATATGCTGAACTAAAATTCAACCTCGTTCCCAAAGCTTCATGCAATTTTTGCCAAAATCTGGAGGTAAATTGAGAACCTCTATCCGAGACTATCTTCTTCGGTACTCCGTGTCGACACACAATATGCTCCATGTATATTTCAGCCAATTGTGCAGTTGTATACTTGGTCTTCACAGGGACAAAATGAGCTGACTTGGTTAAGCGATCCACAATTACCCAAATTGAGTCATACCCAGACTGAGTACGTGGTAACCCAACTATGAAGTCCATTCCAATTTCTTCCCACTTCCATTCCGAAATCTTCAGCGGTTGCAATAATTTGGCTGGCCTTTGATGTTCTGCCTTCACTCGTTGGCACACATCACACAATGCCACATATTCGTCTATGTCCTTCTTCATGCTATCCCACCAATAGAAAGTCTTCAAGTCTTTGTACATCTTCATACAACCGGGGTGAATGGAGTATGGCGAGTCATGTGCCTTCTTTAATATTGTCTCCCGAATATGCTTTACATTAGGCACAACGATTCTCTTTCCAAGCCATAAGGTACCATGTTCATCCTCGTCAAATCTGAATTCTCTCCCTTCTTCGGTCCTTTCCTTGATTTCCTTGATCTCCTCATCCGTGGTTTGTGCCTCTCGAATTTCTTGTTCCAAGGTTGGGTTTAACTCCATCATCTCCATCTCATTTACAAACCCGAGGTTCAACCATTCAAACTCCTTGCATAACTCGGATGGTAATTCTCGAACCGTGAGTTGATTACTTACTCCTTTCCGACTCAAGGCATCGGCCACTACATTGGCTTTTCCCGGATGATAGTTGATCCCCAAATCATAATGTTTGATGAGCTCCAACCATCTTCGTTGCCTCAAGTTCAGATCCGTTTGTGTGAAAATATACTTCAAACTCTTATGATCCGTGTAAATTTCACACCTATGTCCAAGAATATAGTGTCTCCAAATCTTCAAGGTGTGTACCACGGCTGCGAGTTCAAGGTCATGTGTAGGGTAATTCAACTCATGTTTCTTTAGTTGCCTCGATGCATAAGCTACCACTTGGCCTTCTTGCATGATCACACATCCTAATCCTTGTCTTGATGCATCACAATATATATCAAAACTCTTGCTCACGTCCGGTAATACTAACACCGGCGCGGTTGTCAACCTTTTCTTCAACTCCTCAAAACTGTTTTGACAAGCTTCAGTCCATTGGAACGCCTTTCCCTTCATTAGCAACTCCGTCATAGGCTTGGCTATCTTGGAAAAATCCTTGATAAACCGACGGTAATATCCAGCCGTCCCAAGAAAACTCCTTATTTCCTTGACATTTTGCGGCGGCTCCCACTTCAACACGTCTCTCACTTTTCCGGGGTCAACCGATACTCCTCCTCTTGAGATTATATGACCCAAAAATGGCACCTCTTTCAACCAAAACTGACACTTGTTGAACTTGGCATACAATCGATGCTCCCTCAATTTCTACAACGTAAGCCTCAAGTGTTCCTCATGTTCCTTCTCATCCTTCGAGTAGATCATAATGTCATCAATAAACACCACAACAAACTTCTCCAAGTACTCCATGAAGACTTTATTCATGAGGTACATAAAGTAGGCAGGCGCATTTTTCAATCCAAAAGACATCACAGTGTACTCATAAGATCCATACTGTGTCCTGAAAGCTGTCTTGGGTATGTCCGATGGTCTAATCTTCATTTGAAAGTATCCCGACCTCAAATCAATCTTGGAAAACACACAGGCGCCTTTCATCTGATCAAACAAGTCCTCTATATGGGGCAAGGTGTACTTGTTCTTGATTGTCACCTCATTGAGAGCTCGGTAATCCACGCACATCCTTTGGGATCCATCCTTCTTGTCCACAAACAGCAAAGGCGCTCCCCAAGGTGAAGAGCTGGGGAGAATAAAACCCTTCTCTAATTGCTCTTGAATTTGTTTCTTGAGCTCCGCTAATTCCATAGGAGGCATCCTATACGGCCTCTTAGCTATAGGTGCAGTTCAGGTATTAAATCAATAACAAACTCAATGTCTCGATCAGGTGGCATACCTGGCAAATCATCTGGAAACACATCCAAAAATTCACACACTACTGGAATCTCCTCAATTGCGGCACCGTCCATATAATTCAGCTCCAATTGCTTCGGTGCGGTTTGAGATGCTTCAAATTCTACGGTGATCCCTTCCTCATTAGTCAACTTCACCGTCTTTGTGGCACACTCAATAACTCCATTGTGCTTCCTCAACCAGTCCATACCAAGTATAATGTCCAATCCTTGAGAATCCAAAACAATGAGGTTGGCGGAGAAGTCTACCCCCCTTATTCTAAGGCTTATTTTTGGACATACTATACTTGTCCTCATCTCTCCTCCAGGAGACTTAACCAATAGAGTAAACTTCATATGAGAGATAGACAAACTATACTTGGCAACATACTTTGATGCAATGAATGAATGTGATGCTCCAGAATCAAATAACATAGTCGCGGGGTTGGAGTTGGCGAGAAACATACCAATGACCACGTCATCCGCTTGTTGAGCATCATTCGTAGAGACATGGTTCACATTGCCACGAGCAAAACTCTATTGTCCACGGCTTCCTTGTGGCTGTCCTCCATTGGGTCTTGGGTTTTGCCTCGACGCATTGCTTTCTTGACCAAGGCCTGGCTTAGGACATTGATGCGCAAAGTGTCCAGCTTCTCCACAAGTATAGAACTTCTTAAATCCACCAGAATTATTGGGACGAGCTTGGTTTTGAGCATTGGCTCCAGGAAAATCAGCACGGGGCGCATAAGGCATTGGAGGCCTAGGTGCTTGCATAACAGGGCGCTGCTGCACAAACTGAGTTGGGCGCGGTGCATAACCAGGGCGCTGAGCAGGAATAGAGGAGTTGTAATAGGACGCATTGGGCGGCGCAAAGCGAGGGCGCACATTACTTCCTTGTTGTTGTCCTTGATACGGCACCTTCCTCTTGTTTTCTTGCTCCATCTCACGGATCTTGTTCTCAACCACAATTGCTTTGTCCACAAGTTTCTGAAAATTGGCATAATCGCAGTTTAGTAGTTGCACTTGGATCTCATTGTTCAAGCCCCTCATGAACAAGTATTGTTTCTGGCTGTCCCGACTAACATCCTCGGGCGCATACCTTGAGAGTTGAGTGAACTTGTTGAGATATTCACTCACGCTTGATCTTCCTTGCCTTAAGTTCTCGAATTCTTGCCTCTTCAAGATCATAACACCTTCCGGCACATAATGAGAACAGAAGTTCTCCTTGAATTCTGCCCAAGTGATCCTCTCTTGATTCTCATGAGCATTGCAATAAGCATCCCACCAATCTGCAGCTACTCCAACGAGTTGATGAGAAGCAAATTGGACCTTCTCTCGGTCACTGCATTGGACAATAGCAAGTTTCTTCTCCACGGACTTGAGCCAATCGTCTGCATCCATAGGGTCGGCAGCTTGAGCAAAGGTCGGTGGCCTAGTCCTCATAAACTCTCCCAATCGGTTATGAGGAGTCGGGGTGGCGGTGGAGGCATGTGGGGCTGATTGTTGATGTTACCAGCCTGCAACTATCCCATAGTTTGTATCATGGTCTGCATGAGCTGGTTCTGCATAGCCAGTAGCTGCTCAATATTGATAGCTCCATGAGCAGGTCCTTGTCCATTGTTATTTTGAGGTACTCCTTGGTTCTCCTCCTCATCATTGACATCCCTCTGGTTGCGAGTCCTCACCATCTAGAGAGAAGCAATAGGTAAGAATTTAGAAACGTCCCCAACTATATGCATCAAGGGATATGAAGCTAATCAACTAGCTATACTAGCCTAGGTGGACATGGCAATGCTAAAGCATCCCAAAATCCTCTATTAAACACACAAGCAAACAATATATATATATATATATATATATATATATATATATATATATATATATATATATGTGTGTGTGTGTGTGTGTATATATATATATATATATATATATATATATATAGCAAACAGCAAGCCAACAAAATCAAATCGATTCCTGAGTGCTCTTATGTGCTCTAAAGTGTCCATTCTATCTAGGCTGCGTCCTACGGTCAACCTGTGGCTCTGATACCAATCTGTGACGCCCGGTTCCGAAAATTGAACCAAGCTAACGCATATATGTGCCCAGGATGTTCAACACACATGCACGAGTGCAATCACAAACGATATACAGATATTACCACAGAACAAGATTAATTAACCAAATTTTATTACAAAAAATATATTATCCTCGAATACAACCTCTAATGAATATTTATGACAAGTTCAAGTAATGCAGCGGAAATAAACTAATTAAGCAAACTAAGCAAACTAAGCAAAAGGGATAGTGCAGCTCCATGCAACACCACAGGCAAAGCTGACGGTAGACACGGCCTAGAACTCCGCATTATCGCCATTAAACTCACAATCCTGACCTGCAACTGTTGGGGGGGATTGCAAGAGTGAGTACATGTCGTACTCAGCAAGTGTGGAAAGTATGACATGTGGTTGATTCAATTGACGACAACAATAATGGCAAAGTGCTGAAAAGTACAGTAAAACATTTGAAAAGCAATATATTATATGTATGTGAAGTAAACCCATCATAATCATAAATAATATCATAATACTAGTCCATAATTCACCATTCTTATCAATAATTCCAGATTTCACCATTGCCAAATACCATATTCAATACCAGAAATAAATCCATAACCATCCATAACCATCACCATAACCATTACCATAACCATTACAATAACCATTATCAATACCAAATACCCTCTAATCATGGAAGTTGTCCAGGTTCTCATAACCGGGAGCACGGCTATCATGATAGTTTTATTTAACTCTGCAGAGTTTGTACCTCTTTACCCACGTGTTTGTGATTTCATCACCTTTTGGCGACTAAGAACCTCCCTTATACCCATGACCCGTCGGTCACATTACACACTTCCGTTGGTGTGTGGCCAAGAGATCACAAAATAGCCTTTACAAAGGGATTACTAGCCTATTTAGACCCCACTGAGGTTTCACTGGTGGTGATGCCTCCAACTGAGCACATCTTCAACCAAGGGCCCCCTCTTGAGCCATTCGGATCCCAGGGTAGTCCCACCAATCATCAACAAACCTAATCCGACTACCCCTTCCCCGAGCATTCACAATGGTCCAAACAGCACTAGCAAAGCCCTAATTAATTAGCTACGCCGCACCCATACTTGGCCTCGTGGTGGCACTGTAGTCCTGGCTTATTCTCGCATGAACCGGTCCTTAGATCTAAAGCAAGCAAACCATCATAACATCCAACCCATCCACATACCAGGCTTGCTTAGATCATCCGTTACCATACCATATTTAACCAGTTCATGTTAACCATAATCTCATCCACGCATAATTAAATTGAGTGGTATAGTTATTTCCCATCCCAGTTGATTAAGCGAAGCAAAAAGGTAAAAAGTCCATCCCGACGCTCTACCATAAATTCCAGGTGACAAGGGTGGTTTAGCAAGTCTAGTAAACTTCCTACCATAGGATTCCCATCAAATTGACACAGCATGCAGTTTCACAAACAAAACATTTATTTTAAAAACAAGATCAATATGCTTCAAGGACACTTGCCTTGCTCCGGCGGATAGGGTTGCTCAAGCGCTTCGAAGTCTTGGTTCTGGAAATCCTCGTACATGATCTCTTGAGCACTTCCCTCTACTCGTGATCACACATACAAGAAAACATATACAATCAACATGATGCACACACATTAATCAACATGCGATGATATGCATGCATGCAAAGTACAATAATTGATTAACTACGGTTGTTTACTAATTAGATGCAACTAGTTCATACGTGTTCATATGAGTTTACAGGGGTTTTAGAGAGGATTAATGCTGCTGAAAATAAATTTATGGTGCAAGTAAAATCAATTTACGTCTATTAGATCTAATATGGTCGCTAAAATTCGCATCGGAAAAAGTGGCCTACCATAGATGCGATGGCTTCGAAGATCGCGGGATGAGGATGACGCGTAGACGAAGTAGACGGTGCAAGGTCCTCCGGCGGCACGACGACGGCGACGACGATCTCCGGCGGATGACAGCAGCCTCCTCTTTTTCTTCCTCTTCCTCCTCTTTTTTTCCTCTCTTTTCTTCCCTGGCGGCGCCTCTGTTCTTCCCTATTTTTCCCTACCGGCTTCTAGGGTTTTTCCTTCTGGCGGCGGCGTTTTCCTGGGATCGGGAAAAACGAGCCCCTACGGCTTTTATAGCCGGCGGCTAGGGCGAGCGACGCGCGTATCGCGCGGGTGGGGCCGGGCGTGCTGGAGGCCGGGGCGAGCGCGCGGGGCTTCGGCGCGTGGGAGTGCGGTGCGGGGCGCGTATCGCGCGGGTGGGTCCGACGCGGGTGCGGGGCGCAGAACGCGTCGTCAGTGCGTGACCGACTCGGTCGGGGCCGACGCGCGGGGCGTGTGGGAGCGGGGCCCAGCGGGCGGGGCCGGGGCACACGCGGGAGGCGCTGTGCGGGAGGCGGCTGGGCCAGCGGGGCGTGGCACCGTGGTGCGGTCGGTCGGCCAGGGTGAGGTGGCGCGCGTGCGGGAGGCGCGCTGGCTGTGGGGTCGCGCGGGAGGTGCCTGCTGGCTGGGCCGTTTGGCCTGGTCGGCGGGTGGGTTTTTGTTTTTTTTTTGTTTTTTTTTTTGATAAATATATTATTGTTTATTTATTCTTTTTATATTATTATTATTATATATATTATTATATTTTTTTATTTATTTTATTTTTATATTTTATTATTATTTTTATACTTATTCCCTATTACAAATTTTACGCTATTATTTTCCTTTTCTTCTTTTGCTACTCATATTTGTATATGTATATTTTATGTTTTATTATTTTTCTTTTATTCTATTAGTATTTAATGCATGAACATGTATGCAATGCATGATGCGAAAATTTAGGGTGTTACACCGGTCCCACCAGCCCCGGGGTCTGGCTGAGAGTGCCAGTCGTGGCTTTTTTCCGCCCTGGCGCACCAGTCGGCGATGGAGAAGAGCTTGGAGATGTCTTGCACGTTGTGCGTGGCTAACTTATCGAGCATCTTGCGGTCACACACTCTCTGTCGGAATGCCACTATGATAGAGGCATTCGGGATGTTGGGGATGGAGTTGCGTACCTGGGAGAAATGCTGGATGAATGACCTCAGCGTCTCCTTGGGTTGTTGTCGCACGACGTGGAGGTCGAGCTCGGTGTCGGGGCGAGTGTAGGAGCTACCAAAGTTTGCCGTGAACTGCCGGCACAGCTCATCCCAAGAGGTTATAGACCCCTTAGGAAGGTTCATCAGCCACGAGCGGGTCAATCTAGTCAGGGTGACTGGGAAGTAGTTCGCCAGGATGGTCTCATCCGCTCCTTCAGCAAGGAGCGTCGTGGTGTAGATCTACAGGAACTCAACCAGGTTGATGCTTCCGTCGAACCTCTCCGGCATATGTGGCTGGAACTTGTGTGGCCACGTCGCGATGCGGAGGTGCGGAGCCAACGCTGCGCAACCTCCGATGGGTTTTGTTGGAGAGGTATACGGGGTAGCATACCCCAAGGGGGTCTGCTACACGACGTGCGGCGCCTGTGGAACCTGCGGTTGTGGCACTGGTTGTGTCATGCGTTGCTGCAATGGTACCGGTTGCACCAAGTATTGTTGTTGCATGTCCTGCTGCACCGAGTACTGCAGGGGGACTGTCGAGCCGACATACTCCTGATCAAGTGGCGGAGGGTTTACCTGTCGTGCACCTTGGACGGAGGATGCCTCATGAACAGGGCATTGAGGGCCGTATTCAGCGTCGAGGTTGCGCCGCCTCTCTTGCTGCCGCTCGATGATGACTCGACCGTCCAGGTGAGCTTGACGGCAGTCAAGCTTAGCCCTGAGGTCCTCTATGGGGAGCCGACCAACGCTCGTAGGCTTGGAGGAGCGGGAGTTGGCAGTGTGACGGTTGATGGGACGGCATTCGTGACAGTGAGACGAGGCACCTTCCTTTGTTGGGGGAGTTGATGGTTGTGACGACAAAATGGTCGATGTCTTGGAGCCACTGCTGAGCCGCTCTCAGTGATGGTGGGTGGTGGAGAAGGGCTTTGGCCGCTGCCAGAGCGTTCTTCGGGCTTGCAGTCGGAGGTGTCGACAGAGTCGACAGAGCCGACTGAGCCGGGATGTGTCCCGGCGTGCCATCCTAGCCAGTTGTACCTGCACGGGGGCGTGATGGACCAGAGAGCACCGCTTGAGCGACGGATCTGGTCACTGGATGACGGCTGCGGAAACCGCCTTCCACGGATCTAATGAACACCATGGTGGTGAAAGCGCTACCACTTTTTTGAGGGAAAATCCCCTTCTTGGCATGCCAAATGTCGAAGTGTTAGAGTGACATTTCCCCCGGATCTGCTAAGGAGCAGCCCGTAGAGGTTCTTTGTTCGGCGGGTCTTAGGCCTCAATCAAGTGTTCTAGCGGATGGAAGTATGAGACAGTGTTTTTTACGTGGTTCAGGCCGTAAGGAGCGTAACATCCTACTCCACGGTGGATGGTATTGCTAGTATGTGTGTATGCGTGTGTGGTGTTTCTGTCTGGTCCTTTGTAACGGTGGCGGTCCAGGCCTTTTATAGTCAAGGTCGTATGCCTTACAAGTGGGGTCCCGAGGCCTGACAAGTGGTCCCGGGGCGATCTTCTCCTAAAGATCTATGGCTTCTTCCGTAAGCTTGCTCTGACTGTGGACTTGAAGACTCGTCGTCTTGCCGCCTGCATCGTCAGTAGCCCATGCGTCGTTGCTGGCCTTGGCAGAGAATGTCCCATCCAAATGTCTTTATCGTCGTAAGCTACCCACTTGGCAGAGTGGGATAGGCCTGCGGCGTCTTCACTGTGATGTGATTGGTCGTAGTGATACCTAACATTAGGCGTGCGCTGCGCAATGCGTTTGGGGAAGCCGCGTATCTTCAATCCTTGACAGGGACAAGGCGTACCATCCTCTTAACTCCCGCGTCCCTCTATCTAGGGCAAGTGGTTGTACTATGTGACAGCTCGGGAGCTCACCTCTGCTGAGGAGGTCAGGTCCCGCCTTGCGGACCACATGGCAGCTCGGGAGCTCACCTCTGCGGAGGAGGTCAGGTCCTGCCTTGTGGGCCATGTGGAGGCTCGGGAGCTCATCTCTGCGGGGATGGCTAGGCCCCGTCCTGCTGGACACGTGTCGGTGCCAGGAGCTCACCTTCGTGGTGGAGGTTAGGTCCCGTCCTGTGGGACACGTGGCAGCGCCTAAGCCCACCCATACGGGAGGTGGCACGTCTGATGTCTCTGTCCACGTGGTAGCTCCGGAGCCTTGTCTCACGGGGAGGAGGGATCCTTACCTGCTAGACACATGGTTACCTGGGGGCTCGTCTCCAAAGGGGGTGCTGAGCTTCTCCTTCGAGTTTCTTGCGGATATCCTAGACCTCCCATCTGAGACTGATGGGTCCGGGTCTCTTGAACACGTGGCGCTCTAGGACCCCACCTTTGCTGGGAGGCGAGGTAACTAGGTGGGTCTAGCCTGTGCGCGAGGGTACCCGATATGCCGGGTACCGACAACGACCATTTCATGCACCGGCAAAAACTGCTCGGCACCATGGAACCCAATGCGAAGCTGGTGGTGGACGAGATCGTGAAGCATTTCAGCTCTGAGTTCAAGCAATTTCGTGAGGAGATGCTGCAAGGATTTGCCAATCAGACCGCTTCCATTAACAAGCGCCTCAGCGGGTTGTCGCTCTCTGATCAGCGCCGCGATGCTCGGGTCGTAGTACTGCAGTCTTCATCAACCGACTTCTCTAAGAGTTTCGGTGAGTGGAAGCCTCAAGTGGACTCATCGATCTCTTCGATGAAGCTGGAGATTAGCAAACTCAACACATTCTTCCATCAAGACGCCAAAGAGTCCCAAGTTCTTCATCATAGTATCCTCGGCGCTGACACAACCTCTGATCCATCTCAGCGACGAGTCTTCATCGATGTGAATCCTAGCCGGTGCACTAACAACATTCCTCATGACTCTGGGTTGGGCTCGGTATTTACTCACACTTACCCTTCCTTGCATGATTCTGGTGGTCAGGAGTTTTCCCGTCCCTATCATTTCTCAAGTTTTTTTTTGACCAAGAATACAGCAGGGGAATCCCCTCCTGTTTATATTGCATTAATCATCATGAAATTACAAGTTACCCCATTGAATCATTCCCGAGATGGAAAGATCTCAATTGAGTATTTACAAAGTAGTAATCCAGTTTTCAAGAAAGTCTTTACAAAGCGATCTAAACCTACAACTCTACTTGATAATTGAACTGCGGAACCCTTGTTTCCAAGCTGATATGGTGGGTGCGCTGCCCCGAAATATCTTCCCATTCCTTTGGAGCCAAAATTTCCCAAGCTGCAGTGACGAATATTTCTATAAAGCCCGGACGGCACCAATGCTCCCTTGCTTCTTCCAGAGTTGAAAAGAATGGCAAATTGTGATTCCAGTGTATTCCCAACACCTGCCAACAGGTTTCACTGAACTAGCACTAAAAAAAGTGATAGGTGAATTCCTCACTTCCTGAGTCGCACAGGACGCAAGTATAGTCCTCGTTTTTGATCTGGAACTTCTTCAGTTTGAGAAGATTTCTAGTATTGAGTCGATCTAGGCACAACAGCCATGCAAAGATTTTCAGCTTCTTCAGAAGTTTGGACCTCCATATCCAACGTATAGGATTGGGGGGGGACAATCTGTCTATAGAAGGCTTTGTAAATCTTTGAGGATTTGAAAGTCAGGCATCGATCCGATTGACTCCAACAATCCTTGGAAAAGTCTCCTCTTCGATTCCTGTTGACGTCATTGTGTAGGGCTTCCAATTCATTCTCTGCTTCTCTGGATAGTGGCAATTGATACAATTGTGACATTTGCCTTGTTGCACAATACTGAGCTACCGTGATATCCAGATTTTTTGTAAAGGAGAATAATCTGCTAAATTTGTTAGACATGGTATGAAAATTGTCCCATTTGTCTTCCCAAAGTAGAACCGTGTTACCTTGCCCCAACGTTACATGTATATTCTCAGTGAATATGCGCCAGTTTGATAGAACATCTTGCCACCAGAATGAACCCTTACATGAGGAGTGTGGTAATGTATTCATGCGATCGTTCATGTGCCAGATCAGCTGAACCCAAGGAATGTCCTCCTTGTTATAAGCCTTGAAGAGAAATTTTTGCAGTAGGGATGAGTTCAATTTCTCAATATTAATGATACCCAGACCCCCTTTTGCTATAGGGGAAGTCACCCTATCCCAAGCTACTAGTGGTTGTCCCTTTCCGGCCACATCTGAGCCCCTCCATATGAAGGACCTTCTAATCTGATCCAGTCTGAGTAATAGAGTTGGCCTTAGCTTTATGGTGCACATGGTATATATTGGAGTTGAGGATAGTATGGTGTTTGCCAATGTGCAACGTCCAGCCATTGAGAGCCAGGTGGCACAAGCCGATACTCTCCTCTGCATATTTGTTATGAGTCTGTCAAAATCTCCCACTTTTGGCCTTGTTGGAGTCATGGGTAAACCTAGATAAGTGAATGGGAAGGAGCCCACCTGGCACCCAATGGTTCCAGCCAGTATCGCTGCTTCATCTTGTGAGATATTAATAGGAACTAGGAAGGACTTACTGAAATTAACTTTGAGTCCCGTAGCCTCCCCAAACGAATATAGGAGTGATTTTGTGAAAAAGAGCTCTTTCTGAGACGCCAGAAGAATGAGAAGTGTATCATCAGCATATTGCACACAGGGAAAGTCTGTTGTACCAGTGCCGTTTAGGGGTAGTGACAGGAGTCCTATCATTGAAGCCCAATTGCACATGAACTGCAGGGTTTCCATGCTAGCACAAACAACAATGGTGATAGAGGATCCCCTTGTCTTACTCCTCTCCTGCAATGAAACAGTTTGCCCAGAGTGCCATTGAGCAAAACCTAAGAAGTAGCAGACGACAGAATGTCCAGACACCATTTCCTCCATTTCTCTGGAAAATTTAATTGTTGCATTGTGCGTAAGGTAGCTTCATGTTCCATTGTGTCAAAAGCCTTTTCAAAATCTAGTTTGAGAATGACCACTCCTTGCTTAGATACCTTGCATTGGTGAATATACTCATAAGACCAGGCTAGGCAGTCTTGAATAGATCTCGATTTAATGAAGCCATATTGTTTCTTGTCGACAAGTTGAATGATGCCTTGCTGGAGTCTCTTAGACATGAGTTTAGTGATTAACTTGACTACTGTGTTTAGCAATGAAATAGGTCTGTAATACTTCAGTGTGGATGGGGTGGGCGATTTAGGAATCAATGTGATGAGGGTGCTATTAGTCATCCAAGACTGATTCTTCCATGAAAGAAGTCATCACATACAGCTATTATATCATCCTTAATAATCGGACAACAATGTTTAAAGAAATTGTTGCTGAACCCATCCGGACCCGAGGCTTTGTCGTTGGGCAGGTGTTTGACAATCTCCTCAATTTCATGTACCGAGAAAGGTTCTGCCAGGTGTTCAAGATTTACCGAAGAGGAAGGTAGCTCATCTAGCACTGCCCATGGCTTTGTTGTGTTACAGCATCCTAAACGTTGTCTGAAACAGGTCCAAATATATGATTCTTTGTCTGCATGTTCTACCAACTCTCTCCCATCCTCCGTTCTTATCGACATAATATGGTTTTTTCAAAATCTGTCAGTAAATCTTGTTGTCTCCAATAATCATTCTGTTCAAGGAGTAATTTTGCCACATGGTTCTTTAACAAGCATCTTAGAGTACTTTCCTGTGAAAACAAGGGCCTACCCTCTTCCAGTTTGTCCATAATAGCCAATGTTTTGTTGGACTGAGAGATCAAACATGACCATTTGTTTTTACCTTTGCTCCATTTCCTGGGAGTGTGCCGTAAAATCTTGAATTTGGCATTCAGTTTCTTAATACTATCCTTTCCTCTGTATGCTTTGTGATTCTGGTGCCAGACATTTCTTGTGATCTTGAAGTCACTATGTCTTAACCAGTGATTCTCGAATCTGAATATATTTGCTTTGGGGATCGTAGTACCTATTTGAACCCTGCATGGAGCATGGTCTGACGTAGTTTTGGCCATAGTGGTTAGGAATGTATTAGGAAATACCTCATACCATTGAAGAGAAGTAAAACACCAATCCAGTTGTTCCAATAACGGTTCAGCCTGCATATTACTCCATGTGAATTTACGCCCTTTAAGAGGGATCGCCACCCGGCTCAATGAATTGATCCAATTGTTAAAGAACATCATATCTGCTAGGTTGGCTCCCCGCTTGTTTCTGTCCTCATGGGATCTATAAAAGTTGAAGTCCCCCAACAAAATCCATAATTCTTCATCTGAAATAGTCAACTGATTCATCCAGGTCATGAAATCTAGTCTGGCCTGACCGGAGCATGGCCCATAAACTGTTGTCAACTTCCATTTCCTACCATCCAGTTGAGAGTGAAATTGAATCGTGATTGCAAACCGTAGCTGCTGTAAGATTTCTCCTTCCAGGCAATTTCCATTCCACCCCACTAGGATACCCCCTGATGCACCACATGATGGAACATATGCAGATTTACCATACCTTTTGGGTGCTATTTTCTTAATGAAAGCAGCGTCGAAATGTTCTTTCTTCGTTTCCAGCAGACAGAATATTTGGCATGCACTCTCTTCTATTTTGGCACGAACCGCCTGTTTCTTCGTCTGGTCATTGAGACCACGAATGTTCCAATTCAGTATGTTGTAGTGAAGATTGTGATGCGACATGGTTTCGTTATCACATGAGAGGACTCGACACTTGCCCTCCTGATAACAGGGGCAATACAAAATAAAACCACAAGTGCGTTAAGGCATGCCAATAATAACCGGTAGCATAGTAATACAAAATGCATCATGACATCAAGTTCCCACTGCCTCCTTAAAGATAACACATAGACCATATCCCACAGAACCGTGAAAGAGCAAAAGAAAGCTAACTTCTCATAGCAAGATCCTACTAAGTTCCAACAAAATAGTCCCAGCCACCATGCTAGAGATTGGCGCCCCGCCCTTGCGCCCCTTCCTTTGTTATAAGGGAACATCGTCATGGATGATCAACTTCAGGTATTCTGTTGCTCTCGCCAGTCTTGGCAGACAGCAGCTCCTGCTACACCACCGAAGGAGGTACACCACATGTCGCAGCAACACTTGCCAGCTCTTCCACTGGAATCTCTGGGTAAGGAGTCTCGCGAGCCTGTAGCTCATCCATGGAGGGAAACTTGACTGGACCTGCAAAAGTATTGTCATCTTTGAAACCTTCTAAAGTTGATGGGTCTACGAACCTGACTGTCTTCTTCTTCTTCTTCTTACGTTCCATCAGAGTTTTGCAACCTTCTGAGGTTTGCTTGCTGCCCGAAATCTTAGTCTCAATGCGAAGGCTTCGACAGGGCTTCATTGGATTCATGTCCTGAGAACGTAATGGACTCACCCCAACTTTCTTAAACTTCCTGTTATAAACCACACTATACCTCTTGTCAAAAGTGAGTCGGGGCCTCTTTAGTGGTGACTTTTCCATTCCGGGTTGTTGCTTCTTCCCAGGGTCTTAGTGTTCTGTGACCGTGTCTTCAACTTCTTCCCACCTGTACTGAACCTGTTTTGACTGAGCACTAGGGCCCTGTTCACCTCCCGTGAACACAACAGATAGCATTAAGCTTTTGTTGGAAATGATTGGCGTTGACTGCCACCATGCACCCGATAGTTGAGGAAAGGCTGAGGCAAGAAGATGCCTGAATGCCTGTGTATCAAAAGGGGTAATCCACTCCGGTTTCCTAGAAATTTCTTCAGAATTATAGAAGCTAAGAGGACTGGAGGGGCCAGCATATCTTGTCTCTATGCCCCCATCGGAAACCATCGTGGAGGAACCAGAGGGAGGACCATTGGAACCTAGTTCTTCTTCTTGCAAATTTTGTTGCTCAAGCTGTCCTTGAGGTTGTAGCCCTTGCTGCTAGGGGGCCCATCCCAGGTGCAGGTCAGCAATGTATTGTTGCGCATGCACCGCAACATCCCATGCAGGATCCCCTGCCTGCTCTGCTGGAGCCCACTGATGCCACTGATCATCTTGTTCTGGGTTCTCATGCCCAAGCAAGGGGTGAGGATTACCATTATTGGGAACATGCTCTTCGAGGTTGGCCACCACATCTGGGTGCTGGAAATCTAGGACCACGACCGGGCATGACCAGGAGACTGCACGCCCATCCCTGGAGACATGTCTAAAAACCAGGCTTCTGGCACAGAGTTCGCCCCATGATGTAAGCACTTAATGAGAACATACCCCAGAGCTGCCCAGTCAATCAGTTTACCAAAAGAAGAAACAGCAATATCAATGTTTTCCATCGACTGGTAATCCAAGGGGGAATCTAGAATAAGCACCCATCCAATAGCAGAGAAGTCTCTCTCTCTTCTGTTTATGCCATAATCGTGTCGCACAAAACGAACATTGATGTCGGCAATCACAATGGGACTGTGATGAAGTAGTACATCCCTCTGTAGACTGCAATCCAATCCTAGCAGGGCTATGCCGAGGGAGGTTAAACTCGTGGAACATACCGTAATGTGCAGAGCTTCCTCCAGGTGTTGCACGATAGATGGGATGAAGTTAGCATAAGCATTCTCCTCCAGGACATGATGGAGGTCCTCTGCGATGACAAATCTCTCATGATTCGCCACTGGTTCACCCGGCAAGTGCACCGCGGCCCTTGGAATCCTGTCCTCTCCTCCGTCAACAATCTGGAAGGCCTCATCTGGGAGGAATCAGCTAGGATCAACCGGGAAGTTTGCCATTGTAGCAATTCGGGGAGGGTGGTCGAGAGCAAGGGTGTTGTTCTGAGGGTTTGTGAGTGGAGTTGGAGGTAACGGAATAGCCGAGGCAACAAGGTATTTAAGGTCACCACCCTGGGGCCTGGAAACCTCCGCATGGATATCAACTGAGGGAGGTTCCTTGCTCACAATATTTGCTCCCCTATGACTAGTGGGGTCCCGAAGCACTTTTTCTCTCTTGGGTCGCCAGGTGCGACGCTTCCTATTCCAATGCTTTCGGTAACAGTCTTTTTCTTTGTGGCCGCATCTGTACATGATCTGCATCGTACATGCGCACTGCACTCTTTAATACGATGAAATGGACTTAAACAACGGAAGCACCTCGAATCCTTATTGTGCCTCTGTTCAGTAGATATGGTATTGAATGCCGGATCCTTTCTCCGCTGCGTATTCACCCTCTGCTCATGATGCCTCTTCTTGGGAACCCACATCAACTTATTCATCCCTGCCCGACGAGATTTAGCCGGGATATCCCTGCTCTTCCTTGCATTGATATGATGCGTATATCCAATCTCGGCCCGTCTCGTCTGCACTGGTAAATCCCTTTTTCCCGTTGAGGCGCTATTATGAAGCTGCTGAGGATTGGCCCAATTCAAATTCCTTAGGGGGAGGCAAGAACCATTATTTTTTGAACTGGAATTTGAAAGATTTGAAGGATCAGGAATCCGACTGCAATGGGGGGCAATCTCCTGGAGACGATTGGAATTCCAAGAATTTCGAATGGTGGAGAATGCTTGGGAAACCTTGATCAACCTTCCTGCAGACTTGTTAGCATAACGAACAAAGGAAGGCGGCCGCGAGATGAACTTATCGGAGGAGGGAGGGGGTTTTCCCCAATTTGTCTACCATTTCCCAGTGTGGATGGAGAGCGGATGATGGGTTTACCTGTATGATTATGTGGCCGTCAACGAGAAATCATTGTCCAAGAATTCCTTTCCTCTATTTCCCATCGATTCTTCTCCTTGCGCCAATCCGCGCCTCCGTCTCTCCAAAGATGAAATGAGACATCAAAGTGTTCTCTAGCAATCATCCCCAATGCACACACACGAAATCCAATGTCCTTCGAAGCAACTGAGAATCGATAATGTCGATCACATTCCATACGAACATGAAAACCCAATGGGGAGCCTCCCAAGATAGAATGTAATACCCAACCCAATGCTAAGTCAGTGAGTTTAAAGGAAAATCTCTGAAACACCGCTAAAAGGTAGAAGGAGCCTTCAGAGGAATGAGACGGATAACAAATCGGAGATTTAAAGCGAGATATGATCTCCATCTCAAACGCTTATCCAGAGAGGAAGTCCCAACTGTGAATGCTCGCCGGGAGCTCCTCCATAGGGACTCTTAATGATATACAGCGGGATTAAGAGTAGTCGCCAGGGCCGTGGAGATCACCGACGACGCAAATGAGGTTGTCCGTTGGGGTTGGAGTGATCGCCTATTTGTCTTGGGTGATCGTCGGCTCTGGAGTGATCTCTGGCGCAGCAGCAAGTGGCTGCCGGGACCGGAGTGGTCACCGACGCAAAGACGAGGAGATCGCCGAGACTGTAGTGTTGCTAATGCACAAAGGGTGATGGACGCTGAGTCCGGGAAAGACAGCGATGGGCAGGGTATTGGTCACCGGGACCGTGGGATCACCGGCGACGGACAAGGAGGGTTAGCCCCCAGGACCCGAGTGTCACCGGCGGGTAGGGCGGTGGCCGCCGGGACCGGAGAGGTCACCGGCGGAGGGGGTTCAATCGCTCTCTCTCTCTCTCTCGCTCGCCCTCTCTCTCGCTGTCTGTTTCAACTGTCAGTTTGAACATTTGATGTTCAATTGGCGCCAGCCATCATTTCTCAAGTTATGCACCTGATCGTTCCATCTCTAATTCTCTGAATGTTTGTGGCAACTTGCCTAAGATGAATTTCCCCAAGTTTGATGGTGCTAACCATAAACCATGGAAATCACGTTGTGAAAATCATTTTGACATGTATTCTGTTGATAGGGGCCTTTGGTTGAAAATTGCTGCTATGCACTTTGAAGGGCCGGCAGCTCGTTGGCTGCAATCTATTGAAAGGACGTTAATGCACTGTAATTGGGAAATTTTTTGTTCATCAGTACTGGATCGTTTTGGTAGGAATCATCACGAGCTTTTGATTCGGCAATTATTCCATATTCATCGGTCAGGGCTTGTTTCTGAGTATATTGAAAAATTCTCTAAACTGGTTGATGAGCTCCATGCATATGAGCCATCAGTGGACACTCGTTACCATACTACCAGATTTATTGATGGTCTCCGTGATGACATTTGTGCCTCTGTTTTAATTCAGCGCCCAACTGATCTTGACACAGCTTGCATTTTAGCACAGCTGCAAGAGGAAGTTACAGACTCTATCAGAAGAAAGAGGTGGTCCTCCTCATCATCAAATGCAGTCCCTGAATTCTCGAGTGCTTCTAAGTCTTTCTCCAGAGGAGCATACCCTTTGATGCCCCCACCCGCACTGATAAACCTTCCGCCATACACCCTGATACTCAAGTCATGTTGGACCCTTAAAAACAGAACTCTGACAAGCTAGAAGCACTCAAGGCATACCGTATGGCTAGAGGTCTTTGTCGAGTTTGTGCTGAAAATGGCATAAGGGGCATAAGTGCTCTCCTGCTCTTCAGCTTCACGCGGTGCAAGAACTATGGGAAGTGTTATCCTGATCTGAAAGTAATCCAGAGGGACAAGAACCTGCACCTGCTGAAAACCACTTGTTCATGGCCTTATCTCAATCTGCACAGACTGGGGTGGAAGGCCCAAAAACCACGAAAATGTTGGGGAGTATTCAGAGCATGCAGATCATCATCTTGGCAGACAGTGGCGGTTCCCACTCTTTTCTGAATTCTACTGTGGCTAAAAAGTTGTCTGGCGTTTCCCCATTGTACAAACCAATGCAAGTTTCAGTAGCTAATGGACACTCTCTTGTTTGTCTCTCTGAACTTGTGGATGCAGCATGGTCTACTCAGGGCTTTACCTTTGTATCCACTCTGAAGATTCTTCCTCTGAATTGTTATGATATCATAATTCGAATGGATTGGCTCGAGGCTCATAGCCCTATGCAGGTGCATTGGAAACAAAAAGGGATGTATATTACTCATGAGTCTTCTCATATTTTACTGCAGGGCATTCTCCCTGAATTACCTTCAGAGACAGTAGTTCAAATTTTGTCACTGCAAGACTCTGAAACACCTTCTGTCCAAACTGAACTGCACCCTGATATTCAGTCATTACTGAATAAATTTTCTGCTCTATTTGTCCCTCGTGCAGGTTTACCCCCAAGTCGAGCTTGTGATCATAGCATCCCTCTAATATCTGGGGCTCAACCTTTTAACATTCGTCAGTACCGTTACCCACCAAAACTCAAGAACGAGATTGAAGTTCAGGTTCGAGATATGCTTTAGAAAGGTCTGATCAGACCGAGCAACAGTGCCTTCAACTCCCCAGTTTTGCTGGTAAAGAAGAAAGATCACTCTTGGCATTTTTGTGTGGATTTTCGTCATTTAAATGCACTCACCATCAAACGCCAATTTCCCATCCCTGTAATGGAAGAAATCTTCTATGAACTGTCCAATGCTAAACTCTTCACCAAGCTTGATTTGTGGTCAGGTTTCCACCAAATTTTGCTCCAACCGGGTGAAGAACACAAGACAGCTTTCTCCACACATGAGGGTCATTTTGAATCTAGAGTGCTTGCTTTTGGCTTGACATGTGCTCTTGCAACCTTCCAAGGGGCTATGAATGCCACCTTAAAGCCTCTGTTGAGGAAGTGTGCCTTAGTTTTTTTATGATATTATAATTTACAGCCCATCTTGGGAGACTCACCTCATTGATCTTCGCAGAGTTTTCACCTTGCTACTGCAGGATGCTTGGAGAGTAAAACTTTCAAAATGTTCCTTTGCTCAAGAATCATTGTCTTATCTGGGCCATATAATCAGCTCTGTTGGGGTGGCTACTGACCCAGGTAAGATAGCATCAATTGCAAACTGCCCCACTCCTATTAACATTAAAGGGTTAAGAAGCTTTTTCGGCATGGCTCCGGGTATTATAGAAAATTTGTAAGGCATTTTGGCTCCATTTGTAAACCTCTTACAAACCTGCTGAAGAAGGATTCACCTTTTGTTTGGACAAGTGATCAGGCCACTGCTTTTAACACTCTGAAAACAACATTATGTACTGCTCCTGTCCTAGCCTTACCCAATTTCGATATTCCCTTCTCAGTAGAAACTGATGCTAGTGGTGGTGGAATTGGGGCTGTTTTGATGCAAAAAGGTCATCCCATTGCATTTGTAAGCAAAGCTCTTGGGCCTACAACTCTGGGTTTATCTGCTTATGAAAAGGAATATTTGGCAATTCTCCTAGCTGTGCAGCAGTGGAGGCAATTTTTGCAATATGGGGAGTTCACTATTTTCACTGATCAGAGTAGCCTTTCTCATCTTAATGACCAGAGATTACACACCCCATGGCAACAAAGGGTTTTCTCTAAAGTTTTAGGGCTGCAATATAAAATCTGTTATAAGAGAGGCACTGAAAACCTTGTGGCAGATGCTCTCTCCAGGAGGCCTCCTGATGAACCTCAAGTGGCTCTCAGATGTTATTCTCAGTTATTCTGCAAGTCCTAAGGCACAAGAATTAATATCTGCCCTCTCTGTTAATGCCACTGCAATTCCTAACACTTCTCTGAACCAAGATATTCTGAGATACAAAGGGCGTGTTTGGGTGGGTGCTGACAACAAACTTCGCACATCAATTATTTCTGCACTTCATTCTTCAGCTGTGGGTGGTCATTCTGGGGTCCCTGTCACCTCAAGGAGGATTAAGCAACTCTTTTACTGGCCAGGTATGAACACCAACATCTCTAAATATGTTGCTTCTTGTGCAATATGTAAACAAGCTAAACCTGACCGAGCAAGATACCATGGCTTATTACAACCCTTGGAAGTGCCCACATCTGCATGGCAAGTTATTTTAATGGATTTTATCGAAGGCTTACCTAATGTGAAGCAAGCTAATTGCATTTTGGTAGTGGTTGACAAATTCTCTAAATATGGGCATTTTCTTCCTTTGCACCACCCTTTCACTGCTGCCTCAGTAGCTCGAGTTTTCATTGATAATATTTATAAACTCCATGGAATGCCATCCTCTATCATTTCTGACAGAGATCCCATATTCACAAGTAAGCTTTGTAGGGAGCTTTTCTCTATTGCTGGTGTTCAGTTGAAGGTAAGCTCGGCCTACCACCCCCAATTGGATGGGCAAACCGAGAGAACCAACCAATGTTTGGAAACTTATTTGAGGTGTTTCGTTAATGCTTGCCCTTCTCGGTGGATTCTCTGGTTATCACTGGCGGAGTTCTGGTATAATACCAGTCTCCATTCTGCGTTGGGACGTTCCCCATTTGAGGTCTTTTATGGACATTCTCCTCGGCACTTTGGGATATCTTCTGAAACTTGTTCCTCTGTTCCTAAGCTGGACACCTGGTTGAAGGAGCGTCCTCTCATGACATCTCTGGTCCGTCAGCATTTGCTTCGTTCCCAACAGAAAATGAAGATCTCTGCAGATAAGAAACACTCACACAGGACCTTCAACATTGGTGATTGGGTCTGTCGAAGTGTTAATGCGACACTTCCTCCGAATCTGCTAAGGAGCAGCCTGCGGATGTTCTTGTTCGGCTGGGCTTAGACCTCAAACTAGTGTTCTAGCGGAAGAGTATGAGACAGTGGTTTTTACGTGGTTCGGGCCACAAGGAGCGTAACACCCTACTCTACGGTGGATTGCATTGCTTGGTGAGTGTGTATGCGTGTGTGTGTGTGTGTGTGTGTGTGTGTGTGTGTGTGTGTGTGTCGGGGATTCTCAGTCTGGTCTCCTAGTCTAAGCGGACCAGGGAAGATGTCTAAGTCGGTGGCTGCCCGGTCCTTTTATAGTCCAGGGCCGGACAACTTACAAGTGGGGCTCAGGGCCCGACAGGTGGCCCAGGGTGATCTTATCTTGTACAAGATCTATAGTTTCTTGCGTACGCTGCCTCTGACCGCAGCTTGAAGGCCCGTCGTCCTGTCGTGTCGGACGCCAGTGGCTATGCGTAGTCGTTGATGATGGCAGGGAACGTCCCATCTGTCTTGTTGTCGTAGGCTACCCACTTTGCGGTGTAGGGTAGGCTTGCGGCGCCTTTACTGCGATGTGATTGGACGCAGCGGTACTTGACAGGAGGCGTGTGCAGCATCGTGCGCCTGGGGAAGGCGCGCTCCTTCAATGCGCGGCTGGACATGGCACACCGCCCTTTGCTCTTCGGGGCCCATGGCTTATTGCAGGTTGTGGGACACACTCCAGCTCCAGAGCCCTCCTCGGTGGGAGCGAGGGTCCGATTCTGGAGGTCGCGTGGCAGCTCTGGAGCCCTCCTTGGTGGGAGCAAGGGCCCAGAGCCGAAGGACGCGTGGCAGCTCCGGAGCCCTCCTCGGTGGGAGCAAGGGTCCGGAGCCGGAGGACGCATGGCAGCTCCGGAGGACACCTCAGTGGGAAGGCCAGGTCCGGAGCTTCTTCTTGTATGTGGGGGTACCCGGTCTTGAGGGTACCGACAGTGGCCTCCGGGCCCACCTCAGGAGAGATGACGACCCCGTAGGTGGGGCCTTTATCTTGTCTTGTAAAAGTGACGCCAGCGGGCCCCCTCGAGAGGCGCTAGAGCTCAAAGAAGTGACGCCAGCGGCCCCCTTGGGGGCGCTGGAGCTCGGAGAAGTCACACCGACGGCACTCTTAGGGGGCGCCAGAGCTCGAAGAAGTGATGTCGGAGGGCCCCTTGGGAGGCGCCAGAGCTCGAAGAGGTGACGCCGGCGGCACCTTGGGAGGCGCCGGAGCTCGAAGAAGTGACACCGGTGGCCCCCTTGGGAGGCGCCAGGGCTCGAAGAAGTGACGCCGGCGGCCCCCTTGGGAGGCGCCGGAGCTCGGAGAAGTGACGCCGGCGGCCCCCTTGGGAGGCGCCAGAGCTCGAAGAAGTGACGCCGGCGGCCCCCTTAGGAGGCGCCGGAGCTCGGAGAAGTGTCGCCGACAGCCCCCTCAGGAGGCGCCGGAGCTTAGAGAAGTGACGCAGGCAGCCCCCTTGGGAGGCACCGGAGCTCGAAGAAGTGACACTGGCGGCCTCCTGGGGAGGCATTAGAGCTCGCATAAGTGACGCTGGCGGCCCCCTTGGGGGCAACGGAGCTCGGAGAAGCGTCGACGGCGCCTACCACAGACGTGTAGAATGTCGGCGGCGGGCTCCCTGTATGTCCTGCACACACGGTAGACAAAAAGTAATTTCGCTCATCGGTCACCACTTCTCTGCTCTTTAGTTTCGTTATGACTTACAGTCCTTAACTAAGATACGGGGCATGGGTAATTTGGTGCGACAGCATTAAGGGTATGGTCGCTGCCTTGCTCAGGGCATGAGCCGCCCGGCCCCCTTTACTCACCTGTTAGCACTGGGAGACAAGGTGCGCATGCTTAGGGTATAGAACCAGGCTAAGCAGGTTGCACACCCTGACCTCCAGCTCGACGTTAGCCTTTTAGGAGTTAGAACCATTCGACACCATGGACTCTGACCAAGAAAACGATCATCGGACCCCAAACACATTGCAGGTACCTCATGCGGATTCGCGTTTAGTAAGATAGCACAACTCCAACTAGGACGAGGCAGGAGAAATGTAACCGAATATATGGCAGATGATATGCGAAAGTAAGCAAAAAAATAAAGCATGATGTAAATAATTTTGCTCATCGGTTACTCTCTTCCTGCTTTTAGTCTCGTTATGTCTTACGATCCCGAGCCGGGCTTACGGTGCGTGGGTAATTTAGTACGACAGTATCCGAGTTATGGTCATCGCCCTGCTCAGGAGTGTGTGCCGTACGGCCCCCTATACTCAGTCATTAGCGCTGAAGAGGCAAAGTGTACATGCTTAGGGTGCACGACCAGGCTAAGCAGGCTATACACTCTGGACCTCCCACGGACGTTAGCTTTTCAGGGGAGTGACCATTCGGCGCCACGGGCTCCCGAGCAAGAAATCAACCAAAGAACCCAAATACATCACAAGAACCTCAAGCAGACCCGCCAGCAGCAGGATTGCATAACTCCACTAGGCGCAGGATAGGGAGAGAGTGCCCGAGCATATGACAGAGAATATGTGAGAACGAGCATGATTTTACGATCATAAAATTAATGCGTAATTAAATGAACATAAACGGAGCATAGGGCAAGACAGTGGTTCTTCTAACTTTGTAATCATAGGAGGGGGCAGGCTTTACAAGAAGGCAACGACCCGCTCCTGATGACAAGAGAGGAAAAATGTACAGGCTTAGAGTATGGAACCATGCTAAGCAGGCTGAACAACCTGGACCAGACCCACCAGGGCTTAGTTTCTTCGAGCGCTGCTACTAGACGTTATGACACCCTTTTCAGAGAAAAAAAACAATATCCTACCACTACGCCCAGATTGAAGCTTTACCGAAGTGGCGCTGGGAGGCAAAGTGTACACGCTTAGGGTGCAGGACCAGACTAAGCAGGTTGCATACTCTGGACCTCTCACCATGCCAAAAGTAAAACTTACAGCGATCTTCCGGACGAACTTACCGTAATGCCTTGGTGATGTCGTTGTCGCCGTGATGGCGGGAAACTGCTTGTCGTCCTGCCCATGAGACCCCTTATAGGCCCCCTGGTAGGTGTGGCCAACTGGTTGGGCACACCTACCACTTAGACGTAGGATGTCGTTGGCGGGCCCCGACGAAGCGCGGGGGCATGGATGGTTGATGTTGGCGGCGATGGCAACGAGGTAGCCACCGAACAGAGGCGGCGCCCACCCTCAACGTGCAGAACGTCGACGGTGGGCCCCCTGGGAGGTGCCGGAGCTAGATGCTCCGGCGACACCCACCATCAACGCTAAGAAACGTCGACGGCGGGCCCCCTGGGAGGTGCCAAAGCTGGATGCTCCGGCATCGCCAATCATCAACGAGAAGAATCGTCGACGGCGGGCCCCTGGGTGGTGTCGGCGTTGGCTGCTCCGACGTCGCCCATCGTCGCTGTAGAAACGTCGACGGCAAGCCACTTGGGTGGTGCCAGAGCTGGCTGCTCCGGTGTCGCCCATCGTTGTTGTAGAAACATCGACAACAGGCCCCTTGGGTGGTGCCGCAGCTGGCTGCTGCGGCGTGGCCCATCGTCACTGTAGAAACATCGACGGCAGGCCCCCTAGATGGTGCCGGTGCTGGCTAATCCGGCGTTGCCCATCAGCACTGTAGAAACGTCGACGGCAGGCCACCTGGGTGGTGCCGGTGCTGGCTGCTCCGGTGTCGCCCATCGTCGCTGTAGAAACGTCGACGACAAGCCCCTTGGGTGGTGCCGGAACTAGCTACTCCGACGTCGCCCATCGTCGTTATAGAAACGTCGACGGCAGGTCCCTTGGGTGGTGCCGCAGATGGCTGCTCCGGCGTCGCCCATCGTCGCTGTAGAAACGTCGACGGCAGACTCCCTAGGTGATGCCAGTGTTGGCTGCTCTGGCGTCGCCGATCGTCGCTGTAGAAACATCGACGGCGGGCCCCTTGGGTGGTGCCAGAGCTGGCTTCTCTGACGTCGCCATCGTTGTTGTAGAAACATCGACGGCAGGCCCCTTGGATGGTGCCGGAGTTGGCTGCTCCGACGTCGCCCATCGTCGCTGTAGAAACGTCGATGGTAAGCCCCCTGGGTGGTGCCAGAGTTGATCGGTCTTTTGTGACTTGATCTTGCTGCTACTCATAGGCTTGATGAACACCATGGTGGTGAAAACGCTACCACTTTTTTGAGGAAAAAAAAACCTACCTGGCGCGCTAAATGTCAAAGTGTTAATGCGACACTTCCCCCGGATCTGCTAAGGAACAGCCCGCAGAGGTTCTTGTTTGGCGGGGCTTAGGCCTCAAACTAGTGCTCTAGCAGAAGAGTATGATACAGTGGTTTTTACGTGGTTCAGACCGCAAGGAGCGTAACAACCTACTCCATGGTGGATTGTATTGCTTGGTGAGTGTGTATGCGTGTGTGTGTTTCTATGTGTCGGGGATTCTCAGTCTAGTCTCCTAGTCCGAGCGGACTAGGTAAGATGTCTAAGTCGGTGGCTGCCCGATCCTTTTATAGTCCAAGGCCGGACAACTTACAAGTGGGGCTCGAGGCCCGATAGGTGGCCCCAGGGTGATCTTATCTTGTACAAGATCTAAAGTTTCTTGCATAAGCTGCCTCTGATCGTAGCTTGAAAGCCCGTCGTCTTGTCGTGTCGGACGCCAATGACTATGCGTAGTCGTTGATGATGGCAGGAAACGTCACATCCATCTTGTTGCCGTAAGCTACTCACTTGGCGGTGTGGGGTAGGCTTGTGGCGCCTTCACTGTGATTTGATTGGACGCAGCGGTACCTGATAGGGGGTGTGTGCAGCATCGTGCACCTGGGGAAGGCATGCTCCTTCAATGTGCAACTGGACATGACACACCGCCCTTTGCTCTTCGTGGCCCACGACTTATTGCAGGTCATGGGACACACTCCAGCTCCGGAACCCTCCACGGTGGGAGCGAGGGCCCGATGTTGGAGGCCGCGTGGCATCTTTGGAGCCCTCCTTGGTGGGAGCAAGAGTCCAGAGCCAAAGGACGCATGGCAGCTCTGGAGCCCTCCTCGGTGGGAGCAAGGGTCCGGAGCTGGAGGATGTGTGGCAGCTCCGGAGGACGCCTCAGCGGGGAGGTCAGGTCCGGAGTTTCTTCTTGTATGCGGGGGTACCCGGTCTTGAGGGTACCGACAAGGTCTATGTGAAAATACAGCCGTATGTTCAGACCTCTCTCTCAAACAGATCATGTTAAAAGTTGACTTTCAAGTATTTCGGACCCTATGAGATAGTGGCTCAGATTGGATCTGTTGCTTATAAGCTCAATCTGCCACCAATTCCAAATATCCTCCCGGTCTTCCTTGTTTCACAGCTTAAGGGTGCTAACTACAAACCACCTCTGGTCGCTCTGGAAATGCCTAACATATCGGCTCCATTTCAGGTACCTCAACGAGTTTTGCAGGAGCGTTCCATCATTCGTGCAAGAGCACTAGTTCCTCACGTCCTGATTTAGTAGACTGGAATGTCTGAGCACCTTGCCACTTGGGAAGATCACGACTCTCTACAGCAAGCTTTTCCACATGCGCATGCTTAGGGACAAGCAGATTTTTCAGGAGGGGGCGATGTTAGCAAGGCGGCCTCTGCTCCCATCGGCCCTGTGGCATCAGCCTCGTTCCCGCCTACTGCTGCTCGAGGCGAGTTCCCGCCACCAGCTGAAGGATCAAAGGAGGATGGGCTGAGGCGGAGGGTCAGGCCCAGGAAGGTGAACACACATTATGCCGGGTCCGAATAGATGAGCGCGTAGCTGTAACAGAAAGTGATGCCGTATGAACTCTGCTATAAAAAGTGATGTAACCGAATATTGTGGGTTATGATGAAATGAAGATATCATTTGCCTTCCTCCCAACTTTGTTCTTGATTTTCCCCTTTCCCAAGTCTAATTCTTAGCCTCTTGCTAACACGGCCACGCGGGAGGCGCTCCGAAAGACGGTGGGCGTGAGAGGCGTTTGGGAGACGGCGCTCAAGGCGCGGGACGTGCTCGGGCCGCGCCTGCTACGTGGGAACGACGGAGGGCGGAGGCGAGGTACGGCGAGGGAGGCGATGCAGTGGCGGCGGCGTCTTAGGCCTGATCAACGCGCGGCGAGTGAGGTGTGAGGCCTGAGCGAGCGCAGCTGCCCCAAGAATTGCATCTGCTCGAAGATATCGTCACCGGAGTCTATCTCTTTGCCTGCATCATCGCCGCCAAGATGAAGCATCGTCGAGGAAGAAAATAACAGAGCAAAATGACCGCTTGGAGGTAACCGCAAGGCGAAGTGGACAGTTCCATCCGACCAATTTTTGCGGACGGGGTCATCTAGCATCTCAACCGAATATTTCGTATTGGAGATGGCTCTGTCCAACCTGACGGTGAAATAAACAAGGTATTGTACCGCTCGGTGCAGTCCAATCCAACTCAATTCAACGAACAAACACACCCTCAGGTTGTTAGTATCTTTTGACGCTTTGCTTATTAGAAATTTTGTTAGGAACCATCAAATCACCTTGATTTATATTTTCATTGTGCTAACCACAAACTAGTATGCACTCTGATCCATACTAGTCCGGCTCTGCATGTTTAGTTGAATTAGTTATTCATCTCTACGCTACTTTCAAAATCGTCAACTGAACCATCTCGGCACTGTCACCATTTTATTTTTATTTCATTCTGACAAGCCCCCGACAAGAAACCGCCGTAAGAGAGTTATTTGTGCAATTGCCTAAAAAGTTATCTTCATTCATGATGCTAGTCTTTGTCCTAGAAAAGACCCTTATCGTCTGGAAACAAGTATCCGTTTCAAGAAGACTTTGTCAGAACTCAGAACATAAAGAATTGCCAGCAATCCAGTATTGAGGAGCCAGATTTCAAAAGATTTCAGATACCAACTGATGAAGAATTGAAGATTAAGTCATTTGAGTGGAAACATAGATAAAATAATCAAAATAAAATGCCACAGAGAAAGAAAGGGACACAAATGTCTTCCGGCTCTATCGTCTAGCACTCCTAATGCTAATTCAAATCTCAGAACTGTGTGATAAGCTTCACATTTATTTTTTAGACCTTCTGGGCCCAACTAATTGTTGGCATCGCAGACTTGAATGATGATGATTCGACGAATTGGAGTGAAGTAACAGCCAGCAAATGGCTCGCGTCAGCATCACTGCAAATGCAATTACAAATAATCGTGCAATCAGCATGAATTTGCTACACCTTAAATTCAATATGGGCCAACAGTTTCTATCTGCTACATCAAGAGAACAGATGGATAGAAGTACGGAAAACCTTCGTGCATATATGAGAAGAAAAGAAAGGCATCTCACACCTCATTGACAACCACTCATTCTTGCCCAGTCAACAAACTGCATTCCTCCATACACATTATTGACGAAGCGCACGCCAACAGTGAACGCTAATGAAGCAGCTGGGACACGCTTGGCAATAGGCGAAGCCTCAACCAAGCGCTCGAGCCCATTAATAATCTGATAACGTGTATTAGAAGAAACACCCAGGAATACACCTGCAACAATCAGGACAAACAGAGAGCTTAAATAGATGCTGTCAGGTAACATCGATGTGAAAATCCTTTGATTATGAAAAATATGCAGATCAACCTGACTTCACTGGTACCAGAAATAATTTAGCTGAACAGAACTGCTGGTTTTGACTACAACAGAAACTAGTAATCTGCGATGACTGATGATAGACATTGAAATCTGAATAGTGAGACAAAGACATGTACCTATGTCACGTACGGTTGCATATGGCAGCGGCCAGAGAATCAGACTAGAATAAATTAGATTAGTTGAAGATATATTATTAGCTTCCATAGAATAAATTTAGAAATAAAGAATTATAGTCCAAGAGAACTTATCTCTTCTAACCCTGCCCCTGCTCATCGGCGACGTCCAGCGACGGCGCCGGCGATCAGGCGGCAGGTTCAACGGGAATTCCAAGAAAGTTTGTGACAATCAGGTTCAACGGGAATTCCAAGAAAGTTTGTGACAATTTGGTATCACGATCCAGCAACGATCCTATGGGCGACGAAGATTCTACGCTGGACGCTGCATGCGATCAGATCGCCAAGCGTTTCGATGCTCTGCAAGATGCCTTAGATAAGATCATTGTGCAGATGAAACTTAATAATGCCATACTTTCGGGAATTACGTCGCCGGTCGAGAAGATTGATCTTGATGGTGAAATCCGAACGCCGGTCGACGAATCTCCGGTCAAAGACGACCTGCATACTGTGTCCGTCGTCTGCACAGATCAGGACGAGATGGATCCTAATGAAGGCGGCGTACTGTTCTCACTACCTACACCCGACTTCTTCCAACACAGTGACCTCTTCAATGGCGCAGCAGAGAAGACCGACTCGACAGCAGAAGACGTCGTGCACGCACCTTCCCAGACATGCCTCCTCTCCAAAATCGAAGTCTCCACCACTCGGATCAAGGACTTTGCCCCTGCCGCACCGCCCACCGCTCGTCCTCCCTCTTCATGGCGTCCTCGATACTCAATGGTGTCGCCCCAATACGCGTCGGTTCGAGCGATTCACGACCGGATTCGCCTCGATCCGCCCGAGTACGATGAGATTGGGTTTCGATTCGGCCAAGATCCGGCGAGATCCATCAAGTCACTGAGTTGTCTGGTCCGTGCTGATGCCGCCATGCCGGATCCACGTCGAAATCCTCCAATTCGGCCGGATCTTCACCGCCTTCGTCAAGATCCGCATCGATCTTGCCGTCTTCGACTGCGCGAGCTGAGAAACTGACACGACAACCGCCGCCGGTTGTGTCCGCATCTGCCTCCTCAAGGAGCTCTTCGCCATCAGCTATGCGGCCATCCCGGCAGCCAGATCTGTCGCCGCGACCTTCCCTGTCTTCAGATTCGCCAAAGATGCAACTGCGCCTCCGCCCCCCCCCCCCCCCCCCCCCCCGCACTCGACACTGCAGGGATCCTCACCGACGTCGGATCTGGGAGCGGGGACGTCGAACCGTCGTTCCGCATCCGAGCATCAGTCTCCGGATCAGCTGCCATGACCGACCTGCTCCGTCATCTCCTGTCTACAGATACGCCGCTGTCACGTCATTCAATTTCCCATTAGAGATTCCATTGCTGCAACTTATGGGAGCACTATACATGGGAAATAAACCAGTTCTGAAAGATGACAGCAAGGTTAGCATTGTGATGGATCAAATGCTCAGGTTGCTTCATGCTTGTGGATTGCCAGCAGAGGATCTGGATCTCATAAATTCTGATGGTATCACAATGAACAAGCTGCTGTTAGAGGCTAATCCGAAAATGACACTTTTCACTGGAAGCTCACGGGTAGCAGAGAAATTGGCTGCTGATTTGAAAGGCCGAGTCAAACTGGAAAATGCTGGTTTTGATTGGAAAATTCTTGGTCCAGATGTTCAAGAGGTTGATTATATTGCATGGGCTTGCCATCAGGATGCTTATTGTTGCAGTGGACAGAAGTGCTTTGCCCAGTCTGTTCTATGCAAAAAAATTGGTCATCTAGTGGGCTGCTTGAGAAAAAGAAAGAAACCACCTGACAAGGTTGAAGTACTAGTGGGGCTGCAAATTGAACATTGCTTTAGTTGGCGGTCTGCTCCTGGCATGGTACTATTGTTCTACGATGAATCTCCTCCGAGTTTAATCACGAAGATCTTCATCCAAGCTCGAGGACAAGCTTTTCGTAAGGGAGGGAGATATGTCACGTACGGTTGCATATGGCAGCGGCCAGAGAATCAGACTACAATAAATTAGATTAGTTGAAGATATATTATTAGCTTCCATAGAATAATTTTAAAAATAAAGAATTATAGTCCAAGAGAACTCATCTCTTCTACCCCTGCCCCTGTTCATCGGCAACGTCCAGCAACGGCGCCGGCGATCAGGCGGGAGGTTCGACGGGAATCCCAAGAAAGTTTGTGACAACCTAGCGAGACTGGATAAATTTCAATAGATCCAAAAAGTGATTAGTACGACATCACTTCAATTAGAATTGCATCGGCTACAAAAGGATGATGATTGCTTAATTTTCTCTTGTTATAGCATCTTCCAGTATTTATTGTTCAAAACAAAGCCATTAAAACAAGAAATAAAACACATTAGAAACTTAAAATACAGTACATGAGGTACTCAATCAATCTTTAAGGTATTAACTCACCTAGATGAAACAAATCAGCAATATTCCCTTTTGTAATAAAAATAGTAAGATGTTCAAAAAAATTAAAATATTGGGTCACTCTTCTATTTGAACGCAAACATTATTCATCGTATGCACACTCTACAGAAACTTCCATGCAACGTCGTATGAATCTAGTGATTGTCCATCATTTCTCATAATCTTATGTAATAAGAAAGTTCCACAAAAATTGAAAGAAAAATTTTATAGGACGGTGATCAAACCTGCAATGCTGTATGGAGTAAAATGTTGGTCAACTAAAAGCAACATGTCCAACAAATGAGTGTTGCTGAGATGCGTATGCTACGGTAGATGTGCGGTCACACAAGAAGAGAGAAAATTAGAAACGAGGTGATACGTGATACAGTAGGGGTGGCACTGATTGAAGAGAACCTAGTCCAACATCGCCTACGATGGTTTGGACATATCCAGTGAAGACCTCCAGAAGCACTAGTTAACAGTAAGATTATAAAGAGCAGAGAAAATTTTAAGAGGGATAGAGGTCGATCAAGGTTGACATGGCAGGAGGCGTTGAAACGAGACTTAAAGAAGTCATATCTAGAAATTTGGCTCATGATAGGACTGCATGAAAATTAGCAATTCATATGTCAGAATCCTAATTTATTCGTATTTTGTTACTCTTATCTTCTTTCTTATTAATCCGTTTCTAAAATAAATAAAATGTAGAATCTTATTTTATTTGTTTTTTTACTCTCATCTTTTTTTCTATTACTTTTCTTCAAAAATTGTTGGGTTTCATTTTTAGCCGACACCAACTTATTTGGGACAAAGGCTTGGTTGTTGTTGTGGTGGTGGTGGTCAGTGTATAGTAGCTCAATATGGTCTCAAGTTCAAATCCTACCAGGCACGATTATTAAATTAAATTCCAACTGACTTCTATTTCACGTCTAAGGTTGAGGGAGCCTTCACATAAGGCAGAATGTTGAAGTTTAAGTGAATTATCAACCTTTCCCCATCAGCTTAACTTTCTAGATGCAACTGGTTGGTGCATCGTAGCTCAATAGTAAAGAATTAGGTAATGAAATGGCAAAATGAAAATAGACAGGTCATCCTTACCCCACAGAGCAGAAGTTTTGAGAAGAGGTGGGACAGGAACATCATCCTCTGACTTCTTCACATTCCTGCATTATCAAATTTCGAAGAAAATAATTAAGTCTAAGATGCAAATTCTATACAAACAGATTGAGGAAGGACTACATAAATTTTACAGTTGTTTGGTCAACAACTGTTTCACGAACGTTTCACAGAGATTGGTTGCCCAATTTGAACAGACAGCACAATCACAGCTGCAAATACTGATTTACAGACTTTCTATTTTACTCCTGCTTTAAGTTGTTGTCCTTTAGGAAAACAGTTGTAGTTTAAAATTGAATTTCAATTATTGTCCTAACAACAGCTAATTAAAAATAGAAGGGGTAGGTGCCTACTTAGGATTTACGAAAAAAAAAATATCAAGGTGTTCGATATGAGTATGCAATTAATCATTAGTGTCCTGTACATTTTTTTCTGCCTTATGCCATACCATGCCGACGTTATGTAAAATATTTAAATGAATATTCTTTCATCAATATACAGTTGCATCTGTATGGTAAATCTATCCAGCCCATAGGGCCATATGTACACATGGCACTCCAATCAATCTAATCACTATTTATTTTGCTTCCAATACTGTATCAGGGAAACCCTAACCCTAGGGGCCACCTCCCACCAACAGCCGCCCCGGATGCAGGCACCGCCGCAGCCGCCGTCGTCCGGCAAAGCCAACAACTCCGGCCCTTTCACCCTCCCCTGCACTCTCCTGCATACTCTCCCGCGCGGGTCGGGCCGACACACCACCTCATGCTCCCTCGCCCGATGCAACGAGATCCGCGCGCATTGCGGCCACCGTCGCCGGATTAGCCCTTAGATTCCGGGCTCCTGATGCCCGATCCGGTGTTCCGTCGTGGTCCCATGCTTCCTCTGCAGCTACCTGGAGCCCCACTGCCGACTGCCGTCAACCCGACCGGATCCGGCACGGGTGCCGCCTCCCCACTATCAGGTGGCCTGGCCCCGCCGGATCTGCCGTCGGGTGGACAAGCCTATCTCGATGTCCTCGCTGCCGATCCTGGTCTCGTCACTAGTGGTCCTGACCCTATCGGTCTCCCTGTTCCCGCCAGCCTCCCTGCCTCCGCAGGTGCAGCACCCTTCAGGTCCGGACCTGCCACTGCCCTCTCGACACCGACCATCCCCTCCCCGCGCAGCCCCTGCCAAAACCGGCCCAACCCCCATACTCACCGGCCTGCCGCCACAGACCCCTTGGCAGCCAGTCCCGATCGTGCCAGGTCTGGCCTATCCAACGCTCTCTCCTCTACAGTTGTGGTGCTTGTCACCGCTGATGGAATAAGTCTTGTAGTCCTTTAGTCTTTGGTCTCCTAGTCCCTTGTACCCTTGTCCTTAGTTTGTTGTACTTTAGTCCTTTGGTCTTTGGTCCTTGTTGTACTCATCTTAGACTAGAGGACGACATCTTGACTGCTTTTAGGAAAGCAGTTAGGACAGCAGCATCTTGACTGTTTTTAGAACGGTTGTTAGCATCTTTAGGACAGCACCTTGCATGGCATCTTGGACTAGCAAGAAGGCATATGCTTGGTTGGTTGGCTACCCTTGGGCTGCTATAAATATGTAGCCTCAACCCTTTGGGTTGGTATGGCATTGTGTGAGGAATATACAAGAAAAATTGCTCCAACTCTCTAGTGTCATCCTCTCTTCAATGAGAGTAAAAATTCAGCTACTAACACTTGGTATCAGAGCCGTTCTATCCTGTAGCCTAAACATCTCTTGCTCATCTCCTTCCCGCGCCTCTCCCTGTCCGCAACCGGTAGCAGGAACACCGGCTGCCCCAGCTCATCCCTCTTCCCCACACACCAGCTCCCCACTAGTGCGCGATGTCCGACGGACAGTCTTAGCGTTCGGTCGCCTCGAGCGCGCGGCAGACGGAGGTCGCCGCAGCGGAGGAGCGCGAGCGAGCGGCGGCAGAGGCTGCGGCGACGGCGGTACTAGCGGCAAGGTTGGCGGCGGCGGAACTGGCAGCAGCGAGGGCGGAAGTGGAAGCAGCGGCTGCAGCGCGTGCAGCGGCAGCAGAGCTGGAGGCTCTGCGCAGCAGTAGCTCCAGCGGCTCTGTCGACGGCGGCGTCGACGATGAGCTCAGGTTGGCAAGGGAAGTGGCGCGAGCACAGGAGACGCATCGAGTAGCCGCGCGTCCCCATGGGCGCGATAGCCGCAGCCCAGGCCGGCGCGGACGTGCCGGTGGCGCTCCCGCCAGCGGCGGCGCAGTCGACGGAGAACGCGGCCGTTACAGGCAGTGTGGTTCTCCCTCCCCAGATCGGTACCATGGACACCATGGGGTCCAGGCCATTGTCAGGGATGTCGGTCCCGACGGTGGGTGGCCTACCCTCACCAAGACCAACTACGTCGAGTGGGCCGCGGTGATGAGGGTGCGGCTCCAGGTGCGACACATGTGGGAAGCAATTCGGTACGGCGACGTCGACTACTACGAGGATCGACGGGCGCTGGATGCCCTCATTGCTGCAGTCCCGCCCGAGATGCAGTTCTCACTTTCCAAGAAGCGGACTGTTAGGAGGCTAGGGACGCCATCGCTGCGGCACGCATTGGCAGCGACCGCGCCCGCAAGACCACACTACAGGCGCTTTGCAAGGAGTGGGAGAACCTGGCCTTTAAGCCAGGAGAGGACGTCGATGACTTTGCTCTCCGTCTCAACACTTTGTTGCAGAAGTTGGAGCACTTCGACGACGACACCTACGACGAGGAGAGAGCTATCGAGAAGCTCTTCTGTTGCATCCCCGAGAAGTACAAGCAGATCGCTCGCTCGATCGAGTCTCTGCTGGACCTCTCCAAGATGTCGATCGAAGAGGCGATAGGTCGCCTCAAGGTCGTCTACAGCGACGAACCAAAGCCTCTCTCGGGGCCTATCACCATTGGCGGGAAGCTTCATCTCACTCGCGAGCAGTGGGAGGCTGGCCAGGGTGACCGGAAGAAGGGGGAGTCCTCTTCCTCGACAGGCGACCGCAAGCGCGGCAAGCCGCGCAAGGGGCGCGGAGGCGCCCAGGCCGGGGCGCAAGGAAGTGCCCGCGGAGGTGCCCAGGGCGGTGCCGCCGGCAACCACAAGCCGGCACGAGACGACACCTGCCACAACTGTGGCAAGCTTGGTCATTGGGCCAGGGAGTGTCGACAGCCACGACGTAGTCAGGCCCACATCGCACAAGTGGAGGAGGAGGCCCACGTCGCACAGGTGGAGGAGGAGCCAGCTTTGCTCATGGCACATGGAAGCATCAAGCCACCTCTAGTGGCATCGACCGCAGCAGCTCTCTTTCATCTTGATGAGCCGAGAGCACACGCTCTCCTCGGCGACGGCTCCAGCAACGACAAGACTGACGGGTGGTGCCTTGACACCGGCGCCACCCATCACATGACCGGTCGACGGGAGTTCTTCGCCGAGCTTGATCCCAATGTCCGAGGCTCCGTCAAGTTTGGTGACGCCTCCAGCGTGGAGATCAAGGGTGTTAGCTTCGTCCTCCTCAGCGCTAAGTCCAGTGAGCACAAGCTGCTCATCGGAGTTTACTACATCCCCGCGTTGCGAAACTCCATCATCAGCTTGGGACAGCTGGATGAGAGTGGTTCGCGCGTGGAGATCAAGGACGGAGTCATGAGGATTTGGGGTCGCCATTGTCGCCTTCTTGCCAAGGTAACTAGAGGCACCAATCAACTCTATGTCCTTCACGTGAGGGTAGCACAGCCTGTCTGTCTTGCCACTCGTCGGGAGGACGAGGCATGGCAGTGGCACGAGCGCTTTGGGCACCTTCACTTCGAGGCCCTGAAGCAGCTCAGTGCCAAGGAGATGGTGCGAGGCATACCATGTCTTGACCACGTGGAGCAGCTCTGCGACGTCTGCGTGGTGACGAAGCAGAGGCGGCTTCCTTTTCCCCAGCAGTCGAGCTTTCGAGCCAAGGAGCGGCTCGAGCTCGTTCACGGGGACTTGTGTGGCCCGGTGACACCGGCTACACCAGGCGGACGACGCTACTTCCTGCTGCTCGTCGACGACCTCTCCCGCTACATGTGGGTGGTGGTCCTTGGCAGCAAGGGAGAGGTTGTGAACGCCATCAGGCGTGCGCATGCCACTGCAGAGGCGGAGTGCGGTCGCAAGCTGCGCGTGCTGCGCACCGACAACGGCGGCGAATTCACGGCGGCTGAATTCGCGTCGTATTGCGCGGATGAGGGTGTTCAGCGCCACTACTCCGCGCCCTACAGCCCGCAGCAGAACGGCGTCGTCGAGCAGCGCAACCAGACGGTTGTGGGGATGACTCGGGCCCTCCACAAGCAGAGGGGAATGCCGGCTATCTTTTGGGGAGAGGCGGTGGTGACCGCCGTCTACATCCTCAACCGTTCGCCCACCAAGGCCCTCCACGGCAGGACGTCGTACGAGGCTTGGTATGGGCGCAAGCCGGCGGTCTCTCACCTACGGGTCTTCGGCTGCCTCGCGTTCGCCAAGGAGCTTGGCCAGATCGGCAAGCTCGACGACAGGAGCACCCCCGGGGTGTTCATCGACTACGCGGAGGGCTCGAAGGCCTACCGCATTCTCGACCCAGAGACACAGCGTGTGCGCACGACGCGCGATGTTGTGTTCAACGAAGGGCGAGGATGGGCATGAGACAAGGCGGTGGACGACGGTTCGACCTCGACGAACGACGACTTCGTCGTCGACTACGTCTACTTCAAGGGAGCTGGGGGAGTAGGCAGCTCCTCTTCACCGAGCGTGTCTACCCCAGCCCCAGAGCGTTCACCTCCACCTCAGCTGGCAACCCCACGCACTCCAGGACCGACAGCCACCCCTCCGGGCACGACCACTCCGTCACCAGCTCGTGTCGAGCACGATCCAGTGGAGTTTGTCACTCCGCTCTCCCACGACGAGGAGCGCCTCGACGGGTGCTACGACGGCGAGCAGTTGTGGTATCGCAAGATGGAGAACATTCTCGGCGACCAGCCGGTGCCGGGACTGGCCCCTCACGATCTGGATGATCAAGATTCGGAGGCGCAGTTGCACCTTGCGTGCGACGACGGCGAGCCTCGGTCTTTCGCGGAGGCCGAGAAACACGCGGCATGGCGTGCCGCGATGCAGTCGGAGATGGATGCGGTTGAGACGAACCGCACTTGGGAGCTTGCTGACCTCCCTCGCGGTCACCGTGCGATCACCCTTAAGTGGGTGTTCAAGCTGAAGAGGGATGAAGCCGGCGCCATCGTCAAGCACAAGGCTCGCTTGGTGGCACGCGGCTTCGTGCAGCAGGAGGGGATCGACTTCGACGATGCCTTTGCCCCCGTGGCACGGATGGAATCCGTGCGACTCCTTCTTGTGTTGGCTGCTCAAGAAGGCTGGCGTGTCCAGCACATGGACGTCAAGTCGGCGTTCCTCAACGGCAACTTGAAGGAGGAGGTCTACGTACACCAGCCGCCAGGGTTTGCGCTCCCTGGCAAGGAGGGCAAAGTGTTGCGCCTGCGCAAGGCCCTCTATGGCTTGCGGCAGGCACCACGGGCGTGGAATGCCAAGTTGGATTCCACGCTCAAGAGGATGGGCTTCGGGCAATGCCCACACGAGGCGGCCATCTACCGGCGGGGCAATGGAGGAAACACCCTACTGGTGGGTGTCTACGTCGACGACTTGGTGATCACCGGCACCAAGGAGGCGGAGGTGGCAGCGTTCAAGGAAGAGATGAAAGCCACTTTCCAGATGAGTGACCTGGGATCCCTCTCCTTCTACCTAGGAATTGAGGTGCACCAGACCGACTCCGGGATCACACTTCGACAGACCGCCTACGCCAGACGCATTGTTGAGCTAGCTGGGCTCACAAACTGCAACCCAGCCCTCACTCCGATGGAGGAGAGGCTGAAGCTGAGCCGCGACAGCACGGCGGAGGAGGTGGACGCTACACAGTACCGACGTCTTGTGGGGAGCCTTCGCTACCTCGCCCACACACGGCCGGACTTGGCATTCTCTGTCGGCTACGTTAGTCGGTTCCTGCAGCGACCGACGACGGAGCACCAGCGGGTTGTGAAGAGGATCATCCACTATGTTGTGGGGACTCTTGATCACGGCCTCCACTACTCGAGGTGTCCTGGAGAGGCACACCTTGTCGGGTACAGCGACAGCGATCACGCCGGCGACATCGACACCAGCAAAAGCACGAGCGGGGTCCTCTTCTTCTTCGGCAAGTGCCTTGTTAGCTGGCAGTCGGTCAAGCAACAGGTGGTGGCCATGTCCAGTTGCGAGGCCGAGTACATAGCAGCCTCCACCGCTTCGACTCAAGCGCTCTGGCTTGTTCGACTGCTTGGTGGTCTCCTCGGCAGAGACACTGGAGCGGTAGAACTCAAGGTGGACAACGTGTCTGCTCTGGCCCTGGCAAAGAACCTCGTTTTCCATGAACGGAGCAAGCACATCCGGGTGAGGTACCACTTCATCCGAGGCTGCTTGGAGGAAGGCAGCATCAAGGCAATCTACATCAACACCAAGGACCAGCTTGCGGACCTGCTCACCAAGCCCCTTGGGAGGCTCAAGTTCATTGAACTTTGCTCCAGGATCGGGATGGTCCAACCCTTCCAGAAGAAGACGTACAAGACTTAGGGGGAGAATGATGGAATAAGTCTTGTAGTCCTTTAGTCTTTGGTCCCCTAGTCCCTTGTCTTTAGTTTGTTGTACTTTAGTCCTTTGGTCTTTGGTCCTTGTTGTACTCATCTTAGACTAGAGGACATCATCTTGACTGCTTTTAGGACAGCAGTTAGGACAGCAGCATCTTGACTGTTTTTAGGACGGTTGTTAGCATCTTTAGGACAGCACCTTGCATGGCATCTTGGACTAGCAAGAAGGCATATGCTTGGCTGGTTGGCTGCCCTTGGGCTGCTATAAATATGTAGCCTCAACCCCTTGGGTTGGTATGGCATTGTGTGAGGAATAGACAAGAAAAATTGCCCCAACTCTCTAGTGTCATCCTCTCTTCAATGAGAGTAAAAGTCCAGCTACTAACAGCCGCCGCCTCGGGTTGCCGCCTTCCACCGCATCGTGGCCTAACAACCCGCGGCAATGGTCGTCGGGTATGGACCCCTGCACGCTACCGCGCCAGCCACCGTCGGTCGTCCCGTACTACAGCCACAGCCGACACCCTCCATGGCCACTGTCTGCACTTAGTCTGTTGCCCCTGGCTGAGCGCCACCGTCAGTCCGACGCCTCCAACTGCCTTCTTCGTCACTGCGTCGGCACTCGACGACCGCATCGTGGACCCTGCTGCCACCGCCTAGCCATTGGCGGCACCGCTGTTCATTGATGTGCGCTCGGCACTGCCGCCTGCTCATGACCACAGGACATGTCGTCGGCGACACTGGCACCAATGTTCATTAGTCGTCCTTATGACTCAGTTAGACACGATTAGATGTGCCGACCGATCAGTGCGACTAGAAACCTAGTCGTCCGACTAGATGGTCTAGCGATAAGAGTTGTCGTCTTCGCCGCCGTTGAATGTCGTTGCCATCGGCCGCAAGCCGTCCGTTGCCGCTGGCTGGAAGTTGCCGTTAGACAGTCCACTAGCCGTGCCGGCATCGGTGGGATCTCCTGTCGTCGCCGTCGGCGGGATCTCCCGTCGTCGCCACTGGTAGGATAGAAGGTGAGGGAATGAAAGAGTGAAGTTAGGGTTAGGGTGAAAGGGTATTTTTATATTGCCTCATCTTAAAAGAAAATTGTCAGATAAGATCCGACAGTTCAAGTGAATTGGACCGAGGGACCGACTTGGTCGGCCTAACGCCAGCGCGAGCCCACCCGCTGCCACCTGCACCGCTCGCCCCTCCCGTGTCCGCCTTCCTGCAGTGCCCCTCCCATGTGATTCAATGGTACATCCAAGTGATTCAATGGTATAGATGGTTGTATCAAAGATGGAGCAAATTGCTATATGAGGTCAGTGATTCAATGGTACAGATGGCTGCAAGGTAATACCAATGCTTGCTTCTATACCCTTTTTCTGATTGCAGATTAGCAATGTAGTGATTATTATATGTACATAATATATATCTATATATATGTGTGTATGTTGATATATATATATATATATATATATATATAGTGTCGATTAGAAATTTCTCCAAAATACCCAGAGCGACTAGAGGTCGACTAATCGTCCTAGTCGATCTAGTCGGTCCCTAGGTGACTTGTGAACCCTGAATTAGATGTTGTGACTGCAGGGGGTGTGACCATGTATTATGTGTGATTGTTGCCCCATATATCTAGCCCCCTAGGGCTATATATATCCATGACACTCGATTAATCAATCAAATCACTATTTTGCTCTTCATTTGAACAAAAAAGTCCTCTAGGAGCTCGGTGGTAATTCACGAGGAATAAAAGGGGTACAAAAATTGTGTCTGAGGTCCCTACCAAGGTCCATGACAATGCACTGTATCCTGGAACCATCATGAATTGATGGTTAGAGCTATAGCAAAATCCAGTCGTATTGCTCGTAGAAAGCACAGTAAACATGCTCACAAACTATCATTTTATTAGTTTCAACAGTCTATATAGCTATCACATAACCAATGAATTTATAGTGAACAAAGTGTAAAGGTATGAGTTTTGCATTTTTAAACTGATCAAGCAATTGGAAATGATGCCCCTCCATGAATTTACAATGTTTATCGTTTCCTTGAACGGGCTACAGATGGTCATGGAGCTAAAGCCATAAGGCAGCAAGCAGCTCAAGTAGGCTCCATTGCAATGAGCAGAAAGAAAAAACAGTCCACTATTCAAAGAGCCATGACACATGGCATTGCTCCCAAAGTATATTTTGATAGGGCTCTGGGCCAACTACAGCATGGAAAAAAACGCACAAAGATAGGCAACAGAATGTGCATTAACTGATAGGATCACTTGAGTTGATTAGCTTGAGTTGTTAGGATATGATAAGATTAGATTGAGTTGACAGGGGAGTTTGTTTGTGTCAGATATCTCTATATAAGCATGCATGTATTCCTCATTGTAGACAGACAAGTGTAAAGAAGGATAGTCCTTGCTTTGCCTTGGATTTAGGTCTATGGCCGGGGATATCTCAGTTTACTCCATCACACAACTCAATCAATAACACATGCATATAAAATAAAATAACAAGTTGAGACAGTAAAAAACGAATGTGACAAGAATTGCCGGATAGCAAATGGATTAAAGGGAGAACAAAATACCGTTTGGCAGTCATTATCAAATTGGCAATCCCTTGTCCGACAAGACCACAAAAGAATCCAACACTACCATATAAAATTCCCTGTAGTCAAATAAAATGTTTCAGGCATAAGGGGATGGTGATAGTTTACAAACGTTGCGGGGTAATAAAATAATGAAATATTTTGCCAAAGTAACAGTTACCTTGATAAAATATGTTCCGATCCGTTGCTGAACAGAAAATCTGTATCCTGGCCTTTCGGCTTCAAAAACACTGCAAAAGAATCAGTTGTAATAAACGTAACTCAGATAAATGGATTAATGCACTACTTTGTTGATTGGTCCAACTAGCATTCCCACCACTATAATATTAATAGACTACTTTCCTTGTTATTAGATTGGGGAAAATGGATTAGGGTTTCATTGAAGGAGTGTCAAGAGTACATATAGCCCTAATGGGCTAAATACACGGGCCTGGCCCAAAACACTCACACAACCATACATAACAGTCCAAAACCCCCCTGCACTCCCAACATCTAGCCACGGCAGATGTTGAGACTTGACCGAAACTCGGAGAACAACGACAAAGGGAGACCCTTCGTGAAGAGGTAGGTTGAGGCTCGCCGGCGGCGTCAGCGCCTGCATCAGGATGGCGGCTGGTGGTGGTAGGAGGTCCTAGGGTTTCTCTGATACCATATTAGATTGGGGAAAATGGATTAGGGTTTCATTGAAGGAGTATCAAGAGTACATATAGCCCTAATGGGCTAGATACATGGGCCTGGCCCAAAACACTCACACACCCATACATAACAGTCCAACACTTGTTTACTTGATTGTAAACATATCACACGAAAATCACCTACATTATTAATACAACAAGCTAGATATATCAACTTCATTTGGACAAATGTAAGACTATTATAGCTTTCAGATGATGAAGTCAGAGGCACACCCTGCTTGCTCAGGGATAAAGGCCATATCCCAGGCCTGAATGAGTTGGAAATGGTAAACATGTAGAGAAATAGACATAACTACTAGGTGCTCCATGACAATTTGTCAAATAGTCATGAGCTGACATCCACACAACAACTAGAAATAGGTGTTCCTCAGAATTTTTCTTCTGAGTGCAAAACAAACCTAAGGTATGCCATGTAAAACAAAAAGGGTGGTCATCCCAACAGAGTTTGCTCGGCGCAAAAAACTAAGGTATGTGAAGTCAAAAATTGTGTGTTCTAAACAGTACTAATGGAGGAGCAAAGGATTCAGCCCCATATTTAATTTTTCTCCAGATTCTACATGCTTGCCAAATGTTCATAAGAAAAACATTAGTCAATAGCAATTATACAACAACAACAACCAAGCCTTTGTCCCAAACAAGTTGGAGTCGGCTAGAAATAAAACCCAACAATTTTCGAGAAAAAGTAATAGAAAATAAGATGAGTAAAAAATACAAATAAAATAAGATTCTACATTTTATTTATTTTAGAAATGGATTTCCGATATGGCGCGCCACTAAGGCGGTGGCGACCCGGCCCTTGCCACTAAGTCAATAGCAATTATACTAGGGTTAAAATGCATTAATGGATGAGAAGTTCTAATCATCACAGAATTGTTACTGTATACAACTCACCTACTTGGGAGAGCATCATAAGCATTCCTGACACGCCCAAGGAGACCTGATGTAGATCTTCCACCAAATCGAGCATATGGTGCCAACATGCCAACTAAAGCTACATTCACAACTACACCTACCAACATATCTGCGGCATACAACTCAAACTCCGACCAAAACTCCTCCCCTCTCTTCTGAACCTCCGCGAATGTTGCGCAACATGTGTCAATGACTATCTGCGTTGCATTCCATGACACAAACAATCAACACTCATGGACAACCAATAACAATACTGATCGAAGTAAACAACCAAACCTACCTCTGTCCCGATTTTGAAGAGGAATGCAGGATCAACGAGCATCCTGTTGCGGAGAAGCGAGCAGGACCGAATGGCTGGACCCAGGGGCCAAACCGACGCCTTCAAACGATAGTACAATTTAAATTCAGACGAAACACGATGGAACCACGCTACAAACAAAGGGACAACTGCTTACCTGCATGTCCAAGTATCGGAGCAGCAGCAGCTTCTGAATCCCGACGCTCTTGGCCGCCTCCACCATGTCCGTGGGCAAGCTGGGCAGGCTAACCCCCCGCTTCTCGGCCTCTTGTACCACCTGCTCGAAGCTCAGGATGGGCCCGAACTCATCCTCCCGTTCATCACCCTCACCCCCATCGCCGCCACCGCCATTGTCACCATCCCCACCCCCGCCTCCTCCCGGCGGGAACTTTCCATTCCCACCGACCCTATCATCAACATCAGCGCCGACCGCCTCACCAGGCGTCTCCGGAATCTCACCCGGCGACGCGACCAGGTCGGAGTCCGCGGCGACAAAGTCCTCCGCCTCCCGGACGACGACGGCATCCGATGCCCCGCCGTCCGCGCTCACCTGCGGTGGCGGCGGTAGGTCGGCGCGGACTCCCCTCGCGACGCTCCACCTCCGCACGCCAAATCGGAAGCAGCTTCCCCGCCCCGCGACCAGAGCGGCGGCGTTCGGGCGGCATTTAGCTCCCACGCTGCCGTAGAGGCGAGCGCTCGCGCAGGAGAACGCCATGCTCATGGTCGCGCCGGAGAGCGATGAGGGAGGAGGCGGCGGCGGAGGATCAAGGTATTCTGCGGGGAATGGAGTTGGATTCGTGCGGGGCGGGGGGGGGGGGGGGGAGGGGGGGGGGGGGGGGAGGGGGGGGGGGTTGGTGGGGTTGGTGCGGCGGCGCGGCCGTGCCACGCCAATTATGGAGTTGGTGGGTTTCTTACTCGTGGGGCCGAAGGTGATGGGGACGTGGCGGCTGGGAGCGGCATGTGAATTTTTTATTTGCTTTGTCTGTCTTCCTGGTCAATTGTACTTCGTGGCTGCTTTCATTTTTTATTCTTTCCGTAGAGTGTTGTCCATCTTCTGAATGCTTACTCAGTTCATATTATTTCTTTCATTATAAAAAAATTGTCGATTTATAATTTATTTTTAAAATATAAAACGATAATTTTTTTTGCAGCGGAAGAAGTAAATAGCAATGGTGGTTTTGCTGTATAAGAGTCAAAATTCCATAAGGTACATATGTCTGAAATTGAGAGTAAAAAAATACCAAGTATGCTTAATGCTTGTGTATAGCTTGGTATAAGGGAGTTAATTCTCGTATGTCTGAAATTAACATTTTTTTATCCATCTGACGACTACAAATTCTATTTTTTATAATCAATACATTATAAAATTTATATTCAATATACAGTCAAAAAAACTAACAACAAGAGCAAAAATCTTGAAATATATTGGGTGGCTCATAGCGCAGGGTAAATGGAATGCTAATTTTAGGCGACTCAAAATTAGTGTTCCCGGGTTTTATAATCGTTGTGTGATTTTGAATCCTAAGCTCTGTGAATGGGTAAGGTTGCGAGTCGGATATTGGCCAATGCAACATCCAAAACCGAAAAGCGAACGACAGACTTTTCTTGGACGGAAGAAGGAATGTACGTGATTATGTTTGAAGCAGTGGTAGCATAGATTGATTAATTTACTTGCAGGATGTGGGTTTTACAGTTTGCGTGTAAGCGTGTTACAGGTGACGGGACCGAAAGGAGGTTAGATACGGAGAACTAGTGACAGAGAAATCAAAAGCATTGAGGCGATGGGCACGACGACAAGGCTAATGGCTTGCGAAGAGTCCTCTGCTGCAGCCGACGATGCTCCGCTTTCACCGTCGCCTGTCTTCTCCGTGCTTCGCTCGGCACCGCCATCCTGTACAGCAAAATGAAAGCATTGAGCTATTTGGGCTTATCGCTAGTCAAAATCGAGCATATGTTGTGTAATTACATAAGGTCGGGTGCATGGATCGTACCTGTAGACTTTTGTTTTAAAAGACAGAGTACCTAGTCAGCGATTGGTCATGGTAAATTGAGGTTATTAAAAAATATAAGGCAATTTACTGAACAATTCTGGAGAAGCACGCAAAACACAGCAGCGATTAACACCGGCACACAGACGAACGAGTAATATCGCGTACGATTTGAAGTTAGAGGAACTGCTGTAGATCTGACGGCGAACATTCGCTGCAGACGCTGGTGACGACGTTGGGCCGCAGCGCCCGATCTCCTCGGTAGACGACCCATGAAGAAGAATGCGAGCAGTCGCGCAAAACGCTTCCAAAAAAACCTTATTCGCCCTCTTCCAGTGCAGGATTGCAAGGGCGGGTGATTTCGAAGACCTGCATTCCCGATCGTCAGTGCACGTCGGCGCTCGGGATGGAGTAGACTAGAAGTTGGCGCAATAAACGTGAACGTGAGAATGATCTGATCGTGGGATGATCTGCCCTACCGCGGACGCCCGTATTTATAAAGTTCTACGGAGACGGTTCGACTACGATCCAGAGGATCCGCATCCGATTCGACTCTGCAATCGTAGGCGCGTCCGTCTCCAACGACTTGGACTCAGTATCGGAAGCCCAAAATTTAGAAGCCCAAAAACCCAAATTCCAATTTAATTTTCTGCAAAAGTATAAAATATGAGCTCGACTCGAGGCTCGAATTCACACGAACACGCGCGCGCGTGTGCAGGGCGTGGTGTGGCGAGGCGAGGCGAGGCGAGCGAGCGAGGAGGAGGAGGAGGAAGAGCGTGTGGGCCACTCCTCTCTTCTCCTATACTCTCTCACTCAATGAGTGGAAGAACAACCCCCCTTATATGTAGGAGTTGCTCCTCTTTCACTTCCCATGTGAGACTATCTATACAGCACAACCTTATCTTGCACTAATGGGCCTTAGAGATTTTTTAGGAATTATTTCTGAATTATTGTTAGGCCAAGCCCAATAATTCTAATAATCCCCCACCAGATCTTAAAACCATTAGAAGAGAGGTCATTATTGTTTCTTGTTTGATATACTAATGTTTCAGCAGAGACTGTTAAGTTGAACTTCTGCCTAGATCTTCAAAATTCATCAACTCACAACTTGAACAATGGACTACGCTTTGAATTGCAAGTTTTGTACGAACTAACTTCACTCAAAGATCAATACCAATATTTGACTACCAGTAGTCTACCCCGTGGGTGGAGTATATGCATCGTACTCCCTGGTCTCTTCATGATCTTTCCAGAGATCACCCAAATCTTACAGATTGCGACGTTAGACAGTCGAAGCTCATATAGGTGTGTTTCTTTCAAGATTGTCCTGTAGGACGATATCTTTGTTACACATAGCTAATAGAAACACATTAAGGCAAATCGCCAACTTGCCATATAGTTTGAGAGTACAAGTGTGCATCTTCACATAGAGAGGATTTAAAAGGAAGTACTCTCCTCGGTGAACCACTAGCTTGTTTTCTCATGTCCTAATTCACAGGATCTCCGATCACATAGGCTGGATTACTACTATGGTGTCACATTAATAGGTCTCAAACTCATCTCCATCAATGCACTTTCTATCACATTACGTGATAGACACTTCATAAAGGGATCTGCCAGGTTTTTATCTATTTGTATATACGAAATAGTAATAACTCCGGAGTTTCTCATTTTTCTGATAGATTTCAGACGTCTCTTGACGTGTCTTGATAATTTTGCATTATCATTAGAACTGGTCACTTTGGTAATCACCGTCTAATTGCCACAGTTCATAAGGATTGTCGGCAATGGTTTCTCAACTACAGACAAATCCATCAAGAGCTCCCGCAACCATTCTGTCTCTACAGTTGCTGTCTCTAAAGCAGTAAGTTCTGCTTATATGGTTGACCTCGTCAAAATGGTCTGTTTGCAAGACCTCTGTGATATAGTGCCACCAGCTAGAGTGAACACATATCCACTCGTGGCATAGAGTTCATCAATATCAGAGATCCAGTTCGAATCACTATAACCCTCAGGCATGGCCGGATGCCCAGTATAGTGAATTTCATAACTCATTGTACCTCTCAAGTAGTGCATAACCCTTTCAAGTGCATGTCAATGATCTATACCCGGGTTTGGCATAAACTGCTTAGTTTGCTCACAACAAACGAGATATTAGGACGGGTTGCGCTAGCTAAATACATGAGTGGCTGATCATCTGATAATATTTAAGTTGATCTCTTGACACTTTCTTGTTCTTGCTGAGTATCACGCTGGGATCATAAGGCGTTGAAGAAATCTTTTTATCCATAAAGACGAACCGGCTCAATGTTTTCTCAACATAGTGGGATTGACTTAAAATAATCTCACTCTCATACTTATTAAGCTTAATGTTCAAAATAACATTAGCTTCTCCCACATCTTTCATATCAAAACAGTTTGATAGAAAGGACTTGACCTTAGAAATTATATTTATACTCGTACCAAAAATGAGTATATCATCCACATACAAGCATAATATAATGTTATCGCCCCCACCATGGCGATAGTACATGCACCGATCATCCTCATTAATGACAAAGCCCGCAGACGTCAAAGTACTATCGAACTTCTAATGCCATTGCTTAGATGCTTGTTTCAAGCCATACAAGAATTTCAACAATTTGCACACCTTTGTCTCTTCACCTTTTACTACGAACCCATCAGACTGTTCTATATAAATTTTCTCATCCAACCCTCCGTTAAGGAAAGTTGTCTTCACATCCATTTGATCGATGATTAGACCATAAGAGGCAGTCAGAGAAAGTAGTACACAACTTTTCGTCATTCTGATGACAGGTGAATAGGTGTCAAAATAGTCTTCACCTTTCTTTTGAGTATAATCCTTTGCAACTAGTCTCGTTTTGTACTTTTTAATAGTACCGCCAGGCCTGAGCTTCTTCTTGAACACCCACTTGCAGCCTACTGGTTTGCACCTGTACGACTGTTCAGTTAACTCTCAGGTTCTATTGAAAATAATTGAGTCTATCTCACTATGAACTGCTTCTTTCTAGTCATCTGCATCAGGTGATGCATATGCCTCAGCTATGGATCTAGGAGTATCGTCCACAAGTTACACAATAAAATCATCACCGAAGGATTTTACAATCCGTGATCTCTTACTCGATTGAGTTATTTTATTGTGTTCCTCTTCTGGGACACTCTTAAATGGTGTATCAAGAAACTCGCTAGTTGTGGTGGATTCAGGACAAATTTAAGAAGATATTCTAGCAGTGCTATGCATATCTTTCATACGAAAAATATTCTAAAAAAATGTTGCATCACGAGATTCCATAATAGTATCAACATGCATATCAGGTACCTCTGATTTAACTACTAAATATCTATATGTGATGCTCCGATAAGCATAACCTAGAAAGACGCAATCCACTGTCTTTGGTTTGAGCTTGCGTTTCTTATTAATTGGAACATTGACCTTCGCCAAACATCCTCAAGTACGCAAGTATGAAAGTGATGGTTTTCTCCCAACACACTCATCGTAAGAGGTTTTCTCTTTATTCTTGTTTGGAACGCGGTTTAGGACATAACATGAAGTCAATAGTGCATCTCCCACCATGCCTTAGATAAATCGGATGTGTCTAACATGACATTCATCAAGTCACACAATGTGCGGTTTTTCCTCTCGGCTATCCCATTTGATTGGGGCGAATAGGGAGGCGTCCTCTCATATATAATACTGTATTCCGAACAGAAATTGTCAAATATTTTGGGTAAATACTCGTCACCACGATATGCCTAAGACATTTGATCTTTCTCTCTAACTGAGTTTCTACTTCAGATTTATATATTTTAAAGTACTCTAAAGCTTCATCTTTAGTTTGCAACAAGTACACATATCAGAATCTAGTAAAATCATCTATTAATGTTATAAAGTATTTCTTTCCACCTTTTGTCAACACACCATTCATCTCGCATAGATCAGAATGTATGAGTTCTAATGGTGCCAAGTTTCTCTCCTCGGCTGCCTTGTGAGGCTTTCGAGGTTGCTTTGATTGCACACAACTATGACACTTAGAACCTTTAACAATGGTGAATTCTGGAATTAATTTGAGACTGGATAGCCGATTCATTAAATCAAAATTAACTGGCATAAACGAGAATGTCAAACACTCGCATCATCATCAACACTGCCACAATATGGTTTAATAATTTATTATTAAACTCTAAAAGAGAAAAGTGGAACAAGCATCCGCATTCATAGTCTTTTCCAATAAATTGTTCATGCTTCGATAGAACTATTTTATTGGATTCTAAAACTACTTTAAACCCATCTCTACATAGAAGGGTGTCACTAACAAGATTTTTGTTCATCGTAGGAACATGATGCACGTTATTCAGCTGGACAATCTTTCCCGAAGTAAACTTCAGATCGACCGTGCCAACACCACGAACAGAAGCATGTGACCCATTCCCCATCAAGACGGCAGAATCCCGAACGAACTAGTAAGAAGTAAACATGGACGTGTCAGAACATACATGGACATTAGCACCCGTATCAAACCACCAAGACGGTGTTTGAGAAACAGAAAGAACAATAAAAGAATTACTGTACCCATCTGTATTGCTAGACGTCACGATGTTGACATTCTTTTTCCCTCTGCGGTCTGCCCTCTCAGGATAGTCTTTGGAAAAATGTACCTGCTCCCCACAGGTGTAGCGCATCATCCATCATTGGTTTTGTTTGCTGTCTTCTTCTTCTTGAAAGTAGTAGTTTTATTTGGCTTGAATTGAGACTTGTTGTTCCCTTTATTATTGACATTGGATTTCTACATCATATTAGCATTGGCGCTAGATTGACCCTCACCTACTTACTCAGTGGCGTCCTTAGCCCGGACCTTCTCCTCAATATCAAGAGATGCTATCAGGTTTTCAACTGATATTTCCTGTCTCTTGTGTTTGAGAGGTGTGGCGAAGTTCCTCTATGAAGAAGGTAACTTTGCAATAATTCACCCAACCACAAATGTGTCGGGTAAATGACACTTAAGGAGGTTGAGCTCTCTCGCAGGGCACTGCATTTCATGAGCTTGTTCAACTACGAGACGGTTGTTATCCATCTTGTAGTCATGAAAACTCTCCATGATATACAGTTTACCGCCTGCATCGGCTGCATCATACATAGCGTTAAGTGCATCCCATATCTCTTTACTATCTGTGACTGTAAGATAAACATCACAGATGTAAGAATCGAATGCCCAATAGGGGGGTGAGTTGGGCTTCTTTTCAAAAATCTAAGCAATAAAACTTAATTCCTAAAAGCCCAATTCCCTACGCAAACGATCTATGCATTGAAATAAATAGCAACTTCGCGGTATATAAAATGCATAAATGTAAGGGAGGGGAAGAGGATGCAAACTCCCGAGGAGACACGAGGATTTATCCCGTGGTTCAGCAAGATCGTCAAGATCTTCCTACATCCACGTTGTGGCACGCACCAAAGGGTATAGCCACACCCAAGTCATCGAGACTAGGGATCTTCACTATTATTCTCCGTTTGCCAACCTTGGCAAGGTGGAGCTTAAGCCTTGTACAACTTCGATCCTCCGGGCTTCCACAATCCTCTTGGCAAGCTCCGGAAGTCTCTCTCAATTACAAACACCAAGGGACACTCCCTTAAGGCTCTCACTACCCTAGAGATTCCACTCACCAAGAATGGAGGCACACAAGCTCTCTCTCTAGCTAGTTCTAGCCTATCTCTTGGTGTGTAAGTGATCTAAATGATGTAGAAGTGATGGCTCTTTGTATTGAATGCTTGTGGATGTGTAGATTATGTCTGGTGATCAAGACTTGTCGATTTGACAGGTTTAGGGGGTATTTATAGCCAGCCTCCACGAAATAGCCGTTGGAAAAAGTAGGCTGACAGAACTTTTCTCCGAACACCGGATGATCCGATGTCTCCCCTTTAGTTATCATCGGTCAAGTTCACTTTAGCTGATGTCATTGTGTCAGATATGACTGTTGTTAGACCGATGTTGCACTTGTCTTCTCATCAGATGATCCGGTGGCTCTTCCTCCAGAATTGGCTCAAACTTGATGCTTACTGGAGTGATTGACCGATGTGTATATTTCTGTACATCGGATGATCCGGTGCTACACTTGGTCCAAGGATATTGCAAACTGTACTGATGGACCGATGTAGCTTAGCCCTTAACATCGGATGATCCGGTGAGTACTTTGTTCTGAGGTCTTCTTCTGCTGAACCAACTCGACCGATGTGTTGTTCTCTGGAAACACTGGTTGATCCGGTGAGTTGATTTTGTTTGCTTCGAGTTGTTTCTAAGTGATTCTTTTGAACTTTGCTCGATTGACCTCTTAGACATTTGTTGGAAATGTACTTCTGATGATTGTCAAGCATTAAGTGTCATCAATTGTGGTTGAATGACTTTGACATAAGAGCTTTTACTTCTTATCTTCATATCATTGATTTGATCTCATAAATTGATTGTTTAGTAGTCTCCAATGACATATAGATTTCATTTGATTGAGTGATATGGGAGACCTTGCATCCACAAATTCATTAGTAAAATCCAATGGTTGTCATTAATCACCGAAACCATACCTCATGGGGGCCTAGATGCTTTCAATCTCCCCCTTTTTGGTGATTGATGACAACACAACAATTAAAGCACAATAGTAATGAATTTGATAGTACAAAACTTAAGAGGATATGCAATGAATACAAGATTATCACACTTGATAGTAATGAATTTGAAAGCTCAATCAAGGAATAACTCAAGTGAATAAGGGGCACAAGAATACTCAATAAATAGCAAATGAGTAGCAAAAACATCGAATTACAAAAGATAAGCACCAAATTACAAAAGATAGAGACTCCCCCTGAGACTAAGCAACCCTCTAAGCAACCCTCCCCCTGACTCTCTAACTCTTCTCCCCCTTTGGCATCAAGACACCAAAAAGGGATCCAAGTGCCTAAAAACCCTGAGTGCTCGGAGCGATGATGAACTGGTCACCATCGGGAGTGCTGTCGTCGGAGCTGCTGCCTGGAGTAGAGGTGGAAGGAGCTGTCGGAGCCGTAGGAGCCGCCGTCGGTGCCTGCTGAGTAGTAGATGCTGGCAAGGGGGAACTGACGACGGATGCTGGCGTCTACTGGAACAACATCGTAGCCGGCAGAGGAGAGTGGATAGGTGCACCTGGAGCCAGCAGTGGAGACATGCTGATCGACGGGATCGACGTGGTCGGCACCAGAGCTGCGGCTGGAGTAAGGACAGGTGGTGGTGGAGCAACTCCTGGCAGCTGCGTCGGCAGGGCAATCCCGGTCTGGGTGTAGAGGTTGGTGATCAACCCCAGAATGCCCATCATCGCCTGCTGCGTCTGCTGCTGCTGGTCGAGGGAGCGCTGGTGCATCTGGTCGATCAACCCAGTCAGCCGGTCAGTGTCCTCTCGCCTCTCACGGGCGATCTGGCGCTGCATCTCCTGATGTTGCTGCTGGAGCTCCAGAAGACGTGTTGCCTGCTCCGCTCGGGCCTGCTCAGCTGCAAGCCGATCCAAGCGCTGCTGCTCAACCATCTGCTGCAGGAGTGAGGTGAGCTCAGACGGCTGAGGGACCTGTGCCTCTATGACGGGAGGTGGAGTAGGGGGTGGCACTGTAGAGCCTCCAGCCTCCGCGTCGTGCTGCCTGAGTGAGGGAGGAGGTGGGAAGTACTCCTCAACACTGTCATCTGTGTCGCTCTCGGACCATATATGCTGCAGGTCCTCACCCTGAGCTTCTGCCTCTGCCAGCCTCTCATCCTCCTTCTCCAGATCCGACCAGTCCTCCTCAGAGAGACGAGCACGAACCTGACGCTCGACTGGACGGCCAAGGCGGCGGTCTCCAGGAGCTGGGGCACGGTAGTGACTGAACCGTGTGACACTCTCGTCAGTGAGACGGTCACGCACGGCGGACTCCTCAGGAACCATCATGGAGAGTAGGTAGCTGATCCAGTGTCCAAACCAAGCTGCCTCATCATGCCCACTCCATCGGTGATCACGTCCTCCATCTCGCATATGAGGATGTCCACAATATCAAAATCCATCCCGTTCATGACGTAGAACAGGAGGATCTGATGCAGGCTGGTGAACCCCTCTAGGTATGCGGACCTCGGCAAGAGAGTGCGATGCAAGGCAAGATGCACTGTGCGCATAGCTGGAGTCAGTAGTGCCGGTACCCTCGGCTGGTCTGAAGAGAAGGTCGGTCCAAATAGAGAGCGTATATCCTCCAGTGGGGGTGCCACTCCTCCAGTGAGCGGCCTCCTCGGCGGGTCTGCCAGTCCATATACCCTCTCATGCACGCAAGTGTCGTGCATGTCCACTCCTAGCAGCTGTGCCAGCGTCTGCCTCGTCAGGTGATGGTGCTGGCCCATGAACATGAAGTCTATCGATCTGCGGCCCTCAGAGACATATAGGGTAGCGTAGAATACGTGGACCCAATCCTCCACATATGCACACCTGTCGTAGGACATCAGCTCCACCAGCCCCCTGTACCTCTCAAAGTATGGGCGTATCTCTGTCTCTGCTGCCAGGGCGAGCTGATCCCAATCCAGAAAGTTGTGCTGGAATAGCTTGTGGCCGCGGCGTCTATAGGTCTCGTAGAGTGACGCCTATGTCACGGTCCAGAAACGACTGTCCACAAGAGCCTCTCTGGGCTGCGGGTACCACTCCTCAAGCAGAACACTCCATCTGAGTCTTCTTAGCTACTTGGCCTTCATCTTCCGGTAATCAGTCAACCGGACACCAACACGGACGTTGGTGTCCATCTCGTAGATGGCTCTCTGGGCCTCCCTGTCCTCACGACGATCGGTAACAGTCGGTCTCGGTCGTGGTGCTGCCGCAGGAAGACCCCCACGGGTCCTGGCTGATCGCCGGCGAACGAGTGGCACTTCCGGCTCTTCTTCTGCCTCGGACTCATCGATCACGGGAGGCTGCCTCGGACGAGCCTCGCAGATCCTCAATGATCCTCCTCGGCCACGCTCTCGCTCCTCGGCGGCACGAGCGACCATCAACACCTTCTTCTCCTCCTTCGAGGGCTTCTGCTTCTTTGCGGTCGGCTCCACAATGGACTTGCCCTTGTTCTTCTTGTCACGAGCCATTGCGATGAGGCGCAATGATGTCAAGCACACAACACGACAACCGACGCGGCTGGAAACCCTAGCGACGTAGGGAGGCACCTCGGTGATGGAGAGGGCGGTGGTGGTGGTGCACGGGATGGAGCAGCTGTTGGGGGCGGCAGCGGTGGTGCACGAGCGGCGCTTGGGTGGAGCGGCAGCGGCGGTGGAAGAAGGGTGGCGGCGGCGACGCTGGAGAAGGCGGCGGCGGCGGCCGGAGGTGGCGGTGCAGGGCGAGAGGAGCGGCGGCGGAGGTGAAGTTGAGATCGGGGAGAGAGAAAATGGGAGGTGAAGAGTCGTTTAAATAGTGGGTCCCAAACCCTAGCCAAAAATTTAACACCGGATGGACCGATGTTAAAAGATAGAGGCATCGGTCAAATGTCACAATAAGGATATTCAAAAAGGTATCGTTGACACCGGATGGTCCGACGTGGAAGGGATAGGCATCGGTGGAATTCAGCACAGTTCCAGAAATATGAACACCGAATGGACCGATGTTTCTCAGAATGAACTCGTCGGTTGATTTGAGATACTGACTGAACTGACTCTTGGTCTTTGAACACCAACTTATCCGATGATGGTCTGGCCTAAGCATCGGATAATCCGATGACTACAAAACAGCAACATCCCATATATGTCCTTTGACCAAACAAACAAACAATGAGAAACGCATGTGAAAGCATCTAGGCCCCCGTGAGGTATGGTTTTGGTGATTAATGACAACCATTCGTAATTACTAATGAGTTTGTGGATGCAAGGTTTCACGTATATCACATCAAGAGTTAACGACTATCTATTCAAATCATCTACCACTCATTGGATACGAATGGAGACCCCTCAAACGACCTATTCTAAGGGGGTTATTCAATTCTCATGAAGGCTAAATGAAGAACTCACACAACGACTCTATTCTATCAAAATTGGCAACACAAGAAGATCAATATTCATCAGAACATTATTTGCAACAAGTGTCAAAGAGGTCACTCGAGAAGCTTCTAAAAGTTCAACTCGAAGCAAACAAATTACACTCACCGGATCGTCCGATGGTCTGGAAAATGCACACATCGATCGATTGGGGCTCAACAGAAGAAGAAGACCTCAGAATGAAGTGCACACCGGATCATCCGATGCTAGAGACAAGTGGACATCGGTGAAGTTCAACAGAAAGATTAATTTGTCTCAACAATTCTGGAGAAACACTCACCGGATCATCCGATGCAGAAGCAAAGTGTACATCGGTCTAGTTCAACAGAAACATTATTTCTGGACCAAATCTGAAGACAAAGCTCACCGGATCATCCGATGATTGAGAAGGGGCAGCATTGGTCGAATAACGGTCACTTCTGACACAGTGACGTCAGCTAAACTAATTAGACCGATGCTCAGAAAAGGTGGTCATTGGATCATCCGATGTACACAGAAAAAGTAATCAGCCAACTTTTTCAACGGCTAATTCAGTTGGGCTGGCTATTTAACCCCCTTCCATCAGTCATTTCGACAACACTTGACAACCAGAGCATGCCCACACATCCTCAAGTGTCCAAGACCTAGAACAATCATTTACACACCCTTTTCGTCCATCTACACCTCAAGATATAGGCTAGATCTAGCTAGAGAGAAGCTCGGTGCGTCCTCTCTGGGTGAGTGGAGTCTCTAGACCAGTGAGAGCCGTGAGGAAGTGCATTCTTGGTGATTGCATTCATCGTGTATCAAGAGGAGAGTAGAGAGATTGCTCCGGAGCTTGCCGAGACAATTGTGGAAGCCCGGAGCATCGAAGTTGTACAAGGTTTGAGCTCCACCTTGCCGGAGATGGCGAACGGAGAAAGTTAGTGGATTCCCTCGTCTTGGTGACTTGGGAGTGGCAATACCCTTTGGTGGGTGCCACAACGTGGATGTAGGAAGATCCTAGTGATCTTACCGAACCACGGGAAAAATCGCCGTGTCTCCGCGTCTTCGAGCGTTTGCATTCCTCTCCCTACCCCTTTACGATTACGTTTTACTATTCCACACTGAACTCTCTTGATTGCGTAGTTGACTTGCATAGGGAATTGGGCTTAACAATTAAAGTTTTTAAATTGCCTTAAAATTTGAAAAAGCCCAATTCACCCCCCCCTCTTGGGCGTTTCGATCCTTACAATTGGTATCAGAGCGAGGTTGCTCATAGGATCATTCTAGCTTCACCGCTAGAGAGCTTAAATGGCCAAGAATGGGGGTTCGGTTCCCACCTTCGAGGGCAAGAACTTTGCCTATTGGAAAGCACGCATGCGTGCCTACCTAGAGGCTATTGCTCCCGAAGTTTGGGAAGCGACCCATGTGGGATTTGGAGATCTCAATTATGTTGGTGATCAACTAAAATGGGATGCTAAGGCTAGAAATGCTATCTACGAATGCATAAGTCAAGACGTATTTGCTAGAATTGCTAGTAAAGAGAAAGCATGTGAAATTTGGGCATGTTTAATTGAAATACATGAGGGCTCATCTCGTGTTAAAGAACTCAAATATCACTTGCTTAAATCCAAGTATGATGAATTCAAAATGCTTCCTCATGAGAATGTTAACCAAATGTTATCCCGTTTAAATGTACTCATTGAGGAGATTAACGCACTTGACATTGCCTCTCTTGGTAAGGGACTTATTAACCGCAAGATCCTCATGCTTCTACCCAAGCCCAAGTACAACATTATCAATTCAATGCTCCAAAAGGAATCGCTTGACAACATTGAAGTCTCGGAGCTTATTGGAGAAATTCATGCTCATGAGATGAGCGTTCTTGGAATGATGGAGGAGTCATCGTCAAAGACCATTGCTCTCAAGGCCTCAACCAAGAAGACAACTCCCAAGAAGAAGAAAGTAGTTGAGCCTAGCTCAAGTGAAGAAGAGCAAGCAACAAGCGAAGAGGACGATGACGAGCTTGCATTGATGATGAGGAAATTCTCACGGTTAAACTCCAAGATTGCAAAGAAGGGTTACTCTTTTGATCCCAAGAAGAAAGCCTTCCTTCCAAGAAAAGATGAAAACAAGATATGCTATAATTGTGGTGATCAAGGCCACATATCGTATGATTTTCCAAAACCGGACAAGAGGAAGGACAACCACAAGGGAAAGCATCAAAAGCTAGAAGAAAGTGATGAAGATGAAGAAGAGGTCAAGCCCAAGCGCTCCTTTGGAAAGAAGAAATTTGACAAAGGCAAGAAGACCAAGCTCTTTCCAAAGAAGAGAAGAGGGCCTCAAAAGGTCTTCATGTGCGAGGCCAATGAGTGGGTCACCGATGAGGAAACAAGTGACGATGATAGTGAAGATGAGGAAGAAAACTTGGCAAGCCTCGCTATCGTCAACAAGGATGACTCACCTCTTCCCCCACCGCCCATGTGTCTCATGGCGAAAGGTAACACCAAGGTATGTGATGACTCTAGTGATGATGATGAACTTTCTCCCGATGAATTAGCATCTATGATTAATGAATATCATGTCATCATAAAAAGGGAAAAGGGCAAGGTTAAGGCACTTGAACAAGCTCGTGCTAAGCTTGAGAGTGCTAACCTCAATTTGCATGACAAGTATGAAAGCATACTTAAGGAGCATGACATGCTCAAGTCTCATGTCAAGCAAATTGAGGAAGAGAAGGCTCAAATCAAGCTTGATCACCATGAGCTTGACTTAGCTCATCAAGCACTCTTGGGCAAGCACAATGAGTTGGTTCAAGAGCATCAAGTACTTAACCTTGCTTATGAAGCTATTGAACTAAAATTAAAAAACTTGAAGAAAGAAACCCTTGATGGCAAAATATCCGCTAGTTCACATGCCACTAACAATTTGCATGAGTCTTTGCCGTTGAAAGCAAATGCTAGGGAGAAGGAGCTAATGGACGAGATTGAAAGTCTCCATGCTAGCATGGCAAGACTAACCAAGGGAGAGGACAAGCATAAGGAAATCCTCTTCCAACAAGCCAAAGTCTTCAACAAGAGAGGACTTGGATCCTTCCCGGTGCCAAACAAAGGGAAGGTGCCCTCACCGGAGCTTAGGACAAGCTTCATCAAGGAAGTTGGTCCCTATTGCCAACACTGTGAGGTCACCGGACATCACACAAGGGAGTGTCCTCTTCCTAATCGTCCTTCTCCCAAATTGCCTCCTAACTATACATCTACCTTTGATAATCACTATTATCTATTGAGCAAAGTAGGTGGGAAGGTGAAGGCAAAGTTCATCGGCAAAGACATCAAGGGCATGAAGGGGAAGCTCCCCAAGCAACTTTGGGTCCCAAAATCACTTGTATCACACATACAAGGACCTAAGTTGGCTTGGGTTCCTAAACTCAAAAACTAACTTCATGTGTGTAGGTGAACTACAAAGCCGGAGGAAAACATTGGGTACTCGATAGTGGGTGCGCTCAACACATGACCGGCAATGATGGTATGTTCACCTCCATAGAGGACCCCGGAAATCACGAAAAAGTCACCTTTGGTGATAACTCAAAGGGGAAGGTAATGGGTTTAGGTAAAATTGCTATTTCTAATGATTTGTCTATCTCTAACGTGCTTTATGTTAAGTCTCTTAGTTTCAATTTACTCTCTATTGCTCAATTATGTGATCTTGGACTAACGTGCACATTTGACAAGAATGGTGTTGTGGTGTCTAGTGAGTCTAGCAAAGAACTAATCTTCAAGGGGTTTAGGCATGGACATCTTTACTTGGTGGACTTCTCCAACAAGAACGCTAGCTTGACCACTTGTCTTTTCACCAAGACAAGTTTGGGTTGGCTATGGCATCGACGCATTGCTCACATAGGGATGAGCAAGCTCAAGAAGTCATTCAAGCTTGGGATGGTGACCGGCGTGAAGGACGTCACATTTGAGAAGAACAAGCTTTGTAGCGCATGTCAAGCCGGGAAGCAAGTTGCCTCGCACCATCCGATGAAGACAATGGTGTCAACCTCCAAGCCACTTGAACTGCTTCACATGGACCTCTTCGGACCATCCACATACCAAAGTCTTGGCGGTAACCTCTATTGTCTCGTTATTGTTGATGATTATTCTCGATATGCTTGGACTTTGTTTCTAGGTGACAAGGGTGAAACCCCGGAAGTCTTCAAGACCTTTGCAAAACGAGCTCAAAGGGAATTTCAACTTCCCATCATCAAGGTCCGAAGTGACAACGGCACCGAGTTCAAGAACTACAACATTGGGGAGTGGTGTGACCGTGAAGGCGTGAAGCACGAGTTTTCGGCCACATACACCCCTCAACAAAATGGAGTCGTTGAAAGGAAGAACAAGACTCTCATCACCCTTGCAAGAGCAATGCTTGATGACTATGGCACGTCGGAGAAGTTTTGGGCCGAAGCGATCAACACGGCGTGCCATGCCGCTAATAGGATCTATCTTCATCGACTACTTCAAAAGACCCCCTATGAGCTCCTCATTGGGAGAAAGCCCAACATCTCTTACTTCCGAGTCTTCGGATGCAAGTGCTACATCTACCGCAAGAAGAGGCTCGGTAAGTTTGAAAGAAGGTGTGATGTTGGTATTTTTCTTGGTTATGCATCAAACTCAAAAGCATATCGAGTATTCAACCAAACCTCTAGGTTAGTTGAAGAAAGTTGTGATGTTGAGTTTGATGAGACTAATGGCTCCCAAGAGGAGAGTTTTGGTCATGATGATATAGATGATGAGCCTCTACGAGAAGCTATGAAGAACATGACCATTGGAGACATCAAGCCTGAAGTTGAGGAGAGCCATGATCAAGGGGGAGCCTCAAATGCTAACATAGACACCCCCATGGCGCCTCAAGTGAAGAAGAAAAAGATGATCCATTGCCTACGCAAGATTCACAAGTCCTACAACATCAAGATGAAGAAGAAGAAGTCCAAGATCAAGTCCATCCACAAGACGAGCAAAACGCATCACCACTGCCAAGTGCTTCACAACCACTCATGAGGCATGGGCGCATCTCCAAGGCGCATCCGATGGATCAAATCATCGGAAGTCAGTCACGGGGAGTAAGTACTCGTTCTCGCCATGTCGCTTCGTTTTGTGAGCACTACTCGTTTGTTTCGTGTGTAGAACCCACTCGCATCGAGGAAGCACTTCAAGATCCAAATTGGGTGATGGCAATGTAAGAAGAACTCAACAACTTCACCCGCAACGAAGTTTGGGTGTTGGAGGAGCGACCCAAGGACAAGAACGTCATCGGAACGAAGTGGGTGTACCGCAACAAGCAAGATGAGAATGGCGTTGTGGTCCGCAACAAGGCAAGACTTGTGGCCAAGGGTTTTGCGCAAGTTGAAGGACTAGACTTTGGAGAGACATTCGCTCCGGTCGCTCGGTTAGAAGCTATTCGTATACTCCTTGCTTTTGCTTCACATCATAACATAATGCTTTATCAAATGGATGTGAAAAGTGCCTTTCTTAATGGCTATATTAACGAGCTTGTTTATGTTGAGCAACCTCCCGGGTTTGAAGATCCGAGGAATCCTAATCATGTGTATAGGCTACACAAGGCGCTCTACGGACTCAAGCAAGCACCTAGGGCGTGGTATGAACGACTAAGGGACTTCCTAGTCATGCAAGGATTCAAGATCGGGAGGGTGGATACTACACTCTTCACCAAGGACATCGACGTGGATTTATTTCTTTGTCAAATTTACGTTGATGACATTATTTTTGGCTCAACTAACAAAGCTCTTAGCCATGAGTTTGGCAAAATGATGTCTAGGGAATTCGAGATGTCAATGATTGGAGAGCTCAATTTCTTCCTAGGATTTCAAATCAAGCAACTTCAAGAGGGGACCTTCATCTATCAAGAGAAGTACACAAAGGACCTCTTGAAGAAATTTGAGATGGGAGATTGTAGCTCAAGAAGCACTCCAATGGCGACAAATTGCCATCTCGACGCGGACATGGACGGTAAACCTATTGATCAATCTCATTACCGTTCTATGATTGGCTCATTGTTATATCTTACCGCATCTAGGCCCGATATTATGTTTAGTGTGTGTTTGTGTGCTCGCTTTCAAGCGGCACCTAAAGAATCGCACAAGAAGGCGGTCTTTAGGATACTTCGGTATCTCAAGCATACCCCAAGTGTAGGTTTGTGGTACCCCAAGAATGCTAGTTTTCATTTCTTAGGTTACTCGGATTCGGACTTTGCCGGATGTCGTGTGGACCGCAAGAGTACCTCCGGAGGGTGCCACCTACTTGGGCGTTCCCTAGTATCTTGGTCTAGCAAAAAGCAAAATTCCGTGGCTTTGTCCACCGCGGAGGCGGAGTATATAGCGGCCGGTGCATGTTGTGCCCAAATTCTATATATGAAGCAAACCCTTTTGGACTTTGGAATTAAGTTTGGTTGTGTGCCTCTCCTTTGTGACAATGAAAGTGCGGTTAAGATAGCTAGAAACCCCGTTCAACACTCCCGCACCAAGCACATTGATATTCGCCATCACTTCTTGCGGGACCATGAGGCTAAGGGAGACATCTCATTGCAAGGTGTTAGGTCCGAAGAACAATTGGCGGATATCTTCACCAAACCACTTGATGAGAAAACTTTCTCTAGGCTTAGAAGTTAATTAAATGTGCTAGATGCATCTAACGTCATGTAAGTTGCCATGTTCATGTAAGGTTGCATATCATATAGGTTTTGCCTAACTCCCAAAGGATAGGGGCGAGCTAGAAATAGTTTTCCCTGAGGAAGCCTTTGGAAGGCTTAAACTTGGCAAGATAGATTTATCTTATGCCTTGCATGATTCCTGCCATATAAACTTGCACTCATTTAATATCCTGCATTAACTTGTTTGGCATTGCATACGGTAGATTGTCACAAAGGGGAACCCACATCATGAGAAGAAGACTTGTTTGAAATGCAATATCTTAACTCATATGATGTGGAAAGAGCAAAATTCTAAAGGAACATGCTTTAAAGAGATAGAAGTCTCCATACTCTAGCTCACAAAGCATGGACCTTACATTTTCTTGGTTTTTCCCTCCTAATTTTCCTTGTGTGCTCTATTTGTTTAAGGGCTTAGCCAATATGTGGCACTATATTGAAAAGCCTATTTTTAGGGGTTAGGAGGTGCCCAAAAGGTCCTAAGACTTGTTTTCTCTTTGTGTGTTTTAAGTCAACGGACATTTATGGGTATTCTTAGGTTTTCTGTAGTCATCGGACTATCCGATGCTAGGGTCAGCAGCTACATCGGATCAATTGATGCTTCAGTTCATCGATCAGATCAGTCAGATCCAAGAAATCGACCGATGAGTTCATTCCAGGAAACATCGGAGCATCCGATGTTCAATCCTCTGTCACCCTGCCGAATTCGACCGATGATCGACGTAGCAACGTCGGATCATCCGGTGTGCAAAGAGAGTTTTTGGACCAACTCTTTGTTGAACTCGACCGATGACCCCACCCGATGCGCATCGGTCGATCCGGTGTTCGCGTAACCGTTAGGTCATCGGGTTCCCATTTAAAGACGTACGGGCGCTTCGTCTTCTTCACTCCGCGCCGCCACCTTCTCGCACCGCCGCTGCGCCTCCCGCCGCCACCTCCTCGCGCCGCCGCCGCGCCTCCCGCCGCCGCCGCGCCTCCCGCCACCGCCGCGCCTCCCGCGCCGCCACTTCCTCGCGCCGCCGCCGCGCCTCCCGCCGCCACCTCCTCGCGCCGCCGCTGCGCCTCTCGCGCCGCCACCTCCTCGCGCCGCCGCCACGCCTCCCGCCGCCGCCGCGCCTCCCGCGCCGCCACCTCAAGCCAAGCCGCAGCCGCGCCTCCATCGTCGTCACAGGCCAAGCCGACCGCGCCTCCACCGCCGCCGCACATCCATCGCCGCCGGCAGCCCTCCTTCTGTTCGACGACTTTCGTCGCTAGGGTTCCCACGAACCGTGCGCAATCATTCCGATCGCTGCGTCGCCGTTCATCGTTCGTGTGATCCTTTTCGTCGCTAAGGTTTGTACCGTACCGTGCGACATCCATCCTTGTTTCTCGTCGATCATGTTTCCACTAACCCTAGGCCTCTCTTTTGCATCAAGATGGGCCGTGATCGCAAGGGAAAAGGCAAGGCCATCGAGGAGCCCGCAGCGAAGAAACAAAAGCTCTCGAAGGAAGCTCGCCGGGCAGAGTTGGCCGCTCGCGCCGCCGAGGAGCGTGAGCGCGGCCATCGCGGTTCCTTGCGGCTCCGCGAGTCTCGGCAGAGGCAGCAGCGGCCCACAGTGCAGCCCGTGCCGCCCGACGACTCTGAGGATGAGGAGGATACTGCGGTGACGCCACTGGTTCACCGGCGCACCGTCAGGACCCGAGGGGGAGGTCAGACCCCCACCGCGAGTCAGCGCCCCACTGCTGCCGACCGCGCAGAGGACAGAGAGGCCCAGAGGGCCATCTACGAGATGGATACCGCTGCCAGAGTTGCCGAGGATGTCAGGCTTACAGACTATCGCAAGTTCAATGCAAAACAACTGAAGAAGCTCAGATGGACAGCGTTGCCAGAGGAGTGGTTCCCGCAGCCCAGGGACACTAGGGTTGATCCCCGCTTTTGGACCCTGACACAGGCGTCCCTGTACGAGACGTACAGGCGTCGGGGCCATAAGCTGTTCCAGCACACTTACATCGACTGGAATCAGCTTGCAACAGCAGTTGGACACGGGATCAGGCCATTCTTCGAGAGGTACAGAGGCCTTGTGGAGCTGCTCTCACGCCAGAGGAGCGCTTACGTGGAGGAGTGGGTTCGAGTCTTCTACGCCACTCTCTATATCTCAGAGGGTCGGCGCTCAATCCACTTCATGTTTCTGGGGCAGCAGCACACCGTGTCTCGAGAGCGACTGGCACAACTGCTTGGAGTGGACACACACCTCACTTGTCTGCACGAGGTGGTCTACGGAGGAGCCGACCCGCGGAGGAGGCCGCTGACAGGGGGAGTGTCACCGCCATTTGAGGAGATCAGAGGTCTGTTCACCCCTCCTTTCACGCAGACCAGCCGAGGGTGCCAGCTCTACTCACTCCAGCCGCTCGGACAGTTCACCACATCCTCAGGCGTACCCTTCTACCGAGGTCCGGCTACCTAGAGGGCTTCACGAGCCTCCAGCAGACCATCCTGTTCTATGTGATGAACGGGATGGAATTTGATATCGTGGACATCTTGATCTGCGAGATGTAGGACGTGATCACTGATGGAGTCGGGATGTTGAGGCAGTTGGTCTACGGGCATTGGATCTGCCGTCTGCTGTTCTTGCTGGCACCTGAGGACTCGCCAGCCACTGCTCCTCTGACAGAGCTCCACGCCACTTGGTTCGGCCACTACCGAGTGCCCACTCCTGGAGACCGCCGCCTTGGCCGTCCAGTCGAGCGTCAGGTCAGAGCCCGACTCTCCGAGGAGGACTGGACCGAGCTAGCCCAGGAGGACGAGGCGCTCGCCCAGGCAGAGGCACAGGGTGGAGGACTGGAGCACGTCTGGTCGGACAGCGACACCAGCGACAGCGTCGAGGAGTACTTCCCTCCTCCGCCTCCTTCTCCGAGGCAGCACGACGCGGAGGCGGGAGGTTCGACTGCTCCACCACCTCCAGTGTCCGAGGCTCAGGTGTCACAGCCGTCAGAGCTCACCTCGCTGCTCCAGCAGATGGTCGAGCAGCAGCGCCAGGACAGGCTTGCAGCTGAGCAGGCCCGAGCGGAGCAGGCTGCGCGGCTCGCGGAGCTACAGAGACAGCAGCAGGAGATGCAGTTGGAGATCGCCCGCCAGAGGCGAGAGGACACTGACCGCTTCACGAGCCTGGTGGATCAGATGCACCGGAGGACCCTGGACCAACAGCAGCAGACTCAGCAGGCGATGATGGGCATCCTGGGGTTGATCACCAACCTCTACCAGCAGACCGGGATAGCCCTTCCACCTCAGCAGCCGGGTCTTGGTCAGGCTCCAGCAGCTTCTCCACTGGCACCTACTGCAGCTCCAGCACCGGCGTCGCCTATACCAAGCTTCAGCATGTCACCTCTACTAGCCTCGACAGTGCCATTCCAGTTCTCACCTCCCTCAGCAGTACCTTCTCCGCTGGCGCCAGCAGTCCCAGCAGATCCCCCAGCAGCGTCAGCAGCTCCAGTTCCTCCCGCTCCACGCCAGCACCTGCGACCTCCACCTCGAGCAGCTCCGACGACAGCACCGCCGACATCGACCGCTTCACCGTCGCCCCGAGTGCTCCGGAGTCCTAGGTACTCATCTTCCCTTTTTGGTGTCTTGATGCCAAAGGGGGAGAAGAGTTAGAGTCATGGGGAGTTTAGCTCTAGGGGGAGTCAGTCTTGGTCGAGTCAGTCTTGGTCGAGTCAGTCTTGGTCTTAGGGGGAGTTTCGGGAGTTTTACCTTTATCTATTTGGACTTATTGTCATTTGCTTCTATTGTAATTCAGTGTGCTATTTCATGACTTATTTGATCACTGTTTGAGCCTTCGAGCTCCTTGTGTTGCTTTTTGTTCCAGTTACAATCTTTATGAGCATTGTGTTATTAAATTCATTTACTTCTATGCTCTACTCGTTGTGTTGTCATCAATCACCAAAAAGGGGGAGATTGAAAGCATCTAGGCCCCCGTGAGGTATGGTTTTGGTGATTAATGACAACCATTCGTAATTACTAATGAGTTTGTGGATGCAAGGTTTCACGTATATCACATCAAGCGTTAACGACTATCTATTCAAATCATCTACCACTCATTGGATACGAATGGAGACCCCTCAAACGACCTATTCTAAGGGGGTTATTCAATTCTCATGAAGGCTAAATGAAGAACTCACACAACGACTCTATTCTATCAAAATTGGCAACACAAGAAGATCAATATTCATCAGAACATTATTTGCAACAAGTGTCAAAGAGGTCACTCGAGAAGCTTCTAAAAGTTCAACTCGAAGCAAACAAATTACACTCACCGGATCGTCCGATGGTCTGGAAAATGCACACATCGGTCGATTGGGGCTCAACAGAAGAAGAAGACCTCAGAATGAAGTGCACACCGGATCATCCGATGCTAGAGACAAGTGGACATCGGTGAAGTTCAACAGAAAGATTAATTTGTCTCAACAATTCTGGAGAAACACTCACCGGATCATCCGATGCAGAAGCAAAGTGTACATCGGTCTAGTTCAACAGAAACATTATTTCTGGACCAAATCTGAAGACAAAGCTCACCGGATCATCCGATGATTGAGAAGGGGCAGCATCGGTCGAATAACGGTCACTTCTAACACAGTGACGTCAGCTAAACTAATTAGACCGATGCTCAGAAAAGGTGGTCATCGGATCATCCGATGTACATTGAAAAAGTAATCAGCCAACTTTTTCAACGGCTAATTCAGTTGGGCTGGCTATTTAACCCCCTTCCATCAGTCATTTCGACAACACTTGACAACCAGAGCATGCCCACACATCCTCAAGTGTCCAAGACCTAGAACAATCATTTACACACCCTTTTCGTCCATCTACACCTCAAGATATATGCTAGATCTAGCTAGAGAGAAGCTCGTGTGCGTCCTCTCTGGGTGAGTGGAGTCTCTAGACCAGTGAGAGCCGTGAGGGAGTGCATTCTTGGTGATTGCATTCATCGTGTATCAAGAGGAGAGTAGAGATATTGCTCCGGAGCTTGCCGAGACAATTATGGAAGCCCGGAGCATCGAAGTTGTACAAGGTTTGAGCTCCACCTTGCCGGAGATGGCGAACGGAGAAAGTTAGTGGATTCCCTCGTCTTGGTGACTTGGGAGTGGCAATACCCTTTGGTGGGTGCCACAATGTGGATGTAGGAAGATCCTAGTGATCTTACCGAACCACGGGAAAAATCGTCGTGTCTCCGTGTCTTCGAGCGTTTGCATTCCTCTCCCTACCCCTTTACGATTACGTTTTACTATTCCGCACTTAACTCTCTTGATTGCGTAGTTGACTTGCATAGGGAATTGGGCTTAACAATTAAAGTTTTTAAATTGCCTTAAAATTTGAAAAAGCCCAATTCACCCCCCCCCTCTTGGGCGTTTCGATCCTTACAGCATGTCTTAGAACTTTTTGGGCAACCCCTTACCCCTCAAAAAACTAATATGCCAATAACTTGGCTAAGCCCTAAAGCAAATGGAACACAAGAAAATAGGGAGGAAAATTATCCAAATAAAATGTAAGGCCCATGCTTTGTGAGCTAGAGTATGAAGACTTCTATCTCTTTAGAGCATGTTCCTCTAGGCATTAACGCACCCAACATTTTGTTCTTTCCACCTCATATGAGTTGAGATATTGCATTTCAAACAAGTCTCTTTCTCATGAGGTGGGTTCCCCTTTGTGATAATCTACCGTATGCAATGCCAAACATTTTATAATGCAAGAAATTACAAGTCTATATGGCAGGCATCATGCAAGGCATAAAATAAATCTATCTTGCCAAATTTGAACCTTTCAAAGGCTTCTTCAGGGAGAGCCACTCTCCAAGCCTTGGGGAAACCCAAAAGAACCTCTATCCCAAGCTGACCCTTGCTCACCCCTATCCTTTGAAAGTTAGACAAGGCCTATATGATATGCATTCTTACATGATCATGGCAACTTACATGACGTTTGATGCATCTAGCACATTTAATTCACTTCTTAGCCTAGAAAAAGTTTTCTCATCAAGTGGTTTAGTGAAGATATCCGCCAATTGTTCTTCAGACCTAACACCTCGCAATGAGATGTCTCCCTTAGCTTCATGGTCTCTCAAGAAATGATGGCGAATATCAATGTGCTTAGTGCGGGAGTGTTGAACGGGGTTTTTAGCTATCTTAACCGCACTTTCATTGTCACAAAGGAGAGGCACACAACCAAGTTTAACACCAAAGTCCAAAAGGGTTTGCTTCATATAAAGAATTTGGGCACAACATGCACTGGCCGCAATATATTCCGCTTCCGCCGTGGACAAGGCGACAGGATTTTGCTTCTTGCTAGACCAAGATACTAGGGAACGCCCAAGCAAGTGGCACCCACTGGAGGTACTCTTGCGATCCATGCGGCATCCGGCAAAGTCCGAATCCGAGTATCCCAAGAGATGAAATTTTGCACCTTTAGGGTACCACAAGCCCACACTAGGGGTATGCTTAAGATACCTAAGTATCCTAAAGACCGCCTTCCGATGCGATTCTTTAGGTGCCGCTTGAAAGCAAACACATAAGCATACACTAAATATGATATCGGGCCTAGATGCGGTAAGATAAAGCAATGAACCAATCATAGAACGGTAGTTAGATTGGTCAATAGGTTTACCGTCCTTACCCGTGTCGAGATGACAATTTGTTGCCATTGGAGTGCTTCTTGAGCTACAATCTCCCATCTCAAATTTCTTCAAGAGGTCCTTGGTATACTTCTCTTGATAGACGAAGGTCCCCTCTTGAAGTTGCTTGATTTGGAATCCAAGGAAGAAGTTGAGCTCTCCAATCATTGACATCTCGAATTCCCTAGACATCATTTTGCCAAACTCATGGCTAAGAGCCTCGTTAGTTGAACCAAAAATAATATCATCAACATAAATTTGACAAATAAACAAATCTCCGTTGATGTCTTGGTGAAGAGTGTAGTGTCCACCCTCCCGATCTTGAATCCTTGCATGATAAGGAAATCTCGTAGTCGTTCATACCACGCCCTAGGTGCTTGCTTGAGCCCGTAGAGCGCCTTGTGCAACCTATACACATGATTAGGATTCCTCGGATCTTCAAACCCGGGAGGTTGTTCAACATAAACAAGCTCGTTAATGTAACCATTAAGAAAGGCACTTTTCACATCCATTTGATAAAGTCGAATATTATGATGTGATGCAAAGGCAAGAAGTATACGGATGGCTTCTAGCCGGGCGACCGGAGCAAATGTCTCCCCAAAGTCTAGTCCTTCAACTTGCAAGAACCCTTTGGCCACAAGTTTTGCCTTGTTGCAGACCACAACGCCGTTCTTGTCTTGTTTATTGCGGTACACCCCTTTGTTCCGATGACATTTTTGTCCTTGGGTCGCTCCTCCAACACCCAAACTTCATTGTGGATGAAGTTGTTGAGTTCTTCTTGCATGGCCATCACCCAATTTGGGTCTTGGAGTGCTTCCTCAATGTGAGTGGGTTCTACACATGAAACAAACGAGTAGTGCTCACAAAATGAAGCGAAATGGCGATAACGTGTACTTACACCCCTTGACGGACTTCCGATGATTTGGTCCATCGGATGCGCCTTGGAGATGTGTCCATGCATCATAAGTGGTTGTGAAGCACTTGGCGATGGTGATGCGTGTTGCTCCTCTTGTGGTTGGACTTGATCATGGACTTCTTCTTCTTCTTGATGTTGTGTGGCTTGTGAGTCTTGAGTTGGCAATGGATCATCCTTCTCTTCTTTGTCAACTTGAGGCGCCATGGAGGTGTTGATGTTGGAACTTGAAGCTCCCCCTTGATCATGGCTCTCCTCAACTTTAGGCTTGATGTCTCCAATGGTCATGTTCTTCATGGCTTCTCGTAGAGGCTCATCATCTATTTCATCATGACCAAAACTCTCCTCTTGGGAGCCATTAGATTCATCAAACTCAACATCACAACTTTCCTCAACTAAACCGGAGGTTTGGTTGAATACTCGATATGTTTTTGAGTTTGATGCATAACCAAGAAATATACCAACATCACATCTTCTTTCAATCTTACCGAGCCTTTTCTTGCGGTAGATGTAGAACTTGCACCCAAAGACTCAAAAGTAGGAGATGTTGGGCTTTCTCCCAATGAGAAGCTCGTACGGGGTCTTTTGAAGTAGTCGATGGAGGTAGACCCTATTTGCGGCATGGCACGCCGTGTTGATTGCTTCGGCCCAAAACTTCTCCGACGTGTCGTAGTCATCAAGCATTGCTCGTGCAAGAGTGATGAGAGTCTTGTTCTTCCTTTCAACGACACCGTTTTGTTGAGGGGTGTATGTGGCCGAAAATTCATGTTTCATACCTTCATGGTCACATCACTCCCTAATGTTGTAGTTCTTGAATTCGGTGCCGTTGTCACTCCAGACCTTGATGATGGGAAGTTGAAATTCCCGTTGAGCGCGGTTGGCGAAGGTATTGAACACTTTCGGAGTTTCACTCTTGTCACCTAGAAATAGAGTCCAAGCATAGCGAGAGTAGTCATCAACTATAACAAGACAATAGAGGTTACCGCCAAGACTTTGATATGTGGACGGTCCGAAGAGGTCCATGTGAAGTAGCTCAAGTGGCTTGGAGGTTGACACCATTGTCTTCATTGGGTGGTGTGAAGCAACTTGCTTCCTGGCTTGACAAGCGCTACAAAGTTTGTTCTTTTCAAATTTGACATCCTTCACGCCGGTCACCATCCCAAGCTTGAATGACTTCTTGAGTTTGCTCATCCCTATGTGCGCTATGCGTCGGTGCTATAGCCAACCCAAGCTTGTCTTAGTGAAGAGATAAGTGGTCAAGCTAGCATTCTTGTTGGAGAAGTCTACTAGGTAGAGGTGTCCATGCCGAAATCCTTTGAAGACTATGTCTTGGCTTGTTTCACTACTCACAACAACATCATTTTTTGCTAAATGTGCATGTTAGTCCAAGATCACATAGTTGTGCAATAGAAAGTAAATTAAAACTAAGTGACTTAACATACAAAACATTAGAAATAGATAAGTCATTTGAAATAGCAATTTTACCTAACCCAATTACCTTTCCCTTAGAGTTATCACCAAATGTGACTTGTTCATGATTGCCGGGGTTTTCTATGGTGGTGAACATACCATCATTGCCGGTCATATGTTGAGTGCACCCGCTATCTAGTACCCAATGCTTTCCTCCGGCTTTGTAGTTCACCTACACACATGAATTCAATTTTTGACTTTAGGCACCCAAGCCAACTTAGGTCCTTGTATGTGTGATACAAGTGTTTTTGGGACCCAAAGTTGCTTGGGGAGCTTCCCCTTCATGCCCTTCATGTCTTTGCCAATGAACCTTGCCTTCACCTTGCCATCTACTTTACTCAAGAGATAATAATGATCATTGAAAGTAGATTTGTAGTTAGTAGGCAATTTTGGAGAAGGTCGGTTAGGAAGAGGACACTCCCTTGTGTGGTGACCGGTGACCTCACAATGTTGGCAATAAGAACCAACTTCCTTGATGAAGCTTGTTCTAAGCTCCGGTGAGGGCACCTTTCCTTTGTTAGGCACCGGGAAGGATCCAAGTCCTCTCTTGTTGAAGGCCTTTGCTTGTTGGAAGAGGATTTCCTTGTGCTTGACTTCTCCTTTTGATAGTCTAGCCACACTAGTGCGGAGACTCTCAATTTCTTCCAACAATTCCTTCTCCCTAGTATTCTCTTTCAAAGGCAAAGACTTGTGCAAGACATTAGTGGCATGAGAAGTAATGGATATCTTATCATTAAGAGTTTGTTTCTTCAAAGTTTTTAACTCTTGATCAAGCACTTCATAAGCAAGGTTAAGTGTTTGATGCTCTTGGATTAACTCATTGTGCTTTCCCAAGAGTGCTTGGTGGGCTAAGTCAAGCTCATGATGATCTAGCTTGATTTGAGCCTTATCCTCCTCAACTTGCTTGACATGGGATTTGAGCGTGTCATGCTCTTTGAGTATGCTTTCATACTTTTCAAGGAAATCAAGGTTAGCACTCTCAAGCTTAGCACGAGTTCCTTCAAGAGCCTTAACCTTACTCTTTTCCCTCTTAATGATAGTGTGATATTCATTTATTAAAGAAGTTAAATCATCAGGGGAAAGCTCATCATCGCTAGAGTCGTCACATACCTTGGTGTTACCTTTCGCCATGAGGCACATGGGCGATGGATGAAGAGGTGAGTCATCATTGTTGGCAATGGCAAGGCCGGCCAAACTTTCTTCTTCCACTTCACTCTCTTCATCACTTGTTTCTTCGTCGGTGACCCATTCATTTGCCTCACACATGAACACCTTTTGTGGGCCATTTCTCTTATTTGGGAAGAGTCTTGTCTTCTTGTCCTTGTCATGTTTCCTCTTCCTAAAGGATCTTGGCTTGGGTTTGGCCTCTTCTTCATCATCTTCACTATCTTCAAGCTTGCGATGCTTGCTTTTATGGTTCTCTCTTCTTTTGTCCGGTTTTGGACAATCATAGGAGATGTGGCCTTGATCACCACAATTGTAGCAAGTCTTGTGATCATCTCTCCTTGGTAGAAATGCTTTCCTCTTGGGATCAAATGTGTATCCCTTCTTAGTAATCTTGGAGTTCAAGCGTGAGAACTTTCTCATCATCAATGCAAGCTCATCATCATCATCTTCACTTGATGCTTGCTCTTCTTCACTTGAGCTAGGCTCAACCACCTTCTTCTTCTTGAGGCTTGTTTTCTTGGTGGAGGCCTTTAGAGCAATTGTTTTTGAAGATGATTGCTCCATCATCCCAAGTACACTCATCTCATGAGCATGAATTTCTCCAATGAGCTCCGAAACTTAAATGTGGTCAAGAGACTCCTTTTGAAGCATGGAGTTAATGATGTTGTACTTTGGCTTGGGAAGGAGCATGAGGATCTTGCGGTTGATGAGTCCCTTGTCAAGAGAAGCAATGTCAAGAGCATTAATTTCTTCAATAAGTACATTCAAGCGAGAGAACATCTCATTGACATTTTCATGAGGTAGCATCTTAAATTCATCATATTTTGCCTTAAGCATGTGATATTTAAGTTCTTTGACTCGAGAAGAACCCTCATGAATCTCTATTAAGCAAGCCCAAATTTCACAAGCTTTTTCTTTGCTAGCAATCCTAGCAAACACATCTTGACTAATATATTCATAGATTGCATTCCTAGCTTTAGCATCCCATTTAACTTGATCACCAACATAGTTGTGTTCTCCAAACCCCGTGTGGGTCGCTTCCCATACTTCGGGAGCAGTAGCCTCTAGATAAGCGCGCATGCGTGCTTTCCAATAGGCAAAGTTCTTGCCCTCGAAGATAGGAACCGAACCCCCAACCTTGGCCATTTTAGCTCTCTAGCGGTGAAGCTAGAATGATCCTATGAGCAACCTTGCTCTGATACTGTCGGTACCCTAAAAACCATACACCCCCTGAGGTTACAAAGATCTCAAGGGAAGGACATCTACTCAAATTGAAGACCCTCGGGGGCCCACTTGCCAGACGAAACCGGACCCGCTTCTCCAACATGGTTAGCCCCTAGGTTGCCACGTGTACTGTCAGACCAGAGCTATTACCCGCAAGGGTGAAGCTCCGGGCTGGGTACTGAAACGGCACCTCCGGAGGTAACCCCTGACCGAGAGAAGCTCCGGACCTGACACGTGCTAGGCCACCCCGGAGCTTCCCGCTTCCCACGAGCAAGCTCCGGAGCTGCCACGTGTCCATACGTCGGAGCTGGCCGCTTCAAACCCCCGGGAGACGTTGTAACGGCTCCGGATCTCCAAAGGACAGCCGCGGACTTCAAGACCCGATTAATTATCATTAATTCCACGTTAATGATATTTAATCGGACGATCTTAACACCTGTAACGGCACTGTCGGAGCCGTTACAGGGTTATTAACAACAATTAATCTCGTGTATCAATACTAATAACCGCCAGGGCCACATGTCGGGCCAGGCTGACTTGTAACGGTTTGTCCTTGTACTATAAAAGGACAAACCGACGATACACGAGGAGAGGAGGCTCGAACTCTCTGAAGCTCACAAGTTAATACAACACATACACACACCCGTGGAGTAGGGTATTACGCTCAGGCGGCCCGAACCACGTAAACCACTGTGTCACTCGTGTCCAATCGCATTTCACTTTCTTAAGTCTCCGCGCGCCCAAACCGAACCACAAACTCCTTCAACACTTTCATAGTGTCAGGAGATCTGCCGACTCCAACAGTCGACAGTTGGCGCGCCAGGAAGGGGAGCCTGAGATCTTCAAGAATGGTGAATTCTGCGGCTGGATCATCCAACGGGCAACCTGCTGTTCAGGCTGACGGAGGCAATCCCTCCAACATGCAGCCACCGGCAGGAGCCTCAGTTCCAGCAGGAGTCACACTCCCACCACCACCATCTTCTCCGGCAAGACATGCCGGACGACATGATGGTGCACCGGCGTCACATTCTGCGCCGGCAAGTCGTGACAACCCAGAACACGCGCTCCATGCAGCGCGTGCTCTCCTCCAGCGACCACCACCTCCGGATGCATCTCAAGGTGCCATGGAGCAGTGGAGAGCTGATATTGAGCATTTGGTCGCAGCAGCGGCCGAACGCCTCAATAACCAGGGTCCACCTCCTTCAGGGCGGGCCCCGTCGCAGCGACGAACGTTGTCTGGAAGACTTGGTCCACATGTCTCCAACAACCGGAGAAGAGCTGCGTCACAGCAAGTGACGTCGTTGCCCTCTGGGGCACGACGCGCCCATACCGCATCTCGACTTTCGACACATGACCTCCGGGCGGAGCTTGATCGCCGATACCGCCAACAGGATGGCCGTGTCCACATCGAGCGAGCTCGAGAAAGACGAGATGCTCAAGACCTTTCTACTCTGGAAGGAGTAGGAGGAGGCTGTTCCGCCCTAGCCATGCACCTGCGCATGGTTAGATGGCCACAGAAGTTCCGGCCACACTTGCCGGAAAAATTCGACGGGACTGTTAATCCCGTAGAATTTCTACAGATATACTCCACTGCGATCTTAGCAGCTGGAGGAAACGAGGCTTTAATGGCCAATTACTTTCCAGTGGCCTTAACTGGGACCGCCAGGTCCTGGTTTATGAGCCTTCCACCCAACTCTATCGACAGTTGGGAGGAGCTGTGCCGTCAGTTCACCGCCAATTTCGGGAGTTCATACACCCGTCCGGGCACTGAACTGGACCTTTTTGCGGTCGTTCAAAAAGGCGGAGAATCTTTGCGGTCATTCATCCAGAGATTCTCTCAGGTACGTAACACAATCCCTTCTATCTCAAGCGCTTCTGTCATTGTGGCATTCAGACAGGGTGTACGAGACAAGAAGATGTTGGAGAAGCTGGCGATCAAAGAGATCACCAGCGTCACGGAGCTCTTCAGCCTGGCTGACAAATGTGCCAGAGCTGCGGAGGGCCGTGAAATGCACTCCAAACCAACCCTGGAGGATCATAAAAAATCCTCCAAAGAAGAAGCCGCTACCTCCGGGAGTGGCAAGAAGAAAAAGAAGACCAACGGCAAGAAGAAGCCGTCGGCCGGCACATCCAACGTTGCAGCCACTGCAACTCCAGGTGGCCGGGGGCCACGCCCCGAGAAGCGACCTCGACCATCTTCTGAAGACGGTGGCAAATCCAAGATGTGGTGCCCCATTCACAAAACGAGCAGCCCCAGACTGGAGGACTGCCGGGAGGTCCAAAACCTTGCCGAGCGCTACAGCAAGCGCCGGGAAGGGTCTCCCTTCCGACAGAGGGAGGGAAAACAAAAGGTCGATGAAGCTCCGGCTGAAGAGGAGTTAGGGTTTCAGGACCCCAAAAAGGTCTTGAAAGCCGTCTACACCTCCGTCGACGATGACTCCGACGTCTCCGACAACGAGCGTCGAAAAACCATGAACACCATCTTTGGTGGATCATGGGACATCACTTCTCGTCGCGTCATCAAGACTATGCGACGGGATATGGCTGCTGTAGCTCCTACAGCTAGACCGGAGCCACATCGGAAGTGGATGGACACACCCATCACTTTTGATGCTTCGGACTGTCCTCAAAGCATGGTCGGAGCTGGCCAATTACCTTTGATGGTATCTCCCACCATCAACAACATCCAGCTCCATCATGTCCTGGTAGACGGAGGCTCGGGGCTTAACCTCATCAGCTTCGAAGCTTTCACTAAGCTTCAGCTCCGACCTTCGGACCTCCAGCCCTCTCGACCTTTCTCCGGAGTAGGTCCGGGGGCCATCACTCCACTCGGAGCTATTACTCTCCCCGTTACCTTCGGGACCCGGGAGAAGTATCGCACCGAGAAGTTGATCTTCGACGTCGCTCAGATCAACTTACCATTCAACGCCATCTTGGGTAGACCTGCCTTGTACAAATTCATGGCAGCTGCTCATTATGGATACCTGGTGTTGAAGATGCCCACACCAGTAGGCGTTCTCCGGATCCGCGGAGATCGCACTGCCGGAGTAACTGCTCTGGAGGAACTCCACGCACTCACCACAGCGCAAGAAGAGGACTCCAGACAGAAGCAAGCTCCACAACCTCCGAGCATTCGTCAACGAGGCTCGACCTCTGCACCTCGTGTGCAGCCAAGCGGCGACACCGACATTCCCGTCAAAGTCGTCCAAATTGGTTCCAATGTCACTCAAACTACCCGCATATCGGGCGGCTTGAACGACAAATAGGAACTCGCGCTCATCACTTTCCTCCGGGCTAACGTTGACGTGTTTGCTTGGCAACCGTCACAAATGCCTGGGATCCCCAGGGAAGTGATTGAGCACAATCTGAAGATTTACCCCGATGCTCGGCCTGTGCATCAGAAACCTCGGAAGCAATCTGTAGAGCTACAAAACTTCATCCGACAAGAAGTGAAGAAGTTGCTCGAAGCCGGATTCATCCGAGAAGTCTACCATCCAAAATGGCTGGCAAACCCAGTCGTTGTGCCTAAGGCCGGCGGGAAACTTCGGATGTGCATCGACTACACCACACTGAATAAGGCATGTCCAAAAGATCCATTCCCACTACCTAGAATAGATCAGATAGTGGATTCCACCTCCGGGTGCGAGTTACTGTGTTTTCTAGACGCATATTCTGGATATCATCAAATCAGGATGTCTAGGGAAGATGAAGAACATACTTCATTCATCACAGTGGATGGATTGTATTGTTACACAGCCATGCCTTTTGGTCTCAAGAATGCAGCTTCAACTTTTGTACGAGCTATGTACAAAACTTTCGAAGAACTCATCAGAGACATAGTGGAAGTGTACGTCGATGACATCGTGGTCAAAGTCAAAAACAAGGAATCCCTCTTGGACACCTTGCAGGCTGTCTTCGATAAGCTGCGGGCCACCCGCACGAAGCTAAACCCAGACAAGTGCGTCTTCGGGGTTAGTTCCGGAAAGCTTCTTGGTTTCCTGGTAAGTCACCGGGGCATAGAAGCTAATCCGGCGAAGATAAAAGCCATTGAAGACATGCGGCCACCAACCCGCATCAAAGACGTCCAAAAATTAACTGGATGTCTAGCAGCCCTCAGCCGGTTCATTTCAAGACTGGCGGAAAGGGCACTTCCCTTCTTCAAGTTACTGAGGAAGTCCGGACCATTCCAATGGTCTGAAGAAGCAGAGAAGGCATTCCAGGAGCTGAAACAGTTCCTCACCACCCTACCAGTCTTGGTAGCTCCGGACCCTGGTGAGCCTTTATCGCTTTACATTTCAGCTGCTGACGAAGTCGTCAGTATGGTTCTGGTTGCGGAGAGACCGGAACTACCCAATACTCAGGAATCCAGATCCCTTCGGGAGGATCCGGAGGTTCCTGAAAGCGAGTCTGGGTCCCAGCTCCCAGGCTTGAGCCCACAAGAAGCCACTTCAGAGGACCAGGATTCTTCCGATAGGATCCAGGTCATTCCTGAAGAAGCTCCGGGTTCCTCCACCCAGAACCCGGAGGTCCCCGAAGATAGTCTGGACCCCTCCGACAGGGTCCGGATTAATGAAGAGGAAGCTCCGGACCCCTCCGGGAGGGTCCGGACCATTCAACGCCCGGTATACTTCATCAGTGAAGTGTTACATGATGCCAAGACTCGATACCTAGAGGTGCATAAGCTGCTCTATGCAGTTCTTATTGCCTCAAGGAAGCTTCGACATTATTTCCAAGCTCACAAAGTCTCGGTGGTAACCTCATATCCACTTCGAGCGATCCTGCATAATCCCAATTCAACTGGGAATATTGCAAAGTGGGCAGCGGAACTGGCTGAATTCGACCTCGAATTCATTCCAAGACAAGCAATCAAGAGTCAAGCGTTGGCAGATTTCGTGGCAGAATGGACTCCCTCTCCATTAAACCCTGGGGGGCCCAGCGAGCAGAAGACGGAACCACAAGTCCCAGCCTTCACTAAGCCTCACTGGACCCTTTACTTCGACGGCTCCATGCAGAAGCAGGGAGCCGGAGCTGGAATCCTTCTCCTCGCACCAACCGGGGAGAAGGTGAAATACATGGTGCACCTTGACTTCAAGGCAACCAACAACATGGCGGAGTACGAAGCACTCATCTATGGATTAAAGGTGGCACTATCATATGGTGTCAAGCAGTTGCTGGTCAAAGGAGATTCCCAACTTGTCATTAAGCAGGTGAAGGGTGAATGCTCCTGCAATAATCTCCAGCTGGCTGCTTACCTCCTTGAAGTCCAGAGGCTTCAAAAGGACTTCGAAGTCCTAGACCTTCACCATGTTCAGCGTGCTCACAACGCTGAAGCTGACGAACCCTCGACCAAGGCGTCAACCGGAGCTCCGGCTCCTGACGGAACCTTTGTCCGGAGGTTGTCAAAACCCACAGTTCAGCCTGCCGAACTGAACGAAGGGGGCGAGATCAGCATCCCGAAGCTGACGGTCCCGATGACCCTGTTACCATGGCAGCCATCAAGGGTCGTAGGTGCTGCCGGAAGCTCCGAGCAACCCAGCACGCAAGACCCAAATGCTCAAGTCAGTTCCGTTGCATGGATCTCGGAGATCCGAAACTACTTGAAAGGCAACATCCTTCCTGACGATGATGTATCCGCTGACCGGGTAGTCAGATTGGCTAAAAGATACACGTTGGTAGAAGGGGATCTCTACCGGCGCGGTGCCAACGACATCCTAATGCGGTGCATCACAAGGGAAGAAGGCTGCGAACTCCTCGCAGAAATCCATGGAGGCGAGTGTGGGAACCACGCATCTTCCCGCACGCTGGTCGGAAAAGCCTTTCGGCACGGCTTCTACTGGCCTACAGCGCTCCAGGATGCTACTGAGCTAGTGAAGAAATGCAAAGCATGCCAATTTCATGCAAAGCAAATTCATACACCTGCTCAGTCCTTACAAATGATACCTCCTACATGGCCTTTCGCTGTGTGGGGGATGGACATCTTGGGACCCTTCCCAAGAGCCGTCGGAGGTTACAAGTTCCTGTACGTCGCCATCGACAAGTTCACCAAGTGGCCGGAAGCTACTCCTGTTGCGACGATCAACAAACAATCTGCAATCAATTTTCTACAATCTATCGTGAGCAGATTCGGAGTCCCAAATAAGATCATCACTGATAATGGGACTCAATTTACAAGCTCCGCATTTCAAGGATATTACGAAGACCTCGGCATACAAGTTTGCTACGCTTCCGTAGCTCATCCTGCCAGCAATGGGCAAGCCGAGAGAGCAAACGCAGAGATCCTTAAAGGACTCAAAACGCGCACTTATGAGCGTTTAAAAAAGCACGGAGCTAATTGGATCGAAGAGCTTCCGCCCACTCTATGGGCTAACAGGACTTCTCCAAGTCGGGCAACCGGAGAAACACCCTTCTTCCTGGTGTACGGAGCTGAAGCGATCCTTCCTCCGGAAATCACCTTAAGTTCCCTCCGAGTCCGGACCTTCGACGAAGCCGCGCAGGACCAGCTCCGGCGTGAAGACCTAGACCTCCTCGAGGAGGGAAGGTGCCAAGCAGCTGTTCGGAATGCCCGATACCGCCAAGCTCTACGGCGCTATCATCAGCGGCATGTACACAACCGACAGCTCGAGGAAGGCGATCTGGTGCTACGGAGAATACTATCCAGAGAAGGGCAAAACAAACTCTCCCCCGGTTGGGAAGGGCCCTTCCGAGTGATCAAAGTATCCCGTCCCGGAAGCGTTCGTTTGGCTACCGAGGATGGGACACCTCTCCCAAATCCTTGGAACATCGAGCACCTCCGTAAGTTCTACACTTAATTCCACGGAGGTGAGTCTTAAGTAACTTGAAATGTATGTTATAGAGTCATTGTACAGAGTCGGGTAGTTCCTCCGGGAGAGCAACCGGATCTTTCCCGAAAGGTTTGAAAAGCTCATGCAACACTTGATACAGTCTCCGGACTAGAAGTGTGGCTAACTACCCTGGGTCAAACGAGAAACCAAACACACTTAGTCTGGTTCCGTACCCTAAGAGTGTACTTGTTTCCCCTGTACCCCGAACCTATAATGAAAGACATCTTCATGTGAAATAGACTCCACGTGCATTCATTTTTGCATAGGCTCGACATTTTTATTTTTCTCTTTCTTGTCTATAACAGAAACGTGCAATTCTTAAGAAGTTCTAGTTTAACCGGTTTATGTACGATTTGAGTTGAATTGTCGGATTTTTTAGATTTAAATGTCGTCTGTGGCCAATTCGCCTGAAAGCCGCCAAGCCATTCTAGGGCCGGAGTGCGCTATCGACTTAGCCTGGTCAAGCACCCTAAGTACGCCACTCTACCTACATCCCGGCAGGCCAAAGTAAGGTGGGTCCATGGACAATTGGATCTAAAAGAAAAGACAATTCATCCAATTGTACTAAAAATCGTGTTCAACTTGAAATTCTCTTGAGAACCGTAAGCCGCGACGAAGTTATAGATAAGGAACGAATTTTACTATTTTTCTTGGCTTAAGTGTGCAGGAAAAATGAACCCAATATTGATGGAGGAAAACCGGAGCTAACCAAGCTCCGACTCCCACCAAGGCGTCAACCGTCGGCGTTGACTTAAAGATGGTGAGAAGACTCTATCACTAGAGTCTGTTGCCAACAAACCAGGCGTGGCGAGGGTCACTGCCGGAGCTACTAAGCTCCGACACCTTGAAGTATTAACTATCGACGCTCAACGTGTTGGTAGAGGCTATTGCTGGAGCTACTAAGCTCTGACGATGGACAGTGCCGGAGCTTCTAAGCTCCGACTACTTCAAGGGACCTTCACTATTGAAAACTTCGGACCTAAATTCTACGAGTTCGAAGCAAATTCGTCTTCAACAAAACTCAACATCCTTTTGGTACATGTCCACAATCAAATTGTGCACATATACCAGGGGGCCAAGTGAAGACAAAGATGTTGAAGACAAAAAAATGAAATTCGCAAAAAAGTGAGGATTTTATTTCATCAGAAGACCAGAGATTACATCTGGAAACAAGGGATTACAAAATTGAGGAAGAAGAGAAGATACAAGTAAAGGCTAAGAAAGATAGTCCTAGACCCTATGGAAGAATTCGGCGACCTTCTGGGCGACCTCCGACACGCTGGCTCGGGTAGCTTCGCCTTCTCCTTCGACGGGGCCTTCAAGCACCGGGTCCAGAGGGAATCGAGGGTTCCGGCTAGTGTAGCACGTCAACACATACTCTGTGACGTTCCTAGCCAGGGATTGCCCCTCGACCTCCAGCTGGTCCGCGATGACGTCGCCCACCTTGGAGAGCTTGCTGCCCGCAGCGCTCAACGCTTGCAATGCAAGGTCCGGCTCCGGCTCCGGATCATCCGGGAGCACGGGGATGAAACCCATCGGCGCCAGCGCATCGTCGGCCTTGCTCAGGAACTCCCAAATTTGCAGGGAGTCCGTCTTCCTCAGGCCCTTCATCTCTTCCAAGGACCTCCGGGCCGCCGCCAGCTCCGAATTCTCGCGGGAGAGACGCTCAACTTCTTTAGCGTTTTGCTGAATCTTCGCAGCAACCCGCTTCTCAAGTCTTCCGAGCTCCTCCTCCCGGAGGTGGATCTTGTTCCGGCGGTCGACCAGGTCTTTCTCCCTAGCCTCTATTTTCTTCTCCCGGGCGACAAGGGCACACTCGTACTCGTAGAGTTCCTGCCCCCGCACCCAGGTCTTCTCCTCCTCCTCGAGGCAGCGCTCTTCCAATTTTTTAGCGCGCTCCTCGAGGCCCTTGTCCGCCAGAGCTGTCTTCTCGGCGAGCTCTTCTTCACGTCGCAAGACGTCATCCCGTAGCTCCAGGAGTTTTTGCTCCTCATCCTCGAGCCGCTTTTCCCTTCCCTCAAGTGCCTCTCGGCGCTTGATGAGTGCGGTACTGATGGCCTCGAGTTGATCGAACCGAGCGTTGGCCGCATCATTAGCAGCCTTAGCTTGGTCATGGTACTCCCGGGATTGGGCGTCGAGGTTGTGAGTCATGCTCTCCCTCTCGTCCAGCATCTCACCCCAGAGCTCCAGGCGGACCTTCTCCCGCCTAATCCATTCCTTGTCATCCGCAATCCTCGACTGCGCCAGCTTGGTCTCGAATTGGAGTCGATTACGCCACCTCCTAAGGGTTTGGCGCTCCTCTTCAAGAGCCTTGCTGTCGTGGAAGAAGGCTAGTTGGACTTGACGTAGACTGGAGCAAGCGTTGTCGATGGACATCGACAGCGAGATGGGCTCCGGACCTTCTGGGGTCTCCTCCGCTGGTTCCAGCGGGTCTTCACTTGCAAAAATTGGGTCCCACTCTACGAGAGTGGAACCCCGAGCTTCCAAGGCACTAGGGCACTCCTCCGGGATGGCCTCAGTCGCCACCGAAGAAGGTCCTGCCACCAAGCCTTCATTTGCCCCCTCAGGCTGGGGGCCGGCGACTTCGTTCAGGCACTCTGGCTCAGCCACGGGTACCATCAACGTCGTCGCCTCCACTGGCTCCGGCCGGGACACTTCTTCTGAGGGAGGCTCAAGCTCCCTCGCCTCTTCGATCACCGGCTCTGCGGCCGGCGCTCCAGCAATCACCGGCTCTGCGGCCGGCGCTTCAGCAATCACCGGCTCTGCAGCCGGCGCTCCAATAGTTACCGGCTCTGCGACCGGAGCTTCGGAAGTAACCGGCTCAATTGCCGGAACCACTTCAACTTCCGGCTCGCACGCCGGGGCTTCAGCTACCTCCGGCTCAACCGCCGGGGCTTCAGCACTTTCCGGCTCTGAAACCGGGACCGCTACTTCCTCCGACTCAACAGCCGGAGCATCTACTTCTGCAGCATCAGGACCCGGAGCTTCAACCTCCGGAACGGGTGCCGCTGGCGCATCTTCAATCCCGTGGTCCGGCGCTACCATGGGAACTTCTGGAGACGAGTCGAGGTCCATGACCACGACAGCCGGCGCCGGAGCTGTCGCAGCCTCCGCCTGGGGCGGCACCGGGGCTGGAGCAGAAGCCCTCGCAGCCTCAGACACTGTGGCTGAGGGTGGAGCTTCACTCCCCTTCTTGGCAACGCTGCAGATGAAGAATGAAGAAATTGAGCAAACAGATGCTATAATTAAAAGTTAATTGAGGTAAGCAAGAAAAATTACCTTGGGAGGCTCACGCACCAGCTTGCGCGGAACCTCTTTCCCGGACGTTCCAGGCTGGCCACGGTCGGCGTAGGAGCTCCGGGAGGACTCCCAGGACTTGCCGTGGCCGCGGGCGTTTCCCGGGTCGGAGCTCTCCTTGATCGAGAGGAATTCCTGGACCTGGAGGCCCTCACCGCTTCTCGTACCGGAGTCGCCTGTCCGGAGCTGGCACCTCCGGAGGGACCCATCACGGGGACAGCCGCACTCCGGGAGGATCCCACCGCCGGAACAGTAGCGCTCCGAAAAGACCCCACCACGGGGACAGCCGCCACGGCGGCGGAGGATCTTCCTTCCTGAGGATGGGGAACTGGGGGGGAAGTAGCAAGCCCGACTGACCTTCCGTCAGCATGTCGCAGCTTCCTCTTCCGGCTCTCCGGCTCCTCCGCCAGCTCCTTGCCCTTGCCGGTGACCTCAGCTCTTGGCTGAGAGACAGGGGCGGAGCCGCCTTCTGACAACCCGGGGATCGCCAACCGGGCGGTTGATCTTCTCTCGACGACGCCAAGGTCGTCAAGCGCGGGCATCTTCCGTCGGAGCTCCCTACTGAACTCCACTTCCACGTTCAAGGGGAGGAAAGCTGGCGGCGGAGTCAAGTACTCTCCGTCAACATCAATGCCGTGCTGGAATTTCTTGAGGTGAAACTCCAAGGACTTCCCCACCATGCTGGACTTCAACCCGGTCTCGACCCGGTCCTCGTCCATCACGCTGTTGAGGGCCCAGGCGAGCTTCTCCCTCCTCTTCAGCGGTGCCCACCTGTTGGACAGGAAGTTGCAGAACACCGCCTGGGGAGTCAATCCTCCCTCCACACATTGGCGGATCCTGGACAGGATGGGGTCGAAAGCTGCCGCCAGCACCGGAACTTCGCTCCACACCGACGTGTCAATGCCGGGCAGACCGTCTGGCAACTCCAACCGCTCGTGCTCCTCCACCCGGACGACTACCCAATCTTTCTTCCAGTCATCCCACTTCCCGGAAGGGAATGACCGGAGGTACTTGAACGGGCACTTCTTGCGCTTCACAAAGTAGTAGAAGCCAAGGTACTCGTCGCTTCGGCCGGTGGTTTGAACGGTGAAGAAGGTCCGGAAGAGCTCGATGCAGGGAGGAATGCCCACCCACATCTCGCAGAAGTGGACAAAGATGGACACAAGGAGAATGGAGTGAGGGCCAAGGTGGTATAGCTGCAGACCATAGAAGTCCAGCAGCATCAAGAAGAAAGAAGAAAACAGTGGGATCAGCCCCACCATGGCGTACGATGAAAAGTACACCATCTCGCCGGAGTGCTCCTTTTTAAAGGGAAGCTCCCCGCCGGCGCGGATTGAACGGTTGAAGAAGTCCGACGACCACCCCATGAGGGCTCGGACCTTCTTCAGATCGCTTTCCGTCTTCAAACGACTCTCACGCAGACCCAACTCCATCGCAGCACAGTTAGGCAAGAGAAGAGGAGCAAAGTACAAGTCGGGAGTTTGAGCGCAAGAACAGATCGAGAGCGTAAAGAACTCCCGACGGTGCGCTTTCCTTCTTAAGTAAGCCCTCGCAACGCTTGGATGGAAACTGCAGGAGAGTCAAAGATACTACTCAAGAATTCAACCCTGCCGATGACAAGAGGGCCCGGGACCACCCTGACGATCAAGTCGAGGTTCTTACCCAGGCGAACAGTTGTCATCACGAGGCGGGAAACCCAAAGGCGGCGGACTGACAAGGCGCGCGGAACCGATACGGTTTTCGTATCGGGAACTGGCGACTTTCAATTGCGAGAGATCCGCACGTCAAAGATCTTATCTGCCGCCTGAGGTGCGCCACGCGTCGGGACTTAACCATAAAACCCCGCCAAAGGCACCTCCGAAGACCCTTGAAGACCCAGTTCAAGAGTCGTAAGTGTGGACCCACCTCCGGCGGAATGACTTCATCCCGTTGGCCTTCCCCGGAGGTAGGTCCAGGGGGCCACTGTCGGTACCCTAAAAACCATACACCCCCTGAGGTTACAAAGATCTCAAGGGAAGGACATCTACTCAAATTGAAGACCCTCGGGGGCCCACTTGCCAGACGAAACCGGACCCGCTTCTCCAACATGGTTAGCCCCTAGGTTGCCACGTGTACTGTCAGACCAGAGCTATTACCCGCAAGGGTGAAGCTCCGGGCTGGGTACTGAAACGGCACCTCCGGAGGTAACCCCTGACCGAGAGAAGCTCCGGACCTGACACGTGCTAGGCCACCCCGGAGCTTCCCGCTTCCCACGAGCAAGCTCCGGAGCTGCCACGTGTCCATACGTCGGAGCTGGCCGCTTCAAACCCCCGGGAGACGTTGTAACGGCTCCGGATCTCCAAAGGACAGCCGCGGACTTCAAGACCCGATTAATTATCATTAATTCCATGTTAATGATATTTAATCGGACGATCTTAACACCTGTAACGGCACTGTCGGAGCCGTTACAGGGTTATTAACAACAATTAATCTCGTGTATCAATACTAATAACCGCCAGGGCCACATGTCGGGCCAGGCTGACTTGTAACGGTTTGTCCTTGTACTATAAAAGGACAAACCGACGATACACGAGGAGAGGAGGCTCGAACTCTCTGAAGCTCACAAGTTAATACAACACATACACACACCCGTGGAGTAGGGTATTACGCTCAGGCGGCCCGAACCACGTAAACCACTGTGTCACTCGTGTCCAATCGCATTTCACTTTCTTAAGTCTCCGCGCGCCCAAACCGAACCACAAACTCCTTCAACACTTTCATAATGTCAGGGGATCTGCCGACTCCAACAGTCGACAGATACTAATTGTAAGGATCGAATGCCCAAGAGGGGGGGGTGAATTGGGCTTCTTTTCAAAAATCTAAGCAATAAAACTTAATTCCTAAAAGCCCAATTCCCTACGCAAACGATCTATGCATTGAAGTAAATAGCAACTTCGCGGTATATAAAATGCATAAATGTAAGGGAGATGAAGAGGATGCAAACTCCCGAGGAGACACGAGGATTTATCCCGTGGTTCGGCAAGATCATCAAGATCTTCCTACATCCACGTTGTGGCACCCACCAAAGGGTATAGCCACACCCAAGTCACCGAGACTAGGGATCTTCACTATTATTCTCCGTTTGCCAACCTTGGCAAGGTGGAGCTCAAGCCTTGTACAACTTTGATCCTCCGGGCTTCCACAATCCTCTTGGAAAGCTCCGGAAGTCTCTCTCAGTTACAAACACCAAGGGACACTCCCTTAAGGCTCTCACTACCCTAGAGATTCCACTCACCAAGAATGGAGGCACACAAGCTCTCTCTCTAGCTAGTTCTAGCCTATATCTTGGTGTGTAAGTGATCTAAATGATGTAGAAGTGATGGCTCTTTGTCTTGAATGCTTGTGGATGTGTAGATTATGTCTGGTGATCAAGACTTGTCAATTTGACAGATTTAGGGGGTATTTATAGCCAGCCTCCACGAAATAGCCGTTGGAAAAAGTAGGCTGACAGAACTTTTCTGCGAACACTGGATGATCCGATGTCTCCCATTTAGTTATCATCGGTCAAGTTCACTTTAGCTGACGTCATTGTGTCAGATATGACCGTTGTTAGATCGATGTTGCACTTGTCTTCTCATCGGATGATCCGGTGGCTCTTCCTACAAAATTGGCTCAAACTTGATGCTTACTGGAGTGATTGACCGATGTGTATATTTTTGTATATCGGATGATCCGGTGCTACACTTGGTCCAAGGATATTGCAAACTGTACTGATGGACAGATGTAGCTTAGCCCTTAACATCGGATGATCTGGTGAGTACTTTGTTCTGAGGTCTTCTTCTTCTGCTGAACCAACTCGACCGATGTGTTGTTCTCTGGAAACATCGGTTGATCCGGTGAGTTGATTTTGTTTGCTTCGAGTTGTTTCTAAGTGATTCTTTTGAACTTTGCTCGATTGACCTCTTAGACATTTGTTGGAAATGTACTTCTGATGATTGTCAAGCATTAAGTGTCATCAATTGTGGTTGAATGACTTTGACATAAGAGCTTTTACTTCTTATCTTCATATCATTGATTTGATCTCATAAATTGATTGTTTAGTAGTCTCCAATGACATATAGATTTCATTTGATTGAGTGATATGGGAGACCTTGCATCCACAAATTCATTAGTAAAATCCAATGATTTTCATTAATCACCGAAACCATACCTCATGGGGGCCTAGATGCTTTCAACAGAGTTTGTTGTCAAAAACACTTAGATACATCCTCTCAGGACAGAATTGGCTTTCTTGAACTTTGTCTGTTCTTCAACAGACAAAGAACCTTGAGGTATGCCCTCGGTTACCCAAAAGATCTTAAGTGATTGGAGCCACAACGTGGTCTTAACTTGCCACCTCTTAAAGTGCACGCTAGAGAATTTCTTCGGCCTTAGTGCATCGGCTAAAGTCATCATGTTCAACTTAAGAAATTGCCTAATAAGGTTTTTGAATTGTTAGAAAATATAAGGCAATTTACTGAACAATTCCGGAAAAGTACGCAAAACACAACAGCGATTAACACCGGCAGACAGACGGAAGAGTAATATCCCGTACCTATTTGAAGTCGGAGGAACTGTTGTAGATCTGACTGTGAACCGTCGCTGCAGACGCTGGTGACGATATTGGGCTGCAGCGCCCGATCTCCTCGGTAGACGATCCGTGAAGAAGAATGCGAGCAGTCGCGCGAAGCGCTTCCCAAAAACCTTATTCGCCCTCTCCCAGTGTAGGATCGCAAGGGAAAGCGGTTCTGGAGACCTGCTTTCGCGATCGTCGGTGCACGCCTGCGCTCGGGATGGAGTAGACTAGAAGGCGGCGCAAGGAACATGAACGTGAGAGCGATCTGATCGTGAGATGGTCTGCCTCACCGCGGACGTCTGTTTTTATAGAGTCCCGCGGAGGTGGTTCGGCTGCGATCCCGAGGATCCGCATCCGATCCGACTCTGCAGTCGTAGACGCGTCCGTCTCCAACGACTTGGACTCAGTCTCGGAAGCCCGAAATTCAGAAGCCCAAAAAACCAAAGCCCAATTTAATTTTATGCGAAAATATAAAATATGGGCTCGGCTCGATGCTCGAATTCACACGCGCGCGCTCGTGTGCGTGGTGTGGCGTGGCGAGCGAGCGAGGAGGAGGAGGAGCGCGCATGGTCCACTTCTCTCTTCTCATGTACTCTCTCACTCAATGAGTGAAAGAACAACCTCACTTATATGTAGGAGTTGCTCCCCTTCCACTTCCCATGTGAGACTATCTATACAACACCACCTCTCTTGCACTAATAGGCCTTTGAGACTTGTTAAGAATTATTTTTGAAATATTGTTGGGCTATGCCCAATAATTCTAACAGAGGTTCAGATTCTCTAATATGTTAGAGCAATGTCACCATATGTGACATTTTTCTACAATGTCAGAGGTTTTGAACCCGGTAAATATGGATCTGCGTTCTAATAATGTCGGGACGAGCTGGCGACGGTTAGCATTCTCCAACATGCGGTGCTTAGTGCAAGAGGCTGTCCTGGCATGTTTCTCATTTCATGGGGAGTTCAATGCATGATTAGTAGACCAAAAAAATGCGTGAGGCCAACGCCACATGCATGACAAAGAGGCCGCGACGTACGTACCTCGGCTGCTGTCTCCGATGACTCGCTCGCCTCCGCTGCCGGAGCATCCCCTTCTTCCTCCTCCTGCACGCACGTACAGCGAAGCAAATCATCAGACATAAGTCAAAGTCCTTCAGCATTTGCCAGCACGATAATCGATAAACAAGATGATCAGCTTCTGAGCGAACCGGCATCTTCCCATCGTCGGCGAAATCAGCCTCTGACGGTGCTGGTCCGGTGGCCTTCGGTGAACGGTCATCTCCCGACGACGGCGCTGGCACCACGGCGGATGAGCTGTTTACCGGTTTCCCCTCCGTAGGAGGCGCTGCCGCCGCTGAGTCCAGCTTTGTCGCGGCCTTGCTGGTATTGCCAACCTTGGATGGTGCACCCTCAGGCGCTCCTTCTTTGGCGGACGTTATGGTGGTGACTGGCGCCGGCGCCGCCGAGGTCTTAACCGCGTCTTTCATGAGGCCGACGTCGTACATGGGCGTGAGGTCCGGCTGGAACAGGCCGAAATTGCGCTCGGCGACGGGACCGGGTTTGAGGTTCTCGTTGAACAGCGAGAAGATGTACGTCTCGAACGTGCGCTTCGGCATCAGTGGCGTGCCGGACCCGGCGCTGACCTCGCGGATGAGGTACCGGTTGTATTCTGCTGCCTCGGCGGGGCTGACGCCGATCTGTCCGTCCATCGCCTTGGTCGGCCACCCGGTCTCCCCCACCAAGATCTCCACGTCCTCGAACCCGAGACTCTTCATCGCCGAGAACACCGAGTCAAGCTGCGCCTCTAACATGCTGGTGTAGGTGATGCCCGTGCCGGGGTCCAGCACGCCGGGGTTGGGCCGCGCCAGCGCGTAGTCCAGCGTCGCGCCGTTGTACCCGAAATACGGGTAAGGGTTCACCATGAACGGCGACCTGGTCTGCCGGTGGAACTCAAGCATCGGCGCAAACACGGCACGGTCGAGGCCGTCGCGGAACCGGCACGTCGACGGCGGGCCGGGCGGGAAGACGAGGATGCCGAGGGAGTGCGGCGTGGAGACGCGGATCTTGCGGAACCCGGCAGCGACGAGCCCCGACCTGAGCGCGCGCATGGCCGGGACCAGGTTGCCGATCAGGGCCTGGTCGCCGGTGTCGATGATCTCGTTCCCGACGGCGACGAGCGAGATGTCCGTGGAGGGGTAGAAGGGCGCGACGTTGGTAGCAACCCATTCGGCGGCGCCTTCCTTGGTGGCGAGCTTCGGGATGTCGCCGTTGCCCGCGGTGACCACGAGCTTGATGCCCGTGCCGGCGAAGGCGCGGACCATGTCCGGGTTGGCGTCGAACAGTTTCACGCGGTTGATGCGCGTGCGGTTGGCCAGGAACGACGCGACGGTGGCAGACGGCAGGAGGTTGTCGCCTTTGGTCCCGTAGTTGACGCCGATCGCGTCCGCGCGCGGCGCTACGGTGATGACGAGTACCAGGAGAACGGCAGCTGCATCGCACACGTGCCTGTTGGACGGTGGCGCCATGACGGTGGAGGAGCACGGCGCGCCGGACTCCGGTAGTCGAACAGGCGGTGGTGATGAGGGCTGTTCGTTTGGAGTTAAACTTGTGGCCGTGGTGTAATTTGTTAAGTGCTAAATATGGGTAGCCTACCTTACAATGAAATGATGTTGGGAGTTGGGAATGCAAAAATACAATCCCTCCATCCTCAAATATACTTACGTTTTGAGAACTAAAATTAGTTCTCAAAACATTATATATTTGAGGATGGAGGGAGTATTTGTTATTTGTAATGAAAGGAAACCAAAAATGTTGTGTTGTGCTGCTATATCTTGCAACCTCAAACGCCACAGCATGAGACGGATCTGGGAGTCTGGTGCTCCTCTTCAGTAGTGTGATGTGCGAGAAAAAAATCATTTGACAAAAAACATCACAAGAGCGGCCAGCAGACCCATGCGACTATGCAATGACAAACTGATAAAAATCAAGGTACTCCGTGATCACAAATTCATCAATATTAACTCAATTCACAACAGTGGACAGGAAGTGTGAAAGGGATCTTGTCCTAATGGTTAAGTACTCCGAGTAGCACTATTCAGGTTCTGAGTTCGATTCATGTTTGGAGCGAATTTCAGGCTGAATTTCACAATATTAAATGCAGGTACTCTAAAAAAAGTCATGAGTTAGTCATTCAGTTATCGTCGTCTTGTTCTAGACAATAGGATGTGAATGTCTATATTTGTACTCACTTGTAATAAATTGATCATAACCTCATCGGAGGAGAAAGTCGAGACTTTACCTATCATTTAAAAAAACAGAGGACAGGAAGTACAGTCATGCAATATATAACTCAATTCATTCGCACTCTGATTACAGCATGCACGATCTAAAAAAACGTAAGCAACGGTCGACCTTGAAAAAGAAAAGTGTGAAATCTCTTCTATTAGATAATTACAGTAATGCTTGCTGATAACTCGTATATTCGTACGGGCTAATTGACATTGACATCACAATTGTCTATGTGTGAACATCGAAATATGGAGTTTAGCAAACTCTCCTTGGGATTCGGCGGGGAGGCGAGGCGAATGATGAATCGAGTTTTATATGAAGCTCAGGGACGAAAGACAGGATTTACCCAGGCTCCTATCAGTCTGGGAAGTAATACTCTACTTTGTATTACTCTACTTTATGCTTCGTGTTCAACTCTAGAGAATATGTGAGAAACGTCACAAAAATTCTTGAGCGTGTGTGAGTGGCAGTGTACGAAGAATCCCTTTGAATGTGTCCGAAGAATCCCTTTGAATGTGTTCTTTCAGGAAGCCCCCGGCTAAGCCGTTCGGCATATTCATTAAGCAAGTAAGATCATGTATAATAGCTCACACCAGTAGTGTCCATTCAGACATCTAAGAAGATAGAAACTCCAGCTTGCTAAACAGCCTGACTCCCGAGCTAAAAAGATACATTTTTCAGTATAGGATAGAAGCAGATTCAGGCTTGAAGGATGTGAGAGAGATCAGAAGCACCCCCGCGCCCCTAGAGAGCAGCTTCAATCTTGATTTTAGACGGTCGACGCTTGTAGGTTTGTCTTCGAAAACTCTTGCGTTGCGCTCCCTGCACAACGTCCAACATACCAATAGACTGATCGACCGGGCAGCTTTGAGATTGCTTTGCTGCAAGCTAAGCTGCGCGAACCAATCCTCTATGTCCGTATTTATCCAACTCGCCGGGAGTAGGGCATGAATACGTATCCAGTTGGAGATGGATTCCCATATGTGTCTGGAGACCCAACAGTCCCGAAGCAGGTGGGGCACCGTCTCCAGATTACAATAACATAACTGACAGAAGTAAGAATTGGGCCATTTTCTAAGCATCAGTCAGTCAGCAGTCCAAATGCGATTTTGCATAAATAGCCACGCAAAGATCTTGCATTTGTTGGGTGCCCAAGCTTTCCATACGAGTCTTTGATAACGGAACCGGTAGAACCGGAGAACTGTAGCAGGTACAGCGATTTCGCGGAGTAAACTCCGCTCGCATCTATTTTCCAGCGGATGTCATTGTTCTGCTCCGAGGAGAGGACCAGGTGCAGCTCATGGATACCGGCCCAGAGAGCCATAATGTCCTGCAACAGAGGCACGTAAGATCATGTGCCACATCTCCAATCCATTTTTCTGAGGCGATTGCATCGGCGACTCAACGACGCTTGCCCTTGTTGTGCTTATATAGGTTCGGGTAAACACCAGCCGGGCATCGGCCTTGAAACCATCTCTACGTCCAGAATCGGGCCACACGTCCATTGCCAACACTGACCTCCGTTCCAGCGGCATATAGGTCTTCGTCTTTCTTATCATCCAGAAGCTTGGACCCCACCCAGGCTATCGGTACTCTGCAGACCAGGTACCCCTTCGTACTAGAAGCGAAGCGCTGAGTCACACTTTCTAGGAAAGTGGACCTCCGGAGGCCAACACGTGTGGCGCAGTGCCAAACCTGTTTCCCTCCTAAGGGTGGCTTCGATACTGCCACGTGTCCCGCAGTGCCGGACCTGCCTCCCTCTTAAAGGTGGCTCTGGTGCTACCATATGTCCCGTAGTGCCGGGCCTGCCCCCCCTAAAGATGGCTCCAGCGCTGCCACGTGTCCCGCAGAGCCAGACCTGCCTCCCTCTTAGGGTGACTCTGTTGCTGCCACGTGTCCTGCAGTGCTGTACCTACCTTTCTCCTTAGAGTGGCTCCGATGCTGCCAAGTGCCCCAAGGCGCTGGACCTGCCTCCCCCCTAAGGGAAGCTCCAGCACTGCCACGTGTTCAGTAGCAGCGGACTTGCCTCCTTGCTAAGGGAAGCTTCGACGCTGCCACATGTCACGTGTCAGGATCTACATCTCCAACGGGAGGAACTCTGGAATCACCAATGGATCAGACATTCAAATGCAATCAATCAGTCATTACAAGACCTGATTAACACGTCATTAATTTTGTATTAATGACACACAATCAGAGGACCATCAAGCCTGCTAACACTGCCATCAAGGCATGTTAAACTGCCATTATACACTTAAATCATGTATGGCGTAGTGAATGCCGCTGGGCCACCTGTCGGGCCATGGACACTGTAACAACCAGTCCTTGACGCATGAAAGGACTGTGCTGCACGGTAGAAAAAAATCTAATCTAAGCCCATCCAATCCCATCTAATGCTATTCGCTCAAAGCAATCCAACACTCAAACACCTCTGTGGAGTAGGTTATTACGCTCAGGTGGCCCGAACTACGTAAAATCACTGTGTCACCTCTGTTTCTAAGTTCTTCAGATTACACCCCGCTTAAATACAAACCTACGCAGACTACTTCTTAGTAGTACCAGGAGAAGTGTTGATCGCACACTTCGACATTTGGTACGCCAGATAGGGGAGCACATTCAAGAATCTTAGCGTGGACAATGGTGAACTTCATTGCTGCTTCCACCGGCCCGGGTGCACGGGTTGGTAGAGGCAATGAGGTTGGCGGCAACTCTCGTCGTTATGGTACCAATCCTCCCACTGATCCACAAGGTGGAGCTCCAGGACAACAGCCTAGAAACAACAGACCACCACCTGCAGTAGCAGCAGCTACTGCTGGTCAACAGTAGGATTGTGTCTTTGCGTCGATCACAGAATCGACCAGCAACCCTGAGAATGCGCTGATTGTAGCACGATCTCTTCTTCAGTGTCCACCTGCCCTGGACGCTTCTCCAGCAGCGCTGGACCAATGGCGCAACAACGTCTACCATTTGGTCACCGCTACAGCCACGACGCTCAACAATTTGTCGCAGCCTGATCTCAGGTAGGCATCACCTACGCGCAACAGGACCTTGTCGGGACGACTTGGACCTAGGCCGTCAGAGGGACATGTGTTGTCGCATCACGCGACATCCCGCACTCCTTCGATTGCTCATCGTACACATATGGTGTCCAGACTCCCGATGGGAGACCTCAGGGTGGAGCTTAGCTGCCGCTACGCAGAGCAAGATGGTCACGTCCCCATTGAGCGTAACCGCGAGAGACGACACATTCTAGAGGAGTCTTCTCCTCTAGAAGCAGGTGGTGGCTGTGCAGCACTTGCACCACACCTTCGCATGGTGGAATGGCTACCCAAGTTCCGGTCTCATCTGCTAGAGAAGTACGGCAGGACTATCAACCCCATCGAGTTTCTGCAGATCTACTCCACTGCCATTCTCGCTGCAGGAGGGAATGAGGCCATCATAGCCAATTACTTCCCAATGGCTTTGACCGGGACTGCTAGGTACTGGTTCATGAGCCTACCCCTCAACTCCATCTATAGTTGGGGAGAGCTATGCCGCCAGTTCACCGCAAACTTTGAGAGTTCCTACACCCGACCAGGCACCGAACTGGACCTCTTTGCTGTACACCAGAAGCTGGGAGAAACACTACGTTCTTTCATTTAGCGGTTATCCCAGGTACAAAACACCATTCCTTCTATCTCCAACGCCTCTGTGGTTGTTGCACTCTGACAGGGTGTTCGAGACAAGAAGATGTTGGAGAAGGTGGCTACCAAAAGTGTTAGCAACGTTACAGAACTCTTCATCCTGGCTGATAAATGCGCTAGGGATGTTGAGGGCCGTGATATGCACTCCAAGCCAGCTGCGGAGGCAAGAGCACCATCTGCCTCCAAGGCCGGAGCTACTGCCCATGGCAGTGGCAAAAAGAAGAACAAGAAGTCGAGTAGCAAGAACAAGCCACTTGCCGACGCACCTACTGTTGTTGCTGCGGTAGCACCAGGTGGCTGGGCGCCACGCCCTAACAAGCAACCTTGACCATCATATGAAGATGACACGAAGATGAGGTGCCCGATCCACAAATCCACTGGCCACAACCTCGAGGATTATCGCGAGGTAAAGAGGCTCGTTGAGCGCATCCAGCACAAGCGTCGAGATGATGCACCTTTCCGCCAGTGGGAAGGCAAATGGAAAGTCAATGAAGCTCCACCAGAGCAGGAGCTAGGCTTCCAAGATGCCAAAAAGGCGTTAAAGGCAGTCTACAACAACGTCAGCGACTCCGACACCAACTCCGACAACGAGTGTCGGAAGACTCTCCATATGATGTATGAAGGGTCCTGGGATATTACCCCTCGGCGCGTAGTGAAAACTTTGTGTTGGGAGATAGCTACTGCAGCTCCCACAACCAAGGGGGAACCTCATCGGAAGTGGATGGATACTCCTATCACTTTCGACGCCTCTGACTGCATGAAGAACATGGCCGGAGCTGGGTAGCTACCATTGATGGTCTCCCCAACTATCAATAATTCCCAACTCTTCCGTGCCTTGGTTGATGGTGGAGCTGCACTCAACCTCATCAACTTCGCCGCCTTCATGAAGCTGCAAATCCCCATCTCAGACCTTAAGCCTCACGTCCATTCTCCGGAGTGGGCACAGGAGCCATTACTCCACTAGGTTATGTCTCTCTCCCGATTACATTCGGGACACCAGAGAACTACCGATCGGAGAAGTTGGTCTTCGATGTGGCGCACATCAACCTTCCCTTCAACGCTATCCTCGACAGACCGGCTCTGTATCTGTTCGTGGCAGTGGCCCACTACGGCTACATGGTGTTGAAGATGCCAACTCCATGAAGTGTCCTCCGGATCCGGGGGGACCGTAGTGCTAGAGTTACTGCGTTAGAGAAGCTTCATGCGCTCGCAACTGCGCAAGAAGCTAAATCCAGCGAGGAGCGGACCACTCAACAACCTTCGAGCTCGCGCCAACGCAGCTCAACTTCTGCACCCCGTGTGCAGCCAAGCGGCGACACCGACGTTCCCGTCAAAGTCGTCTAAATTGGTTCTGATGCCACTCAGACTACACGCATTGCGGGAGGTCTGGGCGACAAATAGAAACATGCACTTGTCACTTTCCTTTGGGCAAATGTTGACGTGTTTGCATGGCACCCGTCACAAATGCCTGGGATCCCTATAGAAGTGATCGAGCACCATCTGAAGATCTACCCAGATGCACAACCTATACAACAGAAGCCCTAGAAGCAATCTATTGAGCGACAAAACTTCATCCGAGAAGAAGTCAATAAGCTGCTCGATGCTGGGTTCATCCAGGAAGTACATCATCCACGGTGGCTGGCAAACCCAGTCGTCGTGCCAAAGGCCAGCGAGAAGCTTCAGATGTGTATCTACTACACCACTTTGAATAAGGCATGTCCTAAAGACCCTTTTCCACTACCAAGAATAGATCAGATAGTAGATTCTACTTCTGGTTGTGAGCTACATTGCTTTCTAGACGCATACTCGATTTTATAAAATACTAATGTCTAAGGAATATGAAGAGCACACTGCCTTCATTAGAGTAGATGGTTTGTACAGCTACACTGCAATACCTTATGGTCTCAAGAATGCTCTCTCAACTTTTGTGTGAGCTATGCACAAAACTTTCGGGGAGATTATTCGGGACCTAGTGGAGTTTTACGTCGATGACATCATCGTGAAGGTCAAGAACAAAGACTCCTTACTGGACAATCTCCAGTCCATATTTGACAAGCTGCGCCTAACGCGCACAAAGCTGAACCCTGACAAGTGCGTCTTCGGGGTCTTCTCCGGAAAGCTTCTCAAATTCCTGATGACTCACCGAGGGATAAAAGCAAATCCGACCAAAATAAAAGCTATCGAAGCAATGCGACCTCCTGCCCGCAACAAAGATGTCCAGAAGCTCACTGGGTGTATTGTCTCACTCAGTCAGTTCATCTCTAGGCTGACTGAACGGGCACTCCCGTTCTTCAAGCTTCTGAGGAAGTCCGAACCCTTTCACAGGTCCGAAGAAGCAGACAAGGCATTCCAAGAGCTTAAGCAGTTCCTCACTACACTACCCATCATGGTAGCTCTGAGCCTCCGTGTGTAGGAGCTTGGAGATGTGTCTGGTCTCTCGATGATCAGGACCATGCATACAACTTTCGTAGTTGCAGCAATCATCAAGGCGAGCCTGGGTCCCAACCCCCAGGCACAGGTCCTAAAGGCCAGGTGCCTGTGGACCAACCTCTACAAGACAATGCGTCGGACCCTTGCGGGAGGGTCATGACAACTCAAGGAGGAGAGTCAGACCCCTCCGAGACAGTCCGAGTTGATGGAGATGATGGATCGGACCCTTCTAGGGGGGTCCGGACTATCCAACAGCCTGTCTACTTCATCAGCGAGGTCGTCCACGACGCCAAGACTCGATATCTTGAGGTGCATAAGCTGCTATACGAATTTCTTATTGCCTCAAGAAAGCTCCATCACTACTTCCAAGCTTACAAGATATCAGTGGTAACTTCTTATCCACAGCGAGCTATCCTACATAATCCCAACTAAACGGGAAGCATCGCCAAGTGGGTTGCAGAGCTGGCATAATTTGATCTATAATTCCTGTCTCGACATGCCATCAAGAGTCAGACACTAGCTAACTTCCTACCAGAGTTGTGGCACCCAGTTCCGAAAATGAACCAAGTGCAGTATATGTGTGCCCAAGATGTTCATCACACATACACATAAACATCACAAATGATATACAGAAATAACCATGTCACGAATAATATAAATACCTTGATTCTATTGTAGCGGAAATAAACTAGCGTAGGTGATCCAACTCCACAGGCAGTCGACGACGGTACGCAACCTAGTGCTCCATGTTGATCTCCAAAAATATCTCTAGCAGCTGTTGGGGGGGATTGCAAGGGTGAGTACATGTTGTACTCAGCAAGTGTGGGAAAATATGACATGTAGTTGATACAAATGACGAATATAATAATGGTTAAGTGCTGAAAAGTACATTAAAACATTTGAAAATCATTATACTATGTCTATGTGAAACAATCCCATCATAACCATCATATTAACATAATATAACACATATCCAATTATTGCCAACATCATTATCATCCATGTCCAGTTACCATAACTCAAATTCATATCCATAACCATAAGCCATAAACCATCCTTAACCATTACCAACCAATAACCAAAATCCAACCATCCCAATACCAAAATCCTCTAATCATGTAGGTCATCCAGGTGCTCTTAACCGGGAGCACGACTATCATGATAGTTTTACACTCTGCAGAGGTTGTACCACTTTACCCACATGTTCTTGATTTCATCACCTTTTAGTGACTAAGAACTTCTATTATGCCTTATCACACTTCCATAGGTGTGCGGCCAAGAGATCACAAAATAGCCTTTCAAAAGGGACTTCTAGTATGTACGGGCCCACTAAGGTTTCACCGGCAGGCTTGAATCTCCATTCTCCCACCCACGGGCCCCCCTCGTGTGCCATGCGGATCCCAGGGTAGCCCTCCTCAACTCCCATTCCCCGCGCCATCCAATGATCCATACAATACTAACAACGCTCCTAATTATTCAACTACGCTGCACCCATACTTGGCCTTGTGGTGGCACTGTTGTCCTGGCATATTCTCGCATGAACCGATCCTTAGATCTAAGGCAAGCAAACCACCATATCATCCAACCCATCCACAAAACCATACTTGCTTAGATCATCCAAGTTCCATATTACCAATTAACCATGTGCATCAATTCTCATCATCCATAACTTCATTAATTCACAATTAAGCCATTTGGTTATTTTCCCAATCCCAATTAATTAGAGCGAACCAAAAAGGTAAAAGCCCTTCCCGACTCTCTACAATGTACCCCAAGCGACAAGGGTGGTCATACAAGTCTGGTAAACACCTGTCATGGGTTTCCCATCAAATTGACACAAGCATGTAGTTTTGCAAACAAAACATTTATTTCAAAACAGGATCAATATGCTTCAAGGACACTTGCCTTGCTCCGACGAATAGGGTTGCTCAAGCGCTTCGAAGTCTTGGTTATGGAAATCCTTGTACACGGCCTCTTGAACACTTCCCTCTACTCGTGATCACACATACAAGAAAATACATACAAATCAACATGATGCACACACACTAATCAACGTGTGATGACATGCGTGCATGTAAAGTTCAATTATTAATTAACTATGGTTGTTTATTGATTAGATGCAACTAGTTCATACGAGTTTACGGGGATTTTAGCGAGACTTAATGCTGCTGAAAATAAAAAGATAGTGCAACTATGATTAAATTACGTCTACTAGATCTAATACATTCGCAAAAATTTGCATTGGAAAGCATGTCCTACCGTAGATGCGATGGCTTCGAAGATAGCGGAACGAAGACGACGCGTAGACGAAGTGGATGGCGCAATGGTCCTCCGGCGGCGCGACGACGAAGACGACCTCTGGCGGACGACGACACCCTCCTCTTTTTCTTCCTCTTCCTTCCTTTTTTTTTTTCTCCCTGGCGGCGCCTCTATTCTTCTTTCTTTTTCCCTACTGGCGGCTAGGGCTTTCTGGATGGCGGCGCTTGTTCTGGGGTCATGGGTATTACGAAGCCCTCCAGTTGCTTTTATAGTCGGGCGCGAGTGGGGCGCAGTCGGTACCGTGTCCGACTTGGCCTGGGGCCAGCGCGGTCGAGCGCGCGGCGCTGGGTGGGTCGGGCGGCGGGCGAGCGGGGCCAGGCGCGGGGGCACGTGGCGTGCGGCTCGCGCGGGTGGGGTCAGACGCGCGGGACGGGGCGCGTGGTGCGCTGGCGGGGCGCGCTGGCTGGGGTCGCGCGGGGGCAGGCCAGCAGTGCTAGTTTTTTCCTTATATATATATATATTATTTATATTTCTTTTTTATTTTTTTATTATATATATTTTTTATTTGTTTATTTTATTATATTTTTTGTCTTTTATTTATATTTTTTATATTGTTAATTATTAATTATTTCTCTTTTTATGTGTATATATATATATATTTATCTTTTACTTTCCTATTATTTGATATTCTTTTATTTTATTTATTTAGTTATTTACTTAGTTAAAGTTATATATTTTTTCTTTCTTTATGTTTTTATTTATTAAATTATTCTTAACAACTATTGTTTCTTGCTTTCATAATAAATTTTCTTTTCTTTATTTCTTTTATTCCATATTCATTATGCCAATTTAATTAATTTTAATGTATTTGTCTTGGCAATAAATTTAATACCTAGGGATGAATGCAAATGCAACATCAGATGCATATATTTTATATTTTTATTTATAAAAACAATTTCCTCCCATTATTAACTCTAAATTCCCATTTAAATTTTTAATTTGCCGAAACTCAAAAATCAGGGTGTTACAGGAGTGGACTCCATCTCCATTAGGTCCGCGAGGCCTGAATGAAGAGAAGCCAAAACCTAAGGTGCCTGTCTTCACAGAGCCTCACTGGATCCTCTACTTCGAAGGCTCCGTACAGAAGCAGAGAGCCGGAGCTGGAATCTTGCTCCTCGCACCGACCGTGGAGCAAGTCAAATACATGGCCAGTCTTGACTTCAAGGCGATGAATAACATGGGGAAATACGAAGCTCTCATCTTCAGACTAGAGACGACACTATCATTCAGCGTCAAACAACTGTTGGTAAAGGGGGATTCACAACTCATCATCAAACAAATCAAAGGTGAATGCAGTTGCAATAAGCCTCAGCTACCAACATATGTTCTTGAAGTCTTGAAATTGCAGAAAGATTTCTTGGTTTTGGACCTATGCCATGTCCAGCGTCTCAATAACGTCGAAGCTGATGACCTCTTAACGAAGGATTCTACCGGGGCTCCGACACCCGATGGAGTTTTTATCAGGAGATTGCCAACACCTGCCGCTCAGCCCGCCGAACTGAGTGATGGGGGCGAGACCAGCACCTCGAAGCTGGCAGTCCCGATGGCCCTGTTACCATGGCGTCCACCAAGGGTCGTAGGCACCATAGGAAGCTCCGAGCAACCAGGCACACAAGATCCAGAAGCTCAAGTTAGTCCTGATGCATAGATCTTGAAGGTCCAGGACTACTTGAAGGACAACATCCTTCTTGAAGACGGTGTATTTGTTGAACGGATTGTCCGGATGGCTAAAAGATACACGTTGGTAGAAGGGGATCTTTACCAACGTGGCGCCAATGGAATCCTATTGCGGTGCATTTCCTGGGAAGAAGGCTGCGAGCTCCTCCCAGAGATCCATGGAGGCGAGTGTGGGAATCACGCATCATCCCGCACGCTGGTCGGTAAGGCTTTTTGGCATGGTTTTTACTGACCTAAAGCTCTCCAGGATGCAGTCAAGCTGGTCAAGAGATGCGAAGCGTGCCAGTTTCACGCAAAGCACATCCATACACCGACACAGTCACTGCAGATGATTCCTCCCTCATGGCCATTCACTGCTGTCGGTACCCTAGATACCAGGTACCCCCTGATACCGCACTTATAACCAAGGAGTTCCTATGTCTAAGTTGAAGATTTCCGAAGGCAACACATGCGTGACAGCACTGGGCCCGCATCCCTAGTTTGGGTAGCTTTGGTGCTACCACGTGTCCTGTGGGACTGGACCTATCTCCCTTCACAGGGAAGCTCTGGTATCACCATGTGTCCAGAAACCCTGGACCTAACCCCCAGTAGAGGGAAGCTCCGGTGCTGCTACGTGTCAAGTGGCTCCGGACCTGCCTCCTCATAGAGGGAAGCTCCGAAGCTGCCACGTATTGGATCCCCGAACCTAAGCCTGCAATAGAAGACTACAGGATCTCCAATGGCGCATACATTCAAGAGGCTGTTAAACAACTGTTACAAGACCTGATTAACATGTCATTAATACAATATTAATGACACACGATCAGAGGACTATCAAGACTGGTAACATTGCCATAAAGGCACATTATTGCACTATTAAACACGGATTATACATGTAGATCATGTATAGGTGGTTAATTATAGCCGGGGTAACCTGTTGGGCCAGGCATATGCTATAACGGTCAATCTTTAGCATATAAAAGGGTTGCATCGCACGGTAGAGGACAACTAAGCTCACATGCATACAAGCAACCACATACACTTGTCATACACACATACTCAATCAACAACCACCCCGTGGAGTAGGGTATTATGCTCAAGCGGCCCGAACCACATAAAAACTCTCATGTCACCATTTTGTTCGTGATCTTATGTGCCCCATCCAAATACGAACCTCCATGGACTACGCTTTAGTAGTACTGGGGGAAGTGTCGTTGCTACACTTCGACATTTGGCGTGCTAGGAAGGGGGAGCTAAGATCTCAAGATGGTGAACTCTGCCGCAACTTCCTCTAACGGTTTGGCTTTGCAGCCTACTGGAGGAAATCCCTCCAACGTGCAGCAGCCAACCAATGCTGTTGTCCTGGTGGGTGTCATTCCACCACCACCTCCACCATCTCAGCATGATGGTGCATTCGCGTCGGTCACTGTATCGATGAACAATCCAGAAAACGTGTTGAACACAACGCAGACTCTGCTTCAATGTCCTCCAGTGCTCGAAGCTTCTCAGGGTGCGATGGAACAGTGGCGCTCTGATGTCAAGCATTTGGTTGCAGCTGTAGCCGATGCCATCAGCAATCAAGGTCCACCCCCTGCTGGGCAGGCACCTTCAAGGAACAAGACCTTGTCTTGCAGACTGGGTCCTCAGGCGTCGCAGCACAGGAGACGTGTGCCCTCTCAGCAAGTGACGTCACTGTCCTCCGGGGCACGCCGCACTCATACGACATCAAGGCTCTCGACGCATGATCTCTGGTTGGAGCTTGACCACCAATACATGAGACAGGATGACTGCTTTCATATCGAGCACGCTCGCGAGAGGCTCGAGAAAACCCTTCTCCATTAGAAGTGGGGGGCGGATGCTCGACCCTGGGCATGCATCTCTGCATGGCCAACTGGCCACCTAAGTTTCGACCTCATCTGTTAGAGAAGTACGATGGGACATTCAACCCCATCAAATTTTTTCAAATCTACTCCACCGCCATCCTTGCGGCTGGATGCAATGAGGCCGTGATGGCCAACTACTCCCCCGTGGCTCTAACCGGGATAGCGAGGTCCTGGTTCATGAGTCTACCTCCCGACTCCATCTACAGTTGGGGGGGAACTATGTCGCCAGTTCACTAACAACTTTGGGAGCTCTTACACCCGACCTAGCATGGAGCTAGAGCTGTTCGCTGTACAACAGAAGGCGGGAGAATCGTTGCGATCATTCATCCAACGGTTTTTCCATGTACGGAACACTATTCCTTCTATCTCCAATGCCTCTGTCAATTTTGCATTCTGACAAGGAGTAAGAAGATGCTGGAGAAGCTGACAACTAAAGACGTCAGCCGCATCAGAGAGCTCTTCAACCTAGCCGACAAATGTGCTAGGGCTGCGGAGGGCCGAGAGATGCACTCCAAACCAGCTGCTGAGGCTGGTAAATCCACCTCCAAGGCTGAAGATACTGCCTCTGGTAGGGGAAAGAAGAAAAATAAGTCCAACGGCAACAAGAAGTCGTCTGTCAGTACACCTGCTGCTGCAGCTGCAGCTCCCGGTGGCCGGGGGCCATGTCCCAAAAAACGACCCCGAACTTTGACTGAGGATTGTCACGGATAGAAGATGTGGTTTCCGATTCATAAATCGAACACCCATAATCTCAAAGATTGTCCCGAGGTCCAGCGGCTTGTTGAACGCAACAACAAGTGCCAAAAAGAAGCCCCATACCGCCAATGGGAGGGGAAACAAAAGGTCAGAGAAGATCCGTCGGGATAGGAGCTTGGCTTCCTGGATGCCAAGAAGTCCTTGAAGGCTTTCTACAACACCGTGGGCAATGACTCTGACATATTCGACATATGCATCGAAAGATGGCTGCTGCAGCTCCCACCGCCAAGGCAAAACCTCATTGGAAGTGGATGGATACTTCCATCACCTTCGATGCTTCAGATTGTTCGAAGAACATGACGATAGATGGTCAGTTGCCTTTGATGGTATCTTCTACCATCAACAATATCCAGCACTATCATGTCCTTGTTGACGGAGGCGCGACGCTCAACCTCCTTAGCTTCACAGCTTTCACGAAGCTTCAACTCAGCCTATCAGACCTTAGGCCCTCACGTCCTTTCTCCGGAGTAGGTTGGGAGATATCACTCCTCTCGGATCAAATTACACTCCCAATGACCTTTGGGACCAGGGACAATTATAGGTTCGAGAAGCTGGTGTTTGATGTGGCACACATTAGCCTTTCCTTCAACGCCATCCTAGGCAGGCCAGCCCTGTATAGGTTCATGGCCGTAGCTCATTACAGCTACCTGTTGTTGAAGATGACTCCTCCTCCATGCATCCTCCAGATCCATGGGGATCGCACTGGTGGAGTAACTGCGCTAGAAGAACTGCATGCGCTTGCAACGACGCAAGAAGAAGAATCTAGCAAGGAGCGACCAACTCAACAACCTTCAAGCTCACGTCAGCGTGGCTCAACCTCTGCACCTCGTGTGCAACTAAGCGACGACACTGACATCCCCGTCAAAGTCGTCCAAATTGGTTCCGATGTTGTCCATACCACTCACATATTGGGAGGTCTGGACGACAAATAGGAACTCGCACTCATCACTTTCCTCCAAGCGAATGTAGACGTGTTTGCATGGCAACTGTCACAGATGCCTGGGATGCGTAGGGAGGTGATCGAGCACAACATGAAGATATACACCAATGCACGACTAGTACATCAAGAGCCCTGAAAGCAATCCGTCGAGCGGCAGAACTTCGTCAGACAAGAAATTATGAAGCTCCTCGACGCTGGTTTCATCCGGGAGGTTCACCATCCTCGGTGGCTGGCAAATCAAGTCTGTTGGTACCCTGCGTATCGGGTACCCTACGATATCTCAAGAAAAGCTACAAAGTTCCATCTGTTTGAGTTGAAGATCTCTAAAGGCTCCACGTGTCCTGCAGCACTGGGTCTGCCTCCCTCGTTTGGGTAGCTCTGGTACTGCCACGTGTAACACAAGGCCGAACCTAACTCCCATTATAAGGAAGCTCTAGTCGTGCCACATGTCCAAGGGCCCCGGACCTAACCCGTAGTTGAGGGAAGCTCCGGTGCTGCCACGTGTATAGCAGCTCCGAACCTGTGTCCCCATAGAGGTAAGCTCCAGGGCTGCCACGTGTCAAGCCTCCAGACCAAAGATAGCAACGGGAAGATAGACGGATCTCCAACGGCTCGAACATTCAAGGGGCAGTTAAAGCTACCATTACAAGACCTGATTACGTGTCACTAATGCCATGTTGATGACACATGATCAGACGACCTTTAGTACCGGTAACGCTGTCATTAAGGAGTGTTATCACACTATTAAATGTACTGAATACATACAGATCGTGTATTAGGTAATTAAACACCGTCGGGGCCACATGTCGGGCCAGGCTGACAACGTAACGGCCAGTCCTTGGACTATAAAAGGGCTATGCTGCACAGTACAAAGGAGAAGGCCAATCAACCCCACGTGACTACACAACTCATATATACAACAACCACCCGTGGAGTAGGTTATTACGCTTAGGCGGCCCGAACCACGCAAAAAATCCTTGTTCACTGTCTCATTCATAATCTCACACGTGCCCCAACAAATTACAAACCTCCGTGGACTACGATCTAGTAGTACCGGGAGAAGCGTCGATTTCACACTTTGACATTTGGCATGCCAGGAGGGGGCACCTGAGATTGCGAGATGGCGAACTCTGCGGCAACATCGTCCAACAGCAATGCCGGACAACCTGACGGAGGAAATCCCTCCAATGCCCAATAGCCAACTGGCGCTGTTGTCCTGACGGGTGTTGCTGCAACACCACCACCACCTGCCCTAGCTACCAACGCCAGACAATAGGATGGTTCCCTCGTGTCGGTGACTGCATCGACTAACAACCCAGAGAAGACGCTAATCGCTGCGCGTACTCTACTCTAGCATCCTCCAGCGACTAGAGCTCCTCGGGCAACGATGGAACAATGGTGTACTGGTGTCGAACATCTGGTTGCAGCCGTAGCCGATTCCATCAGTAACCAAGGCCTGCCCCGTGCTGGGCAGGCAACCTTTCAGCGAAGGACCTTGTCTTGTAGACTTGGTCCTCAAGTTTCACAACACAAGAGATGTGCTGTGTCCCAACAAGTAACGTCGCTGCCCTCCGGGGCACGTCGTACTCACACTGCATGGAGACTCTCGACCCATGATCTGCGGTCAGAGCTTGATCGCCGTTACAGGCTCGTCCCGATGATTGCGTCCACATCGAGCATGCCCGCGAAAGGCGAGAAGCTCGGGAAAACCCTTCTCCTTTGGGAGTAGGGAGGGGCTATTTAGCCCTGGCCATGCACCTTCGCATGGTTCGATGGCCGCAGAAGTTCCAGCCTCATATGCTAGAGAAATACGACGGGACTGTCAACCCCGTCAAGTTCCTCCAAATCTACTCCACCGGCATTCTCGCGGTGGGAGGCAATGAGGCCGTGATGGTCAACTACTTTCCTGTGGCTCTGACTGGGACAACCAGGTTCTAGTTCATGAGTCTTCCGTCTGACTCCATCAACAGTTGGGCAGAGCTATGCAACCAGTTCACCAGCAACTTCGAGAGTTCTTACACTCGGCGTGGCACAAAACTGGATCTGTTTGCCGTACAATAGAAATTAGGGGAGTCGCTGCAATCGTTCATCCAATGTTTTTCCCAGGTACGAAATACAATCCCTTCCATCTCAACACATATGTCATTGTGGCATTATGACAGGGCGTCAGAGACAAGAAGATGCTGGAAAAGCTGGCGACAAAAGAAGTCACCAGCGTCATAGAACTCTTCAGGCTGGCCGATAAGTGTGCTAGGGCTGCGGAGGGCCGTGAATGCACTCCAAGCCAGCTCCAGAGGCTAGTAAAAAGTCCTCCAAGGATGAATCCACTACCTCCAGTAGTGGAAAAAAGAAGAAAAAGTCCAACGGCAAGAAGAAGCCGTCGGCCAGCATGCCTATTGCTGCAGTAGCTGCAGCTCTGGGTGGCCAGGGGCCACGACCCGAAAAATGTCCTAAACCATCGTCTGAAGATGGCGGCAGTCAAAAGATGTGGTGTCCAATCCACAAAATGTACACTCACAATCTTGAAGATTGCCGCGAGGTCCAAAACCTTGTCGAGCGCTTCAACAAGCACTGAGAAGAAGCTCCTTTCTGCCAGCGGTAAAGATAGCAGAAAGTCGACGAAGCTTGGGCTGATCCGGAGCTTGGCTTCTAGGACCCCAAAAAGGTCTTGAAGGCCGTGTACAACACCGTTGACGACGATTCTGACACCTCTGACAATGAGCGTCAGAAGACCCTCAATACCATCTATGGAGGGTCCTAGGATATCACCTCTCGCCGCGTCCTCAAGACTATGCGTCGTAACATGGATACCATCACTCCTACAACAAAGGAAGAACCCCATAAAAAGTGAATGGACACTCCCATCACTTTCGATGCTTCATACTGCCCTAGAAATATGATGGGAGCTGGACAACTGCCTTTGATGGTGTCTCCTACCATTAATAACGTCCAGCTCTACCATGTCTTGGTGGATGGAGGGTCAACACTCAACCTCCTCAGCTATGAAGTGTTCGTCAAGATCCAGCTGTAACTCTCGGACCTTCGTCCCTCACGTCCTTTCTCTTGGGTAGGTCTGGAGGCCATCAGTCCTCTCGGCTCAATTACACTCCCAGTGACCTTCGAGACTCGGGAGAACTATAGGACCGAGAAGCTGGTCTTCGACGTGGCGCATATCAGCTTACCCTTCAACGCCATCCTAGGCAGGCATGCCCTGTATAGGTTCATGGTCGTAGTCCTTTATGGTTACTTGGTGTTGAAGATGCCGACACCTTCAGGCGTTCTCTAAATCTGCAGGGATCGTACTGTAGGAGTCACTGCGCTGGAAGAACTCCACGTGCTTACAACAGCGCAGGAGGAAGCATCCGACAAGGAGCTAGCTGCTCAACCTCCGAGCACTCGTCATCGAGGCTCAACCTCTGCACCACGCGTGCAGCCAAGCGGCGACACCGACATTCCCGTCAAAGTCGTCCAAATTGGTTCTGATGCTGCCCAGACCACCCGTATATATCGGGAGGTCTGGACAAAAAATAAGAACTCACGCTCATCACTTTCCTCCAGGTGAATGTTGACGTGTTTGCCTGAAAACCATCACAATTGCCTGGGATCCCTAGGGAGGTGATTGAGCACAGCCTGAAGATATATCCCGATGCACGGTGAATACACCAGATGCCCCAAAAGCAATCAGTCGAGCGGCAGAACTGTGAGACCTATGTGTGCTGAATACATTGGCTATGACGATAAAAGTTTTAAATACTACCAAAACACCTTTATCATCAAGGTCCGACTCTAGGTTCGAGCTCCAGCAAGGTTCGACGATAGGTCCAACTTGTTTTGGTAAGCTCCGGTGCTAGGTCCAACTAGCTTTGGAAAGCTCCGGCGCTAGGTCCGACTAGCTTTGGTAACCTCTGGCGCTAGGTCTGACTTGCTTTGGTAAGTTCCAGCGCTAGGTCCTGCTAGCTTTTGTAAGCTCCGTTTCAAGGTTCGGTGCTAGATTGCAGTGGTTCTGCTTTTACCTTGCAATGTTTCAAACTTGCTTTACACTTATGGAAAGCTTGCTTAGTATTCTTTTACTAAGTTTTGGTGTGTGTCAGTGGTTATGGCTGATATCATTTTGCTATGGTTTGCAACATGCTTATGTTAGGTGCTCACGTAAGGTGTTGTGGTTTGGGAACTAACGTGAGTCAAGTCGAGGACTTGTGCTCGGAAGTATCAATTGTTTATTCATGTGCAGGTGTTGCTTGAGTTCAAGACATGGCTGGTGACGGGATCCATTGAACTAGTCTTAGGGAGAAGATGACGTTCAACAACCAAGTTCGAGAGGAATTGTGGTTGAGTTGATCGGGAGGTCGCATAACATGTTTGGATCAAGAACATTGCATATGAATGTATCGTACAATGTTCGCACGTGTTCAAGGAGTGCATGGACATGGATACATGATTCTGAGGCGTGATGAAGAGATGTGGACATAAAAAGTTGGTCGGAAAGGTTCAACCAACTAGGTTATGGACTCAGGCTGCGGCTGAGTCCTGTTTGACTCAAATATGAAAAGTTTTGAGTTGGTTACAATAGGATTTCGTGTGGGTCACAAACTTGAGTTGTTTTAGGAATGTGGAATACGTTCCTAAGGTGTTTGGAAGTCTTAAGATTGCTTCTATCTGCGTATAGAAGAGTCTTGAGCAGTTATGGAAAGTTTTGATTCGTGAATTGAGTAGGATTAGAGTCCTAGTTAGGATTTGGTTGGTCTAAGGGCTGGCTATATAAGCAAGGGAGGCCAGAGCTCATGGTAGACGACTTTGGGGCTGTTCTTTGTGAGCTTTGATCAATAAAATTTGTAGTCTAAAGGAGTTTTTGTGCCTTGTTCGTCCGACTTGTTTTCTTCAAGTCTTTCTCATTGAGTTTCTGCACAGCACTACTTTGCTTAGGTGGTTCTATCATAACTCGAGTTTTACAGATCCAATTGACGTGATTCTTTTTGGGTTGTATTTACAACTTGATTTTATATCATCTATGAAAATTTCACGATCATTGGATTTGTGGTTTATGATCTACACGAGGTTCTTTGCAATGTTCCAGAACTGTTTTTCTCGGGTAGGACAGATTGACCTTTGTTCGATCTTTCGATCGTAACTTGAGTTTTTCTCAACGGTTTTTCATGATTCTTGTTGTGACGACTACATAACTTGATTCTCTACAATATATAGTAGTTTTGTCACAGTTGAAAACATTTAGATTAGTCACACACACGATTTCTTTAACAGATCGGTTTTCTGCCGAGGGGTGTTTTCGTTGCTTCCGCTGAAAAATTTTAATCTACCATTCACCCCCCTCTGGTAGCTTTACATGTGCTCTTTGATACTACAGGAACTTCATTCGATAAGAAATCAAGAAGCTGCTCGAAGCTGGTTTCAACCGGGAGGTTCATCATCCACGATGGCTGGCAAACCTAGTCGTCGTACCCAAGGCCGGTGGGAAACTTCGGATGTGTATCGACTACACTACCTTAAATAAGGCATGTCAAAAAGATCCATTTCCACTACCTAGGATAGACCAGATAGTGGACTACACCTCCGGGTGTGAACTATTGTGTTTCCTAGATGCATACTCTTGATATCATCGGATCCAAATGTCTAGGGAAGATGAAGAGCATACTGCCTTCATAACAATAGATGGGTTGTATTGCTATACTGCCATGCCGTTTGGTCTAAAAAATGCTGCTTCAACTTTTGTGCGAGCCATGCACAAAACCTTTGGAGAGCTCATTAGAGACTTGGTGGAGGTTTACATCGATGGCATCGTCAAGGTCAAGAACAAAGAATCGCTCCTTGACAACCTACAATCCGTCTTCGACAAGCTACGCATGATGCGCACCAAGCTAAACCCGGGAAAATGTGTCTTCGGGGTTAGCTCCGGGAAGCTCCTCAAATTCTTGGTGACTAACCGAGGAATTGAGGCAAACCCAGTGAAGATCAAGGCCATTGAAGACATGCGGTCCCCAGCTCGCATCAAGGACATCCAGAAGCTAACTGGATGTTTAGCTGCACTCAGCCGGTTCATCTCAAGACTGGCAGAATGGGTGCTACCCTTCTTCAAGTTATTGAGGATGTCCGGGCCTTTCCACTAGTCTGAAAAAGCAGAAAAGGCATTCCAAGAGCTCAAGCAGCTCCTCACCACACTACCAATCCTGGTAGCTCTGGAGCCTGATGAGCCTCTTTTGCTTTACATTTTGGCAACTACAGAGGTCGTCAACATGGTCCTGGTCGCGGAAAGACGGGACCACCTATAGTTCAGGAGCCCATACCCCTCCGGGAGGGTCCGGAGCTACCTGAAGGCGAGTCTGGGTCCCAGCCCCCAGGCACGGTTCTTCAAGGCAAACTGCCCAAGGATCAACCTCTCTCATCTGAGGGAGTTCACATGGCTGAAGAAGAAGTTCCAAACTCCTCCGGGAGGGTCCAAAAAGCTTAAGAAAAAGGTTCGGACCCCTCCGGGAGGGTCCGAGTTGATGAAGAAGAAGCTCTAGGACCTTCAGGCAAGGTCCGGACTATCCAGCAGCCAGTGTACTTCATCAGTGACGTACTCCATGATGCAAATACTAGATACATTAAGGTGAATAAGCTGCTTTATGCAGTTCTCATCGCCTCAAGGAAGCTACATCACTACTTTCAAGCCCACAAGATAGCAGTGGTAACCTCTTATCCACTGCGTGTTATACTGCATAACCCCAATTCTACTGGGAACATTGCAAAGTGGGTAGCAGAGCTGGCAGAGTTCGATCTCGAATTCCTGCCTCGACATGCTATCAAGAGTCAGGCATTGGCTGACTTTGTGGCAGAGTGGACCCCTTCTTCATAAAATCCAGAGGGCCCCAGTGAGCAGAAGCGGGAACCCATGGTCCCGGTCTTCACCGAGCCTCATTGGACTCTATACTTTGACGGCTCCATAAAAAGCAGGGGCCAGAGCTAGAATCCTTCTCCTCACTCCGACCGGGGAGAAGGTCAAGTACATGGTACACCTTGATTTCAAGGCAACCAACAACATGGTGGAGTATGACGCTCTCATCTATGGGCTCAAGGTGGCACTATCATATGGCGTCCAGCAAATGCTGGTAAAGGGTGATTCACAACTCATTATCAAGCAAGTCAAAGGCGAATGCAGCTGCAACAACCCACAGCTTGCTGCTTACCTCCTTGAAGTCCAGAAGCTCCAAAAAGACTTTTACGTCCTGGACCTCTGCCATGTCCAGCATCTCAACAACGCTGAAGCTGATGAACTCTCGACGAAGGCTTCAACCGGAGCTCAAGCACCCGACAGAGTTTTTGTCAGGAGGTTGTCAAGACCTATCGCTCAACCTGCCGAACTGAGTGAAGGGGGCGAGACCAGCACCTCAAAGCTGGCAGTACCGATGGCCCTGTTACCATGGTGTCCACCAAGGGTTGTAGGCGCTGCAGGAAGCTCCGAGCAACCCAACGCGCAAGATCTGGAGGCACAAGTTAGCTCTGATGCATGGATCTCAGAGATCCAAAGCTACTTGAAAGACAACATCTTTCTTGAAGACGGTGCATCCGCTGACCGGATAGTCAGATTGGTTAAACGATACACACTGGTAGAAGGGGATCTCTACCGGCGCAGTGGCAACGACATCCTAATGCGGTGGATTGCTTGGGAAGAAGGCTGCGAGCTCCTCCTGCAAACCGATGGAGGCAAGTGTGGGAACCACGCGTTTTCCCGCATGTTGGTTGGTAAAGCCTTTCGGCATGGCTTTTACTGGTCTACAGATCTTCAGGATGCATTTGAGCTGGTAAAAAAGTGTGAAGTGTGCCAGTTCCACGCGAAACAAGTTCACACACCGGCTCATTATCTGCAAATGATACCTCGTATATGGCCATTCGCTGTGTGGGGGATGGACATTTTGGGACCTTTCCCAAAAGCCGTCGGAGGTTATAGGTTCCTGTACGTCGCTATCGACAAGTTCACCAAGTGGCCGGAAGCTACTCCAGTTGTGACAATCAACAAGCAATCTACTATCAAGTTCTTGAAGTCCATAGTTTGCAGATTTGGATTTCCGAACAGATTCATCACTGACAATGGAACCCAATTCACAAGTGCAGCATTCCAAGAATATTGCGAAGACCTCAACATTCAAGTTAGCTACGCATCAGTAGCTCACCCGGCAAGTAATGGCCAAGCCGAGAGATCAAATTCAGAAATATTGGAAGGACTCAAGACACACACTTATGAGTGTCTGAAGAAACATGGAGCCAAATGGATTGAGGAGCTTCCGTCCGCACTATGGGCGAGCAGGACAACACCTAACCGGTCAACTGGGGAGACACCCTTCTTCCTATTGTACGGAGCTGAAGTGGTCCTTCCTCCGGAGATCACCATGGGGTCACCCTGGGTTCGACCTTCGATGAAGCCACGCATGACAAGCTCAACATGAAGACTTTGACCTCATCGACAAGGGAAGGTGCCAAGCAGCTGTTTGGAATGCATGATATCGCCAGGCGCTCCGGCGCTATCACCAAAGGCATGTGCGCAACCGATAGCTTGAAGAAGGCAATCTGGTGTTGCGGAGAATACTAACTCGTGAAGGGATGAACAAACTGTCCCCCAGTTGGGAAGGTCCCTTCCGAGTGATCAAAGCATCCCGTCCCGGATGCGTTCGTTTGGCAATAGAGGATGGGACTCCACTTCCCAATCCTTGGAGCATCGAGCATCTCCGTAAGTTTTATGCTTAGTTTCACAGAGGTGAGTCTGTAATTACACACAATGAAAGTTATATAGTCTATACACAGAGCCGAGTAGGTCCTAAAGGAGAACATCCAGACCCCCCCCGGGAGGGTTCAGGCAGTTCAAGTCCACCTAACTTGGTCCATGTACTGAAAGTGCAGCTTACGTACCCTGAGTTAGAACAAGATGAATAACACAATTGGCCTGGTTCCGTACCCTAAGTGTGTCCTTGTCTCTTGTGTAATTCGTACCTATAATGAAATACATTGTTGTGTGAAAGCAGACTCCACGTTCATTAATTTTGTATAGACTCGTTTTTCTTTTATTATCTTTTCCTTCTTGTCTATAATGAAGTTGTGCAATTCTTTTTGCGATTTAGTCCAAGTTATTCATATGACATACGAGTTATATTTTTGATCTTTTTCGGATCTTAGCATTGCTAGATGGTCTACTCGCCTGAACGCCAAAGCCAATGATAGGTCCGGAGTGTGCTATCGACTTAGATTGGTCCAGCACTGTCGGTACCCTGGGTACCATATACTCCTTGGGATTGCAAAGATCTCAAGGGAAAGTCATCTACTTGATTTGAAGTCCTTCGGAGGCCCACATGTCAGTCATGTTCGGACCCGCTTCTCCAACATGGTTAGTCCCAGGGTCGCCACGTGTACTACCAAACCGGAGCTACCGCCCGCAAGGGGGAAGCTCCGGGCTATGTACCGGAATGGCACCCCCGGACCTAACCCCAGACCGAGGGAAGCTCCGGTGATGACACGTGTCGGGTAACACCGGAGCCATCTGTTCCCCACAGTGTGCTCCAGCGCTGCCACGTGTTTAACCGTCGGATCTTCAGCCTCTAACCTCCGGAAGACTCCACAACGGCTCCGGATCTTCAAAGGGGAATCAAGGACTTCAAGACATGATCAAGTGTCATTAATACTATATTAATGACACACGATCGGACGACCTTAATTACCAGTAACGGTGCTGTCAAAGCCCATAACTCGGTCATTAAGGGCAATTAAACGTGTTGAATGTGTATCAATATCAGTAACCGCCGGGGCCACATGTCTGGCCAGGCTAACTTGTAACAGCCTGCCCTTGTACTATAAAAGGACAGGCCGACGATACATAGGGCACTCTCTACACACTCGACACACATACTAGACAGCCGCTCTAGACATACATCCAATACCACATCAACACACCCCGTGGAGTAGGGTATTACGCTCAAGCGGCCCGAACCACGTAAATCTTGGTGTCTCTTATGTCACTCGACATCTCACCTTCTTGAATCTCCGCGCGCCCATACCGAACCTCAAACTCCTCTAACACTTTAGTAGTGTCGGGAGATCTGCCGGATCAAAACCACCGACAGTTGGCGCACCACGTAGGGGCGCCTGAGATTTCAAGAATGGTGAACTCAGCCGCTGGATCATCCAATGGTTATCCCGCTGTTCAAGCTGTTGGGGGTAATCCCTCCAATATGCAGCCACCAGCAGGAACCACGGCTCCAGCAGGAGTCACACTTCCACCACCGCCGCCTCCACCAGCAAATCAAGCTGGACAACGCGATGGTGCACCGGCGTCAATCACTGCGTCGGCGAATCTTGACAACCCGGAACACGCGCTTCATGCAGCACGTGCTCTTCTTCAGCGCCCACCACCTCTGGACGCATCCCGGGATGCAATGGAGCAGTGGAGGGCCGATGTGGAACACTTGGTTGCAGCAGCAACCGACCGCATCAGCAACCAGAGTCCTCCTCCTTCAGGACGGGCCCCGTCGCAGCGACGGACCTTGTCTGGCAGACTTGGTCCACACGTTTCCAATAACAGGAGACGTGCTGCATCACAGCAGGTGACGTCGTTGCCCTCCGGGGCATGACGCACTCACACGGTATCAAGGCTTTCAACTCATGACCTCCAGGCGGAGCTTGATCGCTGATACCGCCAACAAGACGGCCGAGTCCATATTGAGCGTGCTCATTAAAGACGAGAAGCTCAAGACATTCCTGCTCCCAAAGGAGTAGGAGGAGGCTGTTCAGCCCTGGCCATACATCTGCGTATGGTCAGGTGGCCACAGAAGTTCTGGCCTCACCTGCCAGAGAAGTTTGACGGGACCATTAATCCTGTCGAATTTCTTCAGATTTACTCCACTGCTATCTTGGCAGCTGGAGGAAATGAGGCCGCAATGGCCAATTATTTCCCAGTGGCTTTAACTGGGACCGCCAGGTCCTAGTTTATGAGCCTTCCACCTAACTCCATCAGCAGTTTGGAGGAGTTTTGACGGCAGTTCACCGCCAACTTCGGGAGTTCTTACACCCGACCAGGCACCGAACTGGACCTTTTTGCAGTTGTGCAAAAATGAGGAGAATCCCTGCGATCATTCATCTAGAGATTCTCTCAAGTACGAAACACTATCCCTTCTATCTCTAGCGCCTCTTTCATCGTGGCATTTAGACAGGGAGTGCAGGATAAGAAGATGCTGGAGAAACTGGCGATCAAGGAGATTACCAGTGTCACGGAACTCTTTAGCTTGGCTGACAAATGTGCCAGAGCTGCGGAGGGCCGTGAAATGCACTCCAAACCAACTCCGGAGGATCACAAGAAATCCTCCAAAGGAGAAGCCGCTACCTCCGGGAGTGGTAAGAAGAAGAGAAAGACCAACAGCAAGAAGAAGCCGTCGACCGGTGCATCCAATGCTGAAGTTGCAGCAGCTCCAGGTGGCCGGGGGACATGCCCCGAGAAGCGACCTCGACCGTCTTCTGAAGACGATGGCAAACCCAAGGTGTGGTGTCCAATTCACAAATCGGACAGCCACAGTTTGGAAGACTGCCGGGAGGTCCAAAACCTTGCCGAGCGCTACAACAAGCGCCGAGAAGAAGCTCCTTTCTGACAGAGGGAAGGAAAACAAAAAGTTGACGAAGCTCCGGCTGAAGAGGAGTTAGGTTTTCAGGATCCCAAAAAGGTCCTGAAGGCCGTCTACACCTCCGTCGACGACGATTCCGACGTCTCTAATAATGAGCGTCGGAAGACCATGAACACCATTTTTGGTGGATCATGGGACATCACCTCCCGCCGCGTCATCAAGACTATGCATCGGGACATGGCTGCTATAGCTCCTACAGCCAGGGCAGATCCTCATCGGAAGTGGATGGACACAACCATAACTTTTGATGCTTTGGACTGCCCTCGAAGCATGGTTGGAGCAGGTCAGCTACCTTTGATGGTATCTCCTAGCATCAATAACATCCAGCTCCACCATGTCATGATAGACGGAGGTTCGGGGCTCAACCTCATAAGCTTCGAAGCTTTTACCAAGCTTCAGCTCCGACCTTCAGATCTCCACCCCTCCCGACCTTTCTCCGGAGTAGGTCCGGGAGCCATTACCCCACTCGGAGCTATTACCATCCCCGTTACCTTCGGGACCCAGGAGAAGTATCGCACCGAGAAGTTGGTCTTTGATGTTGCTCAGATCAACTTACCCTTCAATGCCATCTTGGATAGGCCTGCCTTGTACAAATTCATGGCGGTTGCTCATTATGGTTACCTGGTGTTAAAAATGCCAACACCAGTAGGCGTTCTCCGGATCCGCGGAGATCGTACTACCGGAGTAACTGCTCTGGAAGAACTCCATGCACTTACCACGGCGCAAGAGGAGGACTCCAGGCAAGAGCAAGCTCCAAAACCCCCGAGCATTCGTCAACGAGGCTCAACTTCTGCACCTCGCGTGCAGCCAAGCAGCGACACCGACATTCCCGTCAAAGTCGTCCAAATCGGTTCTGATGCCGCTCAGACCACCCGTATATCGGTGGGATTGAACGACAAATAGGAACTCGCGCTCATCACTTTCCTCCGGGCTAATGTCGACGTGTTTGCCTGGCAACCGTCACAAATGCCTGGGATCCCCATGGAAGTGATTGAGCATAATCTGAAGATCTATCCTGATGCCCGGCCTGTGCATCAGAAGCCTCGGAAGCAATCCGTAGAGCGACAGAACTTCATCTGACAAGAAGTGAAGAAGTTGCTCGAAGCTGGATTCATCCGAGAAGTCTTCCATCCAAAATGGCTGGCAAACCCAGCCGTTGTGCCCAAGGCCGGCAGGAAGCTTCGGATGTGTATCGACCACACAACACTAAATAAGGCATGTCCAAAAGATCCATTCCCATTACCTAGAATAGATCAGATAGTGGATTCCACCTCCGGGTGTGAATTACTGTGTTTCCTAGACGCATATTCTAGATATCATCAAATCAGAATGTCTAGGGAAGATGAAGAGCATACCTCTTTCATCACAGTAGATGGATTGTACTGTTATACAACCATGCCGTTTGGTCTCAAGAATGCAGCTTCAACCTTTGTACGAGCTATGCACAAAACATTGAAGAACTCATTAGAGACATAGTGGAAGTGTACGTCGACGACATCGTGGTCAAGGTCAAGAACAAGGAGTCACTCATTGACACCTTGCAGGCTGTCTTCGACAAGCTGCGGGTCACCCGCACAAAGCAAAACCCAGACAAGTGTGTCTTCGGGGTTAGCTCCGGAAAACTTCTTGGTTTCCTGGTAAGTCACCGGGGCATAGAAGCTAATCCGGCGAAGATCAAAGCCATTGAAGACATGCGGCCACCCGCCCGCATCAAAGATGTCCAAAAGCTAACTGGATGTCTAGCAGCCCTCAGCCGGTTCATTTCAAGACTGGCGGAACGGACACTCCCCTTCTTCAAGTTATTAAGGAAGTCCGGACCATTCCAATGGTCTGAAGAAGCAGAAAAGGCGTTCCAGGAACTAAAACAGCTCCTCACCACCCTACCGATTCTGGTAGCTCCGAACCCTGGTGAGCCTCTGCTGCTTTACATTTCAGCTACTGACGAAGTCGTCAGTATGGTCCTGGTTGCAAAGAGACCAGAACCATCCTATACTCAGGAGTCCAGACCCCTTCAGGAGGGTCTGGAGGTTCCTAAAATCGAGTCTGGGTCCCAGCTCCCAGACTTGAATCCACAAGAAGTTACTTCAGAAGACCCAGACCCCTCCGGGAGGGTCCAGGTCGCTTCTGAAGAAGCTCCGGGTTCCTCCAACAAGGACCCGGTAGTCCCCGAAGAAAATCTGGACCCCTCCCGGAGGATCCGAATCAATGAAGAGGAAGCTCCGGGACCCTCCGGGAGGGTCCGGACCATCCAGCGCCCAGTGTACTTCATTAGTGAAGTACTTCATGACACAAAGACTCGATACCTAGAGGTGCATAAGCTGCTCTATGCAGTTCTTATTGCCTCCAGGAAGCTTCGCCATTATTTCCAAGCTCACAAGGTCTCAGTGGTGACTTCTTACCCACTTCGAGCAATCTTGCATAATCCCAACTCAACTGGGAATATTGCAAAGTGGGCAGAAGAATTGTCTGAATTTGATCTCGAATCCATTTCAAGGCAAGCAATCAAGAGTCAAGCATTGGCAGATTTCGTGGCGGAATGGACTCCCTCTCCATCAAACCCTGGGGGCCCCAGCGAGCAGAAGCCGGAACACAAGGCTTCGGTCTTCACCGAGCCTCACTGGACCCTCTACTTCGACGGCTCCATGCAAAAGCAGGGGGCCGGAGCTAGAATCCTTCTCCTCGCACCAACCGGAGAGAAGGTAAAATACATGGTACACCTTGACTTTAAGGCGACCAACAACATGGCGGAATATGAAGCACTCATTTATGGACTAAAGGTGGCACTGTCATACGGTGTCAAGCAACTGCTGGTCAAGGGAGATTCACAGCTCATCATTAAGCAAGTGAAGGGTGAATGCTCCTGCAACAATCTCCAGCTAGCTGCTTACCTCCTTGAAGTCCAGAGGCTTCAAAAGGACTTCGAAGTCCTAGATCTCCACCATGTCCAGCGTGCCCACAACGCTGAAGCCGACGAACTCTCGACGAAAGCGTCAACCGGAGCTCCGGCTCCTGATGGAACTTTTGTCCGGAGGTTGTCAAAACCCACAGCTAGCTCAGCCTGCCGAACTGAGCGAAGGGGGCGAGATCAGCATCCCGAAGCTGACGGTCCCGATGGCCCTGTTACCATGGCAGCCATCAAGGGTCGTAAGTGCTGCCGGAAGCTCCGAGCAACCCAACACGCAAGACTCAAATGCTCAAGTTAGTTCCGATGCATGGATCTCGGAGATCCGAAACTACTTGAAAGACAACATCCTTCCTGACGATGATGTATCCACTGACCGGGTAGTCATATTGGCTAAAAGATACACGTTGGTAGAAGGGGATCTCTACCGGCATGGTGCCAATGGCATCCTAATGCGGTGCATCACAAGGGAAGAAGGCTGCGAGCTCCTCGCAGAAATCCATGGAGGCGAGTGTGGGAACCACGCGTCTTCCCGCATGCTGGTTGGTAAAGCCTTTCGGCATGGCTTCTATGGCCTACAACTCTCCAGGATGCAACTGAGCTGGTGAAGAAATGCGAAGCATGTCAATTTCATGCAAAGCAAATTCACACACTGGCTCAGCCCCTACAAATGATACCTCCTACATGGCCCTTCGCTGTGTGGGGGATGGACATCTTGGGACCTTTCCAAGAGCCGTCAGAGGTTACAAGTTCCTGTATGTTGCCATTGACAAGTTCACCAAGTGGCCGGAAGCAACTCCAGTTGTGACAATCAACAAGCAATCTGCTATCAACTTTTTGCAGTCCATTGTATGCAGATTTGGAGTCCAAACAAAATCATCACTGATAATGGGACGCAATTCACAAGCTCTGCATTTCAAGGATATTGTGAAGACCTCGGCATTCAAGTTTGCTACGCCTCCGTAGCTCACCCAGCAAGCAATGGCCAAGCCGAGAGAGCAAATACTGAAATCCTTAAAGGACTCAAAATGCGCACCTATGAGCGCTTGAAAAAACATGGAGCCAACTGGATTGAAGAGCTTCTGCCCACTTTATGGGCCAACAGGACATCTCCAAACCGGTCAACTGGAGAGACACCCTTCTTCCTGGTGTATGGAGCTGAAGCAATCCTTCCTCTGAAAATCACCTTGGAGTCACTCCAGGTCTGGACCTTCGACGAAGCCACGCAGGACCAGATCCGGGGTGAATACCTAGACCTCCTTGAGGAGGGAAGGTGCCAAGCAGCTGTTCGGAATGCCCGATACCGCCAAGCCCTTCGGCGCTATCATCAGCGGCATGTACACAACCGACAGCTCGAGGAAGGCGATCTGGTGCTACGGAGAATACAATCCAGAGAAGGGTTAAACAAACTCTCCCCCAGCTGGGAGGGACCCTTCCGAGTGATTAAAGTATCCCGTCCCGGAAGCGTTCGCTTGGCTACCGAGGATGGGACACCTCTCCCAAATCCTTGGAACATCGAGCACCTCCGTAAGTTCTACACTTAATATCACGGAGGTGAGTCTGTAGTAACTTAAGATGTATGTTATAGAGTCATTGTACAGAGTCGGGTAGTTCCTCCGGGAGAACAGCCGGACCTTTCCCGGAAGGTCCGCAAAGTTCATGCAACACTTGTCACAGTCTCAGGACTAAAAGTGTGGCTAGCTACCCTAGGTCAAATGAGAAATTAAACACGCTTAGCCTGGTTCCGTACCCTAAGAGTGTACTTGTTTCCGCTGTACCCCGGACCTATAATGAAAGACATCTTCATGTGAAACAGACTCCACGTACATTTATTTTGTACAGGCTCAACATTTTTTATTTTTCTCTTTCTTGTCTATAACAAAGTTGTGCAATTCTTAAGAAATTTTAGTTCGACCAGTTCATGTACAATTCGAGCTGTATTATCAATTCTTTTGGATCCAAATATTGTTCATGGCCCACTCGCCTGAATGTCGCCAAGCCAATCTAGGGCTGGAGTGTGCTATCGACTTAGCATGGTCAAGCACCCTAAGTACGCCACTCTACCTACACCCCGGCAGGCCGAAGTACGGCGGGTCCAAGTACAAGTGGATCTGGAAGAAAGAAGGCAACACATTCGGTTGTATTCAGAATCGTGTTTGACCTAAAATTTTCTTGAGAATCGTAAGCCACGACGAGGTTATAGGCAAGGAGCGAATTTTACTATTTTTCTTGGCTTCAGTGTGTAGGAAAGATAAAGAATCCACATTGATGTAGAAAAGTCGGAGCTAACAAAGCTCCGACTCCCCCTAGGTGGCTTGTAATCGATGTTAAACATTGAAAACGAGCATCACCGGAGCAATCAAGCTCCAGTAAAGCTAGGGGGGCCAGCCGTCGATGTAAAATAAAAGATGGTGAGAAGACCCCACAAGCGGAGTCTGCTGCCGACAAGCTACGCGTTGGCAAAGGTCACTGCCGGAGCTACTAAGCTCCGACACCCCGGAGGGCTAACTATCAATGCTCTACGCGTTGATAGGGACTATTGCCAGAGCTACTAAGCTCCGACGGTAGTCAATGCAGGAGCTTCTAAGCTCCGGCAACCTCAGGGGGCCTTCACTATCGAAGACTTCGGACCTACACTCTACAAGTTTGAAGCAAATGAGTCTTCAACAAAACACAATATCCTCTTGGTACATGTTCACAATCAAATTGTGTACATCTACCAGGGGGCCAAGTGAAGACAAAAGTGTTGAAGACAAAAAGTGAAATTCACAAAAATTTGGGGATTTCATTCATCTGGAGACAAGGGATTACAAAATTGAGGAAGAAGAAGAAGAGAGAATACAAGCGAGAGCTACAGAGATGGTCCTAGACCCTATGGAAGAACTGGGCGACCTTCTGAGCAACCTCCAACACGTTGGCTCGGGTGGCTTCGCCTTCTTCTTCGACGGGACCTTCAAGCACCAGGTCCAGAGGGAATTGGGGATCCCGGCTGGTGTAGCACGTCAGCACATACTCTACGACGTTCTTCGCCAGGGATTGCCCCTCAACCTCCAACTGGTCCGCGATGACGTCCCCCACCTTGGACAGTTTGTTACCCGCCGAGCTCAGCGCTTGCAACGCCAGGTCCGGCTCCGGCTCCGGATCATCCGGACGCACGGGACTGAAGCCCATTGGTGTCAGCGCGTCGTTGGCCTTGCCCAAGAACTCCCACACCTGTAGGGAGTCCGCAGCCCTCAAGCCTTTCAGTTCTTCCAAGGATCTTCTGGCCGCCACCAGTTCAAAATTCTCGCGAGTGAGGCACTCAACTTCACGCGTTTTGCTGAATCTTTTTAGCAACTCGCTTCTCGAGTTTTCTGAGCTCCTCCTCCCGGAGGTGGATCTTGTTCTGGCGATCAACCAGGTCCTTCTCCCTGCCCCTTACTTTCTTCTCCCTGGCAGTGAGGGCACACTCTTGCTCGTAGAGTTCCTGCCCTCGCACCCAGGCCTTCTCCTCCTCCTCAGTGCAGCGCTCTTCCAATTTCTTGGTGCGCTCTTCAAGGCCCTTGTCAGCCGGAGCCACCTTTTCGGTGAGCTCCTCCTCCCTCCTCAAGATGTCATCCCGCAACTCTAGGAGTTTCTGCTCTTCATCTTCGAGCCGTTTCTCCCTCTCCTCAAGTGCCTCCCGACGCTTGATGAGAGTAGTGTTAATGGCCTCAAGCCTTTCCTGGCGTTCATTGGCCGCACTGTTAGCTGCTTTGGTCTGCTCATAAATGGCCCGGGATTGAGCGTCGAGGGTGCGAGTCATACTCTCCCTGTCATCCAATAATTTGCCCCAATATTCCAGGCGGACCTTCTCCCGCTTGATCCACTCTTTGTCATCTGCTAGCCTCGACTGCGCCAGCTTGGTCTCGAAGTAGAGCCGGTTACGCCACCGCCTAAGGATTTGGTGCTCCTCTTCAAGAGCCTTGCTGTCGTGGAAGAAGGCCAGTTGAACTTGACGCAGACTAGAATAGGCGTTGTCAATAGAAAATGACAACGGGATAGGTTCCGGACCTTCTGGGGTCTCCTCCGCTGGTTCCAGCGGGTTTTCAGATATAAAAATTGGGTCCCACTCCACAAGAGTGGTCCCCTGGGTCTCCATGGCACTAGGGCCGTCCTCCGAGATGGCCTCAGTCGCCATCGAGGAGGGTCCCGCTGATGAAGTTCCGACCTCCGGAAGTGGTTCCGAAGGCCCCACCGCCAGGTCTACATTTGCCCCCTCAGGCAGGGGGCCAACGACTCCACCAAGGCACTCCGGCTCAGCCGCGAGTACCTCCGATGTCGTCACTTCCGGAGCAGGGGCTGCTTGTGGCTCCGTCCTGGGCACCTCCTCTATTGGGGGCTCGAGCGCCGACGCCTCCGCAACAACCAGCTCGGGAGCCGGAAAGTGTTCAACATCAACCGGCCCTGCGGCTGAAGCTCCAACAACGACCGGCTCTACGGCCGGCGCTTCAGAAGTAGCCGGCCCAACCGCTGGGACTTCCTCAACATCTGGCGCGCATGCCGGGACTTCAATTACCTCCAGCTCAACCGCCGGGGCTTTGACAATTTCCGGCTCTGGGGCCGGAATTACTACTTCCTCCGGCTCAACGACCGGAGCTTCCATCATCTCTGCACCAGGACCCGGAGCTTCAACCTCTGGGGCAGGTGCCGCTGGCGCATCTTCTCTCCTGCGGTCCGGCGCTACCACGGGAGTCTCTGGGGATGAGTCGAGGTCCATGACCACGACAGCTGGCGCCGGAGCTGTCGCAGCTTCAGCCACCACTTGGGGCGGCACCGGGACAGGAGCAGAAGCTTCCGCCCTCACAGCTTCAGCTGCTGTGGATGAGGGTGGAGCCTCACTCCTCTTCTTGGGAACGCTGCAGATGATGGATGAAGAAACTTAAAAATAGTTACTACAACAAAACAACTGTCTAAGGTAAAGATTAAAAATTACCTCGGGAGGCTTCCGCACCAGCTTGCGTGGAACCTCTTTCCCGGGCGTTCTGGGCTGACCATAGCCGTCGCCGGCGTGGAAGCTCTGGAAGGCCCCCCGGAACTCGTAGCAGCCACGGGCATTTCCTTAGTCGAGGCCCCCCCTCGATCGGGAAGGACCTCCGGACCTAGAGGCCTCAACCGGCCCTGGTGCTGAAGTCGCATGCCCGAAGCTAGCACCCCGGGAGGACGCCGCTGCGGGAACAACCGCCGCAGTTGTAGAAGACCCCCCCCCCTCCGGGGAGAAGGAGCTGATGCAGAGGTGGCAGGCCTGACGGACCTTCCGTCGGCATGCTGCAGCTTCCTCTTCCGGCTCAAGGGTTCGTCTGCCGGCTCCTTGCCCTTGCCGACGATTTCGATCCTTGGCTTCGGGGCAGGGTCGGAGCCACCTTCGGAAGCCCCAGGGATTACCACCCTAGAGGTCGATCTTCTCTCGATGACACCAAGGTCGTCAAGCACAGGCATCTTCCGCTGGAGCTCCCCGCTGAACTCTACCTCCATGTTCAGAGGAAGAAAAGCTGATGGCGGAGTCAAGTCGTCACCCGCGACGTCGATGCCGTGCTGGAACTTCTTGAGATGGAACTCCAAGGTTGTCCCCGACATGTTGGACTTTAACCCAGTCCCGGCCCGGTCGTTGTCCATCACGCTGTTGAGGGCCCAAGCGAGTTTTTCTCTCCTCTTCAGCGGTGCCCACCTGTTGACCAGGAAGTTGCAAAACACTGCCTGAGGAGTTAATCCTCCCTCCACGCACTGGCGGATCCTAGTCAGAGCAGGGTTGAAGGCTTCCGCCAGCACCGGAGCTTCACTCTAGACTATAGTGTCAATGTTGGGGAGGCCTTCGGGCAGCTCAAGCTTCTCGTGCTCCTCCACCCGGATAACTATCCAGTCCTTCTTCCAGTCATCCCACTTTCCAGAGGGAATCGACCGGAGGTACTTGAATGGGCACTTCTTGCACTTCACGAAGTAGTAGAAGCCAAGGTACTCATTGCTCCTACCAGTGGTATGAACGGTGAAGAAGGTCCGGAAGAGTTCAATGCAGGGGGGATGCCCACCCACATCTCACAGAAGTGGACAAAGATAGACACAAGAAGAATGGAGTGGGGGCCAAGGTGGTATAGCTGCAGACCATAAAAGTCTAGCAGCATCAAGAAAAAGGAGGAAAAAGGTGGGATCAACCCCACCATGGCGTACGAAGAGAAGTACACCATTTCGCCAGCGTGCTCCTTCTTGAATGGGAGCTCTCCCCCGGCGCGGACCAGGTGGTTGAAGAAGTCCGGGGACCATCCCATGAGGGCCTAGACCTTCTTCAGGTCACCTTCAATCTTCAAACGACTCTTGCGGAGACCCAACTCCATCGCAGCACAGCAAGGCAAGAGAGGAAAAGCGAGCACAAGTTGGGAGTTTGAGCACAAGATCAGATGAGAGGCGTAAAGAACTCCAGACAGTGCGCGCTTTCCTTCTTAAGTAAGCCCTCGCAACGCTTGGATGGAAACCGCAAGGAAGCCGAAGATACTACTCAAAAATTCCACCCAGCTGATGACAAGAGGGCCCGGGATCACCCTGACGATCAAGTCGAGGTTCTTACCCAGGCGAACTGTTGTCATCATGAGGCGGGAAGCCCGAAGGCGGCGACCTGACAAGGCACGCGGAACCGATACGGTTTTGTATTGGGAACCGACGACCTTCAATTGCGTGAGATCCGCACGCTGAAGATCTCGTTTGCCACACACAGGATATGCCACGCGGCGAGGATTTAACCCCAATCTATCGCCAACGGCACATCCGAAGACCTTTGAAGACTCAGTTCAAAAGTCGAAGGATGGACCCACCTCCGGCGGAATGACTTCACCCAAGGGGTCTTCCCTAGAGGTGGGCCCAGGGGGCCACTGTCGGTACCCTGGGTACCATATACTCTTTGGGATTGCAAAGATCTCAAGGGAAAGTCATCTACTTGATTTGAAGGCCTTCAGAGGCCCACATGTCAAACATGTCCGGACCCGCTTCTCCAACATGGTTAGTCCCAGGGTCGCCACGTGTACTACCAAACCGGAGCTACCGCCCGCAAGGGGGAAGCTCCAGGCTATGTACCGGAATGGCACCCCCGGACCTAACCCCAGACCGAGGGAAGCTCTAGTGCTGACACGTGTCAGGTAACACCGGAGCCATCTGTTCCCCACAGTGTGCTCCGGCACTGCCACATGTCCAACCGTCGGATCTTCAGCCTCTAACCTCCGGAAGACTCCACAACGGCTCCGGATCTTCAAAGAGGAATCAAGGACTTCAAGACCTGATCAAGTGTCATTCATACTATATTAATGACACACGATCGGACGACCTTAATTACCAGTAAAGTTGCTATCAAAGCCCATAACTCGGTCATTAAGGGCAATTAAACGTGTTGAATGTGTATCAATATCAGTAACCGCCGGGGCCACATGTCGGGCCAGGCTAACTTGTAACGGCCTGCCCTTGTACTATAAAAGGACAGGCCGACGATACATAGGACACTCTCTACACACTCGACACACATACTAGACAGACGTTCTAGACATACATCCAATACCACATCAACACACCCCGTGGAGTAGGGTATTACGCTCAGACGGCCCGAACCACGTAAATCTTGGTGTCTCTTGTGTCACTCGACATCTCACCTTCTTGAATCTCCGCGCGCCCATACCGAACCTCTAACTCCTCTAACACTTTAGTAGTGTTGGGAGATCTGCCGGATCAAAACCACCGACAAGCACCCTAAGTACGCCACCCTACCTATATTCTGATAGGCCTCAGTAGGGCGGGTCCAGAAGGCCTTCAGATATGAATAGATTACATCTATTTACTTGTTATCATGTCGAATTCTTTCGGACCTAAATTTCAAATAAGAACAATAAGCCACAAACAACTTATAGACGAGAGGACGAATTTTACTGTTTTTCTTGTCTTTAACGCGCAGGAAAAATAGAAAGTTCATGGCGATGGTGGATGTTGCCGGAGCTACTAAGTTCCAACAACCCAAGGGGGCCCACCATCGACATTTTATATGTTGAAAGTGGGTGTCCTCGGAGCTAACAAGCTCCGACAACTCCCATGGGGGCCAGCCGTCGACGTGAAGAATTGACAGCGATCTAAACGAAGATGGTGGAAAAATCACCCAGAGGGGATCCGCCGTCGACGTATTATATGTTGACAATTGGACACCGTCGAATCCAGGAAGCTCCGACGATCCCAGGGGGCTCGCCGTCGATGTTCTAAACGTTGACACTGGTCATAGTCGGACCTACCAAGCTCCGACAACCCCCAGGGGGCCCGTCGTCGACGTTTCTAAGCATTGATGGTGGGTGCTGTCGGACCTACCACGCTCCGAAAACCCCCAGGGGGCCCGCCGTCGACGTTTCTAAATGTTGGTGGTGGGTGCTATCGGATCTACCAAGCTATGACACCTCCCAAGGGTCCCGCCATCAACACTCTATGTGTTGGAAGTGGGCGCCGTCGGATCTACCAAGCTTCAACACCTCTCAGGGGGCCCACCGTCGATGCTCTATGTGTTGGCAGTGGGCGCCGTCAGACCTACCAAGCTCCAACAACTCCCAAGGGGCCCACCGTCAATGTCACAAAGGGTCCTTGGAGATGTGAGAAGTAAACTTTGGACCTAAAATCTAAGCATTATAGCTACAAGTTAGAAGTGTTCAAGTCATCAAGACATTGTCACATCCTTTTGGTACATGTTCGCAATCAAATTGTGTACATCTACCAGGGGACCAACAAGATAAATGACAATGTATTGAAGACAAATACAAAATGGATTTCATTCATTCAAGAAGATTGGATTTCATTCATTCAAAGGATTGGGTTACAACGAGGATTACAAGAGAAAGGCAGAAGAAAAAGGTCCTAGGTCCTATGGAAAAATGAGGCAACTTTCTCGGCAACTTCACGGATGCTGGCCCTAGCGACATCTTCTTCTTCAAGGATGGGTCCTTCCAGATCTAGAGATAGTTGGGGGTACCGTCTCTTGAAGCACGTTAGCACATATTTGGCAACGTTCTTGGCTAGAGACTTCCCCTCCATCTCCAGTTGGTCGACACTGACGTCACCCATTGCGTCTAACTTGTTGCTGGTGGAGCTCAATGCCACTGGTGCCTTGTCTAGCTCTGGTTCCAGGTCAGTCGGACGTAACAGACTGAAGCCAAGTGCCACCAAAGCTTTGTTACCGTGCCCCAGGAAATCCCAGACTCGCTGGGACTGAGTTGTCCTAATATTCCTCAAGTCCTCTAGTGACCTCCTGGCGGCCGCAAGATCTAACCTTCTCGGGCGACGCGCTCAACCTCTTTGGCATGTTGCTGAATACTCTCAGCCACCTTCTATTCGCAGTCTGCAAGCTCTGACTCCTGGAGGTGGATGCGGTTCCGGCAGTTCGCCAGGTCCGTCTCCTAGCCTTTCACCTTCTCCTCCCTTGTGGCGACATCAGCTTCTCTTTTAGAGAGCTCCTGCCCCATCTTCCAGTTCTTCTCCTCCTCCTGCTTGCATCGCTGCTCAATTTTTTTAGTGTGGTCAGCCAAGCTTTTCTCCCCCAGAGACAACCTCTGGGCGAGCTCCCCCTCTCTCTTCAAAATATCTTCCTGCTTCTCCAGGAGTTTCTCCTCCCTCTCGTCGAGGTCCGCCCGTTGCTTGAGGATCTTTTCATTTAATTTATTGAGGCTATCCTGATGCATCAGTAGCCTCATTGGTCTCCCTGGCATGCTGTAAAATCTCTCGATCCTTCACGTCGAGAGCCTTAATAGCAGCCTCCTGCTCGTTCAGCAGGCGGCCCATCAGTGCTAGCCGGGCATTCTCCTTGGCCACCCATTCTAGCTAGTCGGCAAGCCTTGACTGCGTCAGTTTCGTCTCGAAGTGAAGTTTATTGCTCCAACGCCTCAAGGTGTTGCGCTCTTCTTCGAGAGTCTTGCTTTCATAGTCAAAGGCCAGCTGAACTTGGCACAGACTAGAGTAGGCGTTGTCGACAGAAAATGCCAGGGGAATACCTCCTGCTCGTTCAGCAGGCGGCCCATCAGTGCTAGCCGGGCATTCTCCTTGGCCACCCATTCTAGCTGGTCGGCAAGCCTTGACTGTGTCAGCTTCGTCTCGATGTGAAGTTTGTTGCTCCAACGCCTCAAGGTGTTGCGCTCTTCTTCGAGAGTCTTGCTTTCATAGTCAAAGGCCAGCTGAACTTGACACAGACTAGAGTAGGTGTTGTCGACAGACAATGCCAGGGGAATTGGCTCTGGGCCAGCCTGGATCTCACCCGCCAGCTCAAGCGGATCTTCAAAAATATCGATTGGGTCCCATGGCACAAGCATGGTCCCCTGCATCTCCATAGAACTACGAACGACTTTTGGAGTTGATGAAGAAGCCCCCCACCCCCCCCCCCCCCCCCCCCCGCCAGATCTTCAATCGTTGGCTCTGTGAGTGGAGGACCTGCAGTTGACTCTTGTGGGTGCTCCGGCTCTGACATAGACACCTCCGGAGTAATCACCTCCGGGGTGGACGCTGCAGCTTCGTCCAGAGCTCCCTTTACCTCTGGCTCAGGTGTCGGGACTTCAACTTCTTCCGGCTCTGGTGCCGGAGCTTCAGTTACCTCCGGCTCAGGTGCCGAAACTTCTGCAATCTCTGGCTCCATGGACGCAACTTCCACTATTTCCAGTTCGGGGGTCGGAGCTTCAGTTACTTCTGGCTCAGGCGCCGGAGCTTCTACCATCTTTGTCTCTCAAGTAGAAAGTTCAGCCGCCGGCTCTAAGACCGATGACACTTCATCACGAACATCTCCCCCGTGGTCCGGCGCTACCACGGGAGCTTCAGGCGTCATCTCTGGATCCAGATCCACAATAGCTGGCATCAAAGCTATCATGTCATCAACCACCACTAGGGAAGGCACAGGGGTCCAAGTCGGAGCTTCTGCCTGCACAACCTCAGTTGCTGCAGCAGGAGCTGAAGCTTCGGTCTTCTTTTTTGACACCCTGGAAACAAAAGACTAGAA